>HG992282.1:18750000-20000000 GCA_905220595.1 Spilosoma lubricipeda | reverse complement strand
TACTTTGATTCTTGAGGAAGGATATAGACTACTCTTTACCGTCATTACCGACAAACGCGCGTCCGAATCCGTGTCTATTGTCTAGTATCTATTACTAAATACATACAGATTCACAGTGCCTCGGAGAGCACGTTAAGCCGTCGGTCCCGGTTGTCATGAACATCTATGACAATCGTTATTGGGAAGTCAGTGCCCTCAAATATACTGACAACCAGGCGCGGTTCCAAGGGGGGGGTCACAGGGGACACGACCCCCCCCAAAATCGTACACATGTAATTTTTTTTAACCTTATTTTTCTTCTCTTCAGTTTCCATAATTGTTCAATCGACATAAGAAATCAAAGTATAGGAATTGTTTAACACCTACAAATTAAAACTGTAACAAAATGTGGATAACAAAACTTTGCCCTCCAAGACTCGTGATTCAGGCTTGCTCTGTCATAAAGACTACAAGTCTGGGCCAGAGTTTCTAGGAAGAGTGCTAGACAGACACGCTCTTTCCAAGGACTATCCCCCAATCCCTCCGACGCAATTGGACCGGCAATTCTAGTCCGACGTGTGGTGAGGCATTGGAAGGAGAGCTGGATCGAGCCGTATGGAGACTGGCTTCCCACAACACCACTCCTGGACCTAATGGTATTCCAGGTCGGTGCTGGGAGACAAACTGAGGCAAATTTTCACTCAGTGTTTCGGCCTCGGTATCTCCCCCCTAGACTGAAAAGAAGCGAGACTGGTGCTCCTCAAAAAGTAAGGTGCAGATGTTACCTTTGCGTTCCAACTTGCCTGAACTGCCTGCCTCTGCCTGAACGAGAAGGGGAAACTCTTTGAAAGAGTTATCTCTCATCAGCGGGCACCTATGATCAGGAGGGTCGTGTTGACAGTTTTTAGCATTCATTGGCGCGCTATCAGGGCGGCCCTTGATTATTACGTGGTGCCACCTAACCTGCATGCCGTCATAGAGGCCTATTTGCGTGAGAAGGCAGTGAAGTTTGTGGATCTAAACAGAGTGGCAAATCAAAGGGAGGTGTTGTGGGGTTTCCCAGGGCTCTGTATTGGGCCCATTGTTATGGAACCTCGCATACGATGCGGGACTTCGCAATAGTCTGCCTCTGGCCTCAGTGTCACCTGCTATGTAGACGATACAATAATACAGGCTAGACTAGAGGGTAACGCTTCGGGGAGGTGCTTCTGCTCGCCGAGCAAGGAGTGGCTTGTGTTGTGCATAAGACTCGTGAGTTGAGCCTGAAGGTGGTGCCTCCATGGCTTATGTAAGCGCCAAGAACCATCCAGCTCATGCCTCCGGGTGGATGACACTGAAGGCCAGGTGAGCCAGTACATAAAGTACCTAGGCCTCATCCTTTACAGTCAGTAGAGCTTCGAAGAGCATTTCGGGCGGCTAATCCCCCGAGTACGAGTAGTAGCAGGGGCACCACATCGTCTGCTACTCGCCCTGGTTTGTGCCAGCCACCGCGCCAACAACGCCAAAGCTTCGATTGAGAGAACTAACTGTGTCGCCTACCGACTCACTCAGATGCTCACCGGGTACGGTTGCTTCGGTGAATATTTGAACAGAATCGGACGGTTACGGCACAATGCCACCACTGCGGACAGATCGGTCGAAACCTGTCACCAGCATTGATCGCGGCAATACTGGCAAGTAGTGAGGGATGGGAGACCGAGGGCTCCTTTTGTGGAGACGTTATGCTCCAGATGGAGTCCGCAGAGCGTGATCGGGAAAGGGCCGATTCAATAGCGACCTGCCACTTGAATCTAATTACCCTGGGATGTACCCTTGTGTCACTTGTGAGGTACGGCATTGAGTACTCCAGATGTCGCTGATGCGTTTCTGGAGCTGCTCTTGACAGCCGAGTTAGGCCGCCGCGTGATTTAGAGGATAGACTGATTTGTCCGGAGTCGCACACAAACCCTTCGTGTCCCCCCCCACCTCCCCCCACGGAGCAATGTCCTCTAAGTATTCATTAAGAGATTGTCCAACACGTCTCAAATATTCAAAAATTGACATCTTAATAGGCTTACCAATAAAACAATACATATCGATTTGTTTCTAATATGTGCAATAAAATTGAACATTGTGCAATAAAGTCTAATTACTCGACTTAAATTAATTAGTAGTGACCCCCCCCAAAATTCAAGGCTGGAACCGCCCCTGCTGACAACTAGTTCAATCTTCGAATTCAGTTCACCCTCAGGGTTGCGGAGGTCCGAGGCCAGTCGCTCCGTGTAAAAACTGATATTCAGGTAAAACCGGTTGAACTAGTAGCCGACCCCAAATCTTGGAAATAATAAAGGCTAGGAAAATGAAAATGATGACATATTCACAGATAAATACATCCATCAATTGAGCGAATGATAGGGCTCGTCACACAAATATTTGGCTTAGGTGGGAATTTAATCTACAACCTCTGACTTAACAGTGACTAATAAACCACAAGCCTAGTCTATTTTTATTCTTTAATGTACTTTATTCCTAAACTAAATAAAGACGAGTACAACAGTTTTGCTCTGGTGTGGTGGATGTCCATGGACAGCGGTAATCGCTTGATTAATTTACTCCCATATCTGTGGGAATGATAGATTAGGTAGAAAGCGCTAACTCCATAACTAATATCAATTATAAATTGGAAAGTAACTCTGTATTTCACGGCTTAACCGCTGCTTGAGGAAAGACATAGGCTACACTTTACCGCGATAACCGACATACACGCGGGGGGAGATGCGGACGAAAGTTAGCAAGCAGAATATTCTTTAGTAGACAACATCGCTATTCAGAAATGACAGAAGAAAAATAATTCACACTGTAATATACACATCCTCTTGTCTATTCCAGATGATGACGTGGTGGTTCACGACGTTCATGGCGCCGGCCATCAAGGCGAAGGTTCACAACCTGCCCGGCGTCGAGTACCTGTACTCCGTCATGGCCAGGGACCAGCTCGAGGTTCCCGCCTTCGTCACCGAGTACGACATGACGGTACGTGCTGTGCTTTATATTCAAAATCTTTATATTGAAAAAACCAGACTTCAAGAAACCAGAAACGGTCGGTAAATCGGTTCACGCAACTTCGGACGTAACAAACATAAAAAAAATACAGTCGAATTGAGAATCTTCTCCTTTTTTGAAGTCGGTTCCAAAAGAGACAACTCCCGCGCTAGAAAGACTTTCCAAACATACCTGAAGCAGACACAAGTAACATCCAAACTTACTGACTCCGCCACCCCCCTTCACCACTCCCCAAAGATCGGCAATGCACTAGTGTCGCCTCTGGTGTTGCGGGTTTTAATGGGCGGCGGTAATCGCTTACCATCAAGCGATACGTCTACTCGTTTGCCCCTGACTATTACATAAAAAAAACTACTGAAAATAGGCTAAGAAAGGAGTTTTGGCCTATACTAAACTATACTACACGGTCGAAACGGGTTTGAAGGTTTGTTTCAAGTTGCCCGGTGGCGCAGTGGTAGCGTATGCGACTGCTATGATTAAGGCCTTGAGTTCGATTCCCGAGTTATATGAAATGTTTGTATGATCTGCAAATATTTGTTTAGGAATTTGGGTGTTTTCTATGTATATATTTACAAGAAAGTGTAAATGTAGATATTTATATCAGTTGTCTAGAACCCATAACACAAGCTCTGCTTAGCTTGGGACTAGATGGCGTTGTGAATTAGATGCCCGAAATATTTATTTTTATTTTTTTTGCTTACAGATAAATGGCCTGCACTATTTTCAACCAGACACGAGCAGCACGTAAAGACGTATAACTGTTCATTGCATTGTTAAATATATATACATATTATATATATATTCGATCGGCCAGTGTTGCCAACATCTCACTTTGAAACATAGTGTTCGAGTAGGGGGATTTTATACTTTATCTAAGCTTCAAAAATTGTTAACTTATAAAATATAACTCATTTTAATTTTACGTGTTTTATAATCTAGTAGGTAGTTTTCGAAGCTTAGTTAAGTTCAAAATATACTTAGAACGTAGATATCGTAATATTTAATTTCTCCTAATGTCGTCAGCTTCCATTTAAAATTCTCTAATAATCTTAAGGATTGATAAATTAGCTCGCAAAATGCTGTGGCGAAGAAATCTTGTGCTTGTAAATAAGAATAGAGTTTCATAACGAAATGTTGGCAACACTTAAATTTAATGTCGAGGGGTCGTTTTAAAAATGGAACAATGAAGTTCTGGACTTTCGTCATTGGCCAATTTTGAAACGTGAATCGTTCAATTTTAAATATGGCTGCTGTTATAAAATTCCTGTGAAAATTTTATTCAATGTTTGATTTTTTTTTTTAAATTTCACATCACATGAAGACATAATTATGAAAAGATTCCTATCAGTGACATATCAGAAATACTGTTGGGTCCAGAAATTTGAATGATTGTAAGTTAGGTGTAGGCTCTCTAATATTGTGGCTAATGTACTAAAGGCTTAGCCAAAAAGGTTGTTGTTCTGATGGCTAGCAAATGTATTGTATGGGGTTTTCTAAACTCATGTCTTTTTGAGTAGGGATAGGCAGATATAAACTTCATAAAATAACACTCAACGCACACTGAATTAAACTTGTATAAAATATTAGTTACCAAAAAATAACTTCATTTTATCGCATCAAACAGAATAAAAGTTTCTCAGGAATTTTTTTTAAATTGTTGAAAATAAATCTTGTAACCTAGTATTAGTGGTGCATTTTTATATAATAATAATTACAGTAAGATATATTATCGATAGTTAGATGTTCTTATTAAATCTGTATTTTAACTCTTGCAACCCTGAAATGTTTATTACCACCTAAAAAAATATTTTTCTATTCTTTTTGTCTATGTGTTATGTTACGGAGCCGCAAGGGTATGCTATTTTTTGTAATCGAGATTTTCACAGTAGAATATACGGAATAATAATGTAGATAAAAATATTTTATTGCTTACTGTTTGCAAAAACCTGCAAGAAAAAAACACAAAGTCAAAGTGACATTAGGCATGTTTGAATTTTTTGTTGTTGGAGTTGTAGGGGAGGTCCCGGCCCTCCTCCCATCACGCCTACCCTCACTGTTCAACTTGCGACAGGGTATTTGTTTAGCGAATAGTGGAGATATATTATTTTTTAAAACAGACATTCTTGTACCGCGTAGCTTTGGTATTGACACTGGAGTATAATTGTGAGGAGTTTACCGGTTATAGTTTTTAATCTAACTTACCAATTACTATTGTATATAAATTGGTATGCAATCGTAAGATGTTTGAAGGAATCGTGACTTTATATCATCTCGTCATTTTACGCCTACTCTTGTAATCTCTGTTATCTTCTAGCGGAAAATCTTGACACGTAGTTATTTTTCTGTTTATTTGGAAGCAACATTTATCTTGAAAATAAAACTGATTTGTGCTTATTGACTAATAAATATTCATAACATCATAGTTATTAAAAATTGATGCTACTTGTAAAATTTCAATTTCCTAATTATCCAAACTGGCAACACTCGAAAACAAATGAAAGTGATCATTTTTTGACTGGTGTTGCCAGTTAAGGTAACGCTAATAAAAGTAAGAATGTAATGTAATATCAAAATTGAATGTATTACATATTACATAATTACACCGCGATGTCTATCTCTGAGTGGCAGAGATAGATTTATTTTTATATAAAGGTGCTTGATAATTTGTGCATATTAAAATTTTAATTTTTTACATATTAGATTTTATCGTAGGCTTACGGGGCGTAATGCTAGACTGTAAATAATACGTATGCTGTTGAACATGCGACAGATACACAACACTCATCTCCCTATACTTTCATGTACTTAGTATGAGTTTGTGTGGAACTAGGTACTACCCTCTTACACAGAACTATATTACATAAAATCGTCAAGAAGTATCTTTAAACATCGTCTCAATAACGGTTTAATAATGGCCTATTCCTAAGGAACAGAAAGTTCGAAACACGCTATAGCTAGGAAAACAATTATCTCGGAACAATAAAACGTTTCAAGTTTGCCAATTACTTCGTATTATTAGGTACTTAGTTATTTGTTCCAAGGTTGGTAACTTGTAACTTGTTCAAATAGGGGTATTTAATACAATCAACAATGGTAGTGCTAGATCAGAGAGAGATATTTGTCGAACATTATTGTCTATGGCAACTAATTATATTTTTTTAAATACTGTGCCACTAATTAGAATATATCACATAGTAGAATGAGTCAAGACGCTTACGGAACCCGCAATACGTAACGGTCTTAGTTAAGACATTTTCGACCTATTTCATAGGCGTTTAAAACTGTTTCTGCAGTATGCAGCCCGAGTGACATAAAGCAATTTTTTTTGTAAGAGACCTTGCACACTGAATATAGACCAACGACTGACTCGCTCGCTATGTTCATAAAACGTGTGACTGTATTATATAATATTGTTATGTAAATGAAATGTTGCAATCTTAACACAGTTGTAAGTGAGAACTTATGTTAGTCTTCATTATTAATCGACGATATTTAAAGCAATGTAGCGTTGTGTATATTGTGATGCTATTGTCATTATTTAGAGTTCTTAGGTACTGCCAATGAAGGATACATTTCTAGGTTTATCCTGGCAGGAAATTGTTGAATTCGGTTCTAGAACCGTTTGTATATTTTAGGTACAGAATAATTATTGTTGGGTATGACGTGTTGTTTCCAACTACCCACATTTTTTGTACGAAAACGAAGTAGTGTTATGACCTCAGCAATGTTAACAATACTAAATATGCATTGAGAACTAAAGGTGTTTTCATAATTTTCGTCAGCTTTCAACCCATCCCGAAAACGGTCTCTGTTACGGTACGGTAGTGTGAAAACACCTTACAAGTAACGTGAACTAAGGCCTTAAGCGTGTTAACTATTGTTATGTTCTAAAGTGTACCGTTGTGTTGCATAGTCTATTGCTGTTGAACTTTGAATGAGAAGTGACGTCACCATTGTATTTGTAACGCTAATATAGGAGTTATATAAACAAAATGTGATCAAGCAAATGTTGGTTAAGTTTCATATTTTATTAATAAATAGAGCGTTAAATAGGCTATGTAAATATTTAACAAATACGAAATAAAATTATTAATTTACTATCATATGTTTTTATTCCATTACTGTTTCTCATTAACCCAAAAATACATGAACTAACCATACCTACTAAAATATCGTGCATACCTACAAGAAGTTTGCATATAAAATGGCTGCCTTTAGGGCATGTAGAGTGACTCGAAATGTCGATATCGATTTTTAACTGAAATACAGAATAAATAAAAAATGACACTAGTTTACAAAAAAAAAATTTTTTGTCCATGTATTGAAACATATATAATTTACTCGGGCTATGGACGGTAGGTAATTTAAAAAAAAACTTTTTTTTTCGTAGCTCGTCACAATTCTGAGATATAGGTCTTTGTTTTAGTGACTAAGGCGGTCCTTTGGAGGATTAAGCAGTACCCACACCACCCGACAGAAGCGACCAAATTCAAATAGAATCTATTTACAAGTAAAACCTTTCATGAGTCCAAGCCTGCATTTTAATTTCATTCAACAGCACCTTTGCTCTGTATTTATGTATTTATGAATCTTTCTGCGGTTAAATTAAAGGAAGGAATATTTGTGGGTCCTCAAATCAGTATAATATTGGACAATACAAAATTCGAGTCTTTTATCCGAGGTATAATAAACAGCCTGGAACTCTTTCAAAAGAGTCGTTTTAGGCAATAAAAAGTGATAATTACAAGGAGATTATTGAAAATGTATTGCAAAATTATGATTGTATGGGTGTAAATATGTCACAAAAAAATCATTTTCATTTTTTTGTATTCCCATTAGGATTTTTCCCGGAAAATCTTAGTAGTGTGAGTGATGAACACGGTGAGCGATTTCACCATTATTTTAAATCATTTGGGCAAAATTATCAAGATCGTTTTTTGTGGGAGATACATATGAAAATATTTATAAAAATAAACTATTTTCAACTGCCTTTTGGATATTTTGATATAGTTATTTGTTAAAATCTGACGTGTTGGATTTTTTACATATTTTTCCGAAATGTATGTCTCGAAAGCAACGTAACCGTATATATTTAATTTCATGGACAACAAGTCATGTAAACTAGCAATAATTTCTAGTCTAGGGTAAAGAGCCTAAGGTACAATAAAAAGCAGTTTACAAGCATAATAGGCACGGTTTGATCTATCTCAGATTTCTCAAAACTTAGAACATAAATGGCGACACTGGTCACAAATTGACTAGTACATGACATTACTCAAGTGTTGCCAATGTTAGTACTCACTAAACTACGTTTAATTCTCTTTGCTCACTAAGGTAATAAGTAAAAAAGAGATAAAATTCTTTTTAGTATATACTAGCTGAACCCCGCAGTGTTATCCGCGGTTATTGTTGTACCGCGAGTAACACCGCGAGACAAAGTTAGTCTAAAAAAAAGTAGCCTAAGTTACTCCCTGGATCATCAGCTACCTGTCAGTGAAAGTCCCGTCAAAATCCGCCCAGCCGTTCCAGAGGTTACTCGGAACAAACAGACAGACAGACAAAAAATTTTTTAACTACATTTTTGGTATATATACCTTGTATATATACATATGCATTTAGTAAAAAGTGGTTATTTTAATATTACAAACAGACACTCCAATTTTATTTATTTGTATAGATATATGTCAACCTTATATACATTTGTATAGTGTATTGTTTGTATAGCAGAATAGGGCCAGTCCATGAATTTGACATAAACTGGAGTCTAATGTATAGTTAAGTATAGCAATAAAATACAAATTGTCTAAGTAAATCATCTATTAATTTATTTCTAATAACATAACATATCAATTACAAGTTTGACATCTATTTAAAATATAAACCAGTGCATTTAATACTGGGTACTTCTGGGCTGCGCTCATAAGTGTCATTTTGAATACTGTCAATACATTTGATAATAGGAATCCTCCGATAGCACCGAGGTAGCAAGGTATCGGCCACACCTGCCAGGGAGTGTTCCAGTCCAGTGGTATCACCACAGCTCCTAACCACGCTCCACAGATCGTCAAAATTGCATTGTTAACAAGCATCTCAATTATAGTGTCCTTTGAATAAGTTTTTACACCAAACAAAAGCTGCATAGCTGTCTCCACACCAGTGTGAACAATCAGAGGAAACACAGTCAACAAGGTAAGTAGTGTAGATAACATCAATGTCTCCTCGTGGCTGTCTAACACTGGCGCACCAAACAATATAATTCCGACGAAGAAACAAAACATGACACACAGAAGAAAGATAGTTGATTTTATTATGTCCCCTGCTTTGTTTTTGCTCTGTTTCGACCTCTTTGCTTGAATATCATTGCTGGAGCTCAAGTAAAACGATTTAATAAGTTCCGCAATGAAAATTAAGACCAAAATATAAAAAGACGAAGCATTGCCAACGGAGTAAAGTAATCCTTTAAACGACACAACTGTTACTATACTTGGTAAATAAATACATGTCACCAGACTAGATATTGTGATTCTTCTCAATTCCAATTGATTGTGAAGGGAAAACATATTAAATTTTAATAAATTACATGTAAAAACGAACACAATCCAGGTTTACTTACACTGGATTTGACAGTATTTGACCAATTAATTTTGACATCTAACAAATATGTCAAGTTGACAGTGACGTCATATTTTTTATATTTTTTTTATGATTGGCATCAATTGATTAAACATTAAACTACTAAGTTGAAAAAATGCTTAATAAATACAGAATTTTTGCGAAAATTTGATTTCTGTACACCGTAAAGGTCTCCACGGGCGAAGGTCTTTAGCCTGAGTTGGGCTAAAGACCTTCGCCCGTGTTAGAGAGAGAGAGAGAGCTCTCTCTCTCTGCTCCGATCACGCTGTCCGCCCCTTCAGCAGCCTTTTTCCTGGATATATGCTCTAAGATAAGAATAAATATAAATCACATCACATTATCCCTGTTTTCCAATTACAAAGCATAGTGCGACTCATTGGCGCACAATGCTGAATTATGCTGAAGCTTAATTGGAACGTGAATTAGTTTTCAAATGCACCAGCAGAGTGCGCTAAGTTCAGTGTTGAAAAAAAAAAAATATTCAGAGTTAGCAATAACCTCATTAATTTGTAAGCAAAGTGGTATACATAAAAATTGGTTGAAAACTATTTACGGTTATTTTAAGTAATTTGGATTTTGATAATTACATTAACATTTGTTTGTTTTGAGTAATTTTTTTAAATGAGTTCTACCTTCATCCATACTTATATTTATTTTTTTAACACAGTTTGAATTAACTTTGATTATTTCGAAAAAACTGCAACGAAACGAAAGCTTTAACATTTTTTTCATAATATTACTAACGATAATATATAAATAAAACATTTTGATCAATGCCACCTTAAAGAAAAAACACTTGTTAATTTTTGTCACGTTGGTATCGATTGCACGCATCACGCAAAAACACTACTTTTGAGAGTGCTCGATTGTGCGAAGCGTTGCTGTAGTTGAATCATTCAAAGTTAAGCATTATGCCGCATAATGCGCTCTAGTGCTGTAATTGGAAAACAGGGTATATCAATAGTTCAATGCTGCTTAATATTCTTCTACAAAAATCTGACAGGAACATATTACGTTGCACATTTAATTATTATTATTTTATACTACTTTCACTAAGTCACACATTCATTAAAAAATCAATTTAATTCAATTTCTCTATCATGTGCAAACAGTGTACATATTGTAAAAGTTAACTTTTGTAGTAAATATAATTGTTATATTCTTTTCGCACGCACCTTAGAAGATATATACCTGGAGGAGCAGCCGCACGGATGAAAACGTGATCGGAGTAGAGAGAAAGACCTAGTTTGGGTAGTGTCTGTCTCTCTCTCTCTCACGCAAGCTTCTGATTGGGCTTCTCTCTAGATATATATGCTCTAAAGCACGCACCAACATTTATTTTTTATTAATTACTTTTTAGTTTGTTTTACCAATGGCAACATCGCATTAAATGGCAACATTTCTATTATGACATCAAAATTAAATTCTAAAGTGAATGAAGTATAATCCTTGCAATCGATATGACGACACCAACTTTATAAATGAAAGGTGTCGCTGGCCGTGCCACCAGTTGACTGAAAACCGCGCGGCGTTCGGCTACAGTGCGAGCCAACGCTCCTACAAAAAATCTCGAATAATACAATACAAAATAGTAGTGTCGCAAGTGTTTCGTGTGTCATTGATTACATAAAAACTTAAAATGCCCTGCCCGTTCATAGGATCGTTCAGTCAGGCCTTCGTGAAGAATTATGGGTCGAGCCTTATGAAGCAATACGGAAAGTTTTGTCCTGTACTCACTCGGAACTTCCGCTCACTCGGCAATGACGAGACCAAGTGTCCCTTCATTCAGCAAAA
Organism: Spilosoma lubricipeda; assembly: GCA_905220595.1. Taxonomy (NCBI): domain Eukaryota; kingdom Metazoa; phylum Arthropoda; class Insecta; order Lepidoptera; family Erebidae; genus Spilosoma; species Spilosoma lubricipeda. The sequence continues at coordinate 19,988,552 of HG992282.1, read as the reverse complement.
CGCTATTATCTCGGACGCTCCCAAGGAAATGACCGAAGACATCGTCGAGCCCATCGAGCCGTATCAGTATGAGAAATTTTTCCATGAACAAATAAGCGCCAAAAAGAAAGACTACTCTTATAGAATCTTCAGGAAAGTATCCCGTTTAGCTGCCGATGGTATGTACCCGCAAGCTTTAGAGGGTGTGGATAACCATCAAGTCACTGTCTGGTGTGCCAATGATTACCTTGGAGCATCCCGCCATCCAGTTGTTCAAGATGCCGCAATCAATGCCATTAAATCTTATGGCACTGGAGCCGGAGGAACCAGGAACATTGCTGGTAACTCCCAGATGACCGAAAAGCTTGAGAAGGAGCTTGCCAAACTACACAAGAAGCCAGCAGCTTTAATATTTAGTTCCTGCTTTGTTGCCAATGATGCAACATTGTCTACCTTAGCAAAGATATTGCCTGGCTGTTTAATATTTTCTGATGCTGGAAACCATGCATCTATGATCCAAGGGATTAGAAACAGTAGAGCTCACAAACAAATATTTAGGCACAATGACCCACATCACTTAAGAGAGCTGCTGGCTCAATCTCCTGCAGGTGTTCCCAAGCTAGTCGTATTTGAGACTGTTCACTCTATGAGTGGAGCGATATGTCCATTAGATGAAATGTGTGATATAGCCCACGAGTATGGAGCCCTGACGTTTGTTGATGAAGTACATGCCGTAGGGCTGTACGGAAAGCATGGGGCTGGTATAGGAGAAGAAAGAGGCATACAACATAAAATAGATATAGTATCTGGCACACTGGGGAAAGCATATGGCAATGTTGGAGGTTACATCGCTGGCTCTACCTTATTGATTGATACGGTGAGATCTCTAGCACCTGGTTTTATATTCACGACAGCACTTCCGCCTCCGGTTTTAGCCGGCTCATTAGCTGCCATTAGACTCCTCGCTAGTGAGGAGGGCAGAAGCTTAAGGGCGAAGCAACAAACAATAGTAAGATATTTGAAGTTATCACTGTTGGTGGCAGGCTTACCGCAACTGCCCTCTGTTAGTCACATTGTACCTGTTCCTGTGAAGGGTGCCGATAAGGTGGCACAAGTTGCAGAGTCGCTCATGAGACGTGGTCACTATGTGCAGGCGATCAACTACCCTACAGTCGCACGTGGTGAGGAGCGCCTGCGGTTCGCTCCCGGACCTTATCACACCCCTGACATGATCGACAGCCTGATCACTGCCCTTACTGAAGCATTCCACGAAAACGATATAAGCTTTAATGAGTTTATGAAGAATGGCACCTGCCGCGAGTGCAGCATGGAGTATAAGGTCGACATCGCTTACGAGGAACCTTACAAATATCCCATGCAAGTCGCGTAATCAATAACCTCAACATTAACCATGACATTGGGCGCTTTTTATCAAAAATAGTAAGACTATGTAATCTGTTAAAAAAAAATGTATATTTAATGTTATTTCCTGCGGTTCATGTTAGGTTTGAAATAAAAAGATGGTTTTAGGAAGTTGATTCTTTTATTTTTAATCCCAGTATTTGATGAGACCGTCCCAGCCCGCCGTTAGCAGTTTGCTAGGCTCGTGCGGGTGCCACAGCGAGCTGATGCAGACGCCGTCGTGAGCCTTCCACTTCTTATAAAGCTTCGTCGTCTTCCAATCCCAAATATAACACTTGCCGTCCGCGTCACCGCTCACGAGATAACTGAAACAACCAAAGGCGTTATGTAATATTGGATTTACAGTATATAAATATCATGAATCCGGCTTGTTGTTGAATAACATACATTGTTACCATCCTCAATTATTTTTCACGATATCTGATTAGTTTAATCTATATAATATAAAGCACAAATGTCCATTTTTTTATCAGAAGTGTGATACAATCTAAAATAATAGGTATCAGTCCGGATTCCAATATTAAAATGGTACAATTATTACAACAAATAAAAAACGTTCCATAAATATTCTCAAAGCATCTAGATTTTTTTTAAAATGTCTAGAATTCGATTCATAAACAATGCAGTTCGTGAACAACTCGAAAATATTGTGTTAATGTGAGCCAACTGGGTTCGCTCATTCTTTTTTGTTAGGTAAATTAGAATCGTTCTTTTCCTATTTATGTTAATTTAATTAATTAAATATATAGCGGCGGCCTCAATACACTCAAATTATTCTAATGACCAGCCTCGGAAGGAATATTTTATTTAAATTGTATTAACTTTATTTACAGCCAATTCAATTAAAAAAGATAGATCAATTAAGAAATGGCGAATCTCTGATTGAAGACGGTTAAAATGTTTTTTAGTTGTTTGTAAGTTCACTTTTGTTAGGTACTTTGTAGGTTAGGTTGATTCGAAATCGATAAACACTAACTAACGTGTCACATCATGACACTTCGAGACTTTTCCTAAATAGGCTGAATTAGACCATTGGCGGACTTTCTAGGGTTCTATGTAACGGTAACGATTGCAACAGATCAATAGATGTTGGTATGGAAACTGTGACCGAAGGTTTAACATGCTCTCCAATCTAAGGAGTCCCAATATGTTAAAAATGGTTATCCATCCAAAAAATGCCCTGACTATAGTTGTTTAACTCTGTAATGTGGTAGTCTTAGTCAATACCCGTCACTTGGAATTGAGTGTAGAAATTGACAACAAGGCACGTTTACTATTACTTAACGTACCGTTAGCACAGAAAGACTATAGTACTAACGTACCGTTCGCTGGTGATTATTGCATTTCGATACAAAGTATATTGTTGTAACTACTTATACCGTTATACGGAATTACTTTCGTTAGAAAAAACCCTATGCACAATCATATAATGACTTTCGCGAATGTATTTGTGGTTAACACTGTGTGATTAATCTATTCTAGTGGCTGCCAGTTGCTTGACATTGGATCATACTGTGCCAAATTTCATACTGTTCCGTTCGCATAATTTGCGTAAAAGGGATACAAAGTTATTGCTTCACATATTAACATTTCTATACTAATACTAGCTGACCCACGCAAACCCGCGTTTGCGCCTTATATTGCCCGTAGCGTAAAAATTTCCCCCGTTTTTTAAACATTCTTCATTGTTGCTCCGCTCCTATTAGTAGTAGCGTGATGATATATACCCTATAGCCTTCCTCGATAAATGGACTATCCAACACCGAAAGAATTTTTCAAATCGGACCATCAGTTCAAACAAACAAACTCTTCAGCTTTATATATTAGTATAGATAGATATAAAGCTGAAGAGTTTGTTTGTTTGTTTGAACAGGCTAATCTCAGGAACCGCTGGTCCGATTTGAAAAATTATTTTAGTGTTAGATAGCCCATTTGTTGAGGAAGGCTATAGGTTTTATATCATCTCGCTAAGATCAATAGGAGCGGAGCACCAATGAAAAATGTTTCAAAAACGGGGGAAAATTATCACGCTACGGGCAATAGGAGACGCAAACGAGGTTGCGTGGGTCTATTATTAGCTATGTTAGGAAGTCGTGCGCTAATGGGCTTTCCTATAAACAGGAAAACGTATGTGCGCTACAGTTATTTAATTGTTACGTCAATTTCTCAATATTATACCAAAGATTCAATAAGTTGCATTCTATTCTAAATCGACTCTTAGGTCTGTTTTTACATAATTACGAATAGGTAATAATTAATCTGTGACCGTGGTATATTATTATAATCGATTTTGTTAGTATTTACATTATTTTTATCTTGATAGTATTAAAATATTTATCCATGCTATGGTACATCAGTTGGCGTGACCTATGTTACTATTGTCTAAGGGACTTATGACTAAGCGAGCCACAGAACAGAGATTGTTTTGTAAAGCAAGCAAACTTAGCAGGACAACATCAGTGCAAAGAGATGGATAATTTGAAACAACACTTATAACAGCCCGTTAGGTCAGCGTTCAATGGAAGTCCAAAACTTCCTTTCTAACGAAAGGCCTTTGTGCAAGAGTGGACTGTTAAAGGCAATTGATGAATGATGATGAAATATATTCAATTGAAATTTTTTTCACTTTTATAAAAAAAACGTCTAAATATCGTTACAAAAAGGAAAGGCAGATTTACCTGCACACAGTTATGATAAAATCAACAATAAGACACAGATGTAGATAATCTATACTAATATATAAAGCTGAAGAGTTTGTTTGTTTCTCAGGAACCGCTGGTCCGATTTGAAAAACTCTTTCAGTGTTGGATAGTACATTTATCGAGGAAGGCTATAGGCTATATATCATCACGCTAAGATCTACAGGAGCGAAGCACCAATGAAGAATGTTACAAAAACGGGGGAAAATTATCACGTTACGGGCAATAGGAGACGCAAACGAGGTCGCGTGGGTCGGCTAGTAATAAATATTCTTACAAAAAACCAGAACGAAATATATGACAAAACATATTTATTGCTTGTCATTACTTTTTCTAATAATTTACAGACAACACAGTGTTATAAGGTCTTGCACATGAGAACATGACTAGACGAAATGAAATAGCTGTGTGACCTCTGAGCCAAGGCTCTGACGCTTCGGGCTATTCATTTGCACTTCACACAGACTTAAATATTTGCTGACGCACTTAAGTCGTTGTTTGCTGCATTCATTTAAATTTTCTGTTTTAACTAGAGATAAGTTATTAAAAGCGGTCTGAATTTGCTTTAAAAAGAGTACCTATTTATTATTATTTTTAACATATCAATGAAAGTATTAATACAATCATAGAAAAAAAATATGTAGACTATCTCCAGTTTCGACTAGAGATAGGTTATTGAAAACGGCCGTAAGTCAATTTAGTCAAGCACGAGATCTATTCATCCTAAACGCGTTTTTTCCGATGAGTACGTCATCGTATAGAGATGTTTAACTATTACCAAAATAGACCACGTGACAAGTAAATAAACTTGTCACGTGATCAACCAATTATAATGATTGGAAATTAATGGAGTGACATCACGGTAGTTAAACCCGTATAACAAGTAAAACGTTTACATTTCGGACATCTAACACACAACGCCATCAAGTCCCAATTTAAGCAGAGCTTGTGGTATGGGTACTAGACAACTGATATAAATACATATATACGCATTTTGTAAACACATACGTAAATACATAGAAAACACTCAAACTTCGAACAAATATCTGCGGATCATACAAACATTTCGTCTGATCCGGGAATCGAACCCGAGACCTCAAGCATAGCAGTATACAACTACAGTCTGATGGCATTTGGTCAGGATTTGACGGCTGGTAATCCCATATCCTTAATTTACCTTATACAGTTCACCGCTGGATATGGGCATCTCCCCAGAAAGGTGGTTTTGACCTATGAAACAACGCTGGCCAAACCAGACTTCTTATAGGTTGGTTTCAAGTCTTCTTTGCCTTTGGAGTGATGTTAATCTTGCTTAGTTTGGTGCCTTAGTCACATCTTCCGCTAACCATAGGATGAATAAGGAAAATGACTGTATTCTTCATCGATCAGCACACTGTCTTACAAAGAAGCAAAAAAATCTTCTTCAAACCCATTTTTACCATCAACTACAAATGTTATCAGTTTTTTTGTACATGTCATTCGTTTGTCCTATTATACGGCCCCCACCAATGACGTAATAACGACATATTTCCTCCTCTCGTTATGGCCCTACTGATATCTCATATCATACAGATACGTCCACTGATCTATTTGTCCATATCATAACTAAAATAAAGAACAAATATCTGGTATTTGTTGAATAGACACGGATGTAGTCCGACGGTTACACTTACAATGATTCATCGGTCTTTTTACATTTGGGCCGTTGTTAATAAATAATACAAACTTTTAATTAAGCAGTTTTTGTTCTGCGTTGTTTGTATGCTTAGTAAGCTCATACAGCACACAAAGAATGAATATAGATTGTTTTCGGTGCTTTTAATATCCCCACACGACATTTCGTACATTACGTATTAGAATAAAATTATAAACGTTAAATTATTTTTATTTGCAGATTAAAAATTAATATGCATATCAATGCTGCCCTCATTTTCGCCAATCTAATGGGGTCAAAACTTAAAATCAGAAACGTGTATACTTAACGGCTCCCTCCTCACATAAATGCGAATTCGCATCGCATCGCAAATATCTGCGAGCTCGCACAAATGCACCGCAAGAATTTCACGCCGCATCGCAGTTATGTGTGGGAGCCCTAAGTTCATTTAAAGATTTTATAATAAATTTGACATATGACTGGGATCAAGTTCAAGAGGTCGTGGCATAATTACATTTAGATGTTCGGTAACCTCAATTATATTCATATTCAAATTGAAATCACAATGTTGACTTTAAATTGCTAGTTCATCTATTTCATATTTATTATAACTCATATCAATTCGTAACGGTCACAAAACTGATTGACGTATTTTAATTATTACTCGCTTTTGAAAAGTTGTTATAGTTAGATCATAGTTTTCAATAAACATGCTGAATTGGTAATAGGCTGTTTAGTCTACTAAAGGCTTGATGGGATGAATTTAGAGTGAAAAACTGAAGAAAGAAGGCGGAGGTATCGATATCGAGAGAGGTATATAACCGGTTGTGGATATTGCCGAGATGTTTAATTAATTTTTTATAACAACTAGCTGAACCCCGCGGTGTTACCCGCGGTTTTTATTGTCGTATCGCGGGTAATGCCGCGGAACAAAGCCAGTACAATCCTTAGATCATCAGCTATCTGCAAGTGAAAGTCTCTTAAAAGTCGGTCCAGCCGTTCCAGAGATTACTCGGAACAAACAGACACCAGACGGACCGATATTTAAAAAAATAATAATATTTTGATATTTGTACCGTGTAAAAAGCGGTTATAATATTAGAAACAGACACTCCAATTTTATTTATTTGTATAGATTGTACAAGTCTAATATTCAGTTTACGCAGTATAAGTAATACTACACAAAAAATAGCAACGAATTAAATAACCAACTAAGAAAACTAAAACACATTTAATGGACTTATTCCGTACTTAATTCTTAAAAAAGTGAAACCAAGTTCTGGTAATCACAAAATTATCGTAATTAAAAACAACAATTGGGCAATTAACTAACACGAAACATAATATATGAATCTATAAATATTCCAAGATTAATTGTATTATTCAAACGGAACGGGTCAAGGCATGCATTATAAACGTACCATTTGTTAAATAATTTTATACCGACTTTAAAAAGGAGGAGGTTATCAATTCGACTGTATTTTTTTTATGTTTGTCACCTCAGAACTTTCGTCTGGGTGAACCGACTTTTATGACTAGTTTTTTATTTGGAAGCTGGTACTTTACGTGTAGTTTCAGTTCAATTTGGCCCAGTTCTGACAACGTAATCCAAAACCATATAAGTCTTCAATTTGCATTAAGTATGTGCGCGACAAATTGACGAATAACTCAATGCGCCAACCGATTTCGATCATTCTTTTTTTATTTGAAAGCTGTTGCTTTCCGTGTGGTCCAATTTCAATTTGGTCCAGTTCTTAAAGGTTCTTTCTAAAAGGGCGAGATTATGGTACTCACACATGGGTTGCCTGATATTTATCATTTGGATGATTTAGTTTGGAGGATAACTGATGTTAGAGTAGATTATGTTTTTTTAAAGAACCTCCAGCGTGTGACTAACCTTACTTATAAGCTGCTATTAACACTTCCTTCAATATCATATGTCCCATAGGTACTCCTATAATGTATAACTTTCTAATGTTGTTGAATTGTATCAAATTTTATGTTTTTGCAAGTATAACATGTCTACATTTGGACAAAGACACGTTGAAACATGTGTCACCAAATTGTACGCATATTTATGTACTGTTTCAGTCCACTATTGAACATAGGATTCTAGGTTTCTTTTATGGCATACCAACACATCTGGCCATCATGGTATTATTTTGCATTAAATATTTTCTTTTCTTGAATTGTTACAACTTTTTTTTCACGTGTGGCCTCTCTTTTTCATAGTCCGTCACCACACCGGGGTTTGCGACGGGGCAATGGTGTGCTACTCTGTGCCTGAGACGGGAGGAATCCGGGAACTGCTGGTATTAACACATCCGAACCGGATTTGTTACAACTGTCTCAAGGTGTACAGATTAATGCGACACGTTGTTATATTTCGCTTACCAAAATATCTCTTACTACCAAGTGAATGTTTGAAAACAGCGTATACTGATGTTATGACAGCTAACTACTCTCTTATCATGTGGTTTAGGTCACTAAATATTGAATGTTTGTTTCTATTCTATGAAATTGGGGCAAACGAGTAGACGTATCGCCTGATGGTAAGCGATTACCGCCGCCCATGGACACCCACCCGCAAAACCAGAGGCGTCACAAGTGTCAATAATACTAGTAACGCCGCGGGACAAAGTTAGTCCAAAAAATAGTAGCCTAAGTTACTCCCAGGATCATCAGCTACCTGCCAGTCAAAATCCGTAAAGCCGTTCCAGAGATTACCCGAAACAAACAGTACCGTGTATACATACATATATATTTAGTAAAAAGCGGTTATTATAATATTACAAACAGGCACTCCAATTTTATTTATTTGTATAGATAAATCTACAAATGTGAGGTGAAGCCATGTCCGATGAGCAGTAGGACTAACGGATGGTGATGATGTAGAAGTCCATAAAGCAAATATTGGTAAACAATATTTGCTGTTTTTAGGTAGGTAGTTTCCGTAGCCAAATGGCAAAAAAACGGAACCCTTATGGATTCGTCACGTCTGTCTATCTGTCTGTCCGTCCGTATGTCACAGTCACTTTTTCCGAAACTATAAGGACTATAATGTTAAAACATGGTAAGTAGATGTATTCTGTGTCCAGCGTTAATATTTGCACAAAATAATAGAAAAAAAAATTAGGGTTTACCCATAGTTAGAACTGAAACAAATAATTTTTGTTCATCAAACCCATGCGTTAGGGCATCTATCTATGAATAGGTCTTAAAAAAATGATATTGAGATTTCTAATATTTTTTTTTCTAAACTGAATTTGGCTGCTTTTTTTAAAATATTGTTACAAAGAAAGGTTATTTGCGAGTAATCTTCGAGACGTATCTACGCACACAAACATACACATGGAAACTTCTCGTGACCTCGAACCTTATTTCTATGTTAATAGCATCGAATATCGATCGGTTGTTGCGCGATTGTTTACAATGAATTCACCGGCGGCGGAGCGTCTTTGGTTCGGTCAATGAAACTGAACGATCAACGCAATTCCAGAAAACGGTAGATAATGGACATAAATAGAATGTCTCACGGCGACCATTAACGATAACAATTCAGAGTAATATTGTTATTTTAATAATGCTTTTAATAAAATACCTACCTTTTACTCGTCAGAAGATTTATTCTCAAATACATAAAGTTATAAGCGTCTAGTATAAATCCTCGCCTGTAGTACGATAAAGTACGCGTCAATGGACTGCTGATCAATAATATAAGATATCCAGAAGACACGATGCTTATCGCAAACTCATAAGACGGGTTACAAACTCTTTTAGATGAAGTAGCAAATGCAGGAGAATCTATGGGGTTGTTAATTAATGTTGGTAAAACGAAGACCATGGTTATAGCGAAAACTACGATACCCACTCCAAATATGTATAAAGCTTCGGGGAGTAAATTTAGAAGGCGTTAGTAAGTTAAAATATGTTTTGTGTTACTTTACGAGTAACTTACCATTTGGAAGAAATAAAATGTCAACGTTTTATACATCCCAAAAATCCCATTTCCTTTGAGGCACCGCGTCATGGAACGTTACGTTTGGTCTACAGTGCAATATGGTCTGAGACGTGGTTTCTTAGAAAAGACATCTGTATCGACTACAAGCCTTTTACATCCAACGTTGAAGTGCTGGAGCGAGCCAAGTGTATGAAGCAACTGATGCCTAATAAAGTGAAGAGGAAAGTGGCCTTCTTTAGACACATACAAAGGGATCCTCAATATGAATTCCTGAGAATTCTTTTAGAAGATAAAAATTCTGGCAGGGAAACACAAGATGGACCACGATGGAAGTGGATAGATGACATCGTGGCTTGGACTGCACCAAAATATCACCAATTTACAGAGGCCGGTCATGATCACGAGGGATACCGTATTCTGAATTTTAATTTTATGATGATAATAAAATAATGTATACGATGATGGTTCGGAAAAAACTGGCTATTCACTGACCAGTGTTTAAGTTAAGTTTACAGATCCGTGTAATTTTTTAAATTCAACTTTTAAAATTAATTGAATGGTTCTCAGCAAAAGTGTTTATCATTTCCCTTATCAAATACAACAACATGTAATCAACATACCTTATATAACAAAGTAAATGATAAAAATGCAATCATAATACTTAATTTCATATCAAAATATATTACAGACTAGCTGAACCCCGGGTGTTACCCGCGGTTATTGTTGTACCGCGAGTAACGCCGCGGGACAAAGTTAGTCTAAACAAAGTAGCCTAAGTTACTCCCTGGATCATCAGCTACTTGCCAGTGAAAGTCCCGTCAAAATTGGTCCAGCCGTTCCAGCGATTACCCGGAACAAACAGACAGACAGACAGATAGACAGACAACAACTGTAAAAATGAAATTTTGGTACATGTACTGTGTATACATACATATGCATTTATTGAAAAGCGGTTATTTTCGGGTTCTAAGTTTTTAGACTTTTTCTTGTTGTATTCATATATGCACTTGTTGTATACATATATGCACTTGTTGTATACATGATAACATGCACTTGCGAGGGCATCCCCTGAGACTATGGCGAAATTCTTCTAAGAAAAACCCAAAGACGCATTTTCTGCCTAACCGAGTTGTGACAGCCTGGAACAGACTCCCAGAGGACGTGGTTATGGCTCCCTCACTGAACTGCTTCAAAAACAGACTTGACAGACTCGATATCTCCAAGCTATTTCAAACACACGCATCAGCTTTCTAGCTGCTAGTGTGTCATACCAAATAATAATAATAACATATACAAAGATAATTTGTAATTATCTCTTTCACATAACAATAATACTGAATATCTGTTTGATAAACCACTGACGGTAAAAATAATTTCTTTAATAATATTATTATACTTGCATATGCAAGTCACGTATCACTTAACAAAAATGATATTTGTTTTATAAATCTCTGGCATAATTAGGTCATTTGATTATTATACCGGTAGCAACCAGTTTCTTAATGTCTGTTGACGGGTCGTATGCGTATCACTCTTATGGGCCTACCACACGCGTAAGTATCACCACAATTTTGCCTGCGCAGGCCGGCTTGTACACGGAACACCATGCGTGTGGTTGATAAAACTATATTGTAACGTGGTAGATTACTTAATTAAGCGTAACAATTTGCGGTCTTATTACACATGGCGATTTCTTCCAGACAACCTTAAAATGCATATTATGTGTTTAAGATTTCCAAGGCAGTTGGTACACCAAGTAACACACCATCATTTTTAACCGACTTCCCCAAGGACGAAGTTCTCAATTTGATTGGTTTTTTTTTTTGAAAGGCGTGCTTCCTTGTTGCTTCCATTCAAATTTGACGCAAAAATATCACTGGATTTTTGCTACAAATAAGTAGAGTTAAAAAGTAAAAAAAAGAAGTCGTTATTATCGTCTCAAAAATTGTTTCCTTTAAAAAAATATATATTATAACTAGCTGTCCCGGCAAACGTCGTTTTGCCATAACTACTAATAAATTAAAAATTAATTAAAAAAACATTGTCCAGTGGACAAAATTGTGAATCTAAACCATTCCCAGATCCCCTTGAACACACACAAAAAATTTCATCAAAATCGGTCCAGTCGTTTGAGAGTAGTTCAGTGACATACACACTCACAGAAGAATTATATATATAAGGATTACTGAGTTTACGCCTTAAAACAAACATTGTTTGAAAAATAGAACAAACGCATTGATCGGACTTTCCGTTCTGAAGGATCCTAAAAAGTCGGATCACAATATTCACAATAATAACAAACATAATATGTATATCCCCAGTACGTCATTGAGTAGGTATTTAAGTTTCCTTAACATCTGCTATGTATGCTTATGGAACTGTTGTATATATTAGACTAGATGACCTACGCAACCTCGCTTGCGTGTGTAGCGTGATAATTTCCCCGTTTGTGTAACATTCTTCTATGGTGCTCCGATCCTGTAGGTCTTAGCGTGATGATACATAGGCTATAGCCCTCCTCGATAAATGGGCTATCTAAGACTGAAATATTTTTTTAAATCGGACCAGCGGTTCTTGAAATTAGCGCGTTCAAACAAACAAACTCTTCAGCTTTATAATATTACTAGCCGACCCACGCAACTTCGTGTGCGTCTCCTATTGCCCGTAGCCTGATAATTTACCTCCATTTTTGTGACATTATTCCTTGGTGCTCCGCTCCTGTAGGTCTTAGAGTAATGACATATAGCCTTCCTCGATAAATGGGCTATCTAACACTGAAATATTTTTTCAAATCGGACTAGCGGTTCCTGAGATTAGCGCGTTCAAACAATCAAACAAACTCTTCAGCTTGATATATTAGTTATTAGTAGACAGCGGTGGCGCCCGTCCGTGTGTCGGTTATCCGATATAGAGTAGCCTATGTCCTATTTCAAGAATCAAAGTATCTCCATGCTAAATTTCCTTTAAAATCAGTCCAGTGGTTAAGCTGTGAAACGTTCGAAAACCAACAGAGATACTCTCGAATTTATAATATTATTATGGAATGACAGACCAACGCCACCTTAAATAGCATATGAAATATTCTCGCTACTCATTTCAGTAAGAAAAAAAATGATTTTAAAGGTGACTTAACGTAAAATTACCAGCGGTTTACCTTATTTCTTCTATTATTATGCTTGTATAATATGACCACAAACTTTCTGCACCAGGCTGTATAAACAAAATAAATAGTTTTGATTCACATTATGCCAATTGTAAAGTGTATGATACAACTAATGTCCTAGATGCGCTGTAAAGCAGGGAAATCTTTGTTGTTTCGACGCTTTCAGACGATTTTTCGACGATTCAAGTTTGTCGATAGATACATAGAGTACGCGTGGAGTTTACAATAAGAGTATTTCGTAATGTCATTGTGTGTTTATCTTTGATAAGATCTACTACCGATATAAACATTATGCCACTTGTAAACTGTATGATATAACTAATGTGCTAGATGCGCTGTAAAGGAGGGGAATCTTTGTTGTTTCGACGCTTTCAGACGATTTATCGACAATTCAAGTTTGACGATAGATACATAGAGTACGCGTGGAATTTACTATAAGAGTATTTCTTAATGCCATTATGTGTTTGTCTTTGATTAGTTCTACTACCGATATAAACATTATGCCACTTGTAAACTGTATGATACAACTAATGTCCTAGATGCGCTGTAAAGGAGGGAAATCTTTGTTGTTTCGACGCTTTCAGGCGATTTTTCGACGATTCAAGTTTGTCGATAGATACATAGAGTACGCGTGGAATTTACTATGAGAGTATTTCGTAATGTCATTGTGTGTTTATCTTTGATAAGATCTACTACCGATATAAACATGTCGAGCGAAATGGACCACGTGACGCGGAAATGATACAATTTACAACATCATTTAGGAAAAACTCAATAATATAGTTGTACAATATATTTTTTTTAACATGTTACACTCACAAAATTTAGACCTTTGAACACGAAATTTTGTTCAACGAACTAGATTTTAATGAATAAGTTTTTTAAGGTCTGCTAATACAAAAAGTAACTTTTACAATAATATCATTGACTCCAGTGCGACTACATAGCCATACCATATTTTAGTTTCTTAATTCTATTACTCTTATTGGCGGTTGAATTTTTTCTTTCAAATCTAAATATGTTGGGAAAAAAATAAATTGGTTTATGAATGAGTGTTCTGGGGTAAAAACTAACCAATAATATAGACCAAAATAAAGAATATCTCTAAGAAGACATTAAAAATTAAAAGTTATTTGGAATTTTGACTTAGTTTATTTTTGTTCCAAGGTTATATATACTAATATATAAAGCTGAAGAGTTTGTTTGTTTGAAGGCGCTAATCTCAGGAACCGCTTGTCCGATTTGAAAAATTCTTTCAGTGTAAGATAGCTCATTTATTAAGAAAGGCTATAGGCTATATATAAGACCTACAAGAGCGGAGCATCAATGAAGAATGTTACAAAAACGGGGGGAAATTACCACGCTACTGCCAATACGAGACGCAAACGAGGTTGCGTGGGTCAGCTAGTGTATATATATGTATAGTGCCAGTAGTATGCTAACACTCTCTACTATATAAATATTAAAATAATGTTATGGCTACTGTTCTTCTATAAAGGATTTGTGTAGACGGATATTCTATCCGTATATCCGGCTATAATACAAAACGTTTTGTATTTCGTGTTCGCCGGATGACCTCTAAGAGTGTTATCGTTATACATCGATTGTATTTCTGTAGCGTTATAATTGGCAATAGTACTTCTGCCCCACGCGATCAGGCGTGTGTCCAAATTATTTCTCCGCACACACTTATAGATTTTACGAGTGTGTGTGCCTGTGAGTTGGTTAAACAAATGTCAACCTTATAACTAATAAATTTAAAAAACAAATTCTGTTATCCCACTACATAATTATGCAAAATAGGTCTAAATTTTCCACATTGCCAACAGCAAAAATATATTTCTAACCTAAATTCGATGAGCGGATTTATTTTAAAGATAATAGTGAAGTTTATGAAGTGTTGACTGTTTTATCTTCGCATTGATCTTGTTCCAGTATACCTACTTGTGTTGTTATGAGCTTATGTTTTTTTCCATTAATGTCTATAATATCAACCTGATCTAGTTATTTGAGATATAATAATCTAATTTAATAGTACAAAAAGCTATTTTCAGGGTTCCGTACCTCAAAAGGAAAAAACGGAACCCTTATAGGATCACTTTGTTGACCGCCTGCCTGTCAATACCCTTTTTCTCAGGAACGGGTGGAGGTAATCAAGCTGAAATTCGTATCAAATACTCAGGTCCACTATCCCTTGGTGCTGTGAAAAATCAAACTTCTAAGTTAACTCAATCAATAGATACAACCGTTTATGCTGCAAATTTTCGACACTCGCAAGGGAATCAAAATCTTATAGGGTACCTCTATTGAACTCGGGTACGTAGCAACGTCTTATAACACAGATAAAGGAAAAATTGCGAAAAGCATAAATGTTACTTATATACCTAAAGGATTGAATTTTATTTATATTAGAAAATAAGTGAAATTCGTGAGTGAGGCGTTCATAGCCTAATTGCAATTGGTGATTCGAAACAATCACTGAGCAACGATGGCGTGTTCAGTACCTGGATGGGTGACCGTTGGTGGAATGATACCATGAGCGTCTCTGTGGTTCCGAGGTCACGTTAAGCAGTCGATCCCGGTTGTTATCATAAGTAAACAGTCGTGAATCTTAGTTGGAGGCCTTTAGGCGGCTTAAAAACACTTCACGGCAAGATTACGTAGCCACAACGCAGTGTTGCCAGTTCCCAACCCGCACTCGGCCAGCGTGGGGACTTATTATGGCCTTGACAATTTCCTGTGGCGACCCGAGCCCTACAGTGGGTCGATGATTAAGTGAAATTCTTAGATATTATTACACACAGACTGAAATTAAATATTGTGACTTCAATAACAGTTGATTATCAACTTGAATTACAGTACAGGCTCCGCCTTGTTTTAAACCGACTTCAAAAAGGAGGACGTTATCAATTCAACAATTTTTTTTTATGTTTGCTCATATTTTTCGACTGGGTGAACCGATTTTCATAATTCTTTTTTTAACTTGAAAGCTGGTACTCCCCGTGTGGTCTCATTTCAATTGGGTCCAGTTCTTGTAGTCAGTTGTGTTTTGTTAAAATTTGTGATTATTGACATCTTGAGATTTGCTTACAGTGAATTTCTGTTGATTTGTCGACTGACACTTGTCATAATAACCATCATATAATTAGCTTCTTTATTATATTATGTAGGTACCTACAATTTATATAATTATACAAAGTCATCGTTATCTTTTGTGTGTTTTCATTGATACTAATGACGGAGTTAAACTTTAAAGGTCATTGGCCGAATTACGAATAACATTTAAAATACTACCAAGTGCTAACGTATTTCTGAGTTCGTATTCGTTCGCATTCGTTATTCGTGTATTTCGTAGATAAGTTTTGGCAGTTTATTTATTTATATTTGTATACTATCTGACCCACGCAACTTCGTTTACGTCTCTTATTGCCCGTAGCGTGATAATTTTCCTCCGTTTTTGAAACATTTTTCATTGGTGCTCCGCTCCTATTGGTCCTAGCGTGATGATATATAGCCTATAGCCTTCTTCGATAAATGGACTATCTAACACTGAAAGAATTTTTCAAATCCGACCAGCGGTTCCTGAGATTAGCGTGTTCAAACAAACAAACAAACTCTTCAGCTTTATATATTAGTATAGATAGATTCCACTCGCTGAACTGAACCTAACGATTTTATTTTAATTGTGAACTGATTTTAATGAATGAGGTGTCAATAGATTCGGAATGATAGCCTGGGGGATATAGGCCATATACATTTTATCAGCTTACGTAGCTAGGTTTTAGTTTTTCAATCATTTTTTGTTTTAAGTCGGCTTAAAATAATTAAAACAATAAAATTAAACCAAAGGTTTAAAGTACGGTACTTATTAAGTCATTATTTATTCTACGAATCTAAACTTAGTGATTTGTGTACATTATACAACAGACAAACTAGTTATGCTAAGTTTTACGTCAATTCAGAGTGCGATCACGTGGCGTGGTGCTGTTTTATATTTATATATTAGCTGACCGGGCAAACATTATTTTGCCATAAAAAATATTTAAGGATGGGTCACCCTTACCATTTATAGACATACCCAATATGCACACAAAATTTCATAAGAATCGGTCAAGACGTTTGACGAGACGAGAATTTTATATATTAGATATACTTGCTGAACCCCGTGATGGTACGTAGAAAAAAAAATTAAAATACATTTTTGGTATGTGTACCGTGTATACATACATATGCATTTAGTAAAAAGCAGTTATTTTAATATTACAAACAGACACACCAATGTTATTAATTTGTATAAATGTACAGATTATAATAAATAAATAAATAAATAAATATTTCGGACATCTAACACACAACGCCATCTAGTCCCAAACTAAGCAGAGCTTGTATTATGGGTACTAGACAACTGATATTAATACTTATATACTTTTTTTTTTTTGTAAATACATACATATTATAGATAGAAAACACCCAAACACGCAAATAGCAATATCACTATGACAATCCATTATAGACAGTGATGATGATCTTGATCTTTTATCGTTTGTTTTATATAATAGGGGGCAAACAGCAAACGGATCACTTGATATAAAATTATGAAGTGGTAGCGTATGCGACTGGTGTTCTTGAGGCCTCAGGTTCGATTCACGGGTCGGACCAAATGTTTGCACGATCTACAAATATATGTATTTCTGAGTTTGAGTATTTTGTATGTATTAAATGTTATGTATTCATTGACAAAAAAAGTATTTATTTATTTTTTTATTTAATAATCTATACTAATATATAAAGCTGAAGAGTTTGTTTGTTTGTTTGAACACGCTAATCTCAGGAACCGCTGGTCGGATTTGAAAAATTCTTTCGGTGTTGGATAGTCCATTTATCGAGGAAGGCTATAGGGTATATATCATCACGATACTACTAATAGCAGCGGAGCAACAATGAAGAATGTTTCAAAAACGGGGGAAATTTTCACGCGACGGGCAATAGGAGACGCACGCAAACGAGATTGCGTGGGTCGGCTAGTCTTAGATAATCTTACAGCTATATACTTAAAATAGGTTACAAAAATAGCAACAATACGCTATTTACAAGTCTCCACAGATAGAAACTAAATAGTATTTATGTGTGTCAGATGTCTAGTACCCATAGTGGAAACTCCTCTAATTTGGAACTGGATGGAGTTCTGTGTCAAATGTCCGAGAAGTATTATAAGTATTGTTAATTACTTCCCCTGGTCATCGGCAAATCAAAAGTATTACTAGACCTCTGACTTATCGCCTTGCCTGTACTCTTAATTCAATATGAGTTCGTTTCAGTACGTTCGTATCAAAGGCCTTATCCTGAGATGGTGCGAGGGTTGGGTTTATTGATAGGCTTTCCAGTGGACTGTATCTTGGTTTATTTGTAGCAATAGTAAATACAAGTAATATAAAGTGGCGTACAAGGTGAAAAGGGCGGCACAAGAGAGCGAATGACGCGTTGCCAGCTCGTAAACAATAAAAAATCCATTTTTATGTTGTCTCCAACAGAGATCTCGTGTGATCCTAAGATCGAGATTATGGCTCCAAAGGACAGAAGAATAAGAATGTTCTGAACATTATTTATGTAATCTTCAGCTGCATATTTAAAATGAAATCTAATCTTAGTCCATCAACTGATGAGGTGCACTCTGTGCAGGTTAAGACATTTCCCGAACTTTATTATATACCAGCTGACCCATGCCCTCTTCGTTGGGTGTATTTTTATTTTTTGAGTTAATATATATAGCCTATGATACTCACAATTAACATGGCTATTTATAAGTAAAATAATTTTCAAAATCAGTTCAGTAGATCTAGAGATTAACCTCACAAACTTTACCTCTTTATAATATTAGTATAGATTTAAGAAATCAAAACTTTAATAAACCTTAACTTAATAACGCATTCTCGAGCTGTTACAAAATGTAATGTTGACCCAGAGAAAATGCAGAGGCCGTCCGACTTTGGCGTAAAGAGGCAAGGCCTGTCTGAGACTTTTGAAGGAGATCATAACTATGCACTACCTAGTGGTAGCGGCTTATAATTATTTTAAATTTCGTTGTTGTAACTTTGATGAAAATTAATAACTTGCATATAACCTTACTAGTTTTTGCCGCGAATTCGCCCACGTGTCTGTCAGTTATCGCATCAAAGAATAGCCTATGTCCTTACTGACGAATCAAATTCCATTAAAATCGGTGTAGCGGTTTAACCGTAAAAGCGTAACAGACAGAGTTACTCCAAATTTATATTAGTATGGAATTTACATCTACGCGATAGACTTTTTTTCCTTTCTTAGTGGGTGCTTACAACTCAGCATTAACTGCCAACGTGTCTAGTTTGTAGCCCCAGCATTAAGGCTCTGATAAATCAGGGCTCATCTATATCTTTACTAATATATAAAGCTGAAGAGTTTGTTTGTTTGTTTGAACACGCTAATCTCAGGAACAGCTGGTCCGATTTGAAAAATTCTTTCAGTGTTAGATAGCCCATTTATCGAGGAAGGCTATAGGGTATATATCATCACGCTAAGACCAATAGGAGCGGAGCACCAATGAAGAATGATGCGAAAACGGGAAAAAATTATTACGCTACGGGCAATAGGAGACGTAAACGAAGTTGCGTGGGTCAGCTAGTTAGCTATAATTTTAAATGAATGTTAGATTCACATCTAACAAATCGGAAGCAGTATTGTGATGTTCATAGCCCAGTTGCACTCGGTGATTCGAAACAATCACCGAGGGTAAGCAACGACGGCGCGGTCAGTACCTGGATGTATGACCGCTGGTGGCATGATACTATGAGTGTCTCCGTGATTCGGAGGTCACGTCAAGCAGTCGGTCTCGGTTGTTATCATATGATACGTAGCCACAGCGTTGTCTTGCCAGTCCCAAACCTGCACTCAGCCAGCATGGGGACGCCTTAACCCTCTCTTGAGATGAGTCCCGAGTCCAGCAGTGGGACGTTATGGGTTGTTGGTGATTGTGATGTTTATCATAATCTATGTGTGTAAGTGAGATTTACCATCAGTGTTGTGTATTAGCCCGTTACCTTGGGAGAGCCACGCTTCGGCATGAATGGGCCGGCTCGGAGTCCTCACATAAAACCGGTGTGAAATAGCGCCTGCGCTGTGTTTCACCGAGTGAGTGAGGATACCGGTGGCCTGTACCCCAACTCCTTCCCATAACCCCATCCCCCAAAGATCGGCAACGCACTTGTGCCGCCTCTGGTGTTGCAGGTGTCTATGGGCGGCGGTAATCGCTTAGCAACTGAGTGACACGTATGCTCGTTTGCCCCCCTTTATAAAAAAAAACCCGTCTAGCCTGTGTGGTATAGTTGGCCAGAGCTCTTTTCTAAGAAGATGCCTATGCCCATTAGTGAACTTTTAAACGCTGTTCATGGTAATGATAATTGTACAGCTGAGAAACAAGCTACTATGCAGAGCATAAATATGTTAGTTCTACGATTTAATTGCAACAATTATATATAATGTTCAGTCGAACAATCAACAAAATCCCTGAACATAATCAACGGATTTCTCGTATTCACGTTGGCTATTGTATACAATTTGGCACACAAAACCTCTAGTTCCGACAATAATATTTTGAATTCAGTTCATGAAGAGGTCATCTCTGTCGACTTGATTATCGCGCGAATGGTGACTTAGCGATTCCGCAGATTTTATACAAACATTAAAATTAAATATAAATACTAATAACAATAATACATACAATACCTACATGTATATATCAAAATTCGACGTGTGTTTGTTTGAAAGATCTAAAGCTTCAAAGGACGGAAAGCGATTTCATTTTTACCCGACTACGGCAAAGCCAAAAAAATGCCGCGTTTGGTATTGTACATTTCAAAAACATATTTAGTATTAGCATTTTCTCGTAATTTTTTCCGTATTTATTCGATAATAGTGATATTTCTATGGTACCTATTTAAAATATACTTTGCACAGAAATTAATATTATAGAGACACCAAAACATTTTAAATAAAAAAAAGTAAAAATTAAAAGCTAAACTACGACAGTAGTTGGCTTTTAGTTTTAACTTTTTTTATATACTATGTAAAGAAGACTCAGTCGGTATATACATGTACACAAAAATACATGCGTGTGCGTATTTTATGCGAAAAATTCCATAAGTAATCATGAAATATACCACACCCGAAGCCAGGTAAAAAAATCTGTAGCGCATCTTTCAAGAAGAACAAAGAAAAGTTTAAAACAAAAAATCTTAACTACGTAAATACTTTTAATAATATGTATATAGCCTATGTCACGCGGGCTATTATTTCGAATTCATTGACACCTCATACATCAAAATCGGTTCAGTAGGTTAGGCGCAGTGGAACATACAAAGACAACCAAAACTATTACCTTTCCTTGGGGGTGGGATAGGGGGGTGGCGGGAGTAAATTACTGTCGGATTGATAAAATACGCAGAAAAATGCCTAGATATAGTAAATTCATAATTCCACATCACCTTAAGGTTGGCAGAGAATGCCCCATGGCATTAAGTCCGCCTTTGTGCAAAATGTGCATCAAGTTTAAATAAATAAATTGTAAGTTTATAGAGAGAAAAATATCTAGACGATAATGCGATCAATATGAAGGTTCATTATTGATCACTCATTGATACCTTGTCTTCCCGAAGAAAAGAGCAAGCGCAAAATATTCTCTCTAATAAACCCCGATATATTTATTATCAGTTTGACCAGAAACTGGGACTTTAGACTTAAAAAGACTAAAAATTGTATATATTTTTTTGGTATTTCTTAATGAATTGTATCAGAAATATTACTAATCTTCGTCTTTTACGATATCTTATCACAAAACTCCATTAACATTCTTTTAACATTAGTTTCAATATGCAATTAAATAACTTTGACTAAGTTTGTCTCACGCAAACTGGTGCATTCCAAAGGCGTATGCTTCAACTGAAACATATCTACATCATTTGACTAATTTGTAAAATGCACTCGTGTTTGCAGTGTTAAGTTATCCTATCCTACTTTATTATTTAATTAGCTGTCCCACGCAACCTCATCTGCTTATCTTATTAACTGAAGCGTGATGTTATACAACGTGAACTGTTTATAACAAATGTTTTAGTAAGCCAATTTTAAAAGATACGCATAGTCACGCTTCGGCATGAATGGGCCGGCTCGACCGGAGTGATACCTCGGCCTCACAGAAAACCGGTGTGAAATAGCACTTGCGCTGTGTTTCACCGAGAGAGCGAGGATACCGGAGGCCCATACCCCTTCCCCATCCCTCTTTCCATCCCCCAAAGGCAGGCAACGCACTTGTGACGCCTCTGGTGTTGCGTCGCCATCATGCGATATGTCTGCTCGTTAGTCCGCTATTACAAAAAAATGCGTCGTTTTTAGCCGACAGCGTCAGAAGGGGGGGGTATTGTTTTTGAAATACTTTGCGTTCGTACTACGCTCCTACTGGTCGTAGTGTAATATTTATATAATTTAATAGTCACATTGTCCAACAAATGTTATCTCGGTCCTATGCTCAAGTTTTTGTCAATGCAGCCCCTGTTAGTAACCACAATCGAGAATTTATGTAATATGAAAGGGGAGGTCTCATCTAAATGAAGCCATTCACGAAAGAAATAGCTTGATATATTGTCATAATTTGTAACATTAGTTCCCGGGATTCCAGACTAACACTGGTCTATAAGAAGATCTCTTAGGTATAAGCGTAGGAGAGCCATTTTGGAAATTTTACACATGGATCTTCTCGAACGAAGTTATGGACAAAATGCCAAGGTGTCTACACACTTGTTTCACTGGAGTTAATATGTCTGGATCATTATCTGCATATATCCCAATTTTATACGGGAACGGCGCACTACGTTTCATTCTTCCATTCTACTCTATCATTCGTCATTTCACTATTTACTCTATTTCTATCCTCACTAATACTGTTCATCCACCTTCTCCTCGGTCTTCATTCTTTCATTCCTTCTCTTAGACCCTTCTATTTCCATAGCTAACACTCTCCAAATCATCGTTTAGAAGGTTTTTTGTTCCGGTAGTTTTTTGAATATTTTACTTAACTTTTAAATAATAAAAGTATTTGATTCATGTAATTTTTAGGTCGGGGTTTTTTAGAAAAAATTATATGCTATAAACATACTATAATCAGTAATCAAAATGATGGTCATCTAAATAACCAAAATTCTAAGTATTAGTAACTAAAATGGGTCAAAGAACTGTGTCAATAAACAGGTTAAGAAATGCCTCCTTGGTGGAGGAGGTATTAACCTATTAGTCTAATTTTTTTACGTCATCGGCTTTGGGTTTATAGATTACGCTGTCAGCTGGAAAACAATAGGGTTTAGAATTACTCAACAAACCAGAATTAGGGACGCATACTCGATGTTTTCAATTGTGACGAAATTGTAATCGATTTTAAAATATTAAACCTAATTGTATTATAACAATAGAACTACATCTTTATATATATAATTCTTCTGTGAGTGTGTATGTCACTGAACTACTCTCAAACGACTGGACCGATTTTGATGAAATTCTTTGTGTGTGTTCAAGGGGATCTGGGAATGGTTTAGATTCACAATTTTGTCCGCTGGACAATGTTTTTTTAATTAATTGTTAATTTATTAGTAGTTATGGCAAAACGACGTTTGCCGGGACAGCTAGTATCTATATGTATTATTGTACTCGTATTGAATAAATGAACTGCCGAAGTGTATGCACGCGCATAACTTCCGATCAGCTGCATCAAATTAAATAAATCTTTTTTTTATGTGTTCGTTATTGTTACGACAACATATGTGTACAAGAAAAATTAAAAAACAATGGTTAAAGTCTTTTTCTTTTTGTCAGCGACTGCACTACTCTGACTGTGGCATGTAAATATGGCGGTACGAAGTTCGCTGGGTCAGCTAGTATTTAATAACAACAATCTTTATTATCACGTGGTGACAGATTAAAAATAAAGAATGTCACCATCCCTTTTAGTCCCGTGGAGCAGACTAAGGGCTCCCACACATAACTGCGATGCGATGCGGCGTGAATTTCTTGCGTAGCATTCGTGCGAGCTCGCCAATATTTGCGATGCGTTGCGAATTTGCAGTTATGTGTGGGAGCCTAAGGGAAGAAACAACGCAGGATAACATCACTGCAAAGATAAGGAAAACTGGAAACAAACAATGTATCTATCAGTGAACCTATCTTGTAAGCACGCTATAGGTCAGAACCTCTTTGCCAAGGAGAGAATTATGTCCAGTAGTGCACTGTTAAAGACAGTTGAAGTGATGATGTGACACCTCACGGCCTTCTGATCTTAAACTATGCAAACCCTGTACTATAGTTACCAGACTGCTGATACAACTGAACAACTAATCCAAACAGAGGTCAGACTATAGAGCTCCCACACATAATTGCGATGCGATGCGACATCGCAGTAACTTGCAATGCGAATTGCTGCGATACGAATTCGAGCGGCAAAGCGTTGATTCAGGTGTACTTTCGACGGTAGTCAGCCATATTGAAGGTGTTTTTAGGAATAGTGACATTGATGGCAAAAATATTTTTTCACTGTTGTTATTGTTAAAGAGATATAGTATAAAAGAAGATTTTGGGTACGATTATGAACGCTGATGGGAATCGAAAATACTATGCTTTGAGACTAGAAGACGAGATTTTTTTTACTAATTTAGAATGAGCAAATCGTTATTTGAAGAGCTTTTTAAATTTATTATCACCATATCTACAAAAACTACCGTACAAGGGAATAATTCCTGTTAATCCTTTGGAAATGCTGAGACTGACTGTATAATTTTGTAAACAAAAAATACTAAACTATTTAATTAGTTCCAAAAACGTCACTAGATGGCGTTGATCACTTTTTTTGACTCATGTTATGGTTTCGTTACCTAGCACCATATAAAAGGTTTAAATTATTGTTAATAAATGTCTTCGTCACAACAAAAAGGTTATTTTATTCATGGTCATTCGAACCGGATACATGCCGTGACTGATGCAGTGATCTAGTGAGTGATACGGAATATTGGATATTAAAGTGGCGCCATCCCGTCAAGTGAAAAAGTGACATCAAGTTTAGTGAAGTGGTAAAGGTAACTAGTGACTGGACAAATTGTAAGTACTTTAATTTCTTAGTAGTGATTCAAGAAACAGTGATATTAACTTAGAAAATTACTAAACTAACTCTCTTGGTGGTACGGACTTGTAAAATTTTCGTGTAAAAGTGTACCAGACGGGGAATCCATGCCCGATTTTGTCTAAGTTGGAAAGAACTATTTAAACACTTAGAAAAATTTTGAAGAAAATATATTACCATTCGGAATTTATTACAACTTAAGTTCTGAAACATAAACTATTTCTTACAATGGAGTCGTGGATAAGATTACAAGCCGATATAAACAAAAAGATTGAAAGAGGATTTGCAAATTTTAAGAAATCGCCCAAGGAAAGAGTTACTATTACTTATGTAGAAACTAGACTGGAAAGTTTGGAAAAGCAATGGTTATTGTTCGACGATACACATACCAAATTAATAACGGAATGCAAGAGGGAAGAGTATGAGAGGTCTGACTACAATTCCAACGACTTTTATGGTCAGTGTGAAGAACTGTATATTAGCTATAAAATAGCATTAAAAGATATTTTGAAAATTATGACGTCAAACAAAGTTTTATCCGATGAATCTGAAAAAGAGGTGTCACAGAGTGGTGTGAAATTACCTAGGATAGCTATACCAATGTTTTCTGGATATTACGCCCAGTGGACAACATTCAGAGACTTATTTCAAACATTGATTCACAACAATAAGTCACTGGACAATGTACAAAAGCTACACTACTTAAAGAGCTACCTTACTGGAGAAGCCGAGCAACTATTGCGACATCTACCTATTACGAATGATAACTATGTTACTAGTTGGAAGATTTTAGAACATAGATTTGATAATAAGAAGTTTATTACAGATTGTATTTTTAAGAGATTTTTTAGCCAAAAAAGTTTAAGTGTTGAATCTTCTAACTGTTTAAAAGAGCTTTTTGACACTACAAACGAATGCCTTTATGCTTTAAAAAATGAAGGTGTTAATATAGATAATTGGGACCTTATTGTTATTTACATATTGTGTTCTAAGCTTGACAATGAATCTCGTAAACAATGGGAATCTAGAATTTGTAGTTCAACTAACGTATTACCAACATTACAACAATTTTTAGAGTTTATAGAACATAGATTCAGGTCACTGGAGTTTTTATGTACTAAAGTGGTTAAATCCAGTAGCACTAAATCACATCATGTTGTACAGTGTAACAATGAACGTAAGGTTTCCACTTGTAGTTTTTGTTCAAACAGTAATCATAAAATCGGAAATTGTAAAACGTTTGCTAAAGAACAGTTATCATCTCGTCGTAAGTTTGTCCAAACTTCCGGATTATGTTTTAATTGCTTAGGCGCAAATCACTCGGTAATGTCGTGTCGTTTGCCCACCAGGTGCAGAATTTGCCAAAAGAAACATCATTCGTTGCTGCATCCACATATTAATAGCCAACCAACTGTCAACGGCGATGTAATTGACCAACCATTTGCTGCTACCAATGTTGATGAAACTACATCAACATCAAATGACGAGACCCAGCAAAGAAACATAACAACTTGTTTTTCTAACAGTAATTGTCAGGTTGTGTTAGCTACAGCCTTAGTAAAGG
This sequence comes from Spilosoma lubricipeda, assembly GCA_905220595.1. NCBI lineage: Eukaryota > Metazoa > Arthropoda > Insecta > Lepidoptera > Erebidae > Spilosoma > Spilosoma lubricipeda. The sequence continues at coordinate 19,961,920 of HG992282.1, read as the reverse complement.
CCGAAACTAACACGGGATCGCAAATAACACTGCGATCATTGTTGGATCAGGGATCACAGGCTTCCTTTATCACAGAATCTTCAGCTCAATTGCTTGGACTGAAAAGGGTAAGTTGTAACAGTGTTGTGTCTGGAGTGGGGGGTGAGGAAAATGCTTCACTCAATTGTAAACAAGTTGTTTATGTGAAACTGCAGTCTCTCCAAGATCCAAGCTTTACTGTAACGGTAAAAACATACGTATTACGTAAACTAACTTCATTTCTTCCTGAGAAGAAAATTGTGGTCAAACTATGGCCTAACTTACCTTTTTTGAAGTTGGCAGATCCAAAATTCAGTACACCAAACAAAATAGACTTGTTACTCGGCGCCGATGTTTACTGTCAAATATTAACTGAGGGATTACTTAGGGGATCCTCAGGAACACTTATAGCACAGAACACTAGGCTCGGTTGGGTCTTATCGGGTAAAGTAATTAAGGATAATGAGAACAATAGTGTGAACTGCAGTAACACTTTTATCACGTTGCATACTAACATTTGCAATGAAAATTTCAATCTTAAAAAGTTTTGGGAGCTCGAGTCTGATAACTTCAGTTTGAGTAAAAATCAGTATACTCCGGAAGAAAGCCTGTGTGAACATATTTTTAAGACAACCACTGAACGCGATAGTTCTGGAAGGTATATTGTTAAGTTACCATTTAAGGATGAAGATCCAAGCTGTAAGTACGGTAATTCTCGTGAGATCGCTGTTAAGAGATTACTGTCTTTGGAAAATCGTTTCAATAAAGTACCAGATTTAAAAACTAAATACGCGGAGGTTTTTTTAGAATACTTAAAGCTAGGGCATATGCAAATAATACCTCAACAGGAAATTAACAAAACAGAAGCAGTATACTTACCTTACCATGAGGTAATTAGAGACGATAAAACCACAACAAAATTTCGAATTGTATTCAATGCTTCTAGTCGCGATAACAGCGGCATTTCATTAAATAGCAATCTTATGGTCGGCCCGACTATTCAAGATGATCTTAGACATATTCTTATGAGATGGAGGCTTCATCGTCTTTGCCTGGTTGCTGACATTATTAAGATGTACCGGCAGGTTAAAGTCACAGATCAAGATGCAGATTATCAACGTGTAGTGTGGAGATCTGACTGCAAAGAAGATATACAACACTTGCGGTTAGGGCGAGTTACTTTTGGTACTGCACCTGCTCCATATCTGGCCGTGAGAACCTTACATCAACTTGTCTACGATGAGGGTGCTCAATATCCGTTAGCATCTAAAAGAGTATTACAAGATTTCTACATGGACGATTTGCTCACTGGGTGCAAAAGTATATCGGAAGGCAAGCAAATATTTGCTGAAGTGACTAACCTGTTGAGAAAAGGAGGATTTGAACTACAGAAATGGTCAAGCAATGATAAGCAACTACATAAAGAAATAAGCGATGGAAGCAAAGCAACAGATAACAAACTAGAACTACAAGAAAATGAATTAATAAAGATATTGGGACTTACCTGGAATCGACGAACCGATGACTTTGAATACTCCGTCAAGCTACCAGACATATGTGAACCTATAACAAAACGAAAGGTTATATCTGACATTGCCAAATTATTCGATCCTATGGGATGGATCTCACCAGCAATCATAAAAGCAAAAATTATGATTCAAAAGCTTTGGCTTACAGGAATAGGATGGGATGATAACCTCCCAAATAAGTTATTAGCGGAGTGGATTACTTACCGTGCAGAACTAATTGAACTTACCAAGTGTAGGTTCCCACGATGGATTGACGTTGATGAGAACAGCACATTAGAACTCCATGGGTTCAGTGATGCATCCGGCGAGGCTTATGCTGCGGTAGTTTACATGCGTGTTGTAGACATAACAGGAAACGTTTATGTCCATCTGGTGACCTCTAAAACCAGGGTAGCACCTTTAAAACAAGTAACTATACCGAGACTTGAGTTGTGTGGTGCTGTCTTATTGGCTAAACTGCTGCAAGAAGTTTCATTGGTTTTGAACGTTTCTAAAACTAACATTCGAGGTTGGACTGACTCTACCGTAGTATTGGCGTGGTTAAGCAGTCACCCGACACGTTGGAAAACGTTCATAGCAAATAGAGTCTCAGAGATTCTAAATATTTTAGACAGAGATCAATGGTCGCACGTATCATCTAAAGATAACCCTGCTGATTGTGCGTCACGTGGAATTAATCCTTCAGAGCTACATTCTTTTCAATTGTGGAAAACCGGACCATCGTGGCTGCAAGACAGAATTCTAAACTATAATATGAATCAAACAATGGACACCAATTTAGAATTAAAGTCAAAGAAAGTCTGTCATATTGCCAAGATCGATGAAATACAATTATGGTATAAATTTTCGTCTCTTCGTAGGTTGGTTAGAGTTTTGGCACATTGTAAAAGGTTTATTAAAAAGTTAAATAATACCTGTGATCATAACTTACCTGTATGGTTGACTAGCGTTGAATTGAACGAAGCTCTTCTACTTTGTGTTAAGCAATGCCAACAATTGATTTTTCAGCAGGAGATAAGAGACCTGAAAGAAAAGGGGATGGTGAATAGGAAAAGCAAACTTACGTCATTGAATCCTTTCCTGGATGATACTGGAATCCTTAGAGTTGGTGGCCGTCTGGAGAGAGCTGAAATCAAAAATGACATAAAGCATCCAATGATATTACCATCAAAATCACACTTTACCACTTTAATCTTGGAAGAAGCTCATCAAAAAACACTGCATGGTGGACCACAGCTGATGATTAATTATCTGCGAACTAAGTACTGGATCATTGATGCTAAAAATCAAACAAAACTTACCGTACGGAAATGCGTAGTCTGCGTAAGACAAGCTGCACAGACTAGGAACCAATTAATGGGACATTTACCTCCAGCTCGGCTGTCGCCGATTCGTGCTTTTTATAGGAGTGGAGTTGACTATGCGGGTCCCATTCAGATTAGGACCTCTAAAGGTAGAGGTCACCGATCCTACAAAGGTTATATATGCCTTTTTGTTTGTATGGCTACAAGAGCTATACATCTAGAAGCTGTGAGCGACCTCACATCACAAGGGTTCATAGCTGCGTTTAAAAGATTTGTCGCCAGACGTGGTCATTGCGCTGATTTATATAGCGACAATGGAACAAATTTTGTTGGTGCCGCACGCGAACTTCGAAGTTTGTTCGCTCAGGAGAAGTCAAGCTTAACGATAGATATCGCTGAGTGTTTGGCAAACAACGGCACCACTTGGCACTTTATTCCACCACATGCTCCACATTTTGGTGGACTATGGGAGGCTGGAATAAAGTCCACAAAGCACCACCTAAGGAGAGTTATTGGCAACTCAACACTAACATTTGAAGAGTTATCAACTTTATTGTACCAAGTGGAAGCGTGCCTTAATTCTCGGCCACTGTCTCAAATGACTACGAACTCACAAGATCCCACACCCCTTACTCCGGGACATTTTTTAATAGGTGAGCCGCTAATTCTTGTACCTGATGATAATTACGAGAAATCGACCATTTCGTCATTAAAACGTTGGCAATTAATGCAAAAAATGCTGCAACATTTCTGGAGTCGATGGTCCTGTGAATATTTAAGTCAATTTATGCATCGATACAAATGGGCAAATAAAACCCCTGAGCCAGTGATTGGCGATTTAGTGTTAGTCAAGGAGGATGGTCTCCCACCAGCCAAATGGCCTTTAGGTAAAATAACAGCTAAACACCCGGGTTTGGACAATATTACGAGAGTGGTGACTCTTGATTGTAATGGTGTTTCTTTCAAACGACCAACAACTAAATTATGTGTGTTACCTGTAGCTCACTGATTTTAAATACTTGTTTTTAGTATTGTTATTACCAAATTTGAATGTTTTCTTTGTTGAATTTCTTTTTTTTGTATCTAAGCCGCCATGACTTGTTAACATACATTTGTTTAAAATATACAGTCCATTTCTTTAGCTATCTGTCAACAAATTTATGTACCTATAATTATCTAGATGTTTCAACCATAAAGTTTGGTCATGGTGGGCGGTAACTATGGACATTTCGTCCATGGTGGGCGGAATGTATAATTTTGTAAACAAAAAATACTAAACTATTTAATTAGTTCCAAAAACGTCACTAGATGGCGTTGATCACTTTTTTTGACTCATGTTATGGTTTCGTTACCTAGCACCATATAAAAGGTTTAAATTATTGTTAATAAATGTCTTCGTCACAACAAAAAGGTTATTTTATTCACTGACTATTACAGTAACTAAGTAGGTAAAGTAAAACAAAATTAAATTATTTGTTCAGATTTTAAATTCAAACAGTGGAACATCATCACATCACATTATTACTGGAACGTGTATTAATTAGATCTTCCCGTGCGTTTGATGATTATTTGTTTCGTTTTTTGCGTCTTTCTCTTACGCTGTCTCAGGACGGACTAAAATAATGTCAACAGGTGTGATGTAATATCGTATGAATGCACGATGCGAACCATTGCTGTGCATTCGTACGAGCTCACAGATATTTACGATGCGTTGCGAATTCGCGGTTATGTGTGGGAGCCCTTAGGAGATGTTTTTCACGATCTATTTGTTTCAAGAAACCATGATACAAATACTCTAAATGGTTAGGCATTTATTACATCAAAGTGTTTACGATGTAAACAGGTGCGCATCCAAGGTTATCCAAAGTACCAATGTTTTTATGATTATGTGCAGTAAATTATATTAAAACACTGTGTACTAATATTTAACCATTTTTACGCCATTGTCAACTTATATAATACTAGCTAAACCCCGCGGTGTTACCCGCGGTTATTGTCGTACCGCAGAAAACGCCGCGGGACAAAGCTAGTCTAAAAAAAGTATCCTAAGTTACTCCTTATATTATTAGCTATTTGCCAGTGAAAGCCCCGTCAAAATCAATCCATCCGTTCCAGAGATTTTTTTTGTTTGTTTCTTATGTATGGCCTGCCAAAATGATTATTGCTTTGATATTTCCAAGCAATAATCAGAATCCAAGAGTAGTGGTCACCATACTGATTGCGGATGCAGACAATGCAACAATGCAGCATGGTAACCCACAACATGGTGATGCCTCTGCATCATTGGGCCTCCGGTCTCGCACTCAACCAAACACGACAGCATGAACGCTGTCATTTTACGTTGATTTTCTGTACGAGGGTAGTACCGCCCCGGTCGAGCCGGGCCGTTCGTGCTGAAATCAGCGTGGCTCTACTAACTATAAAAGATTACCCCGAACAAACAGACAGACAGACAAAAATTGTAAAAAAGATATTTTGGTATATGTACCGTGTATACATACATATGTGTTTATTAAAAAGCAGTTATTATAATATTATAAACAGACGCTTCAATTTTATTTATTTGTATAGGTGTAAACTAATATTTATTTAAGGTGGATACTAACTAAAAAAAACGCGTAAAACAAAGATTGCTGATACAATTAAAGCGTTATTCAAAAGCTGTATTGTAGCATTTGTAGCCGATAAACAATAACAGAACCATTACAGCTATCCCTTTGTACAATATTATGAAGGTTTTATTAATATTTGCTAGTAAGAAACAATCTGTCCTCTCCTCTTTTTCACCTTCATTGTAACACCGATTTTAGATTTATTTTTTGTTATAGGTACCTAATTGAATAAGCAATGAACTTTGACACCCATGTTTTTCCTCACGAAATAAAACAGCACAGAATACTGATTTTATTACAAAACGCTGTCAACGCCATTTTGAATTCAGAATTATTGTAATTTCTGCATTTAAAATTTTAAATACTCTATAATGTATGATTTTAAATTTCGAACTACATTTTTTTTTTATCTGGCATTTCGTCCTTTTTAGTATTTTATTTTATATTGAGCCTGCCAAAGTGACTCTACTCTGCCTAAAGGAAAGCATGTCAAACGAGCAGTCGGAATACCTGATGGTAGGTGATTGCCGTCGCTCATGGTAATCTGCAACTGTAAGAGAAGATTTGGGCTTCCAGTAACCTCAATCGCACGGTTAAAGATCAAGAAAATTCAAACTTTCATGATTCTATTATAAAATGGAAAGTAACTGTATGTTACGCTCACGGCTAAACCGCTAAACCGATTATAATGAAATTTGGCATGAAGATACCTTCATTCTCGAGGACGCAATTTTTCTTTACCGCGATATTCGACATATGGGTGGGCGGAAACGCAGGCAAAAGCTAGTAACCTTTTACTTACTTCAAAATCTTGTCACTTACACTCAAATTTATCTTTTCCTGACCACAAATTTACTATTTGCTTACCCCAAATTCACTCACAATCTCAAATTAGCAATTCATTGAATATGGCACATGAATTCGGTAACAAAACCTATCAACTAGTATAACTGTTATTATGATATCTACGTAAACAAGACAATTTGTTAATCAAAACACTCTATTCGAAAATGGCGGCTAAATCGAAACAACATATATATTTATTTATTCATACAGTTTGAAACATCCTTCCTTATAATCCAAAGTGTTACTTGAGTTCTAGGAACAATAACGAGCTAACAGTAAAATTGCTTCGCAGAAAACATCCTTAAAGGGGGCTTCAATTACTAAATGGAGTCAACAATAGTCCCATTTAATTAACAAGAAAAGTTTAAAAAAACTCAAACCCCACCCAACTATGTAAAAACTTTTAATAAAAATTTATATGTATAGATTTTGTCACCTGGGCCATTAATACGAATTGATTGACACTTTATTCAGTAAAATCGGTTCGCTAGTTTAGGTGGAACATTCAAACATACATGGACCGCAAAAACTTTTACCTGTCCTATTGGCTACGACACAGCCAAGTAAAAATATCATAATATTTGTAATGGTAGAAGCCTATATTTATTATAGGCTGTAAATAGACTGATCATGACGAGAAATAACATTAGAAAACCTAATTTGTCTACAATATTGTTTTAGAAAATTACGACTTGAGAGCAGACTTGTGTCGAAAAGGTATTACCTTTTTTCGGCTCGAGTCTATCCCCCGTTTCATTCAAATACCTCTTTAGATACGGTCCTCGCGTAATTAACGGACGCGCCTTAAAGAATGATTGATTCGGTGTATAAAAACATCGATTATGAATGCAGAGTACTAAGAGTTGCTATAACAATAAACGGTATCAGTGCCATGTTGACGTCACAGTTGCCCTTGTTTGGCAGTCTCGGTAGCAACTAATTAAATCACACCTCGAGGTCACTCAACTCGTTCTACTTATATTTTTTCTTTTTTAAAGACAACTCCCGCATTGGGAATAATCCTGTGTCGCGGGGGATTTTATAAACATACAAGAAACGGACACAAAGAACACCTAGAATCAGAACAACAATTTGTAGATCACACAAAGTGTTGTCCCACGTGGGATTTGAACCCACAACACTTGTCGCAAGAGCAAGCGGCCTGCCGACCGCTAAAACCACTACGCTAACCCTGTATTAGACAAACAGAAGCAAAATAATAAATAAATATTTTGGACATCTAACACACAACGCCGTCTAGTCCTAAACTAAACAGAGCTTGTATGGCTTGTATGGGTACTAGACAACTGATATAAATACTTATATACTTTTTTTTTGTGAATACATACATATTATACATAGAAAACACCTAAACTCCGAAACAAATATTTGCAGATCATACAAACATTTGATCCGACCCGGGAATCGAACCCGAGACCTCAAGAACATCAGTCGTGTACGCTACCACTGCGCCACCGAGGCAGTTAATCGACAGCAGACATAGCATGAGCTCCTGCCTGTAGCAGCTTGGTGCAGTGACCTTAATTACTGCTGACTTTGTACATTTACACAGATAGTTATGAGATCAAGTAATCAAAAGCCATCATTTGTAATGAAGTTATAGGATACTGTAACCCCTTCTCTGAGTAAACCTCTTCATTCTCTGATTCTAGGGAAGCACTTAAGAAAGTAGCGAATTTTTGCCTCTTGAGTTACAAGTAGCCGGTAGTTATCAGGTCTGCTCGTTAGGTATTCAAGCTTGAAGAATTAGCGAGTTGAAAAGGCAATGGTTGGATCTATTGTCTTCGGACCTGATAACATTTAAGATAGAAGAACTCTGTTGCCCTAGCCAAGTTGCAAACGTTTCTCTTTCTGCCATCGTTAACGCCCAAATCTTTGTCTAAGATTGACACACGAGAATTTAGGCGTTATTGTTTGCAGAAACAAAAACGCTTGCACCTTGGCTAGGAGGGCTGTAATGGAAACTTTTTCTACGGAAACGGAGTGCGAGACACGGCCATATAGAGTAATGGCCTGTACTAGTACTCTACATTACAAGATGTCTATGTTCAGCACGTTCAGCAGTAAATAATGATGATGTAGAACCTGTGGGCGTGAGCCGATTTATAAAGAATCAACAGATCGATATTATCGTAAACACTGCTAAAACCACTACGCTAACCCTGTATTAGACAAACAGAAGCAAAATAATAAATAAATATTTCGGACATCTAACACACAACGCCGTCTAGTCCCAAACTAAACAGAGCTTGTATGGCTTGTATGGGTACTAGACAACTGATATAAATACTTATATACTTTTTTTTGTAAATACATACATATTATACATAGAAAACACCCAAACTCCGAAACAAATATTTGCAGATCATACAAACATTTGATCCGACCCGGGAATCGAACCCGAGACCTCAAGAACATCAGTCGTGTACGCTACCGCTGCGCCACCGAGGCAGTTAATCGACAGCAGACATAGCATGAGCTCCTGCCTGTAGCAGCTTGGTGCAGTGACCATAATTACTGCTGACTTTGTACATTTACACAGATAGTTACGAGATCAAGTAATCAAAAGCTATTATTTGTAACGAAGTTATAGGATACTGTAACCCCTTCTCTGAATAAACCCCTTCATTCTCTGATTCTATGGAAGCACTTAAGAAAGTAACGAATGCCTCTTGAGTTACAAGTAGCCGGTAGTTACCTGGTATGCTCGTTAGGTATTCAAGCTTGAAGAATTAGCGAGTTGATAAGGCAATGGGTTGGATCTGGTCTTCGGACCTGATAACATTTAAGATAGAAGAACTCTGTTGCCCTAGCCAACTTACAAACGTTTCTCTTTCTGCCATCGTTAACGCCCAAATCTTTGTGTAAGATTGACACACGAGAATTTAGGCGTTATTGTTTGCAGAAACAAAAACGCTTGCACCTTGGCTAGGAGGGCTGTAATGGAAACTTTCTCTACGGAAACGGAGTGCGAGACACGGCCATATAGAGTAATGACCTGTACCAGTACTCTATATTACAAGATGTCTATGTTCAGCACGTTCAGCAGTAAATAATGATGATGGAGAAAATGACCTTATGAGCGTCAGCCGATTTATAAGGAATCAACGGATCGATTATCGTCAACACATTTTTAATACCATTATCTTTACATGATAAGTCCACTTCACGCATAATTAGTCATTTCATTTATTAACATTTAGTAAACTCGTGATATTTGACTTAAAAAGGAGTTATACTATTCCCTTTAGTAAGTTTAATTAAATTAGATTGTTAGTTTTAGTATGTTCTATAAACTAAATTTCTAAATCTTCATCAACTTCAAACATATTAATTAAAATCCCGTTTAAAAACGGTAGAAAAACATTTTCTGTCTATTCTGGCTAATTCTTGCAACAGGTGGACCGATTTTGACGGGACTTTTACTAACAGATAGCTAATGAGTAACTTAGGCTAAATTTTTTTAGACTAGCTTCGCCCCGCAACGTTATCTCCGGTTTTTGTTGTACCGCGGGTAACACCGTAAGGCTCAGCTATTTTCCGTCTGGTTTTTTAAATCGACACTTTTTGGTGATACTGTCGTTTGCTTCTTGCATTCCATAGTCATCTATACTATTATATAAAGAGGTAAAGTTTGTGATTTTGTGACGTTGTAGGGGGTAATCTCTGGATCTACTCAACCGATTTCGAAAATTCTTTTACCAATAAAAGGCTTCGTTATTTGTGAGTGACAAATAACGTAGCCGTAATAACCCGAAAAGTCGAAAAACATTTTCGTGGTAGCCAGATTTGCAAAGTAAATCGGAGAAAAAAAATGTTTACGAACGAAGTGGGCACGGGTCAGCTAGTACTACAAACTTTTGGAATTCAAAAGCATGAATTTCATTTCAATTTAAAATCTTGGAACAATAATCAAGTCTTCAATGTAAGCTAGTTAAGGAAAGTTGCTAGTATATTCAATGTAAAAAATATTTTATCCACCCATCCCATGTTAAGATGGAAACCAATATATGAAAACGGCCCCGTGATCACTATGGCCTAAAGCCAAGTGCTAGAAAATACAGCAGTTGTACTATGCGATTTGTGAACTTGAAGCTTGTGACAATCAAACGGAAGTTTATTTTTAGTTTGTTGTTATTGTGTTTATATATATTTACTAGCCGACCCACGCAACCTTGTTTGCGTCTCCTATTGCCCGTAGCGTGATTATTTTCCCCCGTTTTTGTAACATTCTTCATTGGTGCTCCGCTCCTGTAGGTCTTAGCGTGATGATATATAACCTATAGCTTTCCTCGATAAATGGGCTATCTAACACTGAAATATTTTTTCAAATCGGACCAGTACTTCCTTAGATTAGAGAGTTCAAACAAACAAACTCTTCAGCTTTATATCTATACAAATAAATAAAATTGAAGTGTCTGTTGTAATATTAAAATAACTGCGTTTTACTAATTGTATGTATACGTCGGTACATATACCAAAAATGTAGTTAATTTTTTTGTCTGTTTGTTTGTTTGTTCCAGGTAATCTCTGGAACGGCTGGACGGATTTTGACGGGAGTGGCAGGTAGCTGATGATCCAGGGAGTAACTTAGGCTACTTTTTTTAGACTAACTTTGTACCGCGGCGTTACTCGCGGTACAACAATAACCGCGGGTAACACCGCGGGGTTCAGCTACTGTACTGTACTACAATATGCATTTAGTAAAAAGCGGTTATTTTAATGTTACAAACAGACACTCCAATTTTATTTATTTGTATAGATGAATTTCAAAATAACTCTATTCTGTTACGCCTTCAAGTCTAAACCGCTGCACCGATTACAATGAAATTTGTCACTACTATATAAATAGACATAGGCTATTTTGTACCATGAACCGCGTTCATAAACTAATTTTTATACCTTTACGTAACTACTTCATTGGCGTTAGTACCCAGCGTACGCGACTTATGCGCATGAGATCTCGGGTCCGATTCTCGGTTCGGACCAAATGTTTGCATAATCTGTAAATATTTGTTTCGGACTTAGCTTGTTTCCTATGCCTAATATGTACATAAGTATTTACAAAAAAAAAGTATAATAGGAATTATATCAGTCAATCTAGATTTCATCTTACATGTTCTGTTCATTTTGAAATGAAATGGCGTTGTGAGTCGTATGTCCGAGAATAAAATAACTATCTAGATTAGCTATAAAAGTTAAACGTTGATCGCATTATATGATTTCAATTTTATAACATTCTACAATAAACAATACAAAGTTGCATATATTTTTTACCCGACTACGGCAAAGCCAAAGGAGGGTTATGATTTTGACAGGCTATGTATGTATGTATGTATGTATGTATGTATGTATGTATGTATGTATGTATGTATGTATGTATGTATGTATGTATGTATGTATGTATGTATGTTCATTTGTTCCCTCCTAGCTCCTTAACTACTCATTAGATTTGGACAAATGAGGTGTCTCTAGAAGCGTCGTGATTGTCTTCTGGTTATAGGCTATATGACGTGTCACTGAATCTAATGTGGCGCCCTCTAGCCGACATAAAGTACTGTATTAAAAAATAAATTTGAGATAAATATGCCGTGTTTGGTATCATTGGAAAGGGCGTTACTTGTACATTTCAAAAATACATATATTATTAGCATTTGTTTGTGACTTTGTCCGTATTTATTCGATAAATGTGATATTTCTATGGTATGCTTATTTGTTCCCTCATTATTTCTAAACTAGTCAGAATAAGACAAATGAGGTATCGTTAGAAGCGTCTTGATTGCCCGCTGATAATAGGCTATATGACGTGTCACTGAATCTAATGTGGCGCCCTCTAGCCGACGTAAAGTAGTGTATTAAAAAATAAATATGAGAGAAATATACCGTGTTTGGTATCATACGAAAGGGCGTTACTTGTAGGTTTCAAAAATATATATATTATTAGCATTTTCTCGTGACTTTGTTCGTATTTATTCGATAATTGTGATATTTCTGTGGTATCTATTTAAAGTTTACTTTGCACAGAAATTAGTATTATAGAGGCACCAAAACATTTTAAATAAAAAAAAGTAAAAACTAAAACCCAACTACGACAAAAAACGACGCTGAAAAAGTATGAAACAAGTTTCAAAAGCCGTAGTCACGCGTTGTTAAAGTGATATGGACTATGGTACATTAATAAGTTTCAAAAGCCGTAGTCCATATAGTGTAATGTACCATATGGTACATATCACTTTAACAACGCGTGACTACGGCTTTTGAAACTTGTTTCATACTTTTTCAGCGTCGTTTTTTGTCGTAGTTGGGTTGGGTTAGTTTTTACTTTTTTATCAGGTAAATAAATGCATTTTATGTCTATTAAAGGTGACGGCTATTAAGATATTGAATTTGATAAATAGTTAGCTACATAATTGAAAGAGAAATAAACATATTTACCCGACTACGAACCGAAAAGGAAGTAATATTTTTGGAGTCTATGCTTGTTTGTGCAAGCGCCTTTAATGCTGAATCGATTTTAATTAATTTTTCTTGTTATATTTAGTTTTTATAACGGTTAAAAAACAACATTATTTAATACTGACCTGTTGGTCTAGCGGTGAATGAGCCTTACTGCTAAACCGGAGGTCATGAGTTCGATTCCACCCAGGTATAAATCAGTGAGTAATGAGTATGATCATTTTGATCTATGCGATGGTACCCACGGTTAATGTCGTAAAACGGGTAATGCTGCGGGGGAAAGCTAGTCAAAAAAGTATCCTAAGTGCACCTTATATCACTAGCTACCTATCAGTGAAAGTCCCGTCAAAATCGGTCCAGCCGTTCTAGAGATGAGCGGGAACAAACAAACAGACAGATAGACAAAAATTGAAAAAAAAAATTGGTAAATGTACCGTGACATACGATGAGATGATGCTTTCCTTATTCTACTACCATTTTATCTGTATATGCTACCACAACTCATAATTACACTTTTTTTATAGAATAGGGGGCAAACGAGCAGACGTATCACTTGATGGTGGAACACCAGAGGCGTCACAAGTGCGTTGCCGGCCTTTGGGGAATGGGGGAGGGGTGTGTGTATGGGCCTCCGGTATCCTGACTCACTCGGTGAAACACAGCGCAAGCGCTATTTCACATCGCTTTTCTATGAGGCCGTGGTATCACTCCGGTCGAGCCGGCCCATTCATGCCGAAGTGTGGCTCTCCCACGGTATAAATGTCTGACTCTAGTCGACCAAAAACCGCATGTCTTCTCGAATACCAGCAACCGGGGACCTTGTACCCGGACGCCTAACTTAAATCACTATCGAATATTATATCGGTGTCGAGTGTAGGTGCTTAATACATTAAGACACCTTGAATTTTTATAAAACCTGTTTTAAAGAAACCGACTTTAGTGAAGTTAATTTAGGTCCCCCGCTGGTTTGGGACTAGATGGCGTTGTGTGGCAGATGTTCAAAATATTTATTTATGTATTTAATGGTCAGTAGCTCTGATTGCTGGACCAGAGGTCATCGGTTCCATTTTCAATCAGACAGGACTATGTTCTAGGCTTTAGTTTATTTCAGCTACCAACGGTGCTTCAGCCGTGGACAAAAAAATTCCCGTTAACTTTTGATTTTCTTCATACAAACCTTGACATAAAAATAACGAACATACAGAAAAAAATATCCAATTTAGTGCAGGCAATAGGAAGCGCGTTCATAAATTTAGGCGATTATTTTTTATATAACTATATATGAATGTATTTTAAAACATACAAGTATGTTTATCAGCAGTATGTTAGGGTAATACAGGTTGCCTAGTTGGGGACAGACTTAGAGGTATTACTATCAATATATCATAAACAATACAACAGAAGTAAAACCTGAATCATTGCAATATGTAAGTTAAAAGTATAATTAACAAGGTTGAAAATTTAAAACATTCTCTTTTCTCGTTGATTTTAACATTATGTTAAGAATAATAACACAAAAAAAATGAAAACTATAGAAAAAAATACAAAACAAAAACTAAACATATGGCTTTAGAAGACTTCAAAAGCGATAAAGTAAACAATGACATAAGAACAATTAAAATATACATGTACACGGGTTTAAAACAAAACAGTTGTGTTCTTCGAAGCGAGGTCGCGCGCGTAACATAAGGAGAAAGTTCCTCAAACCGTTCGAGAACTTGTAGGCATACGTGCAAAGCAAATACTCGCGTTGCCGTTGGGAGGAACTGACGTGTGGTGCGAGTGACAGCGGGTAGGTATAATTTAGTTGTAGAAAAAAAATAGTGAGGCAGTTTACAGATCAGGCTCGCCCTTTTTTCAATACTACTTAATAGCAAACCTTTTTAGAGTTGCCAATGATTGAGCGAGATACGTTTCCTATAAGAGCAGTCGGCACGGCACGCAAATATCGCGTAGCTCGGCATAGCGATTGTTTCTTAAAGCAGCTACGATCCCAACGAAAATAATACACGAATACGACCATTTAGTAGGTGCCAGAAGATATGATATCTACCTTTTTCGTAACGCGTCGAATGCGGTCACCGTGACAATTGAGTTGATCTGCTACAAACTCTCACGAGGTCCTCTAATTATGATAAAGAATGAATCGCTGTTTATTTACAAATCAAAATTAATAAACCATTGTTCTAAATACGTGATGTAACACATAATAGTATTCTAAACCTTTATGATATGTATGCTTAGAGTAAATTGGTTTTACAGTTTTTAATTAAAAATACTAGAAACCAATACAAACCAATAAAAATAGCAAATAGGTAAAATAATAAGTCCTTTAGAAAGTCTATAAATTACTAGAAATCTTCAATTTCAAGTTTAAAATAAGCTATTCGGTTTTATGGCCAAGTATATTACATTTGAAAGCGGTAATATTACTCCTATAAAAATACCATTAACTTTTACGATAAGGTAGTTGACTTGTACAATAAGAATAACCCAGTTGGCATACAAATACATTATACTAGCATAGACTTTCTTAGAAAATTTACATATGATTAGCATTTCGGTTTATTGCTATTTATGAGTTCAGTCAAAGATGATAAATCACATGTTTTAATTGCTTAAAAATTTGTGTGCTGACTTAAAATATATTTCTAATTATACCACTGCGCCACAAAGATGGTTATGGCCTTCGAATATATGTATGATTTCTTGTCTTTTAGTCTAAATGGCTTGATAGGTTTTAGCTAGCGAAGTGTCGTGAAATTCGTATTAACTGTGAGAGTGGTAGTCGGCTATCTGTGACGGCGTCTGCCTTAGAGATCGTGAGGCTTCGGGCGGGCGGATTGTTATTGTGATTGTGAAATTGGTATTAATAATGATATTTGTAACACAAATGCAACGCAACACGTACTGCTTTTGGTGTAAACATAACATCACAAATGACAGGCGACTTGAAACACGGGAAACCACAGAGAGTAAATTGTAAAAGAATTCATGAGAGAGTGAGTAGCGAGTCATGAATTTTATAAAGCGTTGGGTAAGACCCGAAGTTCAAATAATCATATTTTTCTACAAAAATTGATGGCGAGTGCGCGAGACCTTGCATGAGCCTGGTCAGCATCCCTAAAAACGGCTTTGTCTTTAATGACACCCACAGAATGAATGGAAGCATGATAGCTTGTCTAAATGTGAATAATCAAATATAAAGTACGCTGTGTAATCAGTACACTATAAATCACTAGCATGTTAGTACATTCAGACGGTATCAAATTATTACAAAACTCTTTCAATGACGCCACACCCTGCCAAGATTACACACGACGTCACGCCACTACATCAGGTTGAACATATGACATTTTACATCAAAGAGCGTAAGCATCTAAATAAGGAGCCATGTTTAAACCATCTCCTTTATGTTATGTAAGTTAGTGGTGATTAATTATGTAATGTTTTGTTTGTTTACGCTGTATCTACATACAAATACACACCCATAACTGTTAGCAGGCACTTACAAATATACGCAGACCCTGACATAACCACATAGTCGCAAGCTCTTACAAATTCACACATAGGCAAACCTATTTGCCTACCATTGGGACCAGTTAGAGGAACTCGTTAGAATACACACCTTGATAAAGAGGACTGCCATAGAGGCAACATTCGCAAGACACATTCAAACCAAACCCACATATCCGCACGCCTTTTCAAAGTCAAACATAGACAGAATCACACAAACCCACATTTATATGTAGGTACGTATTCTACGTACACGCATACAGTCACAAACACGTAAGTCTCAAATGCGTACACGTGTATGTTTAAACACACACACTCACAGTTTCATATATTACGGTCACAAATCATGAAATTAAATTAACTAACCACTCCTAATGTTTACTGGAGTAAGATAGGATCTAGATTTAATTAAGAGATACGAAAATATAAGTAAATACCATAATGATATACTGTCTGACCAATAAACACGAAGGTCTTAACGTGTATATAGAGAAAGGTCATCCACTTACGACTTAACTCTGTCGTAACTTGGTAAATTACTTGTTAGACATATATATAACTAGCTGAACCCCGCGGTGTTACCCGCGGTTATTGTCGCACCGCGAATAACATCGTTAGTCACACCGCGGGACAAAGTTAGTCTAAAAAAGTAGCCAAAGTTACCCCCTGGATCATGAGCTACCTGCCAATGAAAGTGCCGTCAAAATCGGATCAACGGTTCCTGAGATTAGCGTGTTCAAACAAACAAACAAACTCTTCAGCTTTATATATTAGTATAGATATAGATTATAACTAAATGTTCACGAACTTGGTTGGATTAAATGGTTTATTTGAAAATATTTAAATTAACAAACACATATTAAACTTGAGTTTTGAGGGCAAAATGTCATTGAATTCTTTTTGATGTTTGTTACCTCATAATTAACGACTGGGTGAACCGATTGTGGTGGTTCTTTTTTTATTTGCAAGCTGGTACTTCACGTGTGGTCCCATTTCAAGTTGGTCCAGTTCTTAAATTCGGTTTTTTAAACGTGTAATTCTACATAGTCTCCTCACACTCTGTACACTTCGCCAAGCGATGCACAAATACGTTCACTAGTTTTATTAACGAGTACTGGATCTTCAAGTTGAGTCCGAAACTTTTCAGACAACCTAGTATAGATTTAGGTATACATATATAGAGTACAGATAATTCAGCTATGGAACCCAGTGTGCAATTTAAATTTTCAAATTTTCTGACATTTTAACTACCAAATTTTCAGTCATTTTAAGTAACAAATTTTCTGACGTTAAATTAACAAAGTTTCTGACATTTTACTTAACGAATTTTCTGAGATTATTTTACATATTTATGTTACTGGTTGGTTTAAAATATTATTTTTTATTATTGCTTAATTTACGAAAAATATATATTTGCACACTGTTGTATAATGAGAATGTTATAGAAGGTAAATGGGTCATAAAATATTATGACATCATTAAGAACTTTGTTTACCTATATTTCTGCAAATAAAAGAATTCAATGTATATTATCCACCTACCTCATATCAGGTGAGAAGTCCACCGAACAGGCATAACCAGCCACCATGTGTCCACTGAAGGTCTTCTTCCTGTTCATCTTGAACCTGTTGAGGGCGCTGAAGACTATGACCTTGTTGTCCATCGACTGGCAGGCGAGCCACTTGCCGTTCGGAGACACGGTCACAGCAGGCAATGAATGCATTGTTGGGTCGGCTATGTACTTCATATCTACTGGGATATCCCTGTTGAAATATAAATAAATAAGAAGAAGACTGAGGGAGGAAACTATGCAAAACAAACAATGATGATGCAGAAGCTACCGTGGGAGAGCGACGTCTCGACCGGAATGATACCACGGTCTTCCTGAAAACTGGTGTGAAACAGCCACAGCGCTGTGTTTCAGAGTGAGTGAGGATACCGGAGGCTTATACCCCAACCCCTCCCTCCGGCCCCTCCCCACATCCCTCAAAGGTTAGCAATGCACTTGTAACGCCTCTGGTGTTGCGGGTGCCCATGGGCGGTGGTAATCGCTTACCATCAGGCGATACATCAGCTCGTTTGCCCCTATCCCATAAGAAAAAGAAGCATCTGAATAGGCCACCGGAGTGTGGGTCACCATGTTGCATTGTCTGCATGAGTATGGTAACCACCACTCTTGGATTCTGCTCATACTTTTCAAAAAAATACCGAGCAAGCCTCGGTCAGGTTAGGTACAGGTACAGGTTAACTGGTGACATGGATCGGGCTTTAAAATTCTTGGATTTCCCCTACTATAACATACATGTCATGTCATGTAACAGTCGCTGAAAACTGCATTAAACTCGATTGAATAGTTTAAAATATCTAAGCGGACAGGCAAGGGAAGCGAATCAATTTCATACTATGTAAAGATACTACAACATAATATTAGTTTCAACAAAGTAAATAATGTATATTCATGGTGACATTGCGACCTTTAAGCAATTATAAGATATGCGCGTTTCAAAAATATGCTTTGTCATGGATTTATACAATTATCTATAAACATTTGTAGTTGTAGTTAAATAACATCATTGTCCGTTTATTTTGTAACTAGCTGACCCACGCAACCTCGTTTGCGTCTCCTATTGCCGGTAGCGCGTTTTTGAAACATTCTCCATTGGTTCGCTCCTATTGGTCTTAGCGTGATGATATATTGCCTATATATTTCTTTATTTTTATTTATCATTTTGGTTTGGCACAAAGTTTTTAATTAATTTGTGGAAGTTTCCACTAATTAATACTATTATTTTTTATTATATTATATATATTATATTAATATATATATATTATATATTATATTAATACAAGTAATTTACACGTAATCCAGAACAGTTGTTCTGGATTACGTGTAAATTACTTGTATATTATTGTTATTTATTTGGTATCTGTTTGTTTCCCTAATAAACTAAAATAAATAAAAAAATAAAAATAGCTTTCCTCGATAAATGCCTTATCCAACAATAAGGATTATTCAAATCGGACCAGCGGTTCCTACGATTAGCGCGTTCAAACAAACAAACAAACAAACTCTTCAGCCTTATAATATTAGTATAGATGCCGTACTAACAAATTCTTACTAAATGCAATCTAATTTTAGATGTTTTTTTTATATATTTTAAGGAAGGAGGGAGGGTTTTTGTCTATGTATGTTTGTATGTTCCACCGCAGCGCCTAAACTACTGAACGAATTAATGCGGTGACAATAGATTCGTTTTATAGGCTTGGGTAACATAAGCTTTATAAAGTTTTTACGTAGTAGGATTTATAGTATTCTAAACTTTTTCTTACTGACTGACCTGATGTCATAGACATTTATGTCATTTTCGAAGAAGAACATCACAATAAGATTTTACTCACCATTCCCAAACTCTAAGACTTTTATCATCAGAGGTGGTGACGAATCGTCTGTTCTCGTCTACGAAGGTGATGGTGTTCACCGCACCCAAGTGTCGGTCATACTCTTGCACTATTTCACCGCTTCGGATGTCCCACTGAGAACAATAAAATAATACAAAATTTTAACAAAAAAAAACCGACTTCAAGAACTAGTTCAAATTGAAATGTGATCACACGGGAAGCACCAGATTTCAAATAAAAAATCATCAAAATCGGTTCACCTAATCGAAAGTTCTGAGATAACAAACACAAAAAAATATAGTCAAATTGACGAACTCCTCCTTTGAAGTCGGTTAAAAAGTAAAATCCTTCCTACTTTACATTATAAACGTGAAAGTTTGTAAGTATGGATGGATGTTTGTTACTTTTTCACGCAAAAACTACGGATTTGGATGAAACTTTACAGTAATATAGCTTACACATCAGAATAACACATAGGCTACTATTTGCCGCGATAACCGATCTATACTAATACTTGAAATTTCCGGGCAAAAGTTAGCTGCCCTTTAAATAATAATAAATAAATATTTTGGTCATTTTACACACAACGCCATCTATCTTCAAAATAAGCAAAACTTGTATTATGATAGCTAGATTGACTGATAAAATACTTTTTATTGTTGTTAAAACATACATATTATACATAGGAAATACCCAAACTCCGAAACAAATATTTGCAGATCATACAAACATTTGGTCCGACCCGGGAATCGAACCGGAGACCTCATGCACAGCAGTCGCATACGCTACCACTGCGCAACCGAGGTAGTCAAAAACACATTCAATAAAAAAACAAGTTAATTTTAAAAGAACTGAAGAGGGAAAGAGGGAAATGCTCAAGTCGTGTGTATTTTTTTAAATTAGATATGAAGTATCTAATTTAAAAAAATACTTGACTTGAGCATTTCCCTCTTTTTTTTTCAATTTCTTTAAGACTTACACAAATAATCTTCTTATCGGAAGTGCCGGCCACGAAGAGGTTCTGCTTATCCTCGTCAGGGTGGAACTTAGCGCAGTACGGCACCTTCCGGGAAGTGAACCTGGATATGCACTCGCCCGTCTCTGTGTCCCACAGCTTTATGTAACGGTCGTAAGCTGGGAATAAACAGATTAAAGTAAATCATATATAATCAGACTGTTTCTTTTTTTATGACATAGATAACAATGAGCAAACCAACCTCCTCAGCCAAGTGTTTCAAATCTCTTTCTACAATCGCTAACGCCTCTATTCTCTTCTATAATTGGCTAATATTTTGTATTGACTAATTAATTTTGAGATGATGTCATTCCCAGTAGTTCCATGTAACCAGTTCATTATGGCACTTTTGCAACCCATTACTTCCGAACATGGAACTAGTGGGAATAGATAATAATTATTTTCACAGCAGGTTACCGCGAGTAACGCCGCGGGACAAAGTTAGTCTAAAAAAAGTAGCCTAAGTTACTCCCTGTACCAGCTACCTGCCAGTGAAAGTCCCGTCAAAATCCGTCCAGCCGTTCCAGAGGTTACCCGGAACAAACAGACAGACAGGCAGACAAAAAATTCTTTTAAATACATTTTTGGTATATGTACCGTGTAGACATACATATGCATTTAGTAAAAAGCGGTTATTTTAATATTACAAACAGACACTCCGATTTTATTTATTTGTATAGATTGTCATTGATTCAGCTCTCGCTTTTTTTCGACTATCTGACCTTTATATAAGAAACCTAGGTAGTCCATTAGAGATCAGTGACTCTGATAAGGTCAACGGGAACTGATCCTATTATATTACACATAGATTGTGGTCATTGTAACCCGGAACAAACAGACAGACAGACAGACAGACAAAAATTTTTTTAGCTACATTTTTGGTATATGTATCGTTTATACATACATATGCATTGAAATGCAATGAAATGAAATGAAATGATATATATTTGCATTGATTAAAAAGCTGTTATTTTAATATTACAAACAGACACTCCAATTTTATTTATTTGTATGTATAGATAATATTCACAATGAGTGCACAAACCTGCTGATAAGAACTGTTTCCCGCTGTTATTAAAATTGACATCCCTAACAGCCTGTCTGTGTCCGAAGTACGTCCTTATGCAGCGCCTCTCGCCATAAACCTCCCAAATCTGAAAAAAATACATAAGTTATCATCACTACGTACATATACACATACTTCTACTACATACATATGTGCTGGAGGGGAATGCAGAGACAGTTGACCTCCACTTACTACGTTCCTGACACACCTCTTATACATTCATCAACCGTTGCAAGCATGCTCGTCAGTTCCTGGTGAATTTTTAACACTATACCACAGCAACATGGCAACATTTTCTGTCTATATGTATGTTTATATCTAGTATACGTACTAGATATAAACATACATATAGACAGAAAATGTTGCCATGTTGCTGTTGTATGTATTGTATGTTGTATGTATGTTTATATCTAGTATACGTACTAGATATAAACATACATATAGACAGAAAATCTTGTCATGTATAATACATTTTAAATAACGTTTAAAGTAGTACGCTACTTTAAACGTTATTTAAAATGTATTATGAAAAATAACTTAAACTCTAAATTAAAAAACTGACTCTCAAAGACCCGTTTAACAAGTTAATCAACCTTTATAATCATTTTAAAATTTTATAACTCATATAAGACAAAACTGATAATTCCGTATTTGTAGCCTTTATTATTCCCAAGTTTATTTGAGGTGCTAGTCAACCAGCTTTACCTGAACATCAGATTTTCCAAGGAGCGACTGGCATCCGACCTACGCAACCCTTAAGGCGAACTAAATTCGAAAATTAAACTAATTCTGTTTTTATATATAACTAGCAACCTCGTTTGTATCTCCTATTTCCCGTAGCGTGATAATTTTCCCCCGTTTTTGAAACATTCTCCATTGGTGCTCCGCTCCTATTGGTCTTAGCGTGATGATATATAGCCTACAGCCTTCCTCGATAAATGCACTATCCAACACTAAGGATATTTCAAATCGGACCAGCGGTTAATGAGATTAGCGCTTTTAAACAAACAAACTCTTCAGCTTTATAGTATAGTATAGATAGATACTAGAAAATTCCCTTCTTTACATCACACAGATGGTCGCGACAAAGCTGAGGTGAGAGAGAAAATGAGGTGTACCTTGACTCGACAGTCCATTCCAGCGGAGAGCATGAGGTGAGCAGTTCCTGGGAACCAGCGCACTGCGGCCACGCCTTTTGTGTGACCCTTCCACGTAAAGATGTGAGCCTGCAAATATATCACATAAAGAATTAAATAATAAATACATATAACGCCATCTAGTCCCAAGTTAAGCAGAGCTTGTGTTATGGGTACTAGACATCTGATACAAATACATATATAATTATTTTTGTAAATACATACATATTATACATAGAAAACACCCAAATTCCGAAGCAACTATTTGTTTGTAAGATCTTTACAAACATTTGGTCCGAGCCGGGAATCGAACCCGAGACCTAATGATCAGCAGTCGTACACACCAACCGCGAGACCAACGAGACAGTCGTAAAATGTATAAATAGCTAAGTAAATTATTGTGGAAGGGCTAATATTAGAAATAGTGATTTCATAATAGGCAACCTACCCCGTAATATACAGGTGTAACAAAACCTATACAGCATATATATATGACAAACATATACGGCCTATAAAACACCACTGCTGGACAAAAATCTCCTAAGATACAAGTTTTTGGCTTATCATACAAATTATGGCCTGTGACGTTTTTTTCCTCTTCACACCTGTCCTCCTGCGTAATTTGCCGCCTTTTTATATGTATACAAGGTACACATACCAAATTATAAATTTTAAAAATTTTTTGTCTACCTGTCTGTTTATTCCGACTAATCCCTGGATTGGGTGGACCGATTTTGACGGGACTTTCACTGATAGGAAGCTGATGATATAGAGAGGAACTTAGGCTACGTTTTTTAGACTAGCCAAGTCCCGCGGTGTTACTCGCGGTTATTGTCGTACCGCGGGTAACGTCGCAGGCCTAAGCTTGCATTTATTAAAAATCGGTTATTTTAACATTACAAACAGACACTCCAATTTTATTTATTTGTATAGATGTATGGATTATAACTATTTGTTCTCTTTTTTCTAATAATTTAATTTAATTTGTTGTTTTTTTATTAAAATAAATAAAACAAAAACAATTTAATACCTTGGGTAGGAAGCACTTGTCTGGCGGTGTGTCGCTCCGCAGTTGAGTCTCTGAACGTGGTGGCTCCACCCAAGACCGTCCCTGGTAGTCCGTGGACGCGTCGACTGAAACCACACAAAAAGCTATGTAATACTGCATATAAAACAACTCATTGGAAAAAAATGCTTTAGGCAATAGAGCTACCCTTTGTATGTTATATATATTTGATGTTTCATGTTCTCTTTTGCGACTGTGAAACAGTGTACCAATAAAGAGTTTTCTGTCTATCTATCTCATCCACTAGGAATGTATCCTGTGTCACAGAAGACTTCACTTACGTACATGACATAGACTCAAAGAATAATCAAAATTCAGAACAACAATTCATGGATGGAATGTATTTCTTTGTTTGCAAAGTTATTATATTTAAAGTTCCTAAGCTCAGTTTTATTCTACTGAAATTAAAATCTCCATTTCAGGCTTCTAAAAAAAATAATTAAACCAGACATAAGTTTCTGTCAGGCTGCCTGCTTATGACCCTAGTTGTGGAAGACCCGATAACTTTATTCGGTACTACGATCATCTTTAAACATATATACAGCAAATTTTATTTAATACTAGCTGTCCCGGCAAACGTCGTTTTGCCATAACTACTAATAAATTAAAAATTAATTAAAAAAACATTGTCCAGCGAACAAAATTGTGAATCTAAACCATTCCCAGATCCCCTTGAACACACACAAAAAATTTCATCAAAATCGGTCCAGTCGTTTGAGAGTAGTTCAGTGACATACACACTCACAGAAGAATTATACATATAAAGATAGCACTTACTGTGGAATATTGATTTCTCTTCCAAGGGCTTATCATCATCAACCTTGCCCTTCTTCTGTCGTTTGGCAACTATCTCAGCCAATTCCTTCGCCTCTTCACCTTCCGGCCGCATCACTCTGGAAATATTTATAATTTTTACATGAGAGACTTCCAATAAAGTAACAAGTCAGGTCAAATATCAACCACAATCAGAATATAATTCAAAGGGACTAGCAAGCTTCCATTCAAGCAAAGTTAGAAATGAATCCATTTAAAAAAAAAGAATTTGATTTTCTTCGGACTAAATCAATTGCCCTCTAGAGGCTAGTCTCCTAATTAACGAATGTGTTACAGTTATCACATTTTTTGGGGAAAATTATCACGCTACTGCCAATAGGAGACGCAAACGAGGTTGCGTGGGTCAGCTAGTCTAATACACACAGAGAACATAAACAGAATAAAAAATCTTGTATCACACAGTGTTTAGAGTGTATTCCCCACATGGACCATATCCACGACAGTTAGAGCAGTAGGAAACAGTGAGGAGCCAGTATAAAAACTACTAGATCTGTGCAGTAATAAATAGATTATACCTTTGTTCTCCCTCAAATCCACCCCAAGGTCCCAAGAAACCAGTAATGTCTTCAGGATTATCATTTCTATTTCTTTTCTTTTTGTCAAGTGGCCTCTTCTTTATCGTCTCAAACACAGACTTGCCTTCTGCCTCTTCTGGGGCTGCGACCATTGCTGATACTGAAAATTAAATACAGTTATGATCAAAAACACATACTATACTATTGACCTGGCCATACAAAATCCTAGGCTGTGCGTCCAACACAAATCATACAGTCATGCTAAAGGAATGTAGTTCAACAATTCTAGAACTTTTATTTTATCAGGAAATTGTCTCAAAAATCTTGTTAAACTTTATATTATGATATACACAGAAGGGCGCTCGCCCACGGTCACTATTGCAGCGCTGCAGCGAGGCTGTCACGCGTTCACATCAATACAGTTGAGATGCGGTCGCAAGCTGTGTGCCCTCGCCTACAAAGCCACGAATCAGTCGTGCTGCAAATGTCACCCTTCCTCCATTCTTACCCCGATGTCGTCCGACACGCTCGAGCTTTGCATAGATATAGTCGCGAACCTGTAGCGCGTTATTAGCGCGTTGCAAACGCGACTACAGCACGTTAGTAGCGATGCAGTCTGCGCTGCAAAAACGCACAGTGGGCGAGCGCCCTAAATCATAAGCAAAGGTGGAATATTCTAGTTTACTCACCAACAATAGCATCACCACTCCCCGTGTCACCATCCGTAGAAGGATCCATAGCATGTCCGTAACTGGTAAATGTCCTTCTCTGATTTTCAAACTGAAAATCACTTATATGTGCCTTTTCTACATGCCCAGATAATATATTTCTATTTGCTTTCATCTGTTGTGTTTGAAACGGGTTGTCTGGTCCGTATGTGGGTGCAAATAGTTCTTCATATTTAGGATTGTGCATTAATTCTTCATTATTTCTTATAAGTACTCTTGTGTCATCATTATTCTGTAAATAAAAAGTTACTTTTGAAAAAATATGAACTGGACAGGCCTTTTGGTTTATTCCTAATAATTCCAACTAGCCAGTTTCACATGGAACTTTTGCAACCCATTTGTCCCATACATAGAACTAGTGGGAATAAATACTTCAAATGGAGGTTTGGTTTCTGTAGGCCCATGAAGAAAAATATGATTTTTAACCTATATTAAAAAATATTTTTACATTGACAGCTTAAGGTTGCCTGGAAGAGATTGCTTATGGCAATAAGGCCGCCCTTTGTACACTACACTTCGGATATTTTATGCATTAAGTACTTATTTAGCTCTGTAATAAGGTGTGCAAATAAGAGTTAATAATTCTTCTTTTTATGTGTTCTTTATTGTTAGGATAAGGTTTGTGTACAAGAAAAATTAAAAGATAACAGGAAAAATCTTGTGCATGTTGTGTGCAATTACATAAAACTATTTAGATGGATTTTATCAAAACTTTTTATTTCTTAGTAATAACAAAAAAAATTTTTCAATTTCACTTGTATAACTTCCTATGGCTGTAGGAAGTTATACAAGTTAAGTAAATCTGTCTTACTAGGTTTATGTAATTGCACACAACATAGACAAGATTTTAAATAAAAATTGAAACCTATGTTTAGGATCTATCCTATGATGACCCCTGTCACATTTATTTCTCAAGCTTGATTTGTATAGATGTCCGAAATATTTATTTATTATGTACCAATGTTACATGGATGCCTGGTTTTCAAGCTACACTATGTAAATTAATTTAAAGAGAGATATTCACCGGTTAGTCTCTGGTTAAGCCAGAAACATTTACAGACCTTCATACGCTTTGGCACTTTAATAATATTACAGGAATGATAGTATGCTCATCACACAGGTGATGTATTTACAGAATTATAGTAATATTTGTTGTTATGAGGAAATAACCTCTTAAATGTGAAAAAAAAACCTATGTGGCAGTGTATATCAAGAATACAAACTTACTGTAGGCATAACAACTGGTGCAGCGCAAATTTGCATCGATTTAGCAACGGAAAAGTTTTGATCTACAGGTTTCAAGTGAGTCAACAGCTTCTCATTACTGTGTTCACTTACAACCTCCTTATCATTATCACCTTCATCTTCGGAGCTACTTCCATACTTTTGTATATTCAACATGGTGTCTATCTTTTATATCAACTATTCGAACTAATGAAATTCAACATTACACTAAATAAATAACAAATCAACACAGCACCACTTAATGCGAAGTATCTTTTCACAGTTTTCACGTTTTCAAACATTGACAGAAAGAGATGTTTGTATATAAAAGAAAAAAACAGAACATAGTTTATGTCTAAAATGTTTAATTCAAACGGATTTGGAACGCACCGTATTGTGACAGCTAATGTTACGTTCAGAAATAGGACTTTTAAAAATCACAGAAAGACGGTCCCCATTTCATCTCATTCATATTTTATATATTTTTTTTACTTTAATTTCATCACGACGAAGACTTAAAGACTATAACACACAGAAAACACTTGACATTGGCAGAAATAGCTGATCCGAGAGATCCTGATGCCATTTCATCAAAAAATAATTAATAAAAAAATTACAGCATCAATGATGCTATCGAGAGTTTCAGTATTTTAAATAAAACCTGCTTGTCAAAAATTAGGAAAAAAACCTTCATCACATGCAAGGCTGCCAATCGCACGTCAAAAATCTTTAAGTCACCTGACGAGCCCGTGTGATAGCTCATATTTTTGAAATAAATACAAAAAAGAAAAACACAAAAAAATATGGCTTTACACGCGGCACAAAAGGGTAAATTGATCAGTGTCATCGGAGATGAGGTGAGTAAATATTTTAACGCAAAATTTAATCTTAAAGAGTATTGTCGAGTTAGCTCCTCTTTGATGGTCAATTCCCGAATAATTATGACCTCAGTAATCTCAGATGAACCTTCTCTGGATTCCAGGACACCTGTGTTGGCTTCTTACTGGGTGGAATTGGTGAAATCAACAAGAACAGACATCCCAATTTCATGGTAGTTGACAAAAGTAAGTCCTCAGGTTTTGTTACTAAATAATTTTATAACGCATATTTATCATACACGAAGTTTAGATTTATTTCTCTCAATTCGTAAAGTCCCTGAGTATAGAGAACGTACATAAATTAAACTTATTCTGACTGTTTGTTTGTTTTACAAATTCATTCTGAAGTAATTTTGTACCGATTCCATAAAAAATTGTTCCTACAATTAATGAGAAAAATTAATAATAATAAATGTTCCTAAAATGTAGGTTTAAAATTTATGGGATTTGTAAAGTATCTATTTTGTTTACTATTACTAGTCATAATCATTCTTTGTACCTTATTGGTGTAAATATAATTTGGCAAAGTATTTTTATAAAGAGTTTTCTTCATCTACTTATGTAAGAAAAATTAGTTCATAGAACCTCGTAAATTGTTATTAAGATATGTGATATATGGTAATCAAGAATAGTTGATATAAAAGATAAACACCACGTTGAATGTACAAAACTACGGAAGTAGCTCTGGAGATGAAGGTAATAAAGCTAAGGAGGTTGTAAGTGAACACACTAATGTGAAAAGAAACCTATGGTTTCATGGTACCTTTGCTTTTCAGTTGATAATCAAAAATTAATTGATTCAAAGAGAAAAGAATTCCCAAGGAATCTATTCTTGTTGCATAATTCTTATTTAAAATTACTTACTTTGTGTTTAAGAAATACTTTCTTATTAAAGTTTTTTATTTCTTGCATTTGTGTGACTAACAATGTAGAAACAAATTATGATAGTCAATCTTGGTTTATTCTTAGTAGATCCATTCACCAGATCCATGATGGATCTAATTGGAATATTTTTTTCTCATTAGATCCTTATTTCAAAATGTGGATCTACTCAGATTTTTTTTTAATGGTACAATCTCAGAGGATCCATTGGCCAGATCCAGGATGCGTCTAATGACGATTTTATTTGTCGTTATATCCAGATTTGATGATGTGGAAAGGTGAAAATTAATCTATAAAGACATCTATTTTTAGTTCTGATTAAATATTTTTGATTTTGCTTCCTACTGCCATTTCCTTGTTTATTGCTTCCTTTTTTTTGCATAATAATTATTTCATTAAGAGAAGTGTCAGGATTTCAAAATAATTGTATTCATTTGTTTTACCTACTGATAAACATTTTTATAGCAATAATTTTTTACAAAAAAAAATATCTCATTAGATCCATTATTTACTTTATCTCAAAATATTTTTTTTTTTCTTCTAAAAAATATTCTAATTAGTTCAATCATGATTGACTGATGATGAGATTTACTGAAAACGAACCTCAATCTTACCATACTTCTAATTTTTGGGACATAATGAGACTGCATGTACCTACTTTTGTGTTAGAAGGTGAGTTAGAAATCTTCAAAGGCTACTGGAATTCTTCTGGTGCCAGATGCTAATGCAGTTTATTGTATGCTGATGAAGTCAAGAAATAGTCGATCTACCTGCACCCCACAGTATTACGCATGATTTTGTTGTTCTTTTGTTTTGCATAACCCAATTTTTTGCTCAAATAACACTTGTTACTCCTTATAACATCTGACTGCCAAAGAAATCTTGTCAAAATTGGTAATTTTTAATTTTACCTTATTTCATCAATATCAACAGCCCATAATGTCCCACTGGTGGGCTCGGGTCTCCTATCAGGGGTTAAGGCTATATGACCCCACACTGGCCAAGTGCGGTTGGAGACTGGCAAGACTTATGTTGCGGCTACGTAATCTTGACGTTAGATGTTTTTAAGCCGCCCAAAGGCCTCCAACTAAGCTTCACGACTGTTATCCTATGATAACAACTAGGACCGACTACTTAATGTGACCTCCGAATCACGGAGACGCTCATGGTAATATGCCACTAGCGGTCACCCATCCAGGTACTGACCGCGCTGGCGTTCCTTACCCTCGTGTATCACCAAATGCTACGAGCTATGAGCGCTACTAATACCTTTTTTAAATCCTACTAATATTATAAACGCGAAAGTTTGTAAGTATGGATGGATGTTTGTTACTATTTCACGCAAAGTACTGAATGGACTAAACTACTGAATGGACTAAACTACTGAATACATTTGGATGTAACTTTACAGTAATATAGCTTATACAGTAGAATAACAATGGGCTACTATTTGCTGCGATAACAGACATACACGCGGGTGGAGCCGCGGGCAACAACTAGTACTTTCATATTACCTTATTTAAATACTTTCACATGCCTTTAGTGAAAAGCTGTTAATTTAAAATTACAAACACACTTGGTTTTCATATTCAATTTAATGTTTTCTTTTTGATATATCAAAAAAGACAACTCCTGAATACATCCTGTTCCAGGAAACTTTACAAACATACATAAAGTTGACAGAAAGGACATGCATTCCATACATACATTCATTGTTTATATATGTATTTAATTTAGACAGCTTATAGGTAATCACAACTGATTTTGTTTGTTTAATTACTTTAAAACTGACAAGTACAATTTTAACAAAAATAAAACCGACTTCAAGGTTCGACTTGATTGGTGGTATCATGATAAGGACATTAATATCTGGTGATGGTATCCAAGAGAAGATGCCATCACCAGATATTAAGGTCCTTATCATGATACCACCGTTGGAACATCTCCTTGCCATTAAAAAAAGAATCATCAAAATCGGTTCATAAACGACGAAGTTATCCGCGAACACACATAAAAAAATATAGATAAGGTCGAATTGAGAAACCTCCTCCTTTTTTTGAAGTCGGTTAAAAAAAGAGAAAGTATACATTTACATGTTTTGGAAAAACACAATCAATCATTTTATCTTTTCAAAAAGACTCATCAATCACTCCAATCAATTTTTGATGACTCAAAATGATCAAGCAGCAATGTAAATAAACAATGAGGTACTAACCTGGGTACTGAATAATAATAGTGAAAATCTTTCAATACACCTTATCTATACATCTATAATTGTATACAACAATAATATAATGTAGTTTAATAATTTTCACTAAGATAAATTACTTGCTTTTTAGAATAATTCGTTAGTAAAACACATAATAATAGTCTTATATTATTCCAGACACCGCGGTCAGCGAAATCGAGGACTGCTTCAAGCGGTTCGTCAAGCGCGATGACATCGACATCATCCTGATCAACCAGAACGTGGCCGAGTTGATCCGTCACGTGATCGACGCCCACTCGGCTCCGGTGCCCGCTGTACTCGAGATCCCCTCAAAAGACCATCCTTACGACGCCAGCAAGGACTCCATTTTACGTCGGGCCAAGGTAGACATATAGTTTACAGTTTTTTTTAAACTTCGTTATTTCTTCGGAAATATTTTTGCATGCTTTCGGCAAGATGTTCTTAAAAGCCCCTGTAACGAGTGAAAAGCTATCTTCCACGTCTATATCATCAGTAGATCAATAAAAGAAATCAAATTTTTGGAACTCAATGGCCTCGCATGCCATCTGTATGGACTGTCAAAACTAAGGTCTTCTGCAAACCGCTAACTCAGGCCTTAATTTAATCAATATGTTAACGGATTTAAAAAAAGATACCTCTGTTTGTTTCGGCATTTCTCCCAGAATTAATCGTAGAAAAAGACCTCGTCTTCCATCGCCTCGCCTCGCTGTCCCTCTGCTTTGTGTCGGTTTATGGGCGCGAGTCAAAACTCGTGCCCTCCACACGCCCAGACCCGTGACAAAGCGCGAGGCGGGGCGCCTCGCGAGAGTCTGGATAAAAGAAATATTCGTACAAGAGTTACTCACAAAAATAAACAAATATTTCAGGACGTCTAACACACAACGCCATCTAGCCCCAAAACAAGTCCCTAAGCAGAGCTTGTGTTAAGGGTACTATACAGCTGATATAAATAATGAATTATCATTCATAATTAATTTGTTGTCCAGAATTGGTATTCCATCAGATCTTTCAATAATAAGGTGAATTCCCGTAAAAAATACTTCAAACATTCACAAGATCTGAATTGATTTTGAGACTTTTTATAACGAGACTCTAGCCTTCGGATGCTATTATGCGCCTAAATCTTAAAATACTAGTATTCATACTTTTCTTGCCTTAAAACTCAAATGATTATTTTTTGTTTCAGGGCATGTTCAACCCAGAAGACTTGGTGCGCTAAAAATAATATTTATTGCATGATACCTTTGTTGTGCAAACCGGCAATGTAAATACCGCCATCTATCGACCGCATACTAACAATATTAAAAATAATCCATTTTTTCTGTGTGCAATTTCTTTTCAACTAAGGCAGTCACTAAAACATTCCATGTCCCACAATATTTTTTTATTTATTATAAATTTTATTCTTTATTAAATTTAAATTATATATTATGAACATGGCTGGGGTTTCAATAAGCTCGCGTATTGGAGTGTTGTTTGCATTTAATGAAAGTTCAGCCAATATAATAAACGTAATATCACAGAGTATTAAATTGTATAGCATTTGTTGAAATTGTATTATCTATACAAATAAATAAAATTGGAGTGTCTGTTTGTAACATTAAAATAACAGCTTTTTAATCAATGCATATGTATGTATACACGATACATATAACAAAAATGTAGTTTAAAAAATTTTTGTCTGTCTGTCTGTCTGTCTGTCTGTCTGTCTGTCTGTCTGTCTGTCTGTCTGTTTGTTCCGGGTAATCTCTGGAACGGCTGGACGGATTTTGACGGGACTTTCACTGGCAGGTAGCTGATGATCCGGGGAGTAACTTAGGCTACTTTTTTAAACTAACTTTGTCCCGCGGCGTTACTCGCGGTACAACAATAGCCGCGGGTAACACCGCGGGGTTCAGCTAGTAGATTATAAAATTCATGTTGTTTTATTTTATTTTTGCTGTGTTGTGAGTTTTGATGCTTGACTAACCTACATCAAGATTTTATTGGAGTGAAAATAATTGGTATTGGATATAGCATAAGTGCTATTAATAATAATTGGCTCTAGACATTATGAACGTTGTTGTTATTTGATAGAAAAACACATTTTTATGGATATAAAATACCGTAAATATATATAATAGTAACTTTATTACTTAGTAGTTCCTTGTTTTTTTTTAAACTACTTAAAACCAGCATTATTAATGATTACTTTTTGTCCGCGGCTACATCCATGTGTATGTCGGCTGTCGCGGTAAAAAGTAGACTATGTTCTTCCACAAAAATCAATGTATCTCTATAGGTACAAAATTTTATTGAAATCAGTGCAGCGGTTTGACCGTGAAAGCGTAACATACAATTACTTTCGAATTTAGGATATTAAAATGGATTCCAGTATCACGAAGATTTGTTAGGATAAACAAACAGACGGTAATAGTAAGTGGTTACTGGCATCCATGACAGCTGAACTTCAAAGGTCACAGTGAAAACTGGGTGAAAAGAAACGTAAAATTTGCTAAACATTTTGAAACAAAGGACTTCTAGGCTCGACACAATTACCTGCGTATTATAAAATAAATCGTCCTGAATGGTACTGGAACTTGGGTGGTTTTGATTTCCAGTTATCACACGCAAAATTGCTACAACCTAACCTAGGTTATATACGAAATTTGATGCAGTGAAAATAGAAAAAAAACAGATATCTTTAACTCCCTAGTGTTGTCTTATTTACTGCTAACGAGAATGCAAGAAAAAATGTACCTACGTACTTGATGATTGCTTCCATTATTTAGCTTCTTACCGTGCTCGTATGTTATTAGCGAAATTTGTCACTGAATTTTAGAGAAAACAGATCTTCACTGGATGTCCTAGTTGTTAGATATAAGCTTGGCCTAGTTAGATAAAGTAACCTTAAATCGGCCACATGTGAACTCTTATAACTACTGACCAACCTATTCTGATATTTGGCGACAAATTTAGAATAACCGGCGATAAAATTTTTGTGAAACCGAAAGTAAAATCCAGGAGGGTAGCCAAACCAGTGACCTAGATGTGGCCTTGGTCTTTTAGACTTCCCTTGTTTATGAGGTATCGAAAATCTCGTTTTTGAAATTCGCTCCAACCACCTTGTGCTGAAGAATTCGGACATTTAGGCAAATTGAAACAATTAATGAAGAGCATGTGGTGTATTGTGTCAAGTTGCGAGCAAGTGTGTATTTCTCTCTGGATTCTTGGCATTGTGTCATGGCTTCCCATGCGCGTTTGTAAAAATCCATTTTATACTTTTTGATATTTCGCTCATTACCAAAAATAGTGTGAAGTGTTGTTTATTTATACCGTTTTGTGTTTGATACTATTGTTTTTACTAATTAAAATCATTTGAGTGGTGTGATTTTATGAACAATTTATGGTAAGTATAATTTAATTCTTTCTTTTTATTTTATTTTTTTATATCATATTTTTTTTTGTTTTCCAGTCAATGTTCGGTGCTGATAACTACGCCACTTAATTAAAATTACATATTCCAGATACTATTATAATTGTTTAAAATTTCGAAGTTATCTATGTGTGTATATTGGTAGAATAAAAGGAGAAAATAATTTTTTATCATTTATTTTAAAGATTTATTAACACACTACTTACAATACACACTACACATACATTATAATACAGGGAACACAAACATATACATATAAAAACAAATTGGTAAAAATTACCAATAATATTTGGTTTTAAAATGAGATAAAGACCCGTAATTAAACTCGGTGTTGCTAGACCCGTAAAATTCAGTGATTGATTAGTGGAGCTCTTTTCAATATTGGGAGACTAGGATGCGTTTATTCGTCGAATTCCGCGACATCATTTTCGGCCTTCTTGTGTCCAACCCAGTCCCATTTGGAGTAGTGGAGCTTAGTCTTTTTGAATTTGGGGTTCTTAGACGTGATACGGACGAAGATACGACGGCCGAAGAGTGGTTGCAATTGTCTGAAGTTGTCCACAAGAGGCAGGTTCAGGTTGGAGAGGAGACCACGAAAGTTGTCCATCTGTGGCAAAAGACCTTATTGAAGTAACCGTATCTTATTTGGTTAAATAACAAGAAAAAGAAGGATGCATTTTTTGTTTGCTGGTAGGATAAACAATTTTTCTTACCTGGAACACAGAAATTGGGAGGTAGTCGGAGAACACAACCCATGTGACGGCTTCGGCGCAAGGAGGGGTGGTAAGAGAACCCTTGTAGGTGTAGAACCTTTCAGTGTCGAGGCCGGACAGGATTGAGGAGAGAGAGAAAGTGTGGGGGAGCTGCATGCTGGTGTTGTAGTTTTCAATGGCAGACAAGTTCTTGACGATGGGGGTAAGCAGCTTGGCGTCGAATTCAACGACCTGTGTAAATATGATTGTTATAAATATTTCGATTCATTACATGCGCTGAAGGTAAAAACATGAATTGAAAAAAATACTTTTAAATGTCATTTAGGTTTTTACCTGGTAGAAGAAAGCAAGCACGCATAGACCATCGGGGTGCTGGAGAGCCTCAGCCAAGTTCCTGTATTTCTTATTCCTGTGAATGATGTGCATTTCGAGGGGCAGACGCATGTCATTGAGTGTGTGTTCAGAACCACGATTGTTCTTGTCTCCCCAATGGAAGTGGAGGCCTTCAATTTCATACTCGTTATCTAAGGGACCACCGAAGATGTATGGAAGTCGGAATCCTTTCTTTTCTTCTTCTGAGCTGTATTTGGGGATGGTCAGCGCCACTGGAAGATACGGATTTCATTAGTCAAACGCTAATAACTTTAGCCGATTAAATAGCACAGTTTTTATGAGATGGTTAATTGATAATGTGCTTCTTTGGCATCTCTTTACCTGAATGCCCGTTGTTAGTGGTGGTAAGAGGTCCTGGTAAGGGATTCTGGTAGCCGATCAGTTCCATAGCAGGAATTGAGATGGGAATAGCTTGTCTCGCAGCAATAGCGATAGGAGATTGTTGACGGCCACCACACGCGGGGTGAAGGACTGCCCAGCGCCTCTGGTCAGAGGCACGGTAGCCCCAGCCGAATGCAACGGATACTGGAATTTAAAAATGAATTGTTACCTATTTAACCAATTGATTGATGCACATATATCACAGCCATATAATTTGTTTATTTTTGTATTACTCAATGATATCATCATTCTCAAGACGAGTATCAACAACGATTCGTGTTATTAAAACATTTTTTTATTATAATCGGTAGTCTTATTTCCAGAGATAATGTTTTGATAATATGACTTATTGTTTCTGTTATCCTTTACAATCATTATTATAACATTTATAACTATGACGCAAAATATCAACAATAGCGTTTTCGAGATCTTTCTAAACATTCATAGGAACAATTACATTATTAAAAATTAAAAAGGTGTGCTATGATTCCATTAAAGAATACGCATTCTACTTTTAAATTTAAATAAATAAATATTTTGGACATCTTGCACACAACACCATCTGGTTCCAAGCTAAGCAGAGCTTGTATTATGGGTACTAGTACAACTTATATTAATACATATATACTTTTTTTTTGTAAATACATACATATTATACATAGAAAACACCCAAACTCCGAAACAAATATTTGCAGATCATACAAACATTTGATCTGACCCGGGAATCGAACCCGAGACCTCAAGCACAGCAGTCGCATACACTACCACTGCGCCACACAGGTAGTTTGGCAATTATTTCAGTAGTTCTTAAAGTCGTAAATACTAATACCGAGTACAAGCTGAAACCAGTGTTTATTAATAAATTATTCTAAATACAATTAAAAGAATCTCATTCGTAGGTAACAAGCGTACATTTTTTTCTATTGGAATGTCAAATTATGCAAAATTGATCGTACATTTTTTTTCTTGCTTGAATGTGGATGTCAATCAAACGGACAAATTTAAATACCCTTGCTAAACTTTATGAGCGGAGCCGTCCTATGAATGATAATGCTATCAAATGAGAACCATTTTATAAATTTGCATATATTTGTGTAATGAAGGGGTTTATGTTTGAGAATGTAGAAAAAAAAAACTGTGTAATTCATTTAGGTACCTTGCGGTATTCATGGGGCAATTTATAAAAATCATTAATTTGGCAAGCAGGTACCAAGAGATACATACGCTTTTGTTTTTTTTTCTTTTATACGTTCTACTAATACAAATATATTGACTGGTGCCAGTAACTCGAAATATGCGTCGCTTTTTGGCGGGCTTCTAATTAAAACTTTAAATACGTGTTTAATTATTGCAACATAAAAAGTCACCGAACCAGTAGGAACGAAATATCAGTTGCATGTTGTAAAAAGTTATAGATAATAGATTAGTTCGTGACAGAGAGCGAATTCCGCAATACATTATATTTTATTTTTATATAGAATTATCGCGGGTAATGCATTTGAGAGAGAATTGAATATACAAATACATATAATTGTGACCTTTAGATTATCTAAGTTCATATTTTAGGTCAAGATTATAGACCTAGTCTGGTCAATGCTAGTTTCTTAATGTGACAGTTAGTATAAATACTTAGGTAAATAGGTAAAATTGCCGATCTTTGATGTTCTATTTACGTAGTAACGTTGTAGTAATCGAAATATGGTGATGCTAACAATATCAAGTTTCGTAATAGACCATAACATCGTAATTTTAACGGTATATTGAATTTAAAGCAGAACTAAATCTAGAACCATTAAAGCATGCGTTTTCATTAATTGAAGTTAATGTACCTAGGTAATTTTTAAACATTTTTACTAAATTCATTTCATTATAAGAACAGATCGTAAGCGATCTGTTCTTGATCGTAATTTATCATCTTTGGCATTTTCTTATTATCCTGACACGTAAAGTTTATAATAATTAATCTCTTAATCTTATAACTCCTTGCTGTTAATTTAAATCTTAATAAAAATAATGAAATTATTATGTTATTTTAATCAAGCTATATTTTTAATTAATTAGAAATACGTAAGATAAGACGATAGTTTTAAAATTACAGATGTAGAATGCACCAAATATTATTTACGTATTTAAGGCAAACATTGGCCGGCGTCGGATGTTTGTGCG
Source organism: Spilosoma lubricipeda (assembly GCA_905220595.1). Classification (NCBI taxonomy): domain Eukaryota; kingdom Metazoa; phylum Arthropoda; class Insecta; order Lepidoptera; family Erebidae; genus Spilosoma; species Spilosoma lubricipeda. The sequence continues at coordinate 19,923,577 of HG992282.1, read as the reverse complement.
ATCCGGCATATCAGAGGATGATCACTGCGTTTCTCGCATGCTTCCCTTGCCCGTTGTAGAATAAATTTATGTACAAAATTTATCTATGATTACGATAGTTGCAATTAGCTGGCCTTATTCTACTTTAACTATCAGTTTTGTTTTAATTTGCACAGATACATATCGCATTTAAATCTATACAATCAGAAAAATAATAAATTATTGAGATCTAGTAAATATTATTAATTAGGTACGAATATCTTTTAAATAATTTTATTTTGTCCGACTTTATTGATTTTTAGGACTATTAAATCATGCGTTTTCACAAATCAATCAGGTTTTTTTAGACTCTAAGAGTAACTACTTACCTAATTGAAGAAATGCAAATTGAATTTGAAATCAGCGAAGCTTAATAATTAATTTTGTGATATGAAAATATTTTTAAATGATCTATAAACGCTTATGATTAATTAATTTTAATTTCAATTATAATTTTTTTATTGGCTCTTGAATATTAAAAAATGAATTTTAGGAAATGAAATTAACACTTGATTTTTTTTAACTTACCGTTTGTTGCCATAATGGCGAGAACAGCTAATATAATCGAAGATCTCATTTTTTCACTTTTTTTTAAATTGATAAATGATTAAAATATAAGAAGAGATGATGTGTTGGACACTTCGATGCTTCCTGCCTGTCAGCCCGCAGTTTATATACTACACATCCACATATTGAGCACTGCGTTTTCAATGGTTCAACGCGTCATCGACGTGAGAACTAACCCCTCTTCTGACACATCGGCATAAAGTGCCGACTCGGCGTATTTCCCATCGCAAAACTAATTACGTATTCCTAGTTAGATGAAATGTATAAAATTTGTAGTAATTAATTATGTTTTAGGATTTATAACAACTTAAGCTACGTTATGTGTATTTTTTTAAAGATTTCAAACTTGAAAATTTAAATAAATAATTTAGAAAACACATTATCTTGCAATTAAGCTTGTAGATATTTTGTTCACTGCTGTTCATCAAAGCTCTAAAACAATATGAAGGATTTTACAATTTGTATTTAAAAAGAGAAACAAAAAAAACTGTTTAAAAAGAGGTTTTCATTGTAGCAAAAATATTTTCTACGTTAGAACATCATGATTACAGGATAATGTAGTTTACATTTTAATATGAGTGATAATTTTCCCACCATTGTAATTGAATAAATACTATTCAATAAATAAGAAATTGAAGCTACTTATTTGAAATTAATTTTGAACAGTAGGTAAATGCTTTGAAAGAGCAGCATGTGGGTTGCTGTAAAAGGCATCTTAATAACTATGGCGCATCGTTATTAAATACAAATAAAACTTTAATAAGCAGTTGTTGTTCAAAGTTCTTATTTTTCGGGAAATGAATCAGGAAAGTTACCTCCCTGAAAAATGAACTGGTATTTAAAACTTGCATCTAAATATATAAAAAAAACAGTCCCCAACCCGCACTCCACCAGGATGGTGACGTATGGCCTTAACCGTCGCCTGAGAGGAAACCTGACCCCAGCAGAGGGATGTTACGGGTTGTTAATGACTTCTAAAACGATGAAAATAAATTTATACTATAGGTACGTAACCAAAAAAATTCTAATCAAGATTGTGGAGACTCTACTTTTAAGGTAGTGGAGCCACGCTGATTTCAGCACGAAAATACCAGTATCAACCGGGGCGGTACTAAGCTCTCACAGAAGAACAACCTAAAATGACAGCATTCGTGCTATCATGTATCGTCGGTGAGTGTAAGACCGGAGACCCAATTATGCAGAAGTATCTCAATAGGCCGCCACAGCGTGACCAGTACTCTTGATTCTGCACAAGCTTCCCACCAGGAAGAGTCACATTGGCGAGCTCATACATAAAAAAAAAACTATAATGCTAATAAAATTTATGTAGGATACAATTTTTTACAATTTAGTTTTATGTGTACTAAAAAAACCATTTAGACAGAAATATTAATAATAATTATTCTATTCTTTCAACTACATGTAGCCTAGACATTCCTTAACGCTATATGCTTTTTAAATTAGTAGGGTTTATTTTATATTTATATTTTAACATATATATTTCATAGTTGGATAGTAAGATTCTATAGTTAGTTAGTTGCAGTTATATAGTAATAATAAATGTATTTATTGCTAGTGTAGTAGTAAGTAGTAGATTGTATAGAAGTTATTCATCTTACTAAGCCACCATAGTGTTGGTCGCCATACTGCATTGCCTGTATTTGCAGTGAGTATGATGGCCCTCACTCTTGGATTCTACTCAAGCTTTCCATTCCGTCAGACTGACTGCAGTCACTTTAGCTGGCCTTCAAATAAAAATTAAATAGATTAGTGTTACTAATACTGTATTAATGTGGAAGGTCCACTACGCTAGAGCTATGACATCTTTATCTCTAAATAAAACAAAATTTATAGATATATTGTTAAATATAATATACCATATACTTTCCACATCCTTCTTTCCATCCCATTTTTAGGCAATCATGGGATGAAAAGAAGGACGTGGAATGTATACAGGCGTCAGAGTTTGCCTTCGGCAATAAGGCCGCCAATTGTTTCTCCTAGTATTGTGTTACCTTTGCAAGTAATCTGGTATAAAATAAAGAGATTAATATTATATAGCTTAACGTGCTTTCCGAGACACGGGCGGGAAACACCGCCATTTTCCATACTCCGGGCTGCTATTAAGAATTCCTTGCAACAAAAAACCCAGCAGCAGTCCGACCCGGGAATCGAACCTGAAACCTCTTGATCGGTAGCTTACGGTAACCGCTAGATCAACGGGGCAGTCCTAAGTGGATCAAAACTTACGGCACAGCAGCCAAGGCCACTAACCACTAAACTAAAAAGCCCGTCGCTACGTCATAATTCCCTATCTTAATTTTCTAATGACGTCTGTTGCAATATTTATGAGAAGGAAACACTTTTCATGAAAAATAAGATCTTCCTGTTGAGTCAACCATTTTATTTCGTCTGCGCTAAACGAATAGCCAGCTTCACCACTTCTTGATAAAGTTTTATCTAGTTATCTGCTACATAAGACTATTTAAAAGATAATAGTCGCTGATATACTTATGGTTATCAGACATTTTTATCTTTATCTGAGTTTTTTTTTCCGAAATTTGTGGTTATCTAGCAGATAAATTGAAAATAGTCTATCAGATACTTTTTCAGTAAAGTGGGAAACTTCAACGTTTCTTTAAAACATGTGTGTGATAGAAAAGAAAAATGCTACAACCCAATCTGTCAATTTTTTTTTATGGAATGCGCTGGCAAACGAGCAGACGTATCGCCTGATGGTAAGCGATTACCGCCCCCCATGGACACCTGCAAACACCAGAAGCGTCACAAGTGCGTTGCCGGCCTTTGGGGGATAGGGAGGGGAGATGGGGGAGGGGGTTTGGATTATGGGCCTCCGGTATCGTAACTCACTCGGTGAAACACAGCGCAAGCACTATTTCACACCGGTTTTCTGTGAGGCCGTGGTATCACTCCGGTCGAGCCGGTCCATTCATGCCGAAGCGTGGCTCTCCCACGGTAGATAGCAGATAAATTTTGTCTTCTGCGTCGACCTAATAGAGGTAGAAATAAATAAGCTTTGATAATAAAAAGGCACAGAACCAACGAATGAAAGATCATAATGGCATTATTTAATGCGCAATTGACATTAATTTTAAGCTTCATCAGTTATCGATAAGCATCTTTGTCCTTGACGAGACCTAACCTCTGCTTACCTTGTATGAGCTAAATATACTCTAAAAACTGCATAATGACATTAACTGTTCAGAATATAAAACTTCGATTTACCGAGATTTTATCGAACGAAGATGTATTTGGATTTTCTAATCAGACACCAGGTACAAAAATGTGTCTAAACAAGAAGAATGTATGGCTAATAAGTTTTATTTTCAAAGTGGCTATGGAAAGGAGTTCATCAAAAAAAGTACCTATACGTCAAACGCTCCTCTAGTTAAACTAAATAGAAACCTCAAAACTTTATCATTTTATGGACTAAGGTATTAATTAGGTAAAGACTTTCCTGAATATTGAAGTTGGTCCAATAAGGATTATCGTTTGCGGCTGTTGTTATTCTTTTCATAAGTAAGGTAGCAAATAAGTACCTACATTGCCTAATATTGATACTTATGATATTGAGATACTAGAGTACGTCAATAATGCGGGTTAATCATACTATCAACCTTTTGTTTAGTAAGCTAAAGGTGCTTCCCCAGTGTATCTCAAATTCAAGAGTTGATATCTCGTTCACCTATTTTGACCACAATCAATATAAGGTGCAGGAACTCCCTTAATTTTAGCATTTTACTCCCGGAAATTCCCCTATGACTAAGAAAACAGCACACTGTACAGGTATTATAAACCTAATAATAAAAAAAATCAACGGAAAATTCATTCAGCGTTAGCAGGGTTAACGATGTAAGAACACAACTGGACGAATATCTTGAACAATAGATGATAACATATCTCGATGATGTTAATTATTTGACTAGTTGTAATAATAAAGACATTGATTTGAAAAGTATAATATAAATATATCCAAAGGGGTATTATGTCAATACTGAGGACAAGGTTTGTTACGGAGAGCGAGCTCGCGTTTGCTGGCAGTCGTAACGTCGGTCATTTCGTGATATAATATCTGATTCATAATCGGCCATGTGCATATTTTGACGTATTCGAAATTTGAACAGTTTAAAAAATAAAAAATAGTTGTTTTTGTATTAAAAAGTAAATGTAAGTATCCCATGTTAGTAAAAAGGACAAATATCAGGTAAAAATAGCATAGGTATAACTTGGAATTTTAACTTTTTGACCTCCTGTGCGTTTCCTTTTTTGGACTTGACACCAATGTGTCCCCAATAGCTAGTTATGGTAGGTACCCTTCGGTCCTCTTATTGATCCTCTTATTACCTACTTATCTTAAATTAGGTTTCATGGTTTCACGGGCAATTTGAAAATTCTGATACAATATTTGAAAAATCCGTTGTATGTAAATAAATATGAAATTACAAATGCATGTAGCCTTTTTTTAAAGTTCAACCTCCTTGGCAAAGTTGCAAATGTTTCGTGTCGATTTTCTTTCTACAATCGCTAACGCCTCTATTCTCTTGTACTCTTGTATTCTACGTTATGTACGTTGACAGACGTCATTCTCATACATTAGTAAGGTTTTTATTAACGTTTACGTTAGTAGAATGCAACTACACTAGAGGGCTGATTCGAATTTCAATTTGATTTATTAATATTCTTTTCTGATGCAAACAGATAAATTCCTTTTTCAAAAGTATCTTTGACTTTTTAAAATATCCAATTCAGCCAGTTTTAGGGAAGGGTTATTATGTAGGTAGTAATATCTGAAGTTTATTTCTTTAATTTTATTTAATTTATTTTTATATAACGGATTTATCAGACCAAAATATAAAATCTGATCGCAGTAGAGTTTTACTTTAATTCATGAAAATTAGTAAATGAGTATTTTTAATCGTATCATGTCTAATAAGACTTAATAACCAACCCCGACCCAGTTTGAGAAAAGGGCTCGGAGTTAGAGACCAATTTTTTTATGGATAGTTCATTTCTTAGTTGTTTTAACTATTCACATTCAAAGTAACCTATCGCCTTCCACTGCTGAACGAAGGTCTCCCCAAATAAGCGCCAACTATCTTGGTCTTGGACGGTCCGCATTCATCCGCTGCCAACAATCATTTTCAAATCGTTGCCGTATCGGTCCAGCATGCTGCAGGGCGCCCCATACCACGTTTGGATTTTTTAAAGTAAATATATACGTAAGTATAAAAAAACAAATTAATCTTGCAACTTAATACAACAATCACTTCTATACACTTGTTCCTTTTATGATGTACCAGCTTATACGTCCAGTCAGTGGACTACTAAAGATGATGATGATCACCTAAGTAATAATTTTCAAATGGTAAATCTAGTCAATTTTAAGGCCAAATTAAAGAAAATCGTTGATTCAAGGGGAAGAACCGTCTTTCTTCTACTAGCTAGAGTGCCACCGGCGCATTGTTGTGATATCAAATTCAAAATCATTTATTCAGATAAGTCACTAAGTGACATTTATGAATGTTAAATTGAAGCTACAGTTAAAAATCATCGACACAAACAGATGCCACAGCATGTGCTGTATTGTCGAGGTAAATTAGTCGAAAACACCAAAATCTACTGCCTGCCTGTGTCGATCCATAACTTCCAGTTTCCAAAATGTGTAGATCCTTATGAGCAGAATACTGCCAAAGAAACTCATGGCTACCCTTTTTTAAAAGTGATGACATCTCTGTGCATTCACCAGTAGTATTATTATAATCCCAGCACGGTATAGCAATCGAGCTGAAGTGTAGGATGGCAGCATCCTCCACATCCCGCCTTCCGAAAATCCCGACTCGCATACCCGGGTAGTAGTGACTTGTGCCTTCCTGAAACCTCATACAACTCGCTCGACTACTATACGTTACAAACTGTTCGCATCACTAGCCAGCAACTAATGTTGAAACAATTTATTGTTTTTTTTAATTTAATCAGAGCCATTGAATCTCATCTATCTATAGAAAAGAGGAAGGTGACTGACATACCCAGAGATCAACGCACAGCCCAAACCGCTGAAGCTGAAAATTTGCATGCACGTTCTTTATATAACGTAAGTGAGCACTAAGAAAGAAATTTTTGAAATTCCGCCTCTAAGGGAGTAAATCAGGGGATGCAAGTCTACGTGTGCAAAGCCGCGTGCAAAAGCCAGTGTAAAAAAAAACTTTGGCAAGGGTCAAAGTGTATGGCGCGACACGCATTTGGCTGGTTTTTTAAATGTAGGTATAAACATACCTAATGCGTTTAAAAGATAGCTTTATTTTGTACTTTGGGGGGTCGTTGTTAGTACAACTTCTAAATTTGATTTTTGATTGGTGGTTGTTGAAAATAGGCCTTTATTTATTACATATTATTATGTTCCTGATCGCCTCCAGTGATGGCGGTTGAGAACAAATGTAAAAGTTGTCCCAACGACCACCAGGGGTGGCAGTTTTAGCGGTGGTCGTTGGACATAAGCTGGTAAAACCTCTCCTTTCCAAGGAGAGTCCTATGTCCAACTATTTCCAGCATTTAACTTGTTGATGTGACGATGATGTAATGTATTCCATACGAACTATGCTTAATAAATTAAAACATAACATTCTTATGTTTTTTTAGAGAATACACTTTGGTTCGTTCTTTATCGATATTAATTGTTTTACACAGTACCGTTGATATAAACTTTGATAAACTGAGACCTAAATAATGTGACTATTTTAAACAATGCTCGTTAACATCTGTCACTCATATCTGCAGAAAATACACTTGGTCAGTCACCTCAATCAGTCATTTAAGTTGATAGATTATTTTGTGACCGATTTGTTAGATTGAGCTCAAGTGTCTGTTGGCAAATTAGGCTAGTTTCTTATATGGTACTAGCTGAACCCCGCGGTGTTACCCGCGGTTATTGTTGTACCGCGAGTAACGCCGCGGGACAAAGTTAAGTTCTCAAGGTAGTAGAGCCACGCTGATTTCAGCACGAACGGGCCGGCTCGACCGGGGCGGTACTACCCTCGCACAGAAAATCGACGTAAAATGACAGCGATCATGCTGTCGTGTTTCGTTGGTGAGTGCGAAACCGGAGGCCCAATGATGCAGAAGCATCACTAGCCCGCCATGGTGTGGGTCACCATGCTGCATTGTTGCATTGTGTGCATTCGCAGTATGGTGACCACCACTCTTGGATTCTGCTTATGCTCTCCATCAGGTAGAGTAGAGTCATTTTGGCCGGGCCAAACATAAAAAAAAAAAAAAAGTTAGTCTAAAAAAAGTAGCCTAAGTTACTCCCTGGATCATCAGCTTCCTGCCAGTGAAAGTCCCGTCAAAATCGATCCAGCCGTTCCAGAGATTACCCGGAACAAACAGACAGACAGACAAAAAAAAAATTAACTACAATTTTGGTATATGTACCATGTATACATACATATGCATTCAGTAAAAAGCGGTTATTTTAATATTACAAACAGACACTCCAATTTTATTTATTTGTATAGATTATTTGTTCAACAATTTTCAATTAAAACTCACAATCATAAACACTTGTGTTTTTATCTCCGAAGGACTACGACTAAGGAAGCAAAATAAATCCTATACCATTCCACCTGGTTGGCGTGGTACAATAGATAAAAAACCTCCTTTCTAAGGGGAGACTTAGGTATGTCTAACAGAGTGCCAACAGAGTCTGATGATAATAATAGGAATAGGAATATCAAATGTAGAGCGTATTCCTTCTTAAAAGGCCGGCGCACACTTGTGACGCCTCTAGTGTTGCGGGTGTCCATGGGCGGCGGTAATCGCTTACTATCAGGCGATACGTCTGCTCGCTAGCCCCCTATTCAAAATTAAAAAAAACACGATACACATATTTATCATTTAAGAAAGAAGAAACCTACTGAAAATGTTAACACTACATCTTGAACTAGATTGACTGCCTCGTTGGTCTAGTGGTTGGCGTGTGCGACTGCTGATCATGAGGTCTCGGGTTCGATTCCCGGGTCGGACCAAATGTTTGTATGATCTACAAATATTTGTTTCGCAGTTTGGGTGTTTTCTATGAATAATATGTAGGTACGTATTTACAAAAAAAAGTATAATATATATTTGTATCAGTTATCTAGTACCCATAACACAAGCTCTGCTTAGCTTGGGACTAGATGGCGTAGATCTCGGAAATATTTATTTATTTATTTATTGAGCGATTTTCGACATAATCTATACATATAAAAGAGGATGGTGACTGACTGACATACCCAGAGATCAACGCACAGCCCAAACCGCTGAAGCTAGAATCCTGAAATTTTACATGTTTGTTATATAACGTAAGTGAACACTAACAAAGGAAAAGGAACAATAAAAAAAAATCACTTCCTTAACTTTTTAATAAAAAACGTACATCTAAAACAAGTCTTTATAACATTACGATGAAACTTTTTAAAAAAGCTCAATGACTCGCCGACCGCAACGTATTAATCATAACTCACATAGTTACAACTGCAGAATTTCTACTGCATACATTCTCCTATTAAGGGTAAGTACTTTATTCAACCAATCCCACCAACGTTTGAGGCTTGACGTAACAGGAAAATTTCGCGCGCATTCACCGTACCTAGCGCCAGTACGGTTACACTGAAGCTGGTGTGCGATTTTACTATAAGTTTCTTCCCTGAGATGAAGAAGAAAGGATAATACGTGGGAGAGCCACGCTTCGGCATGAATGGGCCGGCTCGACCGGAGTGATACCACGGCCTCACAGAAAACCGGTGTGAAATATCACTTGCGCTGGGTTTCACCGAGTGAGTGAGGATACCGGAGGCCCATACCCAACCCTTCCCCATCCCCCAAAGGCCGGCAACGCACTTGTGACGCCTCTGATGTTGCGGATGTCCATAGACGGTGGTAATCGCTTACCATCAGGCGATACATCTGCTCGTTTGCCCACCTGTTCCATAAAAAAAAGGCAGATGTTTTTTTTTTCAAAGGCAATGCCCACATTTTGAATAAATTATCCTGTGTTTACTATCCATCTATAGTACACTAGCCGACCCACGCAACCTCGTTTGCGTCTCCTATTGCCCGTCGCGTGAAAATTTCCCCCGTTTTTGAAACATTCTTCATTGTTGCTCCGCTCCTATTAGTAGTAGCGTGATGATATATACCCTATAGCCTTCCTCGATAAATGGACTATCCAACACCGAAAGAATTTTTCAAATCCGACCAGCGGTTCCTGAGATTAGCGTGTTCAAACAAACAAACAAACAAACAAACTCTTCAGCTTTATATATCTATAGTACATATAAATAATTTTTTTTTTAATGTCTGTCTGAAATTTCAAATTAACAGCTTTTTCCTAAATGCATATAAAAGTATAAATATAAAGTACTTACAATTTAACTTTTACTAAAAAAAACTATTTCTTTAAGATTTTTGTGTCTGTCTGTTCGTTCCGGCTAATCTCTGGCACGGCTGGACCGATTTTGTCGGAACTTATTTTTTTTACTAGTTTCATCCGATGGTGCTACCTACCGTATTTGTTAAAACCGCGGGAGCAGCTAGTGTGTAATAATAATAATAATACATCATTTAGATTTATCTCACGAGATTGTCGATATGTGGAATGTGTGTTCGGTGATCATTGTTCCGATAGTCGTATCTGCTCACGGATTGATAGCCAAGAGCCTCGACCAACACCTTAAGAAGCTTACGTTAGATGGCTGGATCAAGGGTCTGATGCAGAAGGCAGTCCTCCTTGACACGGCAAGTATAGTGAGGAGGTTCCTGTCTTTGGAGCCCTAACCACCGGCTTCTTGGTCCCTATATCCGAAGTCGGTGGTCTACTATTTTTTTAATAATTTTGTATTTGTTTTTATATGTATATTTAAACATGTAATTAATATGTACCTATATATAAATAAATATAATAATAATATATTTAATCCACTAATAATAGTAGGTGATGTAACTATAGCTAATATATATGTGATGGTTACACAAACTGTCCCATGTGAAGGCCGAAGTAGTAAGTAGTGAAATGTTAGCTTAAACCACTAGGCTATTCGTGTATCCAATCCATTTTACAGTCAGATTCGACTACAATGAAGAAAGAACAGATCTGAGATAACAAAAATAAAACCGACTTCAAGGTTCGACCCGATTTCTCTTGGATGACATCATCAGATATTAATGTCCTTATCATGGTACCACCGTTGGGACATCTCCTTTCCATTAAAAAAGAATCCTCAAAATCGGTTCATAAACGACGAAGTTATCCGCGAACACTCATAAAAAAAAATATGTATACGGTGTAATTGGGAAACCTCCTCCTTTTTTTGAAGTAGGTTAAAAATATTTGCAGAGGTTTTCCAACCATATCGCCTTTTTCAACCAAACATGTCGCTGTGATTTCATGACGAAATAAAAAAAGGGTTGTAAGATATCTATACTAATATTTAAAGCTGAAGAGTTTGTTTGTTTGTTTGAACACGCTAATCTCAGGAATCGCTGGTACGATTTGAAAAATTCTTTCAGTGTTTAGATAGTCCATTTATCGAGGAAGGCTACAGGCTATATATCATCACGCTAAGACCTACAGGAGCGGAGCAACAATGAAGAATGTTATAAAAACGAGGGAAAATTAACACGCTGCGGACAATAGGAGACGCAAACGAGGTTGCGTGGGTCGGCTAGTATAAGAATAAAGATGACGTCTACTAAATCTTTTTTATTTCTAAAGTAAGATCAGTACAAAAAAGAAAATAGAATGGCGGTTCATTTCATTTTCATGTTTAAATATTGATTTCCCTTAAAATAAATGAAACTAGAAGAAGAGCATTTATATTTACAAAAAAATCTTCCAGTTTTACTACGTTTTTCATTAAGGTTTTGCTTTGTGAACTAGTATCTATCCAACCATACAAAGGCATAGAGATACCTATCTCTAACTGTGATTATGTTATATCAATCTTCGTCATCCTGTTTCAGTCTAGGGCAAGTGAAAACCGCACTGTTATACCAAACCGCGGTTTCTGACAATGAAAGGATAATCAAATTACAAACTCCGTTTAAGTGAACTTTGTGACGTTTATATTAAATGAATGAGCAACACTTAGCAACGTGTGTCCAGGCGATTCATCACATCACTAATCGCCTGGACACACGTTGCTAAGGATAAATTCAACTAGTTAAATGTATTGTTAGGGTATTTTATTACAAAATGGTTTACGTTTTATGACATTTTAATTTGTGTCGTCACTAAAAACCTCTGTTAGGTTATGACGTATCTCAAATAGAAGTATCGTCATAATTACTATTGCGGTCTGCGTCCTACCTCATTCAGGAAAATGGGACGATTTATTTTGTGCAATATTACATAAACGCCCTTAAACTTTCCTATTTAAATGAAAATACGTCATTTCATGGCTTAGTTGCATTGTTATCCTTTCATCTTGCTTTACTTAGTTTCCTATTTTCATATGTTAATTTAATTATCGTAGGTTTGCCTTGAAAAGTAAATAATATTTTCGTTTTTGAAACCATATGTGTTTAGAGACCCTATATATTTAAACTAGGTGACCCGCGCAACCTCGTTTGCGCCTTATATTGCCCGCAGTGTGAAAATTTCCCCCGTTTTTGAAACATTCTTCATTGTTGCTCCGCTCCTATTAGTAGTAGCGTGATGATATATACCCTATAGCCTTCCCCGATAAATGGACTATCCAACACCGAAATAATTTTTTAAATCGGACCAGCGGTTCCTGAGATTAGCGTGTTCAAACAAACAAACTCTTCAGCTTTATATATTAGTATAGATATATAGGACCTCTAAATAGAGCAATATATCTATAAATCTAAACATAAAAAACAGCGAAAAGATAATGAAATTAATCACATTAATCTTTTAAGTTTTAAGTTACCTATCTTTGAGCGGCCGGACTGTAGCAGAACCATGCTGATTTCAGCACGTACTCCGGGCTGGCTCGAGCCGCGACAGTACTAACTTCTCACAAAAGACCAAAAAAAATAATTAAGCAGCAGACACAGCAGACAGTGCTGTCTGGTTTCGTTGGTGAGTGCGAGTCCAGAGGCACAATGATACAGAAAAATCTTAAAAGGCCGCCATAGTGTAGGTCACTATGGTGCATTGTTGCATTTTCTGCATTCGCAATGAGTATGGAGACCCTTGGATTCTGCTTTCTGGTCCTGCTTTCCATCAGGCAGAGTAGACTCACTTCTCAGGCTTATACTAAAGTACAATGATTAAAGGCTGGTCACCAAATTCTATTTTAAACCAGACGAAAAAAATGTTTTAAAAAACACAATACTTTTTAACAAAAGCATGTTTCGAGTGGCAGTGCTAACACAATTCATTGTAAGTGTTATGATCACTCGTACTGTTACCATTCATGTTATATAAGCATTGTAATGTTATATAAATGTTATACATTAAGAGATAATAGCATATTCATTTACAAGTTACTTATGTATTGTGGTGGTAGTGTCGATTGTTTGAGGGACACAAGTTCGATGAAATTGACAATATTTGTTAGCCATCGTTTCTTTTTGTGCTAGCTGAATTCCGCGGTGTTACCCGCGGCTATTGTTGTGCCGCGAGTAACGCCACGGGACAAAGTTAGTCTAAAAAAAGTAGCCTAAGTTACTCCCCGGATTATCAGCTACCTGTGGAAGTGAATGAAAGTCCCGTCAAAATCCGTCCAGCCGTTCCAGAGATAACCGGAACAAACAGACAGACAAAAAATTTTTAACTACGTTTTTGGTAAATGTACCGTGTGTACATACATATGCATTAAGTAAAAAGTGGTTCTTTTAATATTACAAACAGACACTCCAATTTTACTTATTTGCATAGATTAGTCTTACCATAGTAACTTCTTTTTTTTCTGAAAAGATAATTCTCGCACTAAGAATAGTACCTGGATGACTGTAATTTTTTTTTTTGTAATTTTTTGAAACTGAATCCTTGCTAGATCCATTTATCGCCCCCGAAACCCCCTGCATACTCATGAAAATCGTTATAGGCGTTTCCAAGATTCAGATTATATGGTACTAGCGACCCGCCCCGGCTTTCAGATAGATTTTTCAGATTTCAGCGGATTTCAGATGCGCCCACACACTATTCGTGAATTTTAAATCTGTAATATCTTCGAATAATTTCATTTAAATAACATATTGTCTGCCATATTGATCTATATTAACTGCTTTTTAATAAATGCTAATGTATGTACGAGTAGCTATACACGGTACATGTGCCGAAGCCGCCCGTCGAGCCACGATGGCTCGCTGGTCGCTCCGACTTGAGACACCACGCGCTGGTTTTGCCGCGCTGGTCTGGCCCAGCACAAGCTGGCGGTTTGCCCCGCATGGGCGTCGCAGCGTCGGCCCCTCACTGCAGTCATCGGAGAAGATCTCTCGCTACCGGCCATCATACGCTCCGTGGCCGTCTGGTCCGTCAGTTTTACCGTGGTCGCCACCTTCTGCAAAGACGTCATCTCGCAGAAGAAGGCGGCGGAGAAGGCCCGGGAGGACATACTCCACTCGGACCCGATCCGCCGCCGGCAAACCGGGCAGCGGAGGCGCGCTTATCAGCGTCTCATGCCGCCTTGAGTGTGGCCGCGGATGGTCGGGACGGGTTTTCCCTTCCATTCGCTCTAGTGGCCGCCCGCGAGGACGTTACATGTGTGCCGTACCTCGCCTACATGGAGAAGTTTAGGAGGTCTTAATAACAACAGTTCCCGGATCTCTCCATTCTCAGGCGCAGAGTGGCACACCGTGTGGTTTTAGTCGGTTCGATTCCGACACACCCGGTCCGGCCGTCCGGCCCGAGGGGGTTTCCACACGTTAAAAAAAAAGTTAAACTTATAAACCATAGTTTTGGAACACTCTATTACTGTTAAAGAAAACCGCATCAAAATCCGTTGCGTAAATTTAAAGATCTAAGCATTTATAGGGACAGACAGACAGCGGAAGCGACTATGTTTTATACTATTTAGTGATATACAAGAATTGCTCGTATAAAGGTATTAGTTTAGATAGATAATAACAAACATCAAGACTAAGAACAACAACATGTAGGTAGATCGTCGAACCCACAACAGTAAGAAGCGTACCTTATGGTGTAGTGTAGTCTATATTGATTTAATCAATTACCTCGACGCTTCGTACGTAGTGGCGACAGTCGATAGTAAAGTAATATTTGAACACTAGCTGGCCCATGCAACTTTGTTTACGTCTCCTATTGCCTGTAGCGTAATAATTTCCCCCCGTTTTCGTAACATTCTTCATTGGTGCTCCGCTCCTTTTGGTCTAAGCGTAATGATATATCTTCCTCAATAAATGGGCTATCTGACACTGAAATAATTTTTCAAATCGGACCAGTTGTTCCTGAGTTTAGCGCGTTCAAACAAACAAACAAACAAACAAACTCTTCAGCTTTAGTATATATTAGTATAGATAGATAGCAAAAATATTCTGTCGATAAAGGCGATTGAACAGGAAATTATAAAGGACAAGAGGATTCGCATCTATATCTGTCGCGTACATACTTAAGTAATTCAGTTCCCTCAAGGAACATCCTCGCTACTGCTTATTTATGAGATTTACCGACTAACTTATAGCATTTAATTGATGTATTCAAACAATTAAACCTGTTTTAAGCAACAGGCGTAGAGATTTTCATACAATGAAGGCAATATATCACTATTAGTGTGTGGTGCAAGATATAAGAATCTACTAAAACTCTAATTAAATTTTATGGGTGTTTTATTTCATGCATAAACAGATACGTGCACACTTACATACTCTTTTTTACAATCCTGATGGCACAGACATGTGCTAAGATTTTCAGTTCGAGACACATTTCGAAGAATTATATTGATCTACTTTTTTAAATTTTCAGGAGTAAATCTGCATGAAGAACGCAGCTAAACTAATTGTCTAATTGAATACGAAGACTCATTGAGAAAACCAGTCAAGAAACTCCAAAGAACCTCTTCTTAAGTCAACATTAAATATTAGAACAATGTCATACAATATTCTTTTGTACGAATCAAAAACTTTTTCGTACATAATAATTAACAAAATAATACTTTTGTCTAAAAAGGATCTAACGAAAAGACGGGACACAGCTTATTGCAGTGCACCGTGAAGTAGGCAGGAACTACGCAGGACAACATCAGTACAACAGAAGGAAAACTTAAAACAAACCCACTGCCACTGTACCAACCAACCCCTTTGGCCAGCGTGGCAGCCAACCTCCTTTCGCAATTAGAGGCTTATGTCTTACAGAGGACTGTTAAAAGCTGTTGATTAAGATCAAGGTAATGCAGGCCCATTAAAGTCTGCCCATTTTTTATTAGTACTTTACATTTAAAGAAGTAACTTAATTAGTTTTTTACTAGCTGAGCCCCGTGGCGTTACTCGCGGTATAACATCAACCTCAGATAGGGCCGAGGCTCGAAGCTAGTAAAAAAAAGTAGCCTAAGTTACTCCGTATATCATTAGCTATATGCCAGTGAAAGCCCCGTTAAAATCCAGCCGTTCGTTCCAGAGATTACCCAATACAAACAGACAGACAGACAAAAAATTGGTAACGTGTATAAAAATTAAAAGCAGTTATTTTAATATTACAAACAAAACAGACGCTCCAATCTTATTTATTCGTATAGATATTCAATAAACGCGATATTAGATGACTTATACCGCACTGTATATTAAAATTCAGCTTACGTGCCCTAGAATCGGGCGTCCGTCACTCTAGACAGGCGGGGTCTTCTACCAATAAATCAACATGTCTGCTTAAGTTTAATTGATAATGGCGCTTACAGCCGTGAACTGCGTACATATTATTTATTTAATAAACATCATCCAATATGGGATGACATCTTCATCTAACCGGGAGGCGGAGTTGTAACTAACTATTTATGGGTTAATGATTTAGTAGGTATTTTAATTAATTTACGGAGTATTTGTTGGAGTTTAATCCTTAAGAAACGATTTTCATATTTAGCCCACCGGTATGAACAATTATATATAAAAAAGTTAAATTGAGAGTTAACTAAGACTGAAGAGTTGCGCTGCAGCGCTTTGTCATTAGTTATGTCGCTCGTCTAACAAATTAAACCAAACTGCGCTAGAATGCTTTTAGGGATAGTTTTCTCGCGACACAATGTGACGTCAGGGCAAAGAATTTCGTGTCACTTACGTCTCAGCACCTATGAATAAGGAAACCTACTCTATGATCAGCACTTACGCGTTTCTGACGTTACGTTTTCGTTCAACGTAGTAGTCGTAAGTCAAAGTTGACACCACTCTATGGTTGACAGACACACATGTCTCCTAGATGGGGCAGAGGACGTCCACAGTGCATCACCATCCCATTCTGTCTTATGCGTCTCGCTTGATTTCGCCTTGTCTTGCCAATGGCCTTCGCTTTATCGATGATAGTCCGCCGCCAGGTTTGTTTTGGACGGCTAAGCTTGCGTTTTCCAGGCGCTATTTCATACTGGTTTTCTGTAAGGCCGTGGTAGCACTTCGGTCGAGCCGGCCCATGCATGCCGAAGCGTGGCTCTCCCGCGGTTGTAATAATAATTGTCTCCTGTGACTTTTCGAACCGGTAAACCGATAAAAGAAAACGTACTACCTATGCGAAAGCCTACTGGAAACAGTTCATGCGTCCGTTTCTATCACTTGATTTGTCGGTGGTGCCTGATTCAGAATATAATGTGTCACATCTCCTATTTATCCTAGTGTCTAAGTAAGGAAGGAAACTCACTAAGACAACAGCATTGCAAAAAAAAATAACCTATCGCCGTCCACTGCTGAACGAAGTTCTTCCTCCGCTAAGGAGCACCAACTATCCTCTTGTCTCTCTCGTCTCTGTGGTCATCGTCCTCGTCTGTAAAAAAAACTCGCGCACCAAGGGTTCCGTACAAACCGGAAACTGTAGGATTATTATATGATGTAACTAAAACTTTATGCTTTTCGTTTTTTTTCCTTCATCTGTGCTATAAGACGTTGGTTCGTATCAAATTTCAAGATTCTGAGTTCACGGGAAGTACCCTGTATGTTTTGATTCCCCTGCAAGTGTCGAAAATTTGCGACATAAGCGGCTGTGTCTTTTGATTCCGTTGGCTTAGAACTTTGATTTTTTTACAACTCCAAGGGACAGTAGACCTGACTATTTGATATGAATTTCAGCTTGATACCTCCACGCATACCTGTGAAAAAGGGTAGTGATAGACGGACAAGAAAGTGATCCTATAAGGGTTCCGGTTTTTTTCCTTTTTAGATACGGAACCCTAAACAAAAGACGCGACAATTTGAATCATAGCATATATTATACTAATCCGACTGGCCACGAGTTATAGTAGGCCAAAAAATCTTTATTAAGGAAGAGTCTATATTCAGCAGTACTTTATTATGTGAGGTGATGAGTCGTCTGATCGTTTGTTATTTTCGTTTGTTTTCAGGCCAATATACATATTGTTCACACAGAAAATTTTCATTAAATTGTAGTGCGACAGTCGCATGTTTTAATCAATTACCTACCAAAGGATATATTACCTAGATAAAAGAATTAAGACAACAGCTAACACGAAATACGACAACAAAACAATTAGTCAACTTAATTGGAATAAGTTAGTTATTCCAGTCTTCTTCACTCTTTTTATAGCTTCACATATTAACATTGTTTTTAAAATAGGATTAAATGTCTCAAGGTCTACTGTTTTATGTTTTAAATGGTTGGTCTTCAGAGAAGTCTGTCTGAGGCTGTCTCGTCAGGGTATTTTTAAAGGAAACACATCGTACTCTTGACTCTGGGCCACCTTCGAGCAATTCCGCAGCCACATAGTTTACATAACATTTTTTACGATCAAAAATGTATGAACAATAAACAGGCTAACTTAGTTTTAAAAGATTTTTTTTTCTTAAAGAAAGATTATATTGTCGATCATCTTCTGTATATTATTAACCGACTTCCAAAAAGGAGGAGGTTCCACTGTATGTATTTTTTTTATTTATATCCAAATCAATTGCTGTTAGTTTGTCTCGCTAAAACTCGAGAACGGCTTGGCCGATTTTGGTTTTGAAATGTTTATTGTAGACCAAGGAAGGTTTAAACGGTCAACAATAAAAAATACCATGTAAATCCAAATGTCATGCGCACAAAGTAACGAGCACAGCTGGTAATACTACTATTAGATACTATATTTTTTAGAATACGATATATTAACACCGAGAGATTGAGTTTTAGTTTTATTAAATTGTACCAGAGGTGATTTACATTTGCAATACATTGTTACTTCAATATTAATCAACAGTCTACAGGTTTTGTGTAAGGAGAATTAATTGTGGAATATTTATTCCTACAAATAAAAATATTACGACGTGCATACAACACTGACAGACCTTAAAGTAAAATATTGCACACATGTATAAATAAACAAGTGTAAATTATTGCATACGACATAATTAGATTTATTCCACGCGTTGGCGCCAGACGATATTTGAATAAAAATGTTCGCGCTCCGCATCTTAAAAGTTTTTGTTAAGCGTAGGTACATTTGACATCGATCAATCTTATTTTAATATGTAAATAGATAAATTAAGGACACTAATTATTTAGTCTATCTGTTTTAAATCCTAAGTGGGCCATTTTCAGATGACGAGCGCTCAACGCGCGTTTTGCTAACGTGCGTTTACTAACTAA
This sequence comes from Spilosoma lubricipeda, assembly GCA_905220595.1. Taxonomy (NCBI): domain Eukaryota; kingdom Metazoa; phylum Arthropoda; class Insecta; order Lepidoptera; family Erebidae; genus Spilosoma; species Spilosoma lubricipeda. Next base: position 19,904,232 of record HG992282.1, on the reverse strand, counting down.
CTACATATAATGTCGTACTAGGAGTACATTGCTAACGCGCGTTTCTACATGTAGTTGTTAACGCGCGTTAGCAAAACTCGCGTTGAGCGCTCGTCATCTTGGCCTTAGGATTACTAGTGATCGCCCTGAGGTCGACATGTGACCATACTTATTTTTTTCTGCATTCCATTTAAATACTGTAAACGTAGGGTACCTGTGCCAAACTTCATAACTCCTCGAGTGGTACAAAGTTTTTTTGTCACGTTTTGAAATATAGATATACACATGCGTGGGTTGCCCAAAGAGGTTTTTTTTAATAGGGGGCAAACGAGCAGACTTTTCGCCTGATGGTATTCGATTACCGCCGCCCATGGAGACTCGCAACACTAAAGGCGTCACAAGTGCGTTCCCGGCCTTTGGGGGGATGGGGAAGGGAAGGGAGTGGTTGGGACATGGGCCTCCGGTATCCTCAGTCACTCGGTGAAATACAGCTCAAGCGCTGTTTTACACCTGTTTTCTGTGAGGCCGTGGTATCACTAAGGTCGAGCCGGCCTATGCGTAAGATGGTCAGACATGACCGGGTTATGAGAAAAGGTGATAATACTGGAGTTTCCCATCATGTTTCCCTTTCATTATCCATCTTAGCTCCAGCTTATAATAGTGTGAGGTATTCTCATTCTTTTTATCCATTGTCATAATTATAAAAGAACCTGTATTAAGTACTCATTGTGTGATCAAATTTGTGTCTGTGTGACATGATTTTTTCTATTTTTTTTTTAAATAAAGATGACTGAATTGAATTATAAATGTTCTTTTTTAAGTTCACCATTCACTACAGCTCTATTACTTTAAACCATAAGACAATCCTTGCAACTTAGCTATCTACAGATGAAATTCCCATAAAAACTATAATTACTGATAGTGACCTAGACCTAGTTTTCAAACGATCCAAGAATTCCTTGAAATACATAGGATGTTTTTTAAACTGAAATACCATTTTTATTTGTCAACGGATTCAAATTAAATAAAGACTAAATGTTATATTAAGTTTATTAAACAAAAACCGACTTCCAAAAAAACATGCAACGAAAACTCCCTGCCAAAAAACACTAAAAAGCGTAAAATAAATTGGCTCTTCATAAGTTGCTATGTGCCAATTCTTGTCTATACCTAATTCTTTAGTCATTCAAATAGTAGTATTATTATGTGTGTTACTTAGGTACCTAAAATGTGTTTGAAGTCGGTGCCAAGCCAAAATGTAATAGTAGGTACCGCACTCGCCGCTGCCGGATAGCTACTCCTGTTTGAAATAAGTACATAAGAGGAAACCGCATCCAAATCGACTAAGCCACCTCGTAAGATTATAAAAGCTGTTGTTTTTTGTGTTGCTGCTGATGGTAAGGGATTACCGCCGCCCATGGACACCCACTATACTAGAGGCGACACAAGTGCGTTGCCGGCCTTTGGGGTTTGGGGGAGAGTTTGGGCCTTCGTTATCCTCACTCACTCATAGGTTTTCTGTGAGGCCTCGGTATCACTCCGGTCGAGCTGGCCCATTAATACCGAAGCTCTTCCACGTTATGGAAGTGTTAGTTAGTTCTGTTACTTCAATAAAGACCCCTTCATTAATATTTCTTCAATATCTATTATATGCAGACATCGACCTATTATAATGTTGTTATTGTAACTTTACTTACCGTGGGAGAGCCACGCTTCGGCATGAATGGGCCGGCTCGATCGGAGTGATACCACGGCCTCACAGAAAACCGGTGTGAAATAGTGCTTCACCGAGTGAATGATAATACCGGAGGCCCATAACCCAAACCAACTTCCCCTATCTCCCCTCCCCATCCCCCAAAGGCCGGCAACGCACTTATGACGCCTCTGGTGTTTGCAGGTGTCCATGGGCGACGGTAGTCGCTTACCATCAGGCGATGCGTCTGCTCGTTTGCCCGCCTATTCCATAAAAAAAAAACTTTTGTTTGAATAATATATTGGATGCAAGTATACATTTAGTCAATGTTTATACTAGGTACGTGTTTAGAAGCAGAAGAATTTTGATTTTTTCACCATTATCTACGTTGTAAGTGTATTTCGAAATAATGCTAGATATGTTTGGAAATTTCTGAATAGTTTTTAAATGCATAGATGGTCCTAAAGACAGATAATTGTTTATTGTAGTACTTAGTTTATTTTGTGAACTAGCAACCCGGCCCGACTTCGCCCGAACGGAAGTCTTTGAAATTCTCGGATTTCCTCTACTATAATACCTATACTGTGAGATACGAATTTATTATGTTACATTGAAATGTACATAGTCTGTTCTTAGAATACAAATCTGAACAATAAAGTTAAGTTAAGTTATATAAACCTCCCTCTTAAATCAATCTCCTGGTGTACGCTCTCCGCTGCACCGCTTAGTTGATACTTATAATAAGAATTTTTGTGACATAGATATATTACATTTCAGTAAGTTACCTTTTAAAAAATATATAATTGAAGTTTTAAGCGATCGGTAGTGGGCCTAATGGCTTTAGATTATTTTTAAGAACACTGTTCATTTTGTGCTTTGTTTTTTTTTTCTTTCAACACTTTTGTATCACGATGTTGTTGATATTTGTAGTCCCTGCTGTTGTTACTGATATTTCTCACACTCTTGACAAGTTCCAGTTAATATGTCGCTAGTGATAAATTATTACTTTCATATCATTTTATAGACAACGAATGTATTATATGTATGATTAATTGCCAACTTTGCTTATATACTCGAACCCCCATAAGTAATCTGTGGAAAACGTAGTGGGTAGTACAGTTACTAAGTTTAGTTTTTAAATAACAACCCTATGTACATTTCATATACTATGTTTGTGTTCCCTAATTGAATAAATAAATAAATTCTATCTTTTGCTGAAAACTGTATTAAAATCCGCTAAGTAGTTTCAAAGATCTAAGCGAACAGACAGTAGAAACCATTTAATTCTCTAATATATGTTAAGATTAAGATGGAGTCTATCAGTGTTTAAAAAAATTGAAATATATTAATGTTAATGTTACAATGACCACAATCTATGTGTAATATAATAGGATCAGTTCCCGTTGACCTTATCAGAGTCACTGATCTCTAATGAACTACCTAGGTTTCTTATATAAAGGTCAGATAGTAGAAAAAAAACGCGAGCTGAATCAATGACAATGTATACATATAAATAAAATCGGAGTGTCTGTTTGTAATATTAAAATAACCGCTTTTTACTAAATGCATATGTATGTCTACACGGTACATATACCAAAAATGTATTTAAAATATTTTTTTGTCTGTCTGTCTGTCTGTTTATTCCGGGTAACCTCTGGAACGACTGGACGGATTTTGACGAGACTTTCACTGGCAGGTGATCCAGGGGGTAACTTAGGCTACTTTTTTTACACTAACTTTGTCCCACGGCGTTACTCGCGGTAGGACGATAACTGCGGGTAACACCGCGGGGTTCAGCTAGTATTTTATAATAAGAGAATACTGAGTGTCGGCACTTCCCCCTAATAATCCCGATGGTGTAGTAAGAGCTGACTAAGGGAGTAAGCTACACAAGACAATAGGAAAGGAATACTTGACACAAACAAACACTTTTTTTACGTGTGAACCCTCCACGGGCTTGCACCCCACTGGGGTTTGCGGCGGAGTGGTATGTCGCAATAGGACCAACTGAAACTACACGGTGTCCCACTCTGCGCCTGAGATGGGAGGGATCCGGGAACTAATAATAATAAAATAATAAAAAAGTTTATTTTCTCTTCACAAAAATGTTTGTTACAATAATATTTGAGTCCAATACATTCAATTTATACCACATTTTGAGAGAGACTGGTGCCTGTGATAGGTATTAGATACCTGTGTTACAAGTCACCAGGTCCCCACGCCACTTAGCTTAAAAAAATAATCTAACATATTGGACAGCGATATACATGCTAGATAAGGAGAAAAACAAAATGAACAATTAAATTAAACATTAAATCAAATTAAACTAAATCAAATCAAATTAAAACAAATCAAACCAAACTAGATCAAAACAAATCATACCAAATCATACTCAATTAAATTAAACTAAATCAAAGTAAGTTCGATATAATCGAATCAAACTAAATTAAATTACATCAAAAATTAATAATTAAATAAAATTAAAGTGTGTGTGTGTGTGTGTGTGTGTGTGTGTGTGTGTGTGTGTGTGTGTGTGTGTGTGTGTGTTTGTGTGTGCGTGTGTACCACATATAATTATATTCACGTTAATTATTTATATATGCAATCATTCTGTTGTTATGACAAAACAGTGAGTAAATTTTCAGTTTTATCGTAGTCGAGAGTTCTCAACCAACTACACACCCTGAGTTTGCACTCGGATTTTGTCAGAGATTATATTGATAAAGAGGTGTTAATTTTGTTATAAAGATACCCGCCAAGAAAGCAGAAGAATCGATGTGACAGACTAGTGTAGAAGGTTGCATTATTACAAACATTACCCTTGCGACGCTTGCCTTTTTTTAAATTTGGATCGTAGACTGCTGTTATTAACACGTCCGGACCACATTAACAAACTCTATATCTTTATCGAACTGCCTCGTTGGTCTCGCGGTTGGCGTGTGCGACTGCTGATCATGAGGTCTCGGGTTCGATTCCCGGGTCGGACCAAATGTTTGTATAATCTACAAATATTTGTTTCGGAGTTTGGGTGTGTTCTATCTATAATATGTATGTATTTACAAAAAAAAAGTAAATATGTATTTGTATCAGTTGTCTAGTACCCCATAACACAAGCTCTGCTTATCTTGGGACTAGATAACGTTGTGTGTTTAGATGTCCGAAATATTTATTTATTTATTTATCAACCAGTCTGGGTAACGTGGTATAGAAAGCAAAACCATTGTTTCTACAAAAGACTTTAAAAGACGTACTTTTCGGAGCAGTCCCAACGCTTTTACAAAAGTACTGTGCAAAGTGCAAATGCAGGTATACTGTAAAGAAATGAATCTATTTTTTAACCTCCGACGCAAAAAGTGTTATAAGTTTGTTATGTCTGTCTGTGGCATAAAAACGAGCATAGCTCCTTAACGAGTTGACCAATTTGGAACCGGTTTTTTCCTTCAAATAAATTAAATTATTGAAGCTTAACTAAATTAAATTGAGATAATAATACGATTAAACATTGCCTTAAAGTCGTATTGGTTTTATATGAATCTATTGTCTTACAGTTGATCGTGTCTAAAAGATCGTTTTACGGGCAAAGCTATAAATCACTTCAACACAAGTTCAGCTATCAAGCCCAATGACGTAACTAATCAAACATCTTACCTACTGCGTGGAATTTATGACAAGTATTTAAGTATGTTTTAACTATTTAATATTCTTTTTTATTGTTGCCAAAGATTTTGCAGGCGAATTTTGAACGATTTTATCGACTTTTTAAAGGTTTCGATGACGCATTGAGCTGAAGCGAACAGACTGAAATGAAATAAGGTCAATCTCATACCGCGAATATATTTATACTTATTTTACATGACGACTGCTAGTAGTCTAGACTTAGAACAAGATAATGACCTTGGCCATAGAAATAAATCAGGACTTGACCCTAACAGGTCCGCTTTTACGACGCTCTTGATACACGAACAAGTAGTTAGGTAACAGCAAACCACTTCTTTTTTATGGGGAGAGTAGGAGATAATTAGGCTGAGAGGTATTCTTATGATTCCTGATCTTATCTGAGCTGATCTCCAGTCCCTGAACACTTGGCCAGTTAACTACTAATATTATAAATGCGAAAAAACTACTGAACGGATTCAAACGAAACTTCACGGTAATCTATACAAATAAATAAAATTGGAGTGTCTGTTTGTAACATAAAAATAAGCGCTTTTTACTTATTGCATATGTATGTATACACAGTTACATATACCAAAAATGTGGCTAAAAATTTTTTTGTCTGTCTGTTTGTTTCGGATAATCACTGGAACGGACTTTCACTGGCAGGTAGCTGATGATCCAGGGAGTAACTTGGGCTACTTTTTTTAGACTTACTTTGTTCCGCGGCATTACTTGCGGTACGACAAAAACCGCGGGTAACACCGCGGGGTTCAGCTAGTATACTAATATATGTATTGAAATAGTTTTTGTTCGCGGCTCCGCCCACGTATATATATATGTCGGTTATCGCGATAAAAATATTATATTTATTCTATGTCCTTGCTCGAGAATCAAAGTATTTCCATGCCAAATTTCATTGAAATCGGTGCAGTAGTTTAGCTGTGGAAGCGAGATAGAGAGAGACAGACAGAGTTATTTTTGCATTTATAATATTAGTATGGATTAACATATAGTCTACTATTTTATTTCTTTTTATATAATGACCTGTCAAAGTGACTTTACCTGATGAAAAACATGAGTAGAATCCAAGAGTAGTGGCCACCATACTCATTACGAATGCAGATAATGCAACAATATAGCATGGTGACCAGGTGACCCACATTGTGGCAGCTATTGGGATGCTTCTGAATGATTGGGCCGCCAGTCTCGCCCTTACCAATGAAACACGACAGCACTAATGCTGTCACTTTAATATGGTTTTATGTGAGAGAGGGTAGTACCACCACGGTCGAATCGTGGGTGTCTCTACTACTTCTATAACGTTTCGTCTTGACAAATTTAAATTAAATGCTTTACCTATGCGTGAATAGTATACATACTTATGTTTTAAATACATGTGTTTCAAGTTGTTAATTTTATCACTCTTACATACAATTATCTTTAATGCCTACATTATAAAAGTTGGTTTTCTGTGAGAGGGTAGTCCCGCGACGGTCGGGCCGTCTACAAATATATTTTCTAGTCGAGTCTACAAGCTTCTGAATCTACAAGCCCTAACTCTACCAACCCTAACTTCACTAACCCTACATCTCAATAAAAATGTAAAGCTTCGCTGTTTTGCAACAGTCGTCGAAGGCGGTGAAGGCGAAAAATATTTGGTTTCTGAAGAGGGCTTGGTCCGGATGTGTTAATAACAGCAGTTCCCGGATCCCTCCCGTCTCAGGCGCAGAGTTGGCACACCGTGTGGTTTTAGTCGGTTCGATTCCGACACACCGCCCCGCCGCAAACCCCGGCGGGGTGACGGCCCGAGGGGGTTTCCACACGTAAAAAAAAAAAAAAAAATGCTAGAGTTAGGGCTTGAAGATTCAGAAGTTTGGCTCTGCATGAGAGATCTGATATCTTTTTCACAGGGTAAGCCAAGCAGTCGTCTTAGCAACATTTTACATGAAAATGTTTTTGGTGGGATCTAATTTCTGTTTGTAAGTTGCTTAAGTTAGTATTTCTTATTGTTTTTTGGGGTGTATTATTGTTATCTCCGGTAGAGAACCAAGGATATCGACATAATCCATAGGATTAGCAAGCTGAAGTGGCAGTGGGCTGGCCATATTTGCCGTAGAACCGATAACCATTGGAGTAAACGGTTTCTTGAATAAGAAACCGTTGAAGAAAGTCAAGTCAAGTCAAAAGTCAAGAAAGAAAACGTCGTTGTGTAGGACGTCCGCAGGTTAGGTGGAGTGATGATTTGCGCAAGACGACTGGCAGGAGCTGAATGCGAGAAGCCGAGGATCGAACTAAGTTGCGGGAAATTGGAGAGGCCTTTGTCTAGCAGTGGACTGCGATAGGCTGATGGTGATAGGGTGTATTTCTTGTAAATCTTTCTTCTTTCGAAAAAGTCTGTATTTGCATAAAAATTGTGAAAGTCCCATACAAACTTCCACCCACCAATTTTAGGAGTTCGGGGGAAAAAGTAATAGATTTATGTTTTTTTTTTGTTGTTTGTGTACTAAACTTAGTTTACATACAAAATTTCAGTTTTCTAGCACTTAAGTAGACCAATAAAATCTAAAGCAACAGAGCTATTGAATTTAAATTTTGTATGATAATTAAGTCTATTATTGACATCACATTTTGAGAATTTGAACGATCTGGTATATCGGAAACCAAAATTATGAGGGTTAAAAAAAACGACGAAATACTTTGAGATGTTATATATAATACCCCCAGATGTTCCTTCAAAATACATTAGTATGCACCAGTAGGTACGCACTATGCATGTAGTTCCTGAATGTTAGTAACTTGTTATAACTTGTAAGCGATACCTTACTGTACAAAGTACTATTGAAAGCTGACCATTGCTTTACTTACGTTTTTCAGAAAATATAGCCAAAGATAATAATAATAGTATAGAGTACGCCTTATATTGCCCGTAGCGTGAAAATTTCCCCCGTTTTTGAAACATTCTTCATTGTTGCTCCGCTCCTATTAGTAGTAGCGTGATGATATATACCCTATAGCCTTCCTCGATAAATGGACTATCCAACACCCAAAAATTTTTTAAATCGGACCAGCTGTTCCTGAGATTAGCGTGTTCAAACAAACAAACAAACAAACAAACAAACAAACTCTTCAGCTTTATATATTAGTATAGATTCACTATCTACTAATTATTTACATTGTTATACACATCGCCATCTATGATTAAAAAATCGTATTATTCATACCTGAGCTCTGTTCATTTCAAAGTTAATTGAATAAGTACCACTAGATGGCGTGGAAATCGATAGGTATTGTGTATACTTGGGACGAAGAAGTTTTCGATTCAATCCACCCCTTGTAGAATCTTTAACAACTCACATAAAAATTGACTGTAAATTTTGATAAAAAGAAGAGTATGTATGCGCAAAGAGAATCGTAAAGCAAACCTCGTTATATACTACTTAAATAAACCGTTCAGTTTGAGTGTCCATTGTATATTTTTTTATAGATGTTCGCCAGATAGCCACCCAATATACCCCATGGGTATCGCAAGAGGAGACTAAGCGAATAAACTACGCAGGACGACGTCACTGTAAAGACAATTGAAATAAATAAACAAATCCTTCATGTAGAACAACCCGCCTGGCGAGTACGGTATAGTACGGTCGAAACCATAGTATAACAATATTGTTATACTATGGTTTCGAAGTATATACTTTATTATTATTTCCTTTATTTCATTAAATACACATTATTTACATTTTTAAATATAAATATAAAAACAAATACATTTAAAAATATAAAAAATAGTAGACCACCGACTTCGGGTACAGGGACCAAGAAACCGGTGGTTAGGGCTCCAGAGACAGGAACCTCCTCACAATACGAGCCGTGTCAAGGAGGACTGCCTTCTGCATCAGACCCTTGATCCAGCCATCTAACGTGAGCCTCTTAAGGTGTTGGTCGAGGCTCCTGGCAATTAATCCGTGAGCAGATACGACTATCGGAACAATGATCGCCGAATCCACATTCCACATATCGACAATCTCGTGAGATAAATCCAAATATTTTATTTGTTTTTCTTTTTCGGCTTACACGAGATTCTATTACTATTATTATTATTATTATTATATACTTCCGACAGGTATCCGAGACAGTGACGAGCCAGAGAAACCGACATGACGTCATCATCGCTAACGCTGGCTCTGGTTGGTTCACTTCGTGCTAAGTTCTGGAGAGTGACGTCACACCGTGTCACTCTCGGAATGCGAGACCTTGTTTTTCCATGGTCAAAACCTCTTTTCCAAGGACAATTTTATGTCTAGCACTCGGACCAAAAAAAAGGCTCAGTCAGTCAGACCTTTTTTTGGTCTGAGGACTCTGAGGTCCAGCATTAGATTGTTATAGGCGCTTGATGAAAACATAAAGAGATATATCTAATATATTTATTATCATATAATAATACTACGAACAATTATGGCCATAATTACGTACAAATACAAATAACGTTTCTTCACACTACGTCTACGTGAATTTGTACTAAGTTTAATAGTAAATAATTCTCATTAAAACTACTTAAAAAATGGCGATATGTATTCCACAATCAGTAGAACTATGTATTTAAATCGTTAAGGTACTAAATTGCTTAGTTAATAATTACATTTGTAACCTATTGTCTTAATTATTTGGTAGATACACAATTGAAAATACCAAAATTTCGCTTTGGAAAAATAAAGAATAAAGTATTGAAAACAAATTCGGTCACAATATAAAGTACACACAGTATATAGTCAAGAAAAAAACATATAAAAGTTAGTAATATAGTAACTTTTCAATAAAAAAAACTCTTTAGTTTAATAAGTACCCTTTTAAGCCTATGTTTGACACAAATGCTTGTTAATCATTAACTTTAAAAACAAATGAGTACTTTTCATACTTTAGAGACAATCTTGGACATCATCACCTATTTTTTTCACCAGTCTACAACTAGCATGTACATGTACACAAAGACATGTAATTAAAATACAATTTTGAGTTGAATTAAAGGTCAAAACTCTATTTTAAATGGATCAAAACTGACAATAACTTGAAGACTAACACATTTAATAGCTAAATAGATTTTTTATTTACCTTTTAGTCTTATGATAAACTGTCTCAAAACTTAATACTAAGCAAATATTAAGAAGAAACTAAAGAAGTTCCATGTCAAGTTTTAGTAAAGCCCCAAAATGTTATCAGCTGTTAAATACTTTTTGTTACAAAAGTCATGGCAACACTAGCCGCGAATATGAGCTGCAGTCAAAGAATAATAAGCTCTTTCACATAGTGATTATGTCCACAATGGAATGTGCATAAATGGATGTACTTTCTTTTTCTATGTACTATTTCAAAGTTGAACTGCATATTGGCCACCTTATATATAAGTAAATTATGTTAATAATATAGGCACAACAATTATAATACCATTTTAAACAACCTGGCAACATAAGACTACAATATTTTGGTATGTCAACATTGTGAATACAGTTTATGTTCAAATTTCAATTTGACCAAAGTAACTAATAAAAGCTATGGCTGATTGTTTATACCTATTTGCTTAAAAATATAAGCATCTGTCTAATTCTCAAATACATCATTTGAATATGCATGGAAAAAGAAATAATAACACAAAGTCATTTCATGGTGAAAAGAAAGGAATTAGAAAGTTTGGGGCCAATTTCACCAGATAGCTACAGATCACAGTTTTGCTGATCTGAACCGTCTGAACTATATAGGCCCGTATTCACTTTGATAAATGCGAGTGTAGGTGTGAAGTGCAGGTAATCGATGATTGGTAGAAAACACGTGTAAAAAGCAAATTTGTGGTCCACACATATTTTCTACCAATGATAGATCACCTGCACTACTCACTTGCATTCACACTAATCAAAGTGAATACAGGCCTTATCAGCAACCTTTATCTGTTATATGGCCAATAACTATCTGAATTTATGAGGAAGTGACGACCCTTAACTTACTTAAAATTGTTTTAGTGTAGAGATACAACACTTCTTTAAAGAACAAATCCTGAATCTAGAAATTGTTTCTCCATCAGCTTCTTCATCTTTTCCGGAATTGGAACTCCGGAATGAGCTGGCTTGGGACGTCGCTTCCATGTAGAGGCCTTCTTAGCACTCTTTGTCACACTGCCGGGTAACGGTACTGATTTGTTCTCCTTTGGTTTTGGGGTAGCTACAGTTGGGACGGTACTCGTCCGCTGTCTTGTCACTCTGACTTCAGGATTAGTGTTGTTGACTGTTAACATAAAATAAGTTAGATTTAAACAATTGTTATTTTTTTTCTTTGAAAAAGGCACCATTGGGAATATAAATATTTACAAACATACATGAAAAGGACATGAACACTCAGACTTAGAACAACAATTTATGGATCACACAAAGAGTTGTCCAATAGTGCAGTTAAAAGACATAAGTAAATAAAACCTTCTAGTCACACTAATATATAAAGGCGAAAGTTTGTGAGTGTGTATGTTTGTTATTTCTTCAGGTAAAAACTACTGGACCGTTTTTGAATGAAATTTTACAGTAATATAGCTTATACACCAGAATAACACGTAGGCTACTATTTGCCGCGATAACCGACATACACGCGTGTGGAGCCGCGCTTTAATATTGATGAAACACTATTATTTGAATGTGCTACATATTCATAGGTTTGAAGTCGGTGCCAAGTCAAATTTAAAAGCTACTGAGCTAATGTTCTAAAATTACTGATTAATATTATTGCTTACCTTTGAGAGGAGTTTTTTCCACCGTTTTTTTATTCAGAATAGTTTTTTTTATCGCCCCAGTTGGTGATCCCTTGATTTTCGTACCAATGTCTTTTATTGTGCGTGGCATTTTTGTAGACTTCTTCGGTGTTTCTCGCGGCGCCATAATTCACAGTTTGACAAGTTTAGTAAACAAAAACCAAACTATAAAATAAAATCTACGACGCGTCAAGCAGCCAATGTATTCAATTCAAAAATAACGTGCGGAACAGAACTGCCACAAACAACTTTTGATTTGACAGTTTGATTTGACAGACTGCAGTGCATTTACGAAGCTATGGATTACTAACACTTGATAAAAAGAAACGAAATTAGAATCTTAATATTATTTTTTTATTGTCTTGAAAAAGTTTGTTTGTATTTCATTATATAAGCATGAAATTTTAACCATAATTTCGGCACATTAGACTATCATCTTCATAAATGCACCTCCAGTGTATTCTTATCTATGCCTAATTGCTGTTTTCCAATTTTCTAGTTTTGCGTTAAAATAAACAATAAAGGATTCTTAAGTTAGTAAATGTTGACTTAAAAATTAGATTACTGAAATCAGAATCCAACTTTTACGCTTATTATTGGATATGACCTATATAGAACGTTTATACTTTTGTTATGAAAACATTTAGCGATAATATACACATTTGGGGTCATTAATAAATAGGACAACTCATTTGGATTGATGAAATCCTCTATAAACTTAAATTCAATTTGTGTTATCTAGTAACTGTATCTGTATCGCTCTGTTGCGTTACATACTTATGATAAATAATACGGATTTTAGAACTTTCATAACCACAACGGTCATTGACTTTTGCCAAGTAATAGGTATTTTGCATTATCAGCAGCATCCATTACGGCGTAATCACAATTGCCAACAAGAAAAACATTAAAAGTAGAACGATAATGATTTACAGCTTACTCATGATATTAATATAAATTGTCATTGAACGCCATGGAGGAATACAATTGAATGTATTATAAATCGCAGAATGTGTGCAAATTTCCCTGTAAAATTATTTGGCGACATAATGACATGCAAAATAACGGCAACATCGCTATTTGGCGTCCATCTTTAATCTTTTGATGTGTTGTGTTATTTTAACAAAATTGTATTGGGATTATTACTGAAATAAAATTGGTATCTACACAAATGATTTTCGCGAGTTTTCTCTGAGGACTATGTTGTTATACAGTAACAAAATAGTTCTTAGGGTGTCCCAGTATGATTATCGTTTAAAAGTGTCACAGTATCAATAACGTTTGTTCTAAGAGTTTCACTGACTGTTCTTTGCTATTGACCTAGGTGCTAATTAATGGACCAACCTTCAAATGTTTTCATTACATTTCTTGTAATTGACGAAATGTATTCCTGGTGATCAATTACATGAATACAATATAAACAATTTTCTGTTGTCGCAGTAGATGAAGTGTGCAAATGGATAGGTTGAGCCAGTTGAGGGGAGAGGCGGGGAGTTCGCAGGACTCCACACTGGATACCACGTCCTCGCCAAGTGAGTCGTTCATGACGGCCAATGAGAGCTCTTCCAAGTTTTTTTCTCTGTCAGAAGTTGACTCTACATTCGACATTTCCTGCATGAAGGATGACATTTCTTCGATCAAAGATGTATCGCTGGCTACAACCACCGCCGAAGCTGAAGGTACACTGACTAACTCTGATGACTTAATATCAAATTTATCACCGATTGGGAAGAAAACTGATATGTTAGATACCTTCAAAATCCACTCTCATATTGAAGCGGCTAACATTCTATCAGGTGGTGTAGCTATTTTTGATGACAACTCTTATGATGGTAGTGAACTGGTGATCGATGACAATGTAGAACTTGAGGAGAAGTCTAACCCTGAGCTTAAGGGAACCGAGAGCTTGGAGTTTAAACCGGAAGAGAACATTGAGAGTGGTCTTATTAGTGAGGAGACAGATATAGCGAGTAAAGACACCGAAGTGTTGCTACAGATTGATGGTAAAAACGTTGATGCTATAGACATTGGCAATGGATTGTACTTGTATAGGAAGGAAGGTCAAGAGGAACTGGCGGCAGTTCAGATTATTGATGATGACCATCACCAACCCAGTTTCAAGTTCCTCAAAGTGCGGTAAGTGTTTGTTATTGACTTTATTGTGAGTATGTATATCTTTGAGTTTCTATATCTAGGTAACTGTAGTTATGTTGGTGTATCTTATTGATAAATATCTAATAGCATTAGTTTGGTTTTGCATTTAATTAAATGTTTTCTAAATTTTTTGATTGAGATGATATTAAGTTGAGTAAATTTTTTTAAAGTTCAGTGTTTAAGGTTTTTTAAGTTATATCCAGAAGTGAACTGAGATAGGCTGATGAAGATAATGATGATGAAGTTTTCAAAGTGCTTTTAAGTTTTGTATATAGTATATTTAACAAATTGACAATAAAATATACAAATAATACATAATAATAAGTTTTAGTCATATTATTTTTAAAGCATAGGTGTTCTTTGTGTTTATATCTTCTTTAACTTGATTTACAAATACTATTTTTTTGACTGAAATTTTTGTTCAATCATAATGAAATATAGCCTGTGTCACTCCTGAATAGTATTGCTTTATGTTGGTGAAAGAATTTTTAGGATCAGTACTTCCGAACGACAACCTCCTACAATCATACAAACAATGTTAGAAACTTTACCTCTTTATAATATTAGTAAAGAAAACAAGTATTTTTTCTTTTTATAAACATATCTAATATTTGTAAATAATTTCTTATTCTAAACACTTAGAGGTCAAAAAGATGCAAATGTAATTTGAAGTACATTCTTGAATTAAACTCACTTGTACTTATTCCACTAAGTGAGTTTTAATAAAGAATGTATTACAACAAGTTCCATCAAGTGCAGACAATCGAGAGTATAAATTATGTAATTTGAAGTATATAAGTACTAATTTAATAAGAAGTAATCTTGTAAATTAAAAAAAAGGTTAAATTAGTTAGTTACTTAGGTCAAATTAATCTTAGTGCAGTTTTTGTAAAGTGTAAAGGTCCTAGTAGAACAAAATAAGATGAAATTATGTGTGCAGTAAGAATTAAAGTATTTGTAAAAGTAAATCATTAGAGAATCAATAATAAAAAAAAATGTGTAGGAAAATCATTAGTGTTTATTTTCAAAATAAGTTTTAAGTATGTTATATTTAATTATTACCCAATTACTATAGACCTTGCAGAGTATATGTATCTAAATCAAAATGGATGAGTGCATCAGGTCATAAATTATTATCCTGGAGTCCTGAAATACAGGTCTTGACCTAGTTTAGGCTCCAGTCCACCCCAACCTACAAATTTTGTCTCTGTACTAATTTATTGATATTGTAAAATGTATTCTTTGTGGTGGAAAAATAAACATATTATTATTATTAAATTGTAATTTGTTCATTAATTGGCACTGTAAAAATAACTTTGACCTAAAATAACCACTATAAACTACATAGACGTAGAAGTTTAGTAATCACTTGCTGAGCTGAGCTGTGTTATCGGCAGTACAATGACAACTGCGAGTAATGCCACGGGCTAAACTAAGCAAAAAATTAATTTGCATTCGGACAAAGAACACATGTCAGAATTGAAACTTCTTTGGCAAACTAAACCCTTTCTCACTCTTTCTCAATTGGTCTCAATAGCTTTCTACCCCTTCTTGGACAAAAATGTTCCACTTTTCGTGTTTTGTCTCATGAGAGCAAAGATGTTTCACTTAAAAAAAGTTACACCTTATACCATTAGCTATCTGCCGATAGAATTTAAATAATTGCTTTTTTAATATAAGTATATGCATTCAATGAAAACCTGACACTTCTAAAACATTTGTATACATAAAAAGTAAATAAAATTTTCATATTTACTTAGTAACAATTTAATTTTGGAGGTCCCTTAGCCCTTTCATTTTTTTCCTAAAACTAAAAATGTTTTCATTTTCATATTTTATAGGTCACGGAACTCATATAACGAAGTCAGACATAGTTTTGCCAATGCATCACATAATAGCTATTGCTCTGACCCTATTGTCACATAATAATTAAGTGAGGTCAATTATTGAAGGTGACCATTTAAATCACTGGTATTATCATGGGAATATAATTATTCTGTTACCCTTGTAATTGCAGCTATTGACATGAAGTCAAGTATTTAATATGATATCATCAAATAAATATACATTTTATAATCTTAGGGCCATTAATACCTTAAAAAAAAAGGCTTGGCAACACTCCCTTTGCAGGATCACTCACAAGATCAAACAGTTCAAACATTTAGAAATTCTCTTTTTCAATTATACTTTTAAGATAACTATTTAAAAGTCCTTGTAAAGATTTATTAAGACAGCTTTCTTGATAAATGTTATATAATTTATCCTGTGTCAAACTCAGACCCAGTTTACTTGAAGACTCTTAATGAATATAAAAATAATAAAAAGAAAACTGTTTTTTCCAGTGAAAATGCTGAGGGAAACTTAGAAGTTTATGAAGAAATAGAAGTAGAAGTTTCCAAGGAAATGGTAAGTTTATATTTGTTTGCATTTCATGTTCACTGATGAACCTATCCACAATAAGTACTAATATTATGTCTGTTATGCTTTCACGGTAAAACCGCTGCACCATTTTCAATGAAATTTGTCATGTAGATACATTCATTCTTGAGGAAGGACATAGACTCCTATTTACTGCTATAACCGACATACACATGGGTGGTATGTGGGCAAGATTTAGTGCTTTTAACAAACTAATAATTTGAAATTTCTGTAATTGTTTTTTCAGCCTGCCAAAGAGGGTAAAGCAGTTGATAGAAGCACACCATCTCATGTCCCTATAAGAGACATAAACAAGGTCATTAGTGACTCTAACTGTAACAGAGCAACAGATAAACAAATCAAAGCACCAAAAAAAGAACCAGCAATAAATACCATAGTTGAAAATGAGAATAAAGAAGTTTTACCAGAGACAAAATCAGAACTTAATTTTAATGGCAAAATGATGAAATTAAGTGAATCTAGGAAATCGCCGGTTATAGGCAGTTATACACCTATGACATATCATTCTACTCCTAAGAAAGAAGGTATACCACTTACAAAAACAATGGTAGACCAACAACTACATCCTAATAGGCATTCAGACCTTTCAAACAATAAAAAGACTATTGAAGTTCACACAGATAGTGGTAAGAAAACCACTGAAACACCAACTAAATCGAAAGACGTAGAAGACACTAAGATTAATGAGGTTTTACCTACTGAGAAAGAAATTATAACGACTGATAAAGAAGTTATTAATCTTGATGCTAATAAGAAGAATATAGTGGTAGATGAAGAGAAAGATGAAGGAAAATGTGAGATAAAGGAAAGTTCCGACATCATTTCAGAAGTAAGTAAACTAAATGAAAAAGATGTTTCAGAACAGAGTGATGATATTCCTCTAAAACAAGATAGTTCTATGGATTCTACAGAAAAGATGGTAACTGATACACAAAAGGAAACAACTTCACCATTAAATGCTACTTCAGATAATAAAACTATAGAAAATAAAATAGTTAATGAGAAAAGTGTCTCAGTTATTGATAAAGTTGAAGAAACAACTGATGATACAAATAAACCTACAGAAATTGATGATGATACAGAAGTAACTTTGGTGAACACAGATCTTTCCACTAATGAAAGTAAAGCAGTTTGTGAAGATAATACTCAAATTGAGCAAAAAGAATCTAAAAAAGATAACGATGTCGAGAATGCTGAGACTGCTAACACTGAACCTATTGTTATTGAGGATGATGATGTGAGTATTGTTGAAGTTGTTGTAGAAAACAAAAATGAAAATGATAATATAATAACTGATAGCAAGGCACAAGTCGATGAAAATGAAGAAGATAACTTAAAAATACGTGACACTTTTGAAATTTCTAGTAAGGACAAGAAAGAGACTGGAGAAATTATCGCTGACTCGATAGTTATGAATTCTGGGGTTCAGCCTGATCTAAAAGATGAACCACTTACCACAGAAATTCCTGAACAGGAACTTAAAAAACCACCTATATCTTCCGATATTAAAGAGGATACAGCAAGTCCACCAGCTCAAAGTAAACCAACAGATGATGTGTTAAATTGCCCCACTGAGATTGTAAATAAGAATACTTCATATCAAGAAAACGAAATAGTTATAGTGAAGTCATCTGTAAATGACCCAAAACAAATAGATCTGCTTCCTAACATCGCTGATGATATACAAAATAACAAATCAATCGAATCTGTGGAAAATAAAAATGCTGCTCCAAAAGACGGAACAGGAAAACACTTATTAGCAGCTAATATATCCCCATTATTAGAGCAAAAGCAACAATCTTTAGTTGCATCTAGGATAGGGTCAATAAAATCAGGACTATCAGAAAAAACGGAAGAAAAGAATCCGTCGCCATCTATCAATGACATCAAAACAGTTAATAAATTAGTGGAACAGAAAATGGAAAAGTTATTTGATGTACAAGCAAAACATGTTCCTACAAAACCAATTCAGGTCACTAAGACTATTCCTGTAACACAAATGCAAGTACATTCTATTAACGCACCTCCTCAATATTTAAATAAAAATAAAGCTGTGAACATAGTCCACAGTGGCACTGAGCTGAGAAAAAATACAATTCCAGTGCCTGTTAAAAATATTACAGCAAATAAGCGACCTGCACTTGATATGAAATCTTCATTAACTAGTCAAAGAAATGATGTCAAAGTTAATGCGCGTGAAAAAGCCAGTTGTGTGATGAACATTGAAATCAGTAAGGTGCCAAAAGCAGAATCAGTTAAAACTAGTACACTAGTCAAACAAACCGACCATAGTATGGCCAATAAACTGAATAGCCAAGGCTTAAAAAATAAAATTGAACCAAAAGATAAGGATATTTCAAAAATAACTGAATCAAAGCCAATAAATAATAATAATGCAGCAGTGCCTTTCGGTAAATGGACAGAGGCTAATAAGCAAGAATTCTTAAATAAATTCAAAATTAAAACATCTGTTACTTCATCCAATAGTAACCAGCTTAAAAATTCCAATGATTTGAATAGAAGAGATGTTCTTAAGAAAATCGACAGCCAAAGACAATCTAGTACTGCTTTATCAAAAACTCAAGAAGCCAACAAGCAGACCATGAAACCAGAAATAAGTGCTTTTTCAAATAAACCCAATATTATAATTAAAGAAAGCACACAGGTGAGCAAAATATTAAAAAAGACTGATGTAACGGAAGTCGAACACAAACCTGCGGCTCCCCTTAATGCTACTAAAATAGATGTTGTACCAAAGCTCCAAATTGAATCACAAACAACTGCTGTGAGTAGTTTGTCAAAAAAAGAAGTTTGCCAGACAAAGGAGAAAGTGCAAAATTTGATTGATAAAACGATTGAAGGTATGATACACCGAAATACACATGGCAATAAGCCACAAAATGAGTCTAAACAAAATACAACTAAAGAACCTAATTCTCCAAGGACAGCAACAAGCACAGTGGACTCACAAAAGAAATTAAAAAACATTCAACAACCAACTTCCGACGCTAAACTAGATGAAATAGAAATGAAAATGAATGAGTTACATGGTATCCCATTTATAGAAAGACCAGCACATGAATTGCCACAAGTGCCTAAGACTGAATCTAAAGCTTATTCTATTATGGAAAAAGAAAAGCTGGCAGTTCCAGTAAAAACCAAAATACCAAATCTCCTACCATTCCCTAACAAGACTCAACAAAAAGTTAGTAAAGAAAGTGTAATCGAAGTAGACTCTGAGGATGAAATTATTGAGCACGAGCCTATCACAGGGGATATTGAACTAAATAAGAAAAATCAAATAGTAAAATCTTTAGTTAAAGAAAAGTTACCGGTTCAACAAGAAAAAGCAACAATTGAAGCTCCTAAAGCTGAACCTATAATTACTGAAAAAGATTTTGATAAATTCGCAAGGAGAAATTCGATTACATGTGAAAATTATCTAACCGTAAACTTTGATGGAAAAGTACCCCACCATGTGGTTCAAACTGTTGTGGAAAAAGAACCAACTCTTAAAAATTTGTCTAGAAATGATACGGGAAGAAGTGATTCGAAGTCAAAACAGGCATATAAACATCAAAATGTACCTCCTTCCACACAAGCAGCGAAAAATCATCCAGGAAATGCGTTCGTGCCAGAAACTGATGATGCTTCAAATAGAAATCAATCAAAGTTACAGAAAGCTTATCATTCAGCTTTAACGGAGAAACGACAAATGGCTTCAGATTGTTCAATTACTATTATTGAGGATAAACCAGTTAAGGTACTCTTTGTGAATAACGTTGAGTACGGTCCCCAAACCCAGTTAAATGTTCAGGGTCAAGACCTTTCACCTGTCAAAAAAACAATTTCTGAATCGAATATAACTGATAACGCATGCGATTCCCCTAATACAGATATACTAGATCCTACTGATGATGTTAAATCACAAGATGATGTTAGGAGCAAGACTAAACATCAGAGGAAACAGGTACTTACTCCTGTCGAAGAACCAGAGCTAGAACTTATTGAACCTCAAGACTTAGATATTGATGTTTCACCTAAAAAGAAAAGAAGAATTGATGACGATAAAATAGATAAAAACATAAAATATCCAATGCGCAAGAAGTATTTACTCAGCAGTACTGTAACAGAAGAAAAATTAACTAACTCTATTGAAACAGTGAACAATCCATTAAAAGAATCTGTTAATCTCAACGATAATGGCGTGACACATAATAATCCTGTCTCAGCATTGGACAGTTTAGTGAAAGCTGCTGAACTAATTGAGACCCAAACAGAAAATATGAACAGCAGCCTTACTTCAAATTCTGACAGTCAGGCAAGTACACCTGTGAAACGAGGACGGGGCCGTCCAAGAAAATATCCTTTAACTCCTGATGGGGCAGTTGACAAAAGTAAAGTGACAACTCCCAGCCCTCAAAAGAAGCCACGACTCATAGATGCTATAAAGCCTAAACGGGACGCTACAACCGATGATGACACAGACAGTGAAGGTGAAATTATCAAAGAAAACTGGACAATGGGCAAAATTAACGAGAATATCGTATGTCCAATTTGTAATAAACTATTCAGAACTGAGAATGTAGTGTTTAAACACGTAAAACATTGCACAGGCCCATCTCCTAATAGATCTGATTCAGATAAGAGAAGTCCAAGGAGAATGAGAATAGACTCTGACAGTAAATCTCAGGACAGTAAGTCCGATGATGATATGGATATTGATGACGACAAACCATTAATTACACAAAAAGTAAGTCCTAAAAAACGTAAATCCAAAGATTCCAGAACCAAATCCCCTGATAGAGATGATGTTATTGTCATTGAAGATACTCCTATTAAGGAAAACTCAGAAAAAAGTGAGGAACGAAAAACTCACGTGTCAAGAAAATTGACGACCAAGATACCGCTCAAAAACAATAATTTAGTTTGTGAATTCTGCGGCAAGACGTTTAGGCAACTGTCATATTTGGTAAGCCATAAGCTGCAACACATAAAACTACAAAAAGCAGAACCAAGCAAAACGGAACAGACTGCTCCAATTACTGACAAACCAACATACAGTTGTGAAGTATGTAAAAAGGAGTTCAGAAAGTTGCATCACTTGGTTCAGCATCGTATAATACACAACCCCAGCTCAGAAACATCAAGGTCCTCAAGAAAGAGTTCTTCGGAACAGTCTGATAACAAAGTCGAAAAAGAGCGAAGCTCTTCTAAACAAAGCGATGACCCAAGTGCTGGTTTTCGTTGTGAACCGTGCGATAAGTCATTCAGAAAACTACACCATTTAGTGGAACACAGGGAAACCCACGATGGAATAAATCGTCAAAAGACGACCACAACTGCTCTGAACAAAGAAGAGAAGCCTGTGGAGAAGCCTGTTGTGCTCCACCAATGTGACATTTGCAAGAAAACATTTAAAAAATTGACACATTTGAATGAACACAAAGAACAACATGTTGAAACGAGTTCAGAAAAATCTGATGACAAAAGTGTTAAGAGTTCCCTTTCTACGAAAGATATTATACACGAATGTTCACTTTGCTACATGGTTTTCCCCAATGAGCATTCACTTACTAAGCATACAGTTATTTGTCAGAGGAAGAAGCGCCAATCTAAACAACCAAAACCGACAGATGAAACTGAAAGTAGCGAGGATGTTATTGAATGTCTATCACCAGATGAAGAAATTGAAAGTCTTGATTCTAAAAAAGCTGAAGTCAATGAAATTGGAAAAGACAAGGAAATTATTCAGCTTATTGAAAAAGTTGAAGTAGCAAAAGATAAACCTGTGGAAAAAGAGCCATTATACACTATCAAAGAGAAACCTAAAGAAGTAGTAAAAAATGAAGAGTCAGAAAAAAAATTACCAAAATTAGAAGCGAAGCCCCAAGCACCCTCTGCAAAAAGAGACTATATGGAAGTCGAACCTTCTAATAAGGAACCAACAGCTGAAATATCCGAAAAGGTTAAAAACTCAGACAATAAAGAGTTTACAAAAACACAAGAGACACCTAAAAAGAAAATATTGATGAAAGATAAAACTGCAAGTGCTACTAAACGTCCAAAATCTACAGCCCCATCTACATCAATCACTACAGAGATAAAACCGGTTGTAGAATCGAGTGATGACGACGAAATCCGGTATATGCTCAACCCGAACTTTAAAGTCGAGGACGTCACTGAAGAAAAAGTATTCATGAAAGTCAGAGCCAAGAAGCGTAGTTCTCTTCAAATAGAACGACCAGACTCCAAAGATTTAATGAAAAGGCGAACTTCATTACAACATCCACCCAAAATACCACGACTCAAATCAAAATCAATGGAGGCAAACATAGCAGTGAAAAAAGAAATAAAAACTCCCAAAGTAGAACCAGTACCCTCAACGGACTCTGACGATAGTGAAACCACAAAATACTCATTTCCTTCGACCATTCCTGAAAAATCTACTAAGCCTGCACAAAGCCGGACGCCTAAAGATTCCGAAAGAAAATCGCGAAAGAAATCCATCGTTGATAAGAGAAAATCTTTAAGTGGGATAGCTAAAAGGAAATCTTTGGGAAAAGCAGTCACGGCCAGGCTCAAAGTGACACCTGTGAAGCAAGTTAAGAAAAGTAAGTAATTTTATATACTTTTTTAAATAGTCAATTTTGTCGGGTGTTACATTTACTAAAATTCCCAGTTATAGCCCAAGGCCACTGTTAGTCTCTTCACTTTATTATTTTTACTACATTTTGTCTTAAAGTGTTATAAGTTCTTGCCTCTTCACGTCCAAGTTCGTCGATTGTTTTTGTTTCATATCGTTGTACTGGCATTATAAAACTAGAGTATGTAAATTGCATATGACAATAGTAGAGTAGTATACTTTTAACCGATTTAAAAAAAACAGGAGGATATCAATTCAACCGTTTTTTTATGTTTGTTACCTCATAATTTTCGACGCGATGAACAGATCCTATTTTAATTTGAAAGCTTGTGCTTCGTGCGTGTTCCTATTTCAGTTTGATCCGATTCTTGAAGTCGATGTTTTTGTTAAAAATTTTATAATATAAAAATACTAATACTTATAATTTCAGTTATAACTTACCGCCTCAATCACTGTGTAATATTTGAGGGAAAATGTTTTGGCTTACTCCAAGTTCGTTACCTTCCAGGGACGTCGGATGTGGAGCACCGCTGCGACTGCGGGCAGTTGTTCAGTAGCGCGGCGCTGCTGTCGCGCCACACCACGCTCGCGCACACGCCTCCGAGGATTCGACGCCGGCGCTCGCCACCGCCGGACGACAAACCCACACTCAAGGAGAAACCTGCAACCAAACTAGCATCGCGAAAGTCTACCGCACCAGAGAACAAGTCGAACAAGTTACCGCAAGCCGCTGCGTCTAGAAAATCTAACATTCGAAGCGTCAGCACCGCTTCAAACGTTAAATTAACCAAAAGCGAGATCAAACCTGCAAAGAAAAGCTTGGAAAAAAATGCAAAGACACAGAGTGATACTAAAAAAGCTAAATCTGAGAAGCACGAGGAGGAATCGAGTGTGAAATCGAGACGGACGGCCGCCCATCGAGGCGTTCCCGTTCCAGAAAAGATGAAAAAACTAATGGGGAAGACAAAGTAATTATTTCCATGTCTGAGTGTTATTTATAGGTTCGTGTTACGCAGAAGGACCGAGTGATCTCCCCCGTATGTTGGGATAAGTGCGAACGGCTCGCTAGTTAGATAAAATCACGCATCACGACACTCACAATAACGTAACAAACGGACCACTGTTGAATAAAAATATTTTTACACGTTTGATGATACGATAATGCATCACCGACACGATATTTTACCGTGAGTCAGTTAATTAGGCGTTGATCTTGTCTATATGTAAATGAGATAATAAATAATAAGTATATTTTGTCAATTTGTTCTAGAGTTTAGATATCGCGTAAGAGTAATATTTATGTTTATTAGAAATAGAGATAGTTTCATTTGCATTATGTTCGGTTAGCATATTATAATTCAGTTAAACTGTACATGTACTTCATTTAACTATTTGTCTGTTTGAGAGCCTAAATGTTGTTGCCAGACGGTGCAAAATTATATTAAAATAAGTGAGGGTAACTAAACATTCTCACTGTGCAAATAATAATTGTTGGGATTTAATGAGCTTATAAATAAAATTGTTTTTACGTTAATATAAAAATGCTTGAAATAATGAGCTTCCCGGAGTTTGGGTTAGTTAGTGCTTTGTAGTGTTTTCATCATTACTGTAGGGGTTTAGAGAATTTCTCTAATAATATTGTTCTAGAAGTGCAGACCACAGTTTGGTTATATACATAAATGTACTTTGGTGAGAGCTACCAAAGGGTCTATTTTATAAATAAAAATATGCTATATATAGTTCGTACCACTTTACCATATCGCATTGTTGAGATTTGTGCAGTTGTTTTACCATAGTGATTGTATATCTGTCATGATAGCTTCGGAAATGTTCACCTGTTAATGTTGATTTTCTTGTAAAATATTTACTTGTTCCTTATCAAAAGAAATCTCGGTTAAGGTTTTCATTCAAGGTTACGTATTACAAAGTCCCAACTGTTAATCAATATCAGATCAATGACTACTTTAGTGTCTTGAAACATTATTTTATGATTGTTACATGTTAGTCATTGAAAAATGGCTGTCAAGCCACTATCGTAAACAATCTAGTCTTTAAAAATTCGTTAACCATATTAGAACTTTATAATGAATTTTATTTAAATCAATTTAAAAACAAAATCAATAAATTTTAAAGATAAATGTACAAAGGTCACTAATAAAACTTATACAGATAGTAGATTACTTACTACTTTTATTCTTTCATACTTTAGCTATTCAAGCTATAGTCATAAAATTTTAGAAACAAGTCAGTAAGGATCCAGAAAAAAGTATCTCTGTATCGCGAAAATCGTTTCGTTCCGAGTTCCTATATTTACACATTAACCAGATCATCAGGATGGCTTATATGCTCTTGAATTGTTGATATTACGCTAGTCAGCGAGTAGAACTCGTCACTGAAAGTGACACATAATGTGCTGTATTGGCTTCCAAATAAGTTATTTATATGAAATATTTTATTTTATTCGAGTGACAATAGACAATATATAGTGCTAAAATTAAAAAAAAATAAACTGTTCAATTTTTATCACAGATGATCTTTAAAGAAAGAATATACCTAAATCAAAAATATATATTAATATATAAATATATTAATATAAATCAAAAACTAATTACAAAATTGTTCTCAAACTTAAAATATTTGTAAATTAAAAGTTCGGGTTAAAATTAAAAGGGTTCCAAAATACAAAATTTTATTCTACCCGCAAAAATCAATTATCATTTATATGTTCGAACAATTACCACTCAAAAATTTTGTTATGTTTAAAAGTAGTTACTGCTGATACGAAATCTTCATTTAATGTTACTTCCTTGCCTTTTTTACTATCTTACCAAAGAAGTCGCGCTGGCGTGGCCGACTTTGTAAATTAGTTGAATTGTCTTTTTGTAGAACTTGATGCTGTAGTCATTTTGGAAAAAGGCATTTCATTTCTTTAGTTATATTTTTAAAGGAAGACTTCGAATAAATCTGCTGTTAAATGTTCAAATAAGCAATTTTATTTAAGGCGTGGGTTTCTCTGGTTTGCAATTGGGACCTTGTCGTATGTAGACTTTAGTAACATTATTTGCCGAATTTTGAATAATATAATAATAGTGTGATAGTCTATGAGTATTCATACAATGGTACTCTCCAACCTTTAGTAAACTAGGACCAATTTCTCTGTTTCTACGGTAATAATATATTATGTTGTTTTTAATTTTAAATAATGTTTATTCTACTCTCGTGACTAACAGTGTAAAATGTAATTAATTGCTAAATATGAAAGAGTAGGCCGTATCGTGAGATTTATGTTTTAGAAGCATTTAAAGTAAAATTTTATATATGTAGATGATATCATTATTTTTAATATGATGATGCAATTTTGATTAATGGGTTATAAATAAATTGTCTAAAATATAAATTGTTTATTTTCTGTCATATTTATAAATTAAAGATAAATACCCTACTAAAATAAATTTGATGCTGAGATTGAACAAATTTTATCCTCTTTCACAAATGATATCTACAATACTAGGCTCCATCAGTTGTGGGTCAACACACCTCAGCTGTGCAGATGCCAAGGCGTCTTCCAAAAGAGCATTCAGTAACCTTTCGTCATTTCCCATACAAGATAGTCTTTGCTGTAGGAAATGTACATCTACTTGTAACTGCTGCAAGCCATGTTTGCTGAACGTACGTAATCTTACGCATTCCACCAGCGCCTTTAACGCTACCTTTAACGCTCCATTAGACAAAGCAGCCCTATCTGCTCCTGCAGGGCTGAAAACCTCAATCCTTTCTGAAAATATTCTATTCAAAGGAGAGAAAGACGATGGAGCCCGTGACCAAATTGTGCGGCGACTAGAATCACTCGAAGGTTTCATACTTGTCGGGAACAACTGTGATGCAGCACTGTCTGCACCTGCTAGTGTTTCGACAACTCGGCGACATACAGCCCTAGGTCCACGCGGTTCTGGAGCCCTTAACCAGTCTCTAGCTAGAACTGACACCCTCAACATCTGTGCTGCAGTCTGCCCAATAAAAACCACTTCTGAATCTAAAGCTGCCTGAGCTGCAGTTGATAGATGTACCATAATACTATTAGTGTCTCTGTTTTCTACTGTTAGTCCTGGAGCAGATTCTTCTAGAAGTTTCAGTAAGTGTGTGTGAAGAGTGGTAACACCACTTTCTTGCATTTCTAAACACAATTTGGCCAATATCAAAAGTAGTTGGAATGGAATATTGTTTGATGTCTGCAAGCAAGCCATTTTTTTCACCATCTCTGAAAGGTTGACTATAGTCTCAGTAATGACTTTCCAACAGGTATCGGCTACTGCTTTTGCACACCATGGCTTGAGTCCAAATGAGAGATTGTTCTGTAGGAATGCCATAAGATCTAATAAAGAGGCTTGCACTTTTTGCATCAAGTAAACTTGTAAGGAGTTTAGTATATCTTTTAAATCTGTTGTCTCTGATCCTTTGCTAGCCAAAGACTGTCTCACTTTAGTAAGACTGTCCTTAAACTGAGCTTGAATGGACAGATACTGTATAGTGGCCTTGTGGTTGATGCACTGGATTACAACATCAACTGCCTTACTGCTCATAGTATCACTTGAAATAATCTCCGTCATTGCTTGCAGCTTCCTGAAGAATTTATCCAATCCTCTGATTAAAATTTCAGTCCCTATATTATCAGGCCTTTTCACTACTTCTTCAAATAGATGGAATACTTGTAACATAATTTTGTCAGCAAAATCTGGGATGTTTGTACTATCTTTGTCTTGAAACATTTCATGATAACATGATATTACTATACCCAAGTCTGCAAGTAATGTGCTGTTACATTTTTCAACCCATTCTAAGATATCTATGCTCTCCACCATGGCACTTAAACCTTGTAAATGCTGATCAAGTCGGCTTTCCGCACAGCTCAAGAAAATGTCTTGAAGAGAGGAATCAGTTTCTTGTAGCTGTCGCAATAAACCAACACACTCAGCTAACTCAGATGCTGAGGTTTCTGGGCTAAGTAGCCTTTCCCTCAACATCTTTTTCAGCCCATATATGATTTCTGAGCACTCCGTCTGAATGCTTTGAAAGGAAGGTTGATTTCCGTACTTTTGTAGCACCCTCTGGGCGTGGGTGTAATCGTGGACTGCGTCAGCATACCTACCTTCGACAATAGCTTTATTCAGTTGTGTTGGCAACAAAAATAGAAATTGTAATTTGTCTAAAAGTTGCCTCGTTCCACATAACCTGCTTACATTGTTACCGCTATCTCTCAATGAATCTGATATTTGAGTACTAAATGAGGTAATTTTATTCATATTTTCGCTTAACTTATTCATTTCCTCCTGCATTATTTTGAAATCTGTTCGCATTTTACGCACTGTCTCCGTCGCAGAAATAAATTTGTTGTAGTTTTCGTAGACCAATGTTTGCATCTCTGACTGGAGAAATTGGCTCTGAGTGACTACTTCAGCTTCTTTATCCATAACTTGTTTTAACGTAGCGCATTTTAGTAAACAATCCATGTACATATCGGGATTGAAATCACCACCATCGATGTCCAGTGGGTTTTCCTCTTTTTCCTTTGATTGAGCCATTTCAAGGTAAGTTCTTAGTGTGTTTTTGAACAATTAACAAATCTAAACACTGAATAAATAAATCTTAAATGAAAATTGTCAACTTTACCGTTTTCCTATTAGAAAAATATAATCAAATTAATGAATTTACATTCTAGTTTGTTGACAAGTTGACAACTTATTATTTGATATTGACAGTTTTTTTTTTGGTAATTTTATGGCCTGGTAACAAGACCTTTAGGCCAAGATATTGACAGTGATTGCATAGCAGTGTGGCCATTTTAATTATATATAATTAAACAGTAGATCTAAGAGCATATATATATGTCGAAGGGCTGCTGAACGTGCGGAAAGCGTGATCGGAGTAGAGAGAGCGAGAGACTGAGTTTAGTCTTAGAGCTTATATATCTGGAAAGGAAGCGAACGGGTGAAAAGCGTGATCGGAGTAGAGAGAGAGAGACTAAGTTTGGGTAGAGTCTGTCTGTCTCACGTAGGCTTCTGATTAGTTAGTGTATTTCCCATTTCCCACCAAATCAGTCATCATCTCATCACCCAATCACATCACGCTAATATATAAAGGCGAAAGTTTGTGAGTGTGTATATTTGTTACTTCTTCACGCAAAAACTAATGAGCGGGTTTGGATGAAACTTTACAGTAATATAGCTTATACATCAGAATAACACATAGGCTACTATATGCCACGATAATCAACATACACGCGGGCGGAGCCGCGGGCAACAGCTAGTAATATTATATATAATAAAGACTGTTTAAGCACTTAACAAAATTTAAAACAGTGGTTCCTACATAATTAATTTTTGGGATAGTATGTACCTATATTAGTAGATTTTAAAATGTTTAAAAATTACTTTATTCATTTTTATTTTTTAAGAAATATAATATGAGCAATAATCATAAATAAACAAAATGCAATATGTAGTAGTATAATATAATTGATTAGTTAAAGTTATTGGCACGTATGTGTATGTATATTGATGTACATATATGTGTATATAAATATGTGTGTTTCTAGTTATATTCATTAGAAAAATTATAATTCTTCAAAACTACCGCACCGTCAACTACTGTCTCTCCGATACATTTTTATCCATCCTAATGTTGCCTGGAAGAGATTGCTTAAGGCAATAAGGCCGCCCTTTGTACATTACACTTATACATATTCTATAACCCGTTTAAAACTATGCTTATCGATAAAACCAACATCCTACCTGACTACATCTCTAATCGGGTAGCGTTAAAAATTTATAAAAACTGATCATACCAAATTGAGCTTTAAGTGAATGGGACAAGGAAGAGTTAAGCTTAAATCTCTAGTTGATTAATAGTTAAATAAAATTTTATGATTTTATTGATTAACTATTTAAAATTGTTCCTACCGATGGTAAGAAACAGCTCCATTATTAATGTTTTTCCTTCTGCTACCATTTTTACACTGTAAAACTGAGCAGTACGGCATTGTGGCAACGTGGCATTGCGGCAACGGTACGGTGTTGCAAAAAGAACTTTCAATGGACGACCTATTCGACGCAGCGTTGTAATACGACTATGATACAAAATACCTACAACTCATAAAGGTATGCGTTGCAACGCTTACTAATGGCACTCGCGTCACGCCTACCAGTCATTTCTACTTATATATTTTTGTTCTGTGGCTCTAAGCAGTAGATCAAGCTGATGATGAGTTCGAATTTCTAAACTTTTTTTTTGTTTTGAAAGCTTTTGTGATATTAAAAAGTTTTTACCTGTAATTCTACTTTATTACTCCTTTGGATGTGAAACATCTTCCAAAATATTATTTGTAGGTGATCAATGTGATTTCGAGAATAGAGTTAGAAGCCAGAGAAGGGCGCGCTATATGAATGAAAAATTGAGCAAGTTAGCACGATCAAGACTCTGGCAATATACTACGTACTACATGTCGGATGTATTTGTAACACTAACATATAAATGCTTTTATTCTTTGTAAGACTTCCACTTTATTTATTTATTTCTAAGAACTAGGCATACATCACAAAATTGAATTTTACAAAATAAAAAAATATTTACGTCGACAACTCGGTCGGACTTACGACGCTATATTACCGTTGCAATTTCTTAGTTACAACAGTAGTACAGTTTGTATAGGTTAGGTATAAAATATTAGTAATAACAATAAATAAATAATAATAAATATTTCGGACATCTGACACACAACGCCATCTAGTCCCCAGCTAAGCAGAGCTTGTGTTATGGGTACTAGACAACTTATACAAATTCATTAGTTTGTTTTGGTAAATTCATACATATTATACATAGAAAACACCCAAACTCCGAAACAAATATTTGTAGATCATTCATTTGGTCCAACCCGGGAATCGAACCGCGAGACCAACGAGGCAGTTAAACAAGCAATAAACAAACTAATTGCCCACCGGTTTGCTTATGTACATTGTCAGCTTCTTTTCCTGTTGTCAAAATGTCAAAATGACTTTGCTCTGCCTGATGGAAAGCATGAGCAGAATCCAGGAGTGGTGATCACCATCTTCTATGCGAATAGGGACAATGCAGCATGGTGACCCACACTATGGCGGCCTAGTGAGATGATTTTTCACGCTCCGCTTAAAGGACCCCGGTTATAGTGGGAGGGAAAGACGTATGCAGGTAGCGAGTTCCAGGTTTTGACCGCTGGGCACCGGAAGGAAGAACGAAAGAAAGCGGTGAGTACGAGAGCGTATGTCTACCATTCTGAAGCGGTGACTTCCAAGGCTGGCACGTGTTAGTGCTGTAGTAGCTGTAGATGAAGGGAGACGGGGTGACCAGTTGGAACAGCTCTTCAAAACACACTGCCATGATTGGCATGAAGGCTAGCTTAAAGTTTTATATCTTTGAAAATGTTCTCAAACAAAGCATTCGCATACGCTACCATTGCGACACCGAGGTAGTAATCTTACGTTACGAACGCTTTTTGCCGGCTAGGCTAATGCCACAGAAAGAACTTCGTTCCAAAAAACAACATAGACGAAAAATATACTTTATTTTTATACCAAATTCCATAAATCTTATAAGTATAGGCAATACAATATATTTATTCACCACATTTTTTTATTTTTTCATAATATTAATATCTTTGTTCTTGGGCTCACATTTAAACATCAAATAGTGTATAAACCAACTGATCTGCATATATATACAATATCATACTATATTGATAACATTATTAAATTTTATAAAAATCACTAAAATAACAGCCAACAGGTTCCAATTATTCTAAGTGCGTACACTCACACTAGGCGCTTTGTGATGGTCACAGAGGGCCTAGTGCGAATTTATTTTATACAAACTCGATCGTTACAACGACGGCACCGTGACAATTCTAAGACTCCATCAGATGACTCTATTTATAAAAGACCGGAGTTGCCACATTTTAAAATGAAAAGTATATTTCAAATTTTCTTGTCTATATTTTTCCATGATTACGACATAAATATAAAAGTACCTACGTAGTCTATATAGACTGGAGCAAACGTTTTGTAAATTTTTAAGCAACATAATTATTTGGATCTGATATTTTTAAATTCCTCGTCAAAAATAACGACGGCGACGAAATAATGCCTCCCTTTTAACTTTTGTGCGAAATTAAAAACATTCACTGTTTGTCTTTACAATTTATTACAAGTCAATACAGTTGGGACCATTCAGGATTTTTTTTGCTTTCTTATTAAACAATATGATATCAACTAATATTAATCGAAGATAAGAACATTTAAGAGAGTTGATTTAATTTCCATTTAAATAATGAAGATTTAAAAGAAAGTCAATTATGTTTTGTAACTTATTAACTAAAGCTTGCTTTGAACAACTATTTACCATACTAAAAATGCGGTAACAATATTTTACTTAAACAATTTTTTGTTCCTTAACTATATTTTAGCTATGTATATATTTTTCCTAACTTACAGTTAAGATTCTACGTATATATTTTACAGTACGAAACAAACAAAATATTATATACACTAAGATAATTTTTTATACTATTGCCAAAAAATACTTTTATAATTGCACCATAATTTTGAACAGATTTGAATATAACTATAGAGTATCGTGGATTCCATATATCCATCCGGGTGGATATAACAATATGGCGACGAAGGCGATATCGAAAAAACTGTATGGCGCGTATTTCCTAACAATTTCAGGATGACAGTAGGAGCCCGTTTGCATGGACGTATTTTTTCATGGCTAAAAAATACGATCAAATAGAAAAAATGTATTTTCAAGTAGCTCTTCACACGAAAGTGTTATTATAACGCAGAGTATTTTTATGTGCAGTGCTCTATTTTGAGCGTCAAAAGGAATTGAACATACGATTCTTCGCGTTGCTATTTACAGGGGTATAAAAATAAGCCAAAGTCTTATTTTAATAGCGAATTTCTTTTTTGCATACTGTACGAAGCGTAAGTGTGACGTAATTGAAGTGAGGCGCAAACTTAGTTTGGCTGCGTTGCAGTTTTTATTTTAAAGAAATTTAATTGTAGGTATGATTATGTTAAGCCCCACGATTGGCAAAAAATAACACAACATTAAATATTCATTTTTGTGGGCATAAATGCTAAAGAATATGCAATAAGCTAAATATATTAAATTTATTAAACGTAGAAGTGACACAGTTTACTGTCAGTTGAGTCGCAAGTTTATTTACTACTTGACCGCTATCTATAAAATCAAGCTTTATTATATTTAATCTTTCGTAACTTTCGTCCAAACATATAAGAATAATTATCAGACACTAACAGGTACGTTATTACTAGAAAATTAAAACCAATTTCAGCGATTCACTTAATGCTGCCTCCTCTACATGTTGGGCCAGCGCTGGCCCAGTGAGATGGACATGCAATGGTTGACATGCAAATACAGGATGGCGATATTCAGTTGTGAGCTTTACGTTTTACGAGATCTTACGAGAGATATATCTCTACAGTTCGATCACGCACTGTGTAATGGGCAACGTGTAGATGCGTACCGCCATCTTTGGCCCACTACAAAGACATCCACCACACATCAAAGATGTGCGGTCGAAAAACCGAAACCGATGCCATCCCACGAGTCCACGACCATCGCACATGCCATAAGCCACCCGACACCGCTATGCCCTCCATACCCTGGCCCATCATAGTGGACCATCGCGATGGCCCATCGTGTAGAGGAGCCATAAGATAAAAATAGATTTGCTATTATTACGACTCTTAGACCGACAATTTCCTTGGTATTCTTATTTAATAATTAATATAGATCATATAAATATCAAACTGATGGGACCCGACCCGACGTGTGAAAATATTTATTTAGACAGGAAATGCAATTAACATTTCTCCCTCGAGTCACCTGTCGGGCGTAAATGTAATAAAGAAACAATTTTTCACAAAACATGCGACACTTACAGCCGTTTTTTTTAGTACGGCGATTGGTTTAAATAAAAAATGCAATCACATCTAGGATATGATATTATTATATTTTTGTGTTTATGGTAACTTATTATATGATCTTTTTTCTCTATTATTCTATATTTGTACACTTCCTACTCGCGGATGAATTTATAGTTATCTTTTAGCTAACTGTTACTGTTGTACTGAATATGTTTTTCTATTCGCATACAAGATAAAAAAAAATTGGGCTTTTTTCATAAATATTTTCAACGTAGAAAAGAATAATTATTAATAAATAAATTTTAAACTATAAAGCATTTTTAGTATATTAAATGTAATAAAATCGCATACTATCAGGTTATATTTTATAGATACCTATTTTTAACCGACTTCAAAAAAAGGAGGAGGTTACTCAATTCGACCGTATATATTTTTTTTTACATTCTATTTTGTTCAGTGTAAGAATACTAAATACTGAAAATAGTAAATACTGGGTATATTATTAGTAATATATTTACTGTTTTATGAAGTACTAGTTGTTGCTCGCGGCTCCGACCGCGTGAACGTCGATTATCGCGGCAACTAGTAGCCTCTGTGTTATTCTGATGTATAAGCTATATTACTGTAAAGTTTCATTCAAATTCATTCAGTAGTTTTTACGTGAAAGAGTAACAAACATCTATCCATACTTACAAACTTTCGCCTTTATATATTAGTGTGAAGTATAGATTAAAGAAAGTAAATATATATGCATTGCGTCCTTATTAGTACTTTCTATGTGTATGCATGTTTTTATGCATGTGTTACGACTGTAATGCGAGTTATTTATTCTACAGGTAATTCAGAGTCATAGACTTTCTGTACCATGACAGGTCTAACTGTGAACACGTAACTTGATGTCGCTATTTTTTTCTATTTATTTTAGCTTGTGCAATACAAAAATGATAAGTTCTACAATATAAACTACACTGTGCACTGTTATTACACATTTAGAGAACCCATTCGCGCCAACAAAGCATAATTATACTTAAAATAATTATTTCAATATGTAATGATAATAATATGCGTTTTAATTAAAAAATAGGGACTTCTAGGAGATAAAACATGGAAATGATTTTGTAAAAACACACCGCTTTATATGAAGCATGCCGTGGCGACGCGTGTCTACGCCAAAAGTGTTGTGGACGTTCAGCGTTAAATATTTCATAAGTTATTTCAGTACCGAAATGTTTCAAATATCATAAACTTTAAGGATCTTTCAATTCATACCATATAGCAAAATCATTAATCAATACTTTTTTATGCAATATAGGGTACAAACAAACTGACAGATCACGCAGTATTTGTAAATACATATATGTATAGGAAACACCCAAACTTGAGAACATACATGTCGGGTCCGGGAATCGTATCCAACATCTAAGGTACAGCAGTCGTATACGTTGCCACTGCACCACCGAGGCAGTCGTTCCATATTTAAACTATTTAAAATGCCTTAAATAAAATTTGTATGAGCATATAATTTAATTTGAACATAGTAATTCTTTGAATTACCCACATTTTTTATTTAAGCCTGCCGCTGTGACTCTACACTGCCTGATAGAAAGCATATGTAGGATCCAAGACTAGTGGTCACCATACTCATTGCTCGTGCAGAAAATGTAACAGTGTAGCATGGTGACCCACACCATGGCGACTTATCGAGATGCTTCCGCACCATTGGGCCTCCAGTACTCACTAACCAAACACGTCAAATCAGCGTGGCTCTACTACCTATATTTTTGATATTAACATTTAAATATTGTGACTTGACTAACCTACATAACATATAATTGTACGAAACATAGCTATTTTCTTCTTATATTTGACAACTTTAGCATTAGGAATGTATATCCTGTATCGCGAGAGACAAACATTCACGACACACAAAGAACACCCGAGACTCGGAACAATAACAGTTTCTGGATCACATAAAGTCTTATCCCATGTGCGATCGAATCCACAATGTTCAATTTTTCATTACACCAATTTTCATTTTTCCTATTGTGCCGATGGCAGTTAGTCAATGGCAGACATTTTTTTGCTTATTTCGAATGTACGTAACACGACATTTTTTCTATCTAGGTTTCAAAAGTGTACGTAAATAAGAAGTGCATTTTCTTGTTAGATAATCGAAAACGAAAAACAATTATAAATGAGGGTAGACATGACATATGACGTCAGAGAAACTCGAAAGAAATGCATACCTTGATATTTTTTTACATGACTGCCAAAGAAAGGTTATAAAAATAATATAATTTAAACCTGACTATCACTAAACTGACTACTCAACTACTTTATATTATATTTGAACTAACATCTCTGTACTATATTTGTATCTATGTTTATATATATTTGTTATAGGTAGCTCTGACCTTTACATATTTTTCGCTCACTCTTATTGCGACATCAACGTGCGAGAGAGAGACAACCTGAGCCAAATCGAATGTCCACATCAGTCGGACATTTGAGTGACAACTCTAGTTTAAAACTAATGGTAATAACTATACAACATGAGCTTAGTTCTTAGTCACTCTGTCCGTAACTTAAGAGGGTCTAAATAAGGCAAATCACTACCGGCACTTTCTCCCTGGTGAAACAACTTCAAGGGCACTTCTTTCACTTTCTTCACCACCGGTTTCATCATCTGTTTTGTTCCTCGTTTGTTCATCATAGAGACGGGAACCAGGAGGCGTTTACCCATCTTTTCGTTCATTTGACCTTCGGCTGCCTCTAGAGCGGTTTCGACATCTATCAGCGCATGGTTCCTGCACGAAACCAGGGCTGCCAACTGTATGAAAATAAAAGTCATAATTATTATGGAAATTCGAAAGTGAGGTGTTGTTACATCTATTAAAACAAAAACATGTAACAGCGCCATCTACCAAAGACACATTGGATTACGTGGTCACTGTTAATCCTGTATCGCGATATGGAAAATGATTACGTTGATTAGCATATAGAGATGTAATTGAGTTAACATTATGATCATGGAATAGAAAGTAAACAACGACAATTATGTATTTATATTTTAGTAGGTACAGTCAAGACCAATGATATGAGCTTAAACCGTGTAGAAAGAAAATCTACGTAAAATAACAGCGTTCGTGCTGTCACGTTTCGTTGGTGAGTGTGGGACCGGAGGCCCAATGACGTAAGAGCATCACTAGCCCGCCATGGTGTGGGTCACCATGCTGCATTATAGTGACCACCATTCTTGGATTCTGCTTATGCTTTCCGTTAAGCAGAGTCATACATAAAAAAATATCATAGATAGATCATATCTAAGCTAGTCGTATATTTTAAAATATGTGTGCAAGTATTGACCCAAAGGTCGTTTGATTACAATTCATGATCGTTAAGCGGATACAATTAGTCGTTTCATGTTCGAGTGTAATTTACATTATAACATGTTTGCATATAGATATGTGTATCTGTAGTAAGGTATATTATTCGTAGATGGCACTGTAGTACATATATTTTGTTGCGTTATATGTGAATGTCAACACACTTTCATTTTTCTGCAACCTGTGAGAGTGATTTCATGAAAGGGGACGGAAGTGCGTAACAAAAAGTCGGAAGTCGTATTTATATTAGATGGGTAATGAACGGGTGCAAGTAGAGAGAGTAGTATATCAACTGTAGCGACTGCTAGATCTGAAGGGGAAGTTTGAGCAGAGTGGTCGTTAGCGCTGCAGCGGCCGCAGGGAGCAATGTGAGAGAGTTTAAATCTGCAGGATCTACTGCAGCGGCTGCTGGACCTTAGGGGGAGGTCTGGGCAGGGCGGCTGCGAGAGTTGCAGCGGCTTCAGGGAGCAATGACAGAGTCATCACCTGCAGGATCTGCTGCAGCGGCTGCTGCACCTGAGGGGGCGGCCTGGGCAGGGCGGCTGCGAGCGCTGCGGCGGCTGCAGGGAGCTGCGCGCGCAGCAGCGCGAGCGCGGCCAGCTCGCGCGCCACGTCGGCGCCCTCCGCCACGCCCTCCGAGCCCGAGTCCAGCTCCGCGCCACCACCACCACCACCACCGCCGCTCTCTTCCAGGTGCCAGCGCTGTACTTGGCTCTCCATCGAGTCGCTGCAACAACACACCTCAGCCGTACAAACAACTACCCTCTACGATTAAATTCATTTGTACTTATTCTACTATTTCAAGTAATCTTTTCAAACTTTCCTGACAGTAACCTGACCTCTCACATAATCAATTTTTTATTCGGTCGTCCGTCCCCTCCTCTTATACGCGTCTACTTCCATACTTATAACTTCTTTCACTACATTTTTCTCATTTCTGCGTAACACATGTTCAAATCTGTTGGTCTTAACTTTCCATGAAGTGAAATGAAATCCTCTTCGATGTCTACCGAACGTAGTACATTGAAGTTAATTTAGAGAAATAGATTATTTTATATCACATTACTTACATATATTATTAATTATCACACATCGTGTTATCAGCTAATCAAATCATGTTCTAGGCTTTTGCATCATCCATACCTACTACCTACGCCAAATAGAAACTTCTAATGTGAACCCTGACTGGCTATTGCTATGGCATGGGTGATGCAAAAGCGTAACCCACGGGGCAAACTAGTATAACTGAAATATACTCACTTCTGTGGCAGTATAGGTATATGTGGAGTGGGCGGACGTGGATGTTCTAAGGGCTCCCGTAAGTGTAACGACAGCGCACAAACGTAGCCCACACATAAACACACGGGTCGCATCAACGCTGACAAGATTACTCCTGGATCGGGATCGAGCACTGTAAAAATTTATTAAAATTAGTAATGAAAGAATGTATATGCGAGATTATGCATGTGAGCTATACCTATATAAGTCTACTAGCTGACCCGAGCCTACTTCGTTGGGTGGAAAACATTTTGTTCTCCGCTTACTTTGCAAATCCAGCTGCCACAAAAAAGTATTTCCACTTGTCGAGTTATTATATATCCTACGTTACTCACAAAAGAACGTAGCCTTCTATTGGTAAAAGAATTGTCAAAATCGGTTCAGTAGTTCCATTACCCCCTACAACGTCACAAACTCACAAACTTTATATAATAGTATAGATATTAACTCTTAGGTACCTTTGTCAGTATCAATCTATATACTTATAATAAAACTGTAGAGAGGTCAATTCTGTACATTGAATATATATTAAAAATTATTATTGGGGGATGAATGGTTATCGATACTGATGCCAAAAATGTAATCAGTAAGTTTTTTGTCTGTCTGTCTGTCTGTCTGTCTGTCTGTCTGTATGTGCACGCATGGATCAAAAACTACTCAAGGGATTTTAACCAAACTTGGTACGATTATAGTCCATACTCCTGGGCAGGTTATAGGCTATATAACATAACGCTAAGATGCATAGGAGCTGAGCAGTGACGATAAATTTGAAGCAAGTCGGATGAAAATTTTCGCTTTCGAGCTCTTATCCTCGCATACGTTGATCATACACCAAAAATATGTATTACAAAGATGATGGTCTTTAAAAGATCTACAAAAAAGTCCTCAATAGTATATTTCTATCTTTTATAAATTAGCCACAATAACGTGTTTAAGCGTTAGGCATTTCTTCAAGGTGTATTAAATACTTAAATATATTGTATTTCACATGGATATATCCTTATCACTATACACTTTAATATCTTTTTTAATAAAATATAGAATTATAAAATTATAATTAATAAACACACAAGATATAGATGAAATAAAACTTCCAAATCTCGCCGCACCAGTATAAGTACGATATTACGGTTGATTTTTCTTTAACACGCGAAACGGCCATCCAAAAACGGCCAAAAAGGCGGGAGCTCTCACGCCGCTCACGCGCTGACTACACTCGAATTGTCACTGTTATTGCGAACGAACGTGGTTCATATTAACTTGGAATAAGCGCGTTTTAGATTTAAAAAATACATAAGACGTAGTTTTTAGATATCAGTTTAAAGTAGGTGTTAGATAATAATATAATTAGTTTGTTTAGTGTTTTTGTTTGTTTCTCCTTCTTTCCTTTATATTTGTAGTTGTAAAATTAATAAGTATAATTTCCAATAAGTAAATTTATGCAATGACAATTAATAAATCTCATCGTCAGACTTTCCGTGTTGCTGGAGTAGATCTTAGTCTCAGATGTTTTTCACATGGGCAGTTGTACGTCGCTTTTTCCTGGGTCAGTAGTTCCACGAATCTTTATGCATACGTACCGGAAGCGTCCACTTTGAACAAATGTAAACAACAACTCTTTAGTGACGATGCAAAACAAAAATTACTCTTCGGTCTTAAATAGATTTTTAAAAGGCAGCGTCATACTTATCTATACAAATAAATAAAATTGGAGTGTCTGTTTGTAATATTAAAATAACCGGTTTTTACTAAATGCATATGTATGTATACACGGTACATATACCAAAAATGTAGTTAAAAAAATTTTTGTCTGTCTGTCTGTCTGTCTGTCTGTCGGTCTGTCTGTCTGTCTGTCTGTCTGTTTGTTCCGGGTAATCTCTGGAACGGCTGGACCGATTTTAACGGGACTTTCACTGGCAGGTAGCTGATGATCCAGGGAGTAACTTAGGCTACTTTTTTTAGACCAACTTTGTCCCGCGGCGTTACTCGCGGTACAACATTAACCGCGGGTAACACCGCGGGGTTCAGCTAGTTTATTATAAATATTGCTTCATTCATCGGGTGGTGAAACGACTATTTCCGAATCAATTTTTTGCAGAATTTCTACTGTATTATGATTAATTATGAATTTCAATTTAAGATAAAGTTCAAGCTTGACAACCAAAAACGATATTTCTGTAATGGCGCTGGTCACATGAGACGCCTGACGTCACACTCTACCCACAACAAAACAAAACAGCGCGGTTTAAGTTAATTTTATCAGTTTTCTCCAATTTTATATTAATTAAAATGTCGAATAAATGGTTTGTAGTGCCACAGTGAACAAATTTATACATCGATAGGTACAAATAAATAAAATTGGAGTGTCTCTTTGTAATATCAAATTAACCGCTTTTTACTAAATGCATATGTATGTATACACGGTACATATACCAAAAATG
This sequence comes from Spilosoma lubricipeda, assembly GCA_905220595.1. NCBI lineage: Eukaryota > Metazoa > Arthropoda > Insecta > Lepidoptera > Erebidae > Spilosoma > Spilosoma lubricipeda. Next base: position 19,862,793 of record HG992282.1, on the reverse strand, counting down.
TAGTAAAAAAATTTTTTGTCAGTCTGCCTGTCTGTTTGTCTGTTTGTTCCGGGTATTCTCTGGAACGGCTGGACCGATTTTGACGGGACTTTCACTGGCAGGTAGCTGATGATCCAGGGAGTAACTTAGGCCACTTTATTTAGACTAACTTTGTCCCGCGGCGTTACGCCGAAATGTATGTATGCGCGTAACTTTCGATCGGCTACACCAAATTATATTTTTTTTTTATGTGTTAGTTATTCTTAGGACAAGGTTTGTACAAGAAGAAATAAAAAATAAAGGAAAAAGTTTTTTTGTCCGTGACTACACCCTACTCATGGGTAGCTGGTAACGAAAGAAAAATATGGTGGTACGAAGTTCGTCGGGTCAGATAACATCTTTAAATACCACGCTTTGTACTATTTCAAAATGTAACCTAAAAGCATTGAGATATACCTACCTACATAAAGTAAATTAGATTTTACAAAAATAACGAATGAATTTTTCCAGAGGTTATTACAGAAACAATTTTCATGTTGCACTTATGCAAGTGCAACATAGCTGCTTTAACATTTTTCAGTTCTGCAGCATAGTTATCAATGTTATTATTATGTACTAGCTGAACCCCGCGGTGTTACCCGCAGTTATTGTTGTACCACGAGTAACGCTGCGGGACAAAGTTAGTCTAAAAAAAGTAGCCTAAGTTACTTCCTGGATCATCAGCTACCTGCCAGTGAAAGTTCCGTCAAAATCCGTCCAGCCGTTCCAGAGATTACCCGGAAGAAACAAACAGACAGACAAAAACATTTTTAACTACATTTTTGGTATATGTACCGTGTATATATATATATAGGCATTTAGTAAAAAGCGGTTATTTTAATATTCAAACACACTCCAATTTTATTTATTTGTATAGATAGAAAAGTAGTATAGCCACGCTGATTTCAGCACGAACGGGCCGGCTCGGCCGGGGCGGTACTACCCTCGCACAGAAAATCAACGTAAAATGACAGCGATCATGCTGTCGTGTTTCGTTGGTGAGTGCGAGACCGGAGGCCCAATGATGCGAAAGCATCACTAGCCCGCCATGGTGTGGGTCACCATGCTGCATTGTTGCATTGTCTGCGTTCGCAGTATGGTGACCATCACTCTTGGATTCTGCTTATGCTTTCCATCAGGCAGAGTAGAGTCATTATGGCAGGGTCAAACATAAAAAAAAAAAAAAAAAAAAAAAGTGCAACCATAAAAGCGTCTATCTCTCACAGATAGATTATTACCACTCCGAAAACATAAAACGCAAACAATATTCAATAGAGGAATCTTTCGTTTGTGACGCATGTGACGTCACCAGAGTTGCAACCAATCACAAGACGTTTATGTCGAAGACAAAATTTCAAAAAAATTGTTAGTTTTATTTCGTACAATTTGCGAGAAACTTAAATTATTTTGTTTGATTTATAGTGAAATATGTATTTTTAGACTATTATCTTAAAGGATGACCCCAATCCATAGTTTATTTTCCTTTCCGCTTCAAACGCGTGCAGTTTTTGGTGAGTCTGTCAGCTTTGCGATGAGGATAAACAAGACATAAGGTCAGACGTTGCGCACCGCAGGCATAGACGAACTGTTTCAGCAACGGAAAGCTCTATGTGGCTCTGTCGAGGGTGAGCGACAATGCTAATATGTTCGTATATTGTTCCAATGGCATTACACATAACATAGTATACAGCGAAGATCTTTAAATAAAGGTAACACTGTCACAATATGTGGACATATCAGTGAAATTGCACGCAAAAACTACTGAACGGATTTGAATGACACTACAGGAATTTAACTTATACATCAGAATAACACATAGGCTACAAATAATAAAGATATTGTGTGAATTCTCTAAAATATGACGATAAGTGTCAAGTAGGTAGTAGAAAAAATCTACCATCTATACTGAGCTATACTGGCATGCGCCGCCAAAATCGCTAAAGTTTTACATATGTAATGTTTGATGGAAATGTTTATCTTAAAAGCTGTTATAGTTAAAATGTGTAAGCCATTAAAGCCAACATAGTGAACCATAACTACAATAAAAATTAATGATTTATTTCAAATGCACATTTGGTATGGTAGTATTAAGTTGATTCCTAAATGAAAATGGACACATTTATCGCTTCTGGTATTTAAAGTAGATAAAATATATCTTTTACGCTACATCATTTGGACAAATAAATATTTACGCAAATAAATATTTATACAAATAAATACAACTAAATAAATATTAAAATTAATAGTTGCGATGATGACAAACCGAGTGCACGATATTACGATGGCGCATGGCGGTTGGCGCGGGGAATGGATTGCTCATCGCTGAGTGTACGACCCGAACGAGGGTAGGTAGGTAGACGCATGAGGGCAGACGTCGATGATGGTTGTTTCCGTTTTGCGAATTTTCAAGACATTTACGATTAGCTAAAAACGCATTTTACTTAAAATAATATAGGACTAAGGTTAGGTATTGACAGTTTTTTTTAGAAGTTACACGTACAAAATTCCACGTACAAACTTCATTTTTATTTTAATTATTATAGATTACGTAGCTGTAATTATACCGAATTACTTCGTTTTTATTTTAATTACATTACATAGGTTGTAGGTAGGTAAGTTGTCATTGTCAGGCTGTTATATTTTTCAAATGCGACTAGCACCAAATATATTATATGTTAAATTATACATGGTATTGTTTTTGTTTGTTCAACCGTTTTTATCATCAATTACACTAACATTATAAGGGTGAAAGTTTGTAAGTGTGTATGTTAGTTACTCTTTCACGCAAAAACTACTAAACGGACTTGGATGAAACTTTACAGTGAAATAGCTTATACATCAGAATAACACATAGACTACTATTTGCCACGATAACCGACATACACGCGGGCGGAGCCGCGGGCAGCAGCTAGTATTAAATAATATTGATATTTTAGATAGTTTCATCTAAATCTGATCCTGAGTGTACAAACTCAAAAGTAGCTTTGTCTGTGTCTGTTACGATGTCACGGCTAATAAAAGGACAAAGGACAAAGGACATAGTGAATACTCACGTGTATCTCTCATAGATATCAACATGGCTACGATGACGAAGTGCAGGTTGGGTAACATTGGACCATCCGAGAACAAAAATCCCCACAAGTTGGGGATCTCGGAGCGAGGAAACTCTCTACCGAACAGTAATCGAAGCCATCGGCTGGAACGAATTAATTAAAATAATGATTAAATTAAGATAATATTCTCTCCCGGACTCGGACGGAAAAGTGTCTCTGTGTGTGTGTCTTAGAAGGCCGGCAACGACCGGAGGCGTCACAAGTGCGTTTGTCCGGGTTTGCGGACAGATTTACCTTTATTTACATTTAATAAAAACATTGCCGGTGTCCATGGGCGGCGGTAATCGCTTACCATCAGGCGATGCGTCTGCCCGTTTGCCCTTATACCATAAAAAAAACTGAAAAAGGACTCTTAAAATTCTTCTCCTGCCTTCTGCGCCACCGAGGCAATATGCTATGTAGAAGACTACATAGCGTATTGCCTCGGTGGCGCAGTGGTAGTATGGGACTGCTGTGTTTAAAGTCTAGGGTTCGATTCCCGCCTCCGGAAAAATGTTTGTGTGATCTACAAATATTTGTGTCAGAGTTTTGGTGTTTTCTATGTATAATATGGATGTATATATTTACAAATAAAAAGGATCCTTGGATAAGGGACCATTCTCAACATACTGAGACCTCTCTGAGTCTCGGAGAGCACGTTAAGCCCTCGGTCCCGGTTCACATACGATCATATTCGGCAATAGTCACGGGTATAAATTCTAAGTTGTCCGACATCGCTCTGTCAAGAAAACTTCAATATCGCCAAGGTTGTGGAAGTCTATTAAAAGTCGTTCAGGGCAAAAATCGGAGTTCACCCGTAGTAGACTAAAGCCGACCCCAACCAAGTTATTGGAACAAGGCTCTGGTACGTAGACTAGTATGTTTAGCTCCGTCCACAAGGATCCCCTGGGAGATTTATCTGGATTTTTTCCAGACTGATTTCCCAGGGTATCTTGTGAAATATGGTTGGATTTTTATTCTTAGTCTTAACTTAGGGGATCCTAGTAGACGATGTACAAAAACTTTTAAATAAATTCCCTAGGGGATCAAAATCGGTAAATCCCCCAGGGGATCTTAGTGGACGGAGCCGTATGTTAACCAGCGGTCTGTCTATTATACCTCAGGTTCTGCCTAGTTTGGGATCAGTCTAGTCTAAGTGAGATATGAGGTTTACTTAAAATAAATATCAACACTTACATTCCAAATAGTTCCATAGATATATTGCACTCGAATAAATGCGTAGCCAACTCCAAGTCTAACGGCACCAGGAACTCTTCTCGAACTTTCTCCAAATATCTTATAACTTCGTTGGGATTCTAGAACGCAAGATTAATTTTTGAATGAAAAAGAAACACTAGTTTAAACAAACACCAGGGTAAACAAGCAGTCGTAATTCAAACGTACCATACCACCTTTTGAAACTCGCCAGGGATAACGGAAAAACTTTGTAAAAAAATATAAAAAACGTGTGCGTCTTGGGACACCCGACAGAAGTGATAACTTCAACTAATCTAAGTTGAACTATTTATGGCTAGCGATGTGGGTTAGAGTGATAGAAAGGAAAGCCAGACAGACTGGCGCCGTAACGCGTTACGTAACGAAGAAGAAAGAATATATAAGAAGTTATCACTTCAATATAGAAAAAAACTAAAAAAACGTTTTAAAATGCGGTTAGAAAAAACACGGATGAAGCTAATAATAGTCGTGTTAACAACGAAGGAATTGCTTAAAACCGGGTTTATGTGAGGTCTTGGTATTAATTCGGTACAACTGTGGGAGATACCATTTTGACGCTTTTTGAGGCTTTGAAATTTAATCTTGACATTTCAATTACCTAAACGTGCAGAAAAAAATGTCTAGCAGTGGACCATTACACAGATACAGTATCGATTTAAAAAAAAACAAAACTACTTACGTGAGTTACTTTGGCCGTGGGCAGCGACCCACATGAAGAAGGTACGACGTCTCCCGTCGTATAGAACTTCTCCAAACCCTTCATTATTGCAGTTAAGAGCATGCTAAAAACGAACCACTCAGAAGTTGTAATGAAACTCTAAACTAGAAATGGGTTAATTAAAATTATTGTCTAAAAAGAATATTTTTACTTTGAAATTGTATTTTACGGGTTTCCCTAAGCCGTCGTATAATAGTCGCATTATTATGATGTACTAGTAATCGCCATGTGGTCAAAATAATTCATATATCTTTTCAAATGGCTGACTGAAGATTCTGACATTTCACCTGTCAACTTGCAGAAAACAAGCGCGAAAAATGTTGTTCAAATTCCCTTAGGTGTCCGACGCCACTCAGCGGCGTCTGTCGAAATGGGCCTTGGGTGTCGAACACCAGCTAGTGGCCAGTGGCTCCTCGCGTGGACGATACTCAAGCGATGTTTATGTCAAATGTCAGTGACATCTCAGGGGATTTCCGTTTCCCAGAATTCCTGTTACACATTTACGTCCCTTATATCAAATCAATCCCACAGGTAAGAGAAAGAATATGTTACACATCAAAAAGAGAATTTAGTTCTCAAACAAAAGACAAAATTATATGAAACTGTTACTCTTTATCTATCTATATGTAAACTGGCAACACTGACACAGAATCCAGTTCTACCCACCAAACTAAATTTTATGAATTCGAATTTTGAATAAACATACTTACAAACTGTCGTGTTCTAGGCAGTCTTCCTTTAGGATGTATTGTAATTTCTCTCTGAAACAGATTAAATATTTCTATACAAATTAGAAATACATTAATTACTAGCTGAACCCTGAGGTGTTACCCGCGGTTATTGTTGTACCGCGGGTAATGCCGCGGCACAAAGATAGTCTAAGAAAAGTAGAAAAAAAAGTTGAAACTAACCCTATGCCTCATTTATAAGCAGAAACTTATGTCTAGTAATCTATACTAATATATAAAGCTGAAGAGTTTGTTTATTTGTTTGAACGCGCTAATCTCAGGAACCGCTGGTCCGATTTGAAAAATTCTTTCAGTGTTAGCTAGTACGTTTATTAAGGAAGGCTATCGGCTATACATCATCACGCTAAGACCAATAGGAGCGAAGCACCAATGGAGAATGTTTCGAAAACAGGGGAAATAATCACGCTACGGGCAATAGTAGACGCAAACGAGGTTGCGTGGGTCAGCTATTGGACTATAAAGGCTGTTTATTATGATATGTCTGTGCTAGTATAAGTTTTAGCTCTGACATGTGTATGTAAGATGCCTCACGTTATTATTGATATATGTATTGTTGTCATAACTGTTCTAGACAAATAATACAATCATAATGTTTATACAGCTGAATAAAGGATAAAATGTCAAACTCGTCATGATTATAATTATAATTGTTATTTACTATTTGTTATTTATCCTGAGCACTGAAAATCTACGTAAAATGACAGCGATCATGCTGTCATGTTTCGTAAGTGAGTGCGAGACCGGAGGCCCAATGATGCAGAAGCATAACTAGCCCGCCATGGTGTGGGTCACCATGCTGCATTGTTGCAGCATTCGCAGTATGGTGACCACCACTCTTGGATTCTGCTTATGCTTTTCATTCAGGCAGAGTAGAGTCATTTTGGCAGGGCCAAATATAAAAAAAAGAAAAACATATTACAGAATTTAAGTAAGGATTTTTTTTTTGTTGAGTAGGTCTTAAGTACCATCGCTCAAATTAACTGCTTTTTTGCATATATTAAAGTAGATATCAATATGTTTGATTACTTATCTATACTAATATATAAAGCTGAAGAGTTTATTTGTTTGAACACGCTAATCTCAGGAACTACTGGTCCGATTTGAAAAATTCTTTCAGTGTTAGATAGCCCATTTATCGAGGAAGGCTATAGGCTATATATCATCACGCTAAGACCAATAGGAGAGGAGCACCAATGAAAAATGTTACAAAAACGGGAGAAAAATATCACGCGACGAGCAATAAGAGACGCAAACGAGGTTGCGTGGGTCTGCTAGTTAATAAACAGTAAAATTGGAATTCTGTATCACTTTCATAAGCTAATCAAATTCAGGTTAAGAACTCTCTCGGTTCACCAGCCACGGAAACAGGCCTGGTAAGGTACACTAAGTCACATGTCAGAAGACACTGATTGACCTTTATCCTCCACTTGGATGACAGGTGAGGTCATCTGTCATCCTAGCAGAAGCAGCCCTAGTCAGGGCACATCATGATTTTCATACACAACGGTTACCAGGAATTCCCATTCTAGGGAACACCTGGTTCCCCAGTTACTGGTACCCGAAACTGCATTTAGTCCGACATAACCATAACGGTGGTCCGGTATGTAAAGGGATTTTCCCACAGCTGAAAAAACTGAAACAAAAAAACCACTTACCCCAGATCCTTGGGCGCGAAGGTCCTATCTACATAGAGTTCGAACAGCAATGGAGCAAGTATCTCGTGCATGCCTTGTCTGTAGCCGACGTTGGAGTGAGAACGCGCCCAGAAAAACAGTACACGGACCTAGAACATAATGAAAAATGTAGAGACAAGTAAATAACAAAAATTTTAAACTTGATTATTAGTAACTAATTTTGAGTATCTACTACTGGTATCTGTTTAAATGTGTACAATCAGGCGAAGCTAACAGTTCTTTAGTTCTTCGAAATCTATACAAACAAATAAAATTGGAGTATGTTTGTAATACTAAAATAACCGCTTTTTACTAAATGCACACAGTACATATACCAAATATGTATTCAAAAATTTTTTTTGTCTGTCTGTCTGTTTGTTCCGGGTAATCTCTGGAACGGGTGGACCGATATTGACGGGACTTGCACTGGCAGGTAGCTGATGATACTTTTTTTAGACTCACTTTGCCCCGCGGCGTTACTCGCGGTACAACAATAACCGCCGAAAGTATGGTCACCCTTTTTTTTTTTTTTTACGAGTGGAAACCCCCTCGAGCCGTCACTCCGCCGGGGTTTGCGGCGGGGCGGTGTGTCGGAATCGAACCGACTAAAACCACACGGTGTGCCACTCTGCGCCTGAGAGAGGGAGAGATCCGGGAACTGCTGTATTACGACCTCCGGACCCCTCCCGGCGCCAGCGGGCACCCTCCTCCAGTACCTCTCCGTTTAGGCGACGTACGGCACACGCGTAACGTCGCCCCCTCGCGGGCGGCCACTAGAGCGGATGGAAGGGCAAACCCGTCCCGACCATCCGCGGCCACACTCAGGGCGGCATGAGGCGCTGGTGAGTGCGCCTCCGCCGCCCGGTTCGCCGGCGGCGGATCGGGTCCGAGTGGAGGTCGTCCTCCCGGGCCTTCTCCGCCGCCTCCTTCTGCCAGATGACGTCTTCGCAGAAGGTGGCGACCGCGGAAAGTACGGTCAACTGGACCAACGCTTTGCCGCACGAATTCGTGCCGCGGCAATTCGCATCGCAGAAATTTGCGATGCGAATTGCCGCGATACGAATTCGTCGCCCCGCGCGGTCCCGCATCGCAGTTACGTGTGGAAGCACTAAATAATAATGATTGACGAAACATACCATCATATCATGAACTTCTTTGTCCCTAAAGTAAACCTCTTCAGGGAATGTTCTGACAACATCTTGTAGTATCAAACTTTTGAGCTCATTATCACAGAAATGCTGTTTCCATACGCTCTGAAATATGAAAATGAATATTAACATTAACTTAAAGGTTTTATAAAGCACTAGTTGTTGTCCGCGGCTCCGCCCGCGTGAATGTCGGTTATGGCGGCAATAGTAGCCCATGTGTTATTCTGATGTGTAAGCTATATTACTGTAAAGTTTCATCCTAATCCGTTCAGTAGTTTTTGTGTGAAAGAGTAACAAACATGCTTAAAAACTTTAACATTTGTAATATTAGTAAGACATAGCTACAAGCTAAATGGGTGACCATAAGTCAAGAGTGGCCACCTCTTTCGGTCTGAAAGTCTATATCTTTGAGGTTCAATTCTCAGTTGATACAAATAAGTCAGAATATTTTAGAGCCCATATATTTCTACTAGCAGACCCACGCAACGTCGTTTGCGCCTTATATTGCCCGTAGCGTGAAAATTTCCCCCGTTTTTGAAACATTCTTTATTGTTGCTCCGCTCCTATTAGTAGTAGCGTGATGATATATACCCTATAGCCTTCCTCGATAAATGGACTATCCAACACCGAAAGAATTTTTCAAATCGGACCAGCGGTTCCTGAGATTAGCGTGTTCAAACAAACAAACAAACAAACTCTTCAGCTTTATATATTAGTATAGATGTAGGAATATTTCTGAACCAGGACAGATTATTGAAGACCAGTGTGTAGTTTTATCAACTGGCTCATTCCCCAGTAAGTGAATGTGATAAGCATAATACTAGACCACTGCACCTCTAAATTAATTTGACTGCCTCCTGCTGTTCCTGAGGTCTCGGGTTCGATTCCCGGGTCGGATCAAATGTTTGTATGATTTGCAAATATTTGTTTCGGAGTTTGGGTGTTCTATAATACCTATGTATGTATTAACATACATACATCCATAACATAAATATTTATATCAGTTGTCTAGTACCCATAATACAAGCGCTGTTTAGTTTGGGATTAGATGGCGTTGTGTGTTAGATGTCCGAATTATTTATTTATTAATATTATTAAGGGTTTGGACTAATACCTGCACTACACTGGCCGTATAGGCTGATATAAGATTTCTTTCAATGTTTCCTTTTTCAGTGCTTCCTTAGACGTAAGAGTCAGCTTCTACGTCAAAATAAGCAGTTCTCAAAGTATTAATCTACTAGCTGACCCACGCAACCTCCTTTGCGTCTCCTAGTGCCCGTAGCTTGATAATTTTCAAGCTCCGCTCCTATTGGTCTTAGCGTGATGATATAGCTTATAGCCTTCCTCGGTAAATGATTACTATCCAACTCTGAAAGAATTTTCCAAATCGGACCAGCGGTTCCTGAGATTAGCGCGTTCACACAAACAAACAAACTCTTCAGCTTTATATATTAGTATAGATTAGGCTTACCTCTTCGTTCTGTGAGAGTGGATCGTCGCCAATGACCGCCCTGGGGTCCATTGACAGCTTTTCCTTCAAGTCATTGTATAAATTACGATGAGACTTTAAACTGTAATAAATAAGTAGTGCTTCAATTTTATATGTAAAAAAAATTGATTGTCTGTAAAGTCGGTTTACGGACGTAATTTTACGCGATAACGTCAGAAGAAAACATTGATGTAAAATATGCACAAGCCAAACCCCTAGGTCGATCGTGGGTCCCTATCGCTTTTTCCGCGCTCTCGTTTTCAACCTCGGCTCAGGCGGAACGTGATAATGAGTCATGCTTTTTCGTGCATGCAGCCAGCATTCCTCGATTTGTAAGATGTTATCACGTCAAAACTAAGAATAAAGTAAATATAGTACATTCTGAAAATGTCTATGGTAGTGTTGTCTTACAATTTGTAAACCATTATTAATAACAGTAACAAATGTACTTCTTCTTTTCCTTTGCCCCTTCCCACGTTAGATGGGGTCGGCTTTCCTTATCTTTCGGCGCCAGGATAGTCTGTCCTGGGTTGTCGGGTCAGGTAATTGGGTCTTCTTTATGAGATTGGCCATACTAGTCCACCAGGTCAAGGGCGGCCGTCCTCTTCCTTTCTTGCCTTCCGGAAATGCCAGTGCCTTCTGAACGACATGCTCAATGTACTATTTTACTTTATCAGTTAGAGGGCAAACAAGCATCTGATAGTAAGAAGCCACCGCTACCAAGGGACAGCTGCAATTCAAATGTCACAAATGGGTTCCCGACAGGGAGATGGAAGTTTTTACTTACTGCCATACTTTGGTCTAGTTACAGTATTTGTGTCTAAGCATAGCTCTCCCATGGAAAATAACAATCTAATCATGTTGAGTAGCTGAACCTCGCGGTGTTACGCGCGTTTATTATCGTACCGCGGATAAAGCCGCGGATAAAGCCGCGAGGCTAAGCTAGTCTAAAAAAAAGTAGCATAAGTTACTCCCTGTGTCATCAGCTACCTACCAGTAAAAGTCCCGTTGAAATCGGTCCAGCCGTTCCAGAGATTATCCGGAACAAACACACAGACACATTTTTTTACCACATTTTTGGTATATGTACCATGTATACATACATACGCATTTAGTTAAAAGCGTTTATTTTAATATTACAAACAGACACTCCAATTTTATTTATTTGTATGTATAGATAAGTGAATACACCTTATATATCTTAGTTAGTGATTCACATAATGCACTGTGCTGTGCATCAGTGTGAACTTCATTATGTATATTTAAACTTACCTTGAGACAATATCCGCATTTGGTGGTGGTAAAGCATTTAATAAGATGCCCCAAGCTAAACTCCTCGGACGAGGTAACCTTTGCTGAATGGCAATACTCCTGAGATTGTCTATACTCCAAGTGGGTAGATCCAACCTGCATTTAAAAAAAAACAATCAAATAGAAAAGAAACGATGAAATTTCTTTTCATTGTTATCCTATACTGTCCATTAGATAAGTTGAAAGTATTTTGTGTTGATTCTCTTTTTTGTTTAATTGACGAATATTTTGTTTTAATCATCTGGCTTAGCATTTAGAATGGACCGGCTCAACTGGGACAGTACTACCATCGCATATAAAATCAACTTAAAATGACATTGTCCATGCTGTCGCATTTCGTTGGTCAGTGTGAGACTGGAGGCCCCAAAGATGCAGAAGCATCACAAGGCCGTCATGGTGTGGGTCACCATGCTGCATTATGCAGTATGGTGACCACACCAGACCATTCTTAGATTCTGTTAATGTCTGCATTCGCAATGAGTATGGTACCACCACTTTTGGATTCTGCTTATATGCTTTCCATCAGGTAGAGTAGAGGCATTTTGGCAGGCTTTACATAAAAAAAAAAAAAGAAAAAAAAAGAGACCTCATATCCATTCAATTGTTGATTTCCTACTAACATTTACATTTCTAGAATATGACTTGGCTAAGGGGTTGACTTTGAAATTATTACATTTCTTATGTTTCAATTGCTTCAAATAAAAGCATAAAAACCAGTTTGAATGTTATATTATCTATGATAAACTGAGTTTTCCACCATAGTGATTTAATTTGAATATGGCAAAGCTCCATAATAAAGTGGATGGTAAGGATAAATACACATTTTGCAATAATTTATTTTGCTTGACTGTTTTATTATTAAATTTCATTTATATATTTACTGATTGCAATTAAATTTATGTATGTTAATGACTAATTATTACTTGCCTTATAATTTAAATTATAATCATATTCATTTCAAGCAATAGAAACTTGCAACAGAATAATTTAAACAAAGAAAAAAAGTTTCCGGTTTTTATTAGATGCACACTTACTGATAATCTGCCACTTCTTGGTAGCTTTTGGATGGCGAATTCGGAGAGCTATCTGCGCTATTGTTTTCCTATACAAGAATTTTGTCACAGTTATTTATTAATCCGTAGAAAGTACAAAAATAAAAAAGTGTCTTTACTCACCATTTTCAAAATGATAAACTACGTCAATACATTTTTATTAACAACAAGGTAAATAGTATGATTTAGTTAAAACTTGATAAGGTTTTAATTGTATTAACTTCTTCGTTTATTGAGAAAACGTGATTTAATACCATCACAAACCGCAAACTCAAATTCTCAATGTTTTGTGACACTCATGACAGTGACAATAAGTCAAGGGTGTCCATATCAAAATATTATTAAAATCTTAAAGCTCCGATGCGAACCTTGCTGATAAGTGATGAGAACATTTTAAAGCAACATATTTTTCTCTCTTTATGAATTCTTTCGATAAACAAGATCCTCCCAAAATATCAAGCAAAACAAAATGTGCTCATATATCTTCAAATGCGTTTAGAGAAACCAAAGAGTGAATTATTAATAGACATATTTTATAAGCTTTTTTGTAAGGCTAATAGTTTTCGCATTCACATCAAATTCGTATTTAATCATTCATGTCATGTCATAATTTAATTAAAAATAAAAATCAAACTTAAAAATTAATACTGCATTGCGATTGGTTGACTCAAAACAAACTTTAAAAAGCAACCAATAAAACGCGTCGTGCTGACTTGACTGCTGTTTGCGTTCTTGTTACGCGCTATTTCGAGAGGTTTTTTTTAATATCGGTATCGCTTGCGTCGCGTCTTCTGTGGTCGTGCCGTGGTCGCGCCTCTCTCGCTTTAGCTTGCGTTTAGGGCGCAGTAAAGAATAGCGTAACAAAGATCTATGAAGTCTGTGGATCTATGGATCTTGCTCTCTTTAGTTGATGAACGTTCTCAATCTACACAATTTTGTGATTTCGATAGCTAAAAGGTCTTTTGAAATGTTGTGTCTATATTAGTGATGATCCTTATGTGTGATAAATACGATAACGCCTTCTAACATGGCCTGCTACATATTAACCGTTATTGTGAACCTGAATGCGGCGACATCGCAAGCGCTGGCCTGCCTTAGGTTTCGATGACCCTAAGCGTCAGCGGGAGCCATGATTGCCAACCTGCCGCTTCTATTTGCCAACGGCAATCCGACAGCGCTGTCGAAGATCTCAGCCAAGGAGTTGGAGAAGTTCATAACGTTCATGGTGACATGTTCCTGGGGACACGATACCGCTAAAGACATCCTTCAACCGCCGTGGTGGCCTAAAGACGTACAATTTTCACATCCATTCGTCAGGCCTGTTGAAATATCTAAGGATTGGGAATTGAAGCTTAAAAATATAGTGAAGAAGTGTTATGAGCACCACAAGAGCGCTTTTTTGTTAGTGTTTTCAGCTCAACTCGCCAGGTATCCGCGTAACAGGCTGAGATATGTCGACAACAAAGACCACACTACATCATTGTATTATAGACCCAACAGTAGACTATTAGTAACATTTAGAAACGAAAATCTGTATTATGACAAAGTGATCTCTAAGCGTAATAGCGTAGAAGAAATTCCACAGAGGCCTGCAGATATATATTTGTGTGACAACTGTGACAGCCACTTTGATGATTTAGCTTTATTGAATGCGCACGAGAGGCTATGTGTTAATAACAATGCACAAGCAAATGGTGAAGTAAGTGGGGGTTTGCCAGAGTTTCTATCTGCTTTAAAGTTACTACCGCTAGGAGTAAATCCAGAGGCATCTTCATCTGTAAATAATGAGAATGATTTAAGGCCTAGAAATTTAAGACCTGCCGCTACAGTCGATCGTGGACCTCCTTATCCTTTCTCCTCACTGGCTTACATGCGAAATATTAAATCTACTGTACTGAGGGACACTACCTATTCTAGAGAAAGAATTGAAAGGTATTGTTGTACTACAAATCCTTGCAGTAGTAGTAGACAATATAACTATAAAGGCAAAAATCAGCAGTTTCCTATCAGGTATAGAAGACCTATAGAGTACTGGCAAAGAAAACATGTTTTTCCCCACCAGAGAAATAAAATTATAATGGGTATCAAAGGTCAGTTGCTGTCTTTGAAATGTAGACCAATCTCTGTCAAAGTAGAGAATATGTCATTAAAGCATATAGAGCAATACATTGAAAACCTCAGAAAAGAAACTGAGAAGAAACAACGCTTAGCAGATAAGGATATAGTGTTTGTAGAAGGACTGGAGTGTGATCAACCTGCAGAAGCTGAGATGAAGATGTTAGATCCATTAACACGTGTAGATAATGACTGTGAAGTGATAGACCTGTGTTCTGATGATGAGACCCCTAGTGGTAATGAAAATTGTGATCCACGTGCTGGAGTGACATGTGTAATGCGAGGAGGTGCAGTACTGCGGCGCACAGCTGCTACACCACAGGCGCTCCCTGCAGAGCCCTGTGGTGCCAGACAGCGGCCGCTTGCTGCTGCTATACTACAGCCGCACCCTGTAATTCTCATAGCACATACTTTGAACAACTTACAGACTATATCCTTAGATTGAATTCTTGTTATTAATAATTTATCACTAGGTCCATTGCTAATTATTATTTATTATTCCTCCATAATTAAAAGTTTTAATGTGAAAATTAAGTTTCATTTTGCACATACACTCTCAGACTAAGGGTATACTGGAAGCCATTTTGTTTATAACATCAATTGGTGAACATTTCTTTTGTACTCATGTTTTAACTCTTTTTATAATTACTGACCATGTTTGGTATAACTTAAAAACTTGCTCTTTGTCCTTGTGGAATTGATTTTGCAACTCCTACAATCCATGAATTGAAAGGCAGAATTACATTTGAGCCATCAATGGATTCCATTGGAAGCCATTTTGTTTAGAGGATGGCAGACTGTATTCAAAATGGCGGACGAAATGTCATACGTCGACTGCCATTTTGAGAACGTGAAATTTGCATTTTAAAATAACATTATATCTGCTCATATGTGTTAAGTTTGTTTCATTTTAAGATCGATCGGGAAATATCAGATTCATTGGCCATACTGTCGTATAACCACAAAATGGCGGACATCACATAGTCTATCATAATAATTTATTTTGTTTACAAATAACTAAATGAATGTTTATAGTAAAATATTAACAGTCGGCTTAAGTATTACGTTTGCGCATTCCGTAAGATATCTCACAACGTGCATTGCGAAATTTTTTTTGTAACATCAGTTTTGATGCTTTGCAAAATTATATCCATTTAAAGACGTGGTTTCTAGTGTAGAAAATTGTATTTCAAATATGTTTTGCGTCAATAATACCCATAACATGATGAATTTTAAAATGGATATTTCCTTATGAACGCAGTTATTATTCATTTACGGTAGCTTCGGAGAGAATATTAATTTTAGTGTTGCAAAACTGTCGGTAGCTTAATTAATCGAAATACAAAATGAACGCTTATGGTATCGATATGCATATCATAAAATTGTAGAATATATTTGAATTAAATAGATTTGAAAATAACTGCGATAAGGTCGATTAATCGTTAATATGCCTTGTAAAATAAATAACGATATTATTTATTATGTATACTGACCATACTGCCGATTGCATCAATAATAACTATTGTAGTGATATCGATGTCATGGTCGAATCGAGATAAAATGGATAAATCACTTTTGTAAATTACATCTCCTTTTGTCGATATTGTGCTCGAGAAGCTTGCGTGAGAGAGACAGACGCTAACCAAACTCGATCACGCTCCGCCCTTTCAGCTGCCCCTCCAGGATATATGCTCTAAGATATTAACGATAAAGGTCGATTTAGCCAGCTCCATCGCTACTGCAAAACCTTTGTTGTACCGATGTTGGTGGTGACTCTCTTGGCGTCATCACTGAACTAAAATTCACTAAAATTTGTTATTGGATCTTAAACTCTTAGCTCATCTATTTACTCCCTCAGGTGTCACGTCAGTTTGACATAAGCATAGCTTGAGTGTCACTAATAATTCCATTATTATTATTAATAATTCCCGACTCCACACAATAGACCATGTTTTAATACGGCCAATGAAAGGCATCAGTTAAAAAATGGACTGTAAACGGGTAAGTTTAGAGTATATAATCCAATAACAAATTTTAAGCTATTGCATAGCTTCTATCGCGGGCCTTGAGCGTGAAGACCGAATCTAGAAATTCCGTAACGAAAATAACCTAACACCACCCACTCCGACCGGCACAGCGGTGATACTTTTTATTTTTGCCATCTATCGATGAATAGCAAAACTATAATCATATCTTTTTTGTTTGGTGTAATTTTGTATTACTTATTTAATGAATACCTTTTACCACAATATCCAGGAAACATTCACAAAAAGACGACGACGCCCAATTGAGATTTGAACTCGAGGCACCTTCGTCATAAATCATTCACATACGCCTTCCAACCAATAACTCAATACTACTAAATGTTAAAATTGTTGTTCTTAAGCTACTTGATATTTTTTTGGAAATTCTAGTTTAGTGATGACACCAAGAGTATCGCCACCATTATCGAATGTATCGATGGTCTATTTAAGCGACTATACTATCGAGACATGTAACAATACTCATTAGAAAACTTTCTATATTTTCACTTTTACATGGAAATTATTTGATATATTTTTGTTACTTTAATCCTTATCTGCCCAAATTTTTTGGCAAACATCATAACTTGGGTCACTCCTTCATATTAGCGTTTGTTTGACACATAAGTAGGCTGCGCTAAATGACTTATATAGGCAACAGTGGCGAAGAGAGGCCGGATGCGAATAATGCGATATCGCGGCGCCTGCGCTCCGCACACTTTCGATGCGCGTATGCCTACGCTGGGCAAACTCTACTGAGAAGGAGCCCTTACCAGAATTCTCAAATACGAATCACACACTATTAATACATTTTAGTGAACCCTTTGTAAATAATAGGGATAGATCAAAGTGTATTAGTAGTGTAAAATAAAACTTATTGAGAGCTATCGATAGTCTTACAATCGCTAACATTGTTTGTGACATTTTTTATCGATTTTAAATGATTGTACTAACTCTTAAAGTTAACTAAAAATGCAACTGCGACCAATCTGTGCCGAGAAAAATTATTTATGTGTTTGAAAAAGAAGTTTGGTAAAGGGGATGGTTGCTCAAATTGTTTCTCACATTCTCTACACCACGTTCATCCATGTAGCTGTTAATTGTTTTTGCAGCTGATGGTTTAAACCTGTTCAGAGCAGTATGATAATCTAAGCAACAGCATTGGTCTTTCACCATTGTTATTTCCTAACCATAGTTTTATATTTTATTGTTATGATTCATTGTGCGTAATTCACGCATAATAACCCGTGGCCATTAGCACCTAATCCACTGTCTTATAGATGCGACATTCAGATGGTTATGTGCCTCTTATGCTGCAGTATCAATGGTCTTTTACATGATAGCGGAGTACTGTTCGCGAACTCTCTGCAAGTCGTTTGGAATACACTTCATTATCCTTCTGAAATTTTAGTTACCAAGTCCGTCACTGTTTTGTTTCAAGTTACTAGTTTCAACATGTTCCGTAAGAATCTTATTGTCCATTGTTTAAAGTCATTAAAAGCTAATAATTACATAATTACGTTAAACACTACTCTCACATTTCACTTTAGTATGATTACATCGCAACTACTTACTCCATTTGAGATTTTTAACTACAAACATGTATTGTTAAAGTCCTATATAATCCTCATCAGGTCCTAGAAATTGATTTTTGATTCCCTAAGATAAGAAGAGAACTAGAGACTTACACAGCACTATTTTGGCCCTTTCGTTTGAAGGTTCTGGTCGTTAAATTCGCCTTTTCCTCCTTTACTGTAGTAGTTCACTGCTCGACATAGGGCTCTCCTTACGAAAAATGTTTTGCCCTATTAAACTGCCCTGGCCAGATGGGTTGGTATAGAATTTGTTTTTAATTTTCCAGTGCTGTTGCCCTGCGTAGTTTTGCTTCCTTAGTCAGCTCTTACGAATAATTGAATTGAATTGAATAGGATGATGACACTCCATAATTATTCTGCCTATTAAACACACTATATGTTATATCGCATACCCCGTTATTTTTAGTTATTGTGTCATAGACGCATGTGTGAACCACACGGTCTCCGCTACCCTTATTTATCATGTCAAATTTGTCGTCGTTTGTATGTGGCCCTTAATCACAAAGCAAAACTTATTTATTACTAGTTCGGAACACGTTACTTCTTTAAGTTTAACATCGGGAGGTTTTAGCATAACTATCTCTGGAACTATCACAGCAGCAGTTTTTGCTCATCCATAGCGTCCATACAGTTCTCTGATGTCTGTCGAACCGCCACTTACCCATTATAGAAAAAAGTGATTTTCAACATTCATAGGTACTTGATGATTCAAGGTGATTATGATGATTGTGACTCAGTATTGCTATTATCATCATCAGCCTATCGCAGTCCGTTGCTGGAAATACGAATCTCCAAAGGCAGACAAAGGGGACTTCCGTTCGGGTTAAATAGAGAACGTAGAGAACGTTAACTAAGTATCGGTAGATTCCACTTTGTTCACACCGGTAATGTCATTCGGGTGGAAACAGCAGATTTTGGGTTTCCTCAGTGTTCTTAGTGATATCACCGAGGTGAAATAATTTGACTTACCGGTGGCTTTTGTTTATCTTGGAATTGATTTACCCAGGTGAACAAAAGCGACTTTTTATTTACCTTCTGTAGTTTTATCACCAACATAAGGTACGATTATAAAAGCTTTCAAAGTTAATATTTAAATGAGTTTAAGTTCCATACGAACGCCATAAAATTCACTGTGATCCACATTGGTTTGGGTGGAACCTGTAGTAATTTCGTATTACATTTATCCTCCACTTTAAGTAGATTAAAAAGAAGGTAGTTTGAAAAAATCGAAGTAGATGTTATTGTTTATATAGGAAATCGGATGGATGAACATAGGTACAAGGTGAACAAAGGCCACCGCTTTAGTCGGACTATTTCTCCCGAGTGAGAGCACCCAGGTAAACAAAGTAGCTTTCTCAATGATGAGCTGCTATGACCGTGTTTTACCAGTAAGGTTTATTTGCGTCAAACTAATATAATAAAAAAGAGACATCTAATAGATACTCACATAAGCATTGGTAATAATAGTTTGACTGAGAGTTCTTACTTTGCGTTAACGTTCTCAGTGCCAAGGACACCAAATTTGAAAAATAGATTATGCCGTTGCAGGATATCTGTCAGATGTGGAATATATATATTATTTTGTAGAGATAATGAGTATTTATGGATAGCTAGTAAAAGTTACATTAAATTATATAATAATATGTGGGAAACCTGGATATACTCAAGATTTGATCTACTTGTAAATCAGCGTCAAACATAGCGTGGTGACGCGTCACCACGGAAACATGTTTTAGAATTCAATGCAACTTGTATCACACAAAGAAAGACTGTACACGCCAATTAGTAAAAGTATGCAGATTATTACTCAAATATAGCAATATAATAAAGCATTTATGTAAGTAATTATTAATTATAGGTAGTTAATATTATTTTAAGTTATTATTTTCTTGAATTAAAATAAAGATTTCAACATAAGAAACTGGTTTACATTAATAATTAATTCAAATTTCATTTCAGTTATAAGTTGTAGCTTTAATTTATTTATTCTATAAATTCTTCCTAGATAGTAGTAATTCTTCCTGGTAGTAGCTCCATAAAGACTTTTGGTGGTAATCATTCTGACTCTCCAGCAGTTACTATCACTTCTCCGGTTTTATGATGTAGAAAGATGTAAACAACAATTCGTTAGGCACTCAACGAAACCTAGTTACCAGTATCAAGCTTACTAATATCAAGAATTCGCGAAGAATGTCGTCTATAGGCACCGCCTCACTAAACTTGTAACTGTCGGTTACGGGTCAATGTACACATCACGCACACATATTGAGCCTCGGTCCGAGTCACGTAGGCCTAACTTTAGCTATTATGTTTTAATTTCATTGTAAAATTTAGAGTGCACCCAACTTTTTGACGTATGTCAAGGGGTGCGCGTAGAACTTCGATCGTCGACCCTCAAACGCAGGGCCCAATTCTTATGATTTCTGAGTCCTTAGCCACGTTGTCTGATAATCGTTTCGGAAGATTACTCCAGCTATACACTGAGAAGGAGGGATTGGAGTGTGGTCTCAAGGCCTCGCCCTAATCAGTCCGGCAGGTTTTGTTTTCAGGTTCACTATGGAAAAGCATAGTGGTTTGTGTTTGTATTATTCTACCAAAACATCCTACTGATGCTTCCTTTTCAATTTGTGCCAGTACAGAAATATGTTAGCCGTCAAGCAAAATCCTACTTCTCCTTATGATGTGACTCTGTACACGGAGTAGGAGCTCTGCCGCTGCTCGAATATTTACGCTACCTTTACACGTAGACACGTTTTACCGGATTAGGTTTTTACCGTATACGGCAGACCGAATATTCTATTCACACGGCGTTTGGTTTTGATTTTCGGTTTTTTGCAAGAAGCCGTGCTCAATCTCTCACTATCAATTGGAAGCGATGGACGTGAAAACTCTTGCTATCATATACTAGTATTATCACCGTCAGAGGCGTCCTAGAAAGAGATTTTGTGAAAGACCAGTGCCGGATTAGCCACGTAGCAAGAGTAGCAAATGCTACGGGCCCCGCGCTTTGGGGGGCCCCGCACGCCATCGCCCATTGGCCGTAAAATAAATAGGTTTAAATGAGCGTAAAGTATCTTGCATGCCATTAGGTAATCCCGGATGAACGGTATTTAAGTTCGCTTGTCTCTTCTCCTTCTCATCTTTAAAATCTAAGGAGATGTACAGGAATGTGGCAGTTATAGAGTAATAAAGCTCATTTCACATAAAATGAAAGTTTTAGAGAAACCTATTGAGAGGAGAATGAGACTGAAAAGTACAATAAGTAGAAACCAATTTGGGTTTTTGCCGGGCCAACAGATGCCATATTTGCAATTCGATAATTGAGTGAGAAATACAGAAAGGCACACAAAGACTTGCAGATAGTGTTTATTGATGTAGAAATGGCATATGGTAGAGTACCCCGAGAGGTTTTGTAGTAGGCTTTGAAAGAAGAAAGAGTGCCTAAGTATGTGGCATTGCAGTGGCGGATTTATAGATTTGCCGCCAGTAGGCTATAAATTTTTTGCCGCCCCTATTAACCTACAATTTAATGTCTCCCTGCTCTTTTCATATCCTCTTTCGATACTCCCTTAGATGTCGTCTCGGCGCATCACACCCCTCCCTCTCACCCCAGCCTCTCACGTCCAGCTTTTTGAAGGAAGTGGTAGGTTCGTAGTAGGTGGTGGAAGGTAGTGACTAAGGTACCATGGTCCTGCCTCTAATGTCACCCTAGCCTGTTTCTGCTACTACCGCCAGGCCTGCGTAATTAACCTTCGAGGTCATTCAGCGATTTCCAGCGCCTGCACTGAGTGCTGAACCTGGACGAGTCCCAGGCCAGGTGGACTAAGATGATCCTAAACCTCACTCAATCTCACCTGCTATGTTACCAGACCGGACGTGATCTCCAAAGTATGTTTTCTGGACATCATCTGCGTCAGCTGGTACGAAAAGGTGCCGTGTTTCGAACGGATCTTACCGCCATAATAGTAGCGTATTCTGATTTAGCCGTTCCATGACTTATCGGACGCTAATGGATGGTTCTTTGATGAGTGTTTCCGATAGTTTACCTGAAAACTGGTCGTGACTATGGCTCTGACGCATAGAGAAGGTCGCGCAAATGGCATTCTCAGAGAACGGTATAAGTGGTTAGTCAAATGCGGTTCCCGCACCGTATGTACGGAGAAGACCGTATCTACCAGAACCACCCATTGAATTTATTCTTACTGTGATTGTAGGGAGGACTTATGTAATTTGCCTATTGTAGGCATAACAGCGTAGGATCCTCCTTGCAGGCATTAGACCCGCGCATGTCATCGCGCGAATGGAGGCGGCGAAGAGGGCTCGGAAGAAAGGGTCTTACTTAGACACAATTAGTCGTTGGCAAACCGGATAGTGGACTCACTGATTCCAGGGCCTCATGCCACCGAGTTCTGGTCGACCGATCTGGTGAAACCTGTCACCGCCAGTATTGATCATGACAATGCTGGTGAGTGGTTAGCGATGGGAAGCCTCGGTCTCCTTCTGCGAGGGTGTTACGCTCCAGAAGGAGACCGCAGAGCGTGATTGGGAAAGTACCGATCCCGCTCGAAGGAGGCGTCGAAGGGGACGCGGTAAGGTCCCCAATCGTCGCGGCAGCAACATCTTCTCATCTCATTTCGCGAAAAAAAAGGAGAATGTTATGATTCGGTCGGTGCTATTTTTTTTAAATTGAGTGTAATCTATAGGCACACTATTTGGCCCTAAAGTATTGTTAAATTTTCAAAACTTCTTTCAATCGTATTTTTGATCGTATATTATTATTGTAAGAAATAAAAACATTGGGCCAAACCTGCCGCCCCTAAAATTGGCCGCCCTAGACTCCAGCCTACTGAGCCTCGTGGTATATCCACCACTGTGGTATTGATTCGATCGAGGTACAGAGGATTTCGCACCTTTATAAGATCGGCTGCTTCTTGATTGTGCATGATATTTGCAGACGACATTGTGTTGGTCGCGTTCTAGGGTCAGCGCAGACTAGAAACAAAGACGCAAAGACTAAAACTAAAACCGAATAGATGTTCTGTGATTTCGGCGGTCTCTCCGGCCTTATTGCCGGGTCATTGAATAGAACAACGATTCCGGTCTGCACTGATTTCAAGTACCTCGGTTCGATGTTACAAAATAATAGCGAAATATGTCTGCGAACATCGAATCAACGACGAATGAAATCGAAGATGGATGAAGTGGCGGCAGGTAACAGGAACTTTTTGCATCCCAAGTTCTCTTTGACGTTAAAGGCAAATACATAAAACGATCAGTATTCAACATTCAAACGCTTTAATATGAGTTATGGAACACAATGGGCCAAGAAGGACTTAATCATCTTATCTTGATGACTGTAGAGCATCATTTGTATATAAAAATTCAAATGCGAATATACAAAATTCAGTGTTGTCAGTTTTTATCGAATTTGTCTTCTTTTCATTGGGCAAACTATCTGTAATTAATGTGTTTCGTCCTAATTGACTAAACTTACGAATGGTTAAATAATGTAAGTTTTCTTTAACTTTAAGTTACTAATAGTAGAAAATTACTTAAAAGTACGATTACATTACATAGCTAAATTTACTTACGAGAACTAGTTCTCGACATTTAAATCGCAATCGCAACCGGCAATAGAAAAACTAGTGCAAAATAAGGTCGCTAAGTTTGAATGTTTGATTCACATTGTGCCTTCTGGCATTGACAGTGCATGAGGTCTCGGGTTCGATTCCCATGTCGGACCAAATGTTTTCGGAGTTTGGGTGTTTTCTAAGTATAATATGTATGTATTTACAAAAAAAGTATGTACGTATTTATATCAGTTGTTTAGTACCCATAATACAAGCTTTGCTTAGTTTGAGACTAAATGGCAATCGTGTGTTGAATGTTCAAAAAAATTACCTAAATACCATAAACTTGAGAACCTAGAGTAAACCTAGGGCCCCTTGGCCAAATTTGCTACAGGCCCCGCGCTGGCTTAATCCGGCACTGTGAAAGACGAACAACGGTGGGTGCCTAAACCTAAAACTCTAAGCGTGCATGCCTATCGCCATACCGATTTTCGCGGTATTCGGAAAAAAACCTAATCTGCGCTGGTGTGAACGCATGTATTTAAATGCCATTGTCACTGAATCGTATTCGGTATTTTGCCGTGTGATCGAATTTGATTGCAGTAGCAAAATCGGATGTATAGTTTTGCCCGTTTCGTTGGTTTGCCGGATCTTCAAACCGGGAGCACGTGTGAACTCTATTCTGATGTAAAAGCTATATTACTGTAAAGTTTCATCCAAATCCGTCCAGTAGTTTTTGCGTGAAGAAGTAACAAACATACACACTCACAAAGTTTCGCCTTTATATATTAGTGTGATAAGATATTGTGACTAAACCGTATCCTGCTAAAATCAGATCCGGCTTAGAAATTGATGTTTTCGTGTGAACGTACCTACTCTTACCGCGAATTTGATAGAATTGACCTTGGAATTTACTTAATTAGGCCAATAAGTATGTTCTTTAATATTATGAGTGCTCATATCAGAGTACTATACTCGTCATAGATTGTAAAATATTTAAAAAAAATCGTTGATTTCCTTGAAAATGTTTTCTTGGCCTATAACCAGTAGTGGACTGATTAAGACTGCTCAGATAATATTTTTTTTACCCAATCTAACTTCCTTTTTTTGTTTAATCTTAGTCTAGGTCAAAGAACTAGTTTATAAGTTTTTTTTATGTACTAGGTGGGCAAACGAGCAGACGCATCGCCTGATGGTAAGCGATTACCGCCGCCCGTGCTTTGGGCAGCAAGTGGGCAGGTGGGTGAGGGGGAGTATGGAGAGTGGTTGAGGTATGGGCCTCCGGTGTCCTGGACTGAAGCTGGTCGACGCTGCCTCTGCCCTTGGGCGACTTTTACCCAACTTGGGTGGAGCTCGCGTCGCAACGCGACATCTCAACATGGGGGTGGTCCGGTCGATGGCGTTGTATGGGGCATCGGTATGGGTGGCGACTCTGACTGCCCTCAATAAGGCCCGCCTCTGGCGGCCTCACAGGGTATTGGCGGCCAAAGCCATACGCGAATACCGCACGTTGTCGACCGAGGCGGCGTGGGCCTTGGCCGGAACACCTCCGTGGGATTTGTAGGCGGAAGTGCTCGCGAAGTTTATCGACGGGTGGCTGAATACCGGACGGAGTATGGCTATCGCCCTCCGCCCGAAGAGGTACGCGAGTGGCCTGAAGCCGCCCGTCGAGCCGCGATGGCTAGTTGGTCGTTCCGGCTGGAGACTCCACGCGCTGGCTTTGCCGCCGTGGAGGCTCTCCAGCCGGTCATCCTCGAGTGGGCAGGGCGGCAGCACGGGACCCTTTCCTTCCGACTGACGCAGGTGCTTTCCGGGCACGGTTGCTTCGGGAAGTACCTGCACTCGGTCGCCAAGAGGGAACTGAGTCCCGCCTGCCACCACTGCGACTGCAGTGAAGACTCGGCACAGCACACGCTGGCGGTTTGCCCCGCATGGGGGTCGCAGTGTCGGGCCCTCACTGCAGTCATCGGAGGAGATCTCTCGCTACCGGCCGTCATACGCTCCGTCGGTCGGTCGGTCGCAACCTTCTGCGAAGATGGAATCTCGCGCCTACCAGCATCTCCGGTGGCCGCGGATGGTCGGGACGGGTTTTCCCCTCCATCCGCTTTAGTGGCCACCCGCGTGGGGGCGACGTTACGCGTGTGCCGTACGTCGCCTAAATTGAGAGTATATACCAGCTGACGGTGCCCGCTTCTGTGCGGGCAAGCGCTGGGGGGGGTCCGGATGTGTTAATAGCAGCAGTACCCGGATCCCTCTCGTCTCAGGCGCAGAATGGCACACCGTGTCGTTTTAGTCGGGTCGATTCCGACACACCGCCCCGCCGCAAACCCCGACGGGGTTACGGCCCGAGGGGGTTTCCAAAAGTTAAAAAAAAAATGGGCCTCCGGTGTCCGTGTGGTTTTAGTCAGTTCGATTCCGACACACCGCCCCGGCGGGGTGACGGCCCGAGGGCGTATCCACATGTAAAAAAAAGATGATCCTCCGCTGTCCTCACTCACTCGGTGAAACACAGCGCAAGCGTTATTTCACACAGGTTTTCTGCGAGGCCGTGGTGTCACTCCGGCCCAGGTGGCCCATTCATGCCGAAGCGTAACTCTCCCACGGTGTGAATGTTAGTTCCAGTAAAAACTTAAAGTAAAAACTTCCAAATTTTTTTATACATTATTAGATTTCAAGTACGTAATAAAAGCGTGTCACATCCGTAATATTATTATCAAGACACGTGGTGTTAAGTTTCTCACTAAGAAATGAAATAACTGCGCGTCCGGTCCGGTCCGCAATAACATTATTCTGGACCGGATAGTGTAACAACTATTATCACAATATCAGAAACACTAACGTAACAGAACTACGAATGCGTTTGCTATACTGAACTTTTGTGAATATTCGAAGTATTTTCCACATAACTCTGACATAATATTATTATCTCTAGCTGATATGGTATGTACCTACTAAAGAAAACATCAATATCGACTGTTTATCGTCTACGTAGTTCAGAAAGGCGATAAAAGGAAAGAAGGGACCTATGATATGCGTGTTAGTGTATGGTAAACATGTATTCTTCTAATTCGTCCACACAATGCACAACGGTGATGAAAGTTTAGAGACAAGGTTGCTGACTAAGTCAAAGACTCGTTCTATAATTTCTACACGCAAGTGAGATAGTCGTTGAACAGGAATGATGAGATCACCATTCTCAGACATTTAAGAGACCGACTACAGAGATACTAACTCAATAAGGCTTAATAGTTTTTTTTTATCTTTATCTCTTTCTTCTCTACTTGCTCTCTCTCCCTCTTAATTTACCTGTTGTCTAAGAATCTATAAATGCTAACATAATAAACACTTAAAAAAGTAAGACTGGCATTCAAGTGAAGTTTTTGACTTTTCAAGTTACGCTGTTTCGTAACCCTTGCCAAGAGTCATCTTTTGACACCTCAATCATCCACGTAACCCTAAACTAAACGTAGCGAAATTTCAGTTGAAAATTGGTACCTATTGAGGCGATTGAAAAAATGTTGTTAGTCATAAAGACTGCCTATAGAAGTGAAAACTTATATCTTCGAATGTTTTTTGTAAAATTTATGTGTAAAATTAGAAATATCATAATTTTGAAATTAAATCATCATGCCGGTGACGCGGTGACTCGAACTCATGAGATTTTTCTCTACCATAAAGTGCTCAACGCGACCAAAGAAGTTTTGTGACGTCAGTATGTCAGTGACGCGTGATGCGAGCGCATAAGACTTTCCCCTACCAAAAAGTTCTCAACGCGGCTGAAGAAGTTTCCACTTCAAAAACATTTTCAATGTTAAAACTCTTTCAAATGCTGAGGTGGCGGTGTAAAGATGTAACAACAACCGCGGGACTCAGCTAGCCTTAAGAATAATCGGTGTGTTTAGCAATTGGAAAAATGCTAAAGGTATAAATAAATACATAGGCACTATATCCTCGATCACACCTAGGTGTTATCTTCGATCATACCATGGTGTGGGTCATGAAATGAATACTTGAGCTAGTGATAGAAAACACTTTTTCATTCGCAAAAGTATTTCGACAACGACATGGACATATCTACCTACAGGATTAGAAATTTGACATTGTGTTGACTCAATCATAACGAAGACTGAATGCTACCTTGACTAATACTAAGCTAAAGGTGAAATGCAGAGCATTCGCCATTCGTCTGACTTACCTCATTGATGCCTCTGCTCTTACTAAAGCCACCTACATATTGTAATGTTGTCTACAATGTAGCATTATGTGGGTGAGGACCAACCAGTCAAGTCGAACAAGCTGATATTATCAGTACCGACATACATACATAGACATACATAGCTATACACTCACCTAGTCAACTGTCAGTAACTATTGATTTTTAAGTTGAAATTTGTTCGATTCAAAATGGTAAATGTTTCTACTAATGACTGTTAAAGTGTTGAGTCAATTAGGTAATGGAAAAATAGAATTTAAGCTAAACTCGTTATTATTAGTCACTAATATCATATAGCTGGAGAGTTTTTTTATTTGGTTGAATTTTTTTTCAAATCGGACCAGTAGTGCCTGAGATTTCGCAATCACAGGCACTACTGGCACGTTTTGAAAAAAATGTTCACAAGCCACGTAACTGAAAAGAGGGACACAGTAAAGTTTCAAATATTATTTTCGCTTAATTCTAAACGATTCCCCGCTACTACATGTGCAAAGTTTAACGAGTTTAGAAGCGTTCTCTATGGCTTGCTCAAACACAGTTAAAAGATGTAATATATTTAAATAGATAATACAATATTTGTAGACGAGAGCCTTTGGTATTGTAAAACATAAAATGTGCAGAAGAAATAATATAAGAATTGAATTTTATTATGTAATTTTGTGTTGTTTTTTATTTTAAGGCATAAAATAAAAAAGTCCCAAACTATCAAATCACAAAAGTAGGGAGTTTTTTCCAGGCAGTGTTGAGCCTTGAGCGCTTAGGTGCGTTGATGTTCTGAAATTTCGGTGACATCCAGTA
Organism: Spilosoma lubricipeda; assembly: GCA_905220595.1. NCBI lineage: Eukaryota > Metazoa > Arthropoda > Insecta > Lepidoptera > Erebidae > Spilosoma > Spilosoma lubricipeda. The sequence goes on along the minus strand of HG992282.1, from coordinate 19,833,995 downwards.
TTTGGTCTTTTGCTACCTACTAACAGCAATGAACACTACTGGCAAACATTCAGTAGGTACCTATCTATCCGGCATTAGTAGTAGTGCGACGAAGTGCCTTTAGAATATGGTTTTAAAAGGATTCATACAGAATAGCTTAGAGACAGTTTAAAATTGCGTATCGGACTATGGATGCAAACTTTTAATGAATTTTTCAGACAAAGAACGTAAGTTACTGACATTTCTCTTAACTTAAGCATAATGAAGTGATAATTAGCTTGCCAGAATGTCAGAGAACCTATGACGATTGGAGACAGTTAAATAGAAGTACGATGATCCATAGACATGAACTCGGGAGTTCTTATAGAACATGGCATAAATATATTGTTATGTTCGCAAAACTTTCCGAGTGGCCAGGATGTGACGGGTGTTCAAATTTATTCGGATATTCAGTGCCTAAGGGTCGCAGGAGCTAGGACTATCTCGTAAACACCCGTCTCTCTCTTCTTTGGAAAGGACTTGGACCATATAACTTCAGTACCTTCACGAATAGAAACCGCGTCGACCTAACGCAAACCGGATCGTAAGAAGGTGCAAACTTTCCCCTGCCTATTATTTTAATAACTAACATTGCGCATTGTTGCTATTACTAGGGTACTACGTCGTAAGTAGAAAAAACTATTTACCGAAGTTGTTATTGCACACACAACTTGATTGAACCGGGTAATACATACTTTAGCTTATATATAATCTCTTTTGATGACAGCTAAAAGTTCTCGTTATTGTAATTCTTGCATTGTTGAATTCCTGTATGATATCCAAAATACGTCTGACAAGTGCAATGTCTATGAACAAACTATGTAATGTGATTACTAATTCTCAGTACGTAGGAGTAGTACCTACCTATCTGAGAAGCGTGGGCAAACTAGTCCTAAACAGACAAAATGATATAACAGAGCCCAATTGCAAGAAACTTTATTTTTTGTCAAAACAAAGCAAGGAAGCGTCGTCCAGATGTATATATTTTTTGCCTCTTATGCAAAAGCATCCCCTGCAGGTAGAAGAAATGTTGTGATTGCACTTTGTATCAACTGCGTTTGAACTGCGTTTATATAATCTATACTGATATTAAAAACTAGCCGACCCACGCAATCTCATTTGCGTCTCCTATTGCCCGTAGCGTAATGTTTTCCCCGTTTTTGTAACATTCTTCATTGGCGCTCAGCTCCGCTCCGATGATATATAGCCTATAGCCTTCCTCGATAAATGGGCTATCTAACACTGAAAGAATTTTTTAAAATCGGACCAGGGGTTCCTGAGATTAGCGAGTTCAAACAAACAAACAAACTCTAACTTTGTAATATAAAGACCAATAAAGTTTTTCTTATTCTCTTCAGCTTTATATATTTGTATAGATGTGAAAGTAACTCTGTCTGTCTGTTACGCTTTCACGGCCAAACCGCTGCACTGGTTTCAATGAAATTTAGAATGGAGATACTTTGATTCTTGAAGAAGGACATATGCAACTCTTTACTGCCATAACCGACAAACACGAGGGTGGGGCCGCTGGCAAAAGTTGGTCTTCCGTTAAATTTAGTTGTTTTTTATTTTAGACTAGCTGCTGCCCGCGGCTCCGCCCGCGTGTATGTCGGTTATCGTGGCAAATAGTAGTCTATGTGTTATTCTGATGTATAAGCTATTTCACTGTAAAGTTTCATCCAAGTCCGTTTAGTAGTTTTTGCGTGAAAGAGTAACTAACATACACACTTACAAACTTTCACCTTTATAATGTTAGTGTGATTGATGATAAAAACGGTTAAACAAACAAAAACAATACCATGTATAATTTAACATATAATATATTTGGTGCTAGTCGCATTTGATAAATATAACAGCCTGACAATGACAACTTACCTACGTACAACCTATGTAATGTAATTAAAATAAAAACGAAGTAATTCGGTATAATTACAGCTACGTAATCTATAATAATTAAAATAAAAATGAAGTTTGTACGTGGAATTTTGTACGTGGAATTTTGTACGTGTAACTTCTAAAAAAAAACTGTCTATACTTAACCTTAGTCCTATATTACTTTAAGTAAAATGCGTTTTTAGCTAATCGTAAATGTCTTGAAAATTCTCAAAACGGAAACAACCATCATCGACGTCTACCCTCACGCGTCTACCTACCTACCCGCGTTCGGGTCGTACACTCAGCGATGAGCAACCTATTCCCCGCGCCAACCGCCATGCGCCATCGTAATATCGCGCACTCGGTTTGTCATTATCGCAACTATTATTTTAATATTTATTTATTTGTATTTATTTGTATAAATATTTATTTGCATAAATATTTATTTGTCCAAATGATGTAGCGCGAAAGATATATTTTATCTACTTTAAATACCAGAAGCGATAAATGTGTCCATTTTCATTTAGGAATCAACTTAATATTACCATACCAAATGTGCATTTGAAATAAATCATTAATTTTTATTGTAGTTATGGTTCACTATGTTGGCTTTAATGGCTTACACATTTTAACTATAACAGCTTTTAAGATAAACATTTCCATCAAACATTACATATGTAAAACTTTAGCGATTTTGGCGGCGCACGCCAGTATAGCTCAGTATAGATGGTAGATTTTTTCTAATACCTACTTGACACTTATCGTCATATTTTAGAGAATTCACACAATATCTTTATTATTTGTAGCCTATGTGTTATTCTGATGTATAAGTTAAATTCCTGTAGTGTCATTCAAATCCGTTCAGTAGTTTTTGCGTGCAATTTCACTGATATGTCCACATATTGTGACAGTGTTACCTTTATTTAAAGAGCTTCGCTGTATACTATGTTATGTGTAATCCCATTGGAACAATATACGAACATATTAGCATTGTCGCTCACCCTCGACGGAGCCACATAGAGCTTTCCGTTGCTGAAACAGTTCGTCTATGCCTGCGGTGCGCAACGCCTGACCTTATGTCTTGTTTATCGTCATCGCAAAGCATAGACTCACAGACTCACCAAAAACTGCACGCGTTTAAAGCGGAAAGGGAAATAAACTATGGATTGGGGACCTCCTTTAAGATAATAGTCTAAAAAGACATATTTCACTATAAATCAAACAAAATAATTTAAGTTTCTCGCAGATTGCACGAAATAAAACTAAAATTTTTTTTGAAATTTTGTCTGCGACATAAACGTCTTGTGATTGGTTGCAACTCTGGTGACGTCACATGCTAATAAACGAAAGATTCCTCTATTGAATATTGTTTGCGTTTTATGTTTTCGGAGTGGTAATAATCGATCTGTGAGCTATTTCTGCAGAACTTTTTTTAATAAACTATTTAATAAGTGGTTCGAAACAAAAAGGAACCAAATTTTGTGCGTGCCGATAACAGTAACCTACATAAGATGACGCTTTTATGGTTGCACTTTTCTATCTATACAAATAAATAAAATTGGAGTGTGTTTGAATATTAAAATAACCGCTTTTTACTAAATGCCTATGTATATATATACACGGTACATATACCAAAAATGTAGTTAAAAATGTTTTTGTCTGTCTGTTTGTTTCTTCCGGGTAATCTCTGGAACGGCTGGACGGATTTTGACGGAACTTTCACTGGCAGGTAGCTGATGATCCAGGAAGTAACTTAGGCTACTTTTTTTAGACTAACTTTTCCCGCGGCGTTACTCGTGGTACAACAATAACTGCGGGTAACACCGCGGGGTTCAGCTAGTACATAATAATAACATTGATAACTATGCTGCAGAACTGAAAAATGTTAAAGCAGCTATGTTGCACTTGCATAAGTACAACATAAAAATTGTTTCTGTAATAACCTCTGGAAAAATTCATTAATTATTTTTGTAAAATCTAATTTACTTTATGTAGGTAGGTATATCTCAATGCTTTTAGGTTACATTTTGAAATAGTACATAGCGTGGTATTTAAAGATGTTATCTGACCCGACGAACTTCGTACCACCATATTTTTCTTTCGTTACCATCTACCCATGAGTAGGGTGTAGTCACGGACAAAAAAACTTTTTCCTTTATTTTTTATTTTTTCTTGTACACAAACCTTGTCCTAAGAATAACTAACACATAAAAAAAAAAAATTTGGTCTAGCCATCGAAAGTTACGCGCATACATACATTTCGGCGTAAAGGGACAAAGTTAGTCTAAATAAAGTGGCCTAAGTTACTCCCTGGATCATCAGCTACCTGCCAGTGAAAGTCCCGTCAAAATCGGTCCAGCCGTTCCAGAGAATACCCGGAACAAACAGACAAACGGACAGACAGACTGACAAAAAAAATTTTAACTACATTTTTGGTATATGTACCGTGTATACATACATATGCATTTAGTAAAAAGCGGTTATTTTGATATTACAAAGAGACACTCCAATTTTATTTATTTGTACCTATAGATGTATAGATTTGTTCACTGTGGCACTACAAACCATTTATTCGACATTTTAATTAATATAAAATTGGAGAAAACTGATAAAATTAACTTAAACCGCGCTGTTTTGTTTTGTTGTGGCTAGAGTGTGACGTGACGCGTCTCATGTGACCAGCGCCATTACAGAAATATCGTTTTTGGTTGTCAAGCTTGAACTTTATCTTAAATTTAAATTCATAATTAATCATACAGTAGAAATTCTGCAAAAAATTTGATTCGGTAAGTAGTCGTTTCACCATCCGATGAATGAAGCAATATTCTGTACTTTGACCAGGCAGGCATGCGACATAATATCTTATTGTTTAAAGCTGTGCCCGCGACTTCGTCCGCGTGGATCTCCTTTTACAATAATGTTTTTTTTTAACTATAGACTATTAAACTACAATTTAATAAATAAATATGATGCTGCATTTTAAATATCTATTTAAGACCGAAGAGTAATTTTTGTTTTGCATTGTCACTACACTTGTTTACATTTGTTCAAAGTGGACGCTTCCGGTACGTATGCATAAAGATTTGTGGAACTACTGACCCAGGAAAAAGCGACGTACAACTGCCCATGTGAAAAACATCTGAGACTAAGATCTACTCCAGCAACACGGAAAGTCTGACGATGAGATTTATTAATTGTCATTGCATAAATTTACTTATTTCAAATTATACTTATTAATTTTACAACTATAAATATAAAGAAAAGAAGGAGAAACAAAAAAAAAACACTAAACAAACTAATTATATTATTATCTAATACCTACTTTAAACTGATATCTAAAAACTACGTCTTATGTATTTTTTAAATCTAAAACGCGCTTATTCCCAGTCAATAAGAGCCACGTTCATTCGCATTAACAGTGACAATTCGAGTGAAGTCAGCGCGTGAGCGTCGTGAGCGCTCCCGCCTTTTTGTAGATCCAGCGGATGGGCGTTTCGCGTGTTAAAGAAAAATCAACCGTAATGTCGTACTTATACTGGTGCGGCGAGATTTGGAAGTTTTATTTCATCTATATCTTGTGTTTATTAATTATAATTTTTTAATTCTATATTTTATTAAAAAAGATATTAAAGTGTATAGTGATAAGGATATATCCATGTGAAATACAATATATTTAAGTATTTAATACACCTTGAAGAAATGCCTAACGCTTAAACACGTTATTGTGGCTAATTTATAAGAGATAGAAATATACTATTGAGGACTTTTTTGTAGATCTTTTGAAGACCATCATCTTTGTAATACATATTTTTGGTGTATGATCAACGTATGCGAGGATAAGAGCTCGAAAGCGAAAATTTTCATCTGACTTGCTTCAAATTTATCGTCACTGCTCAGCTCCTATGCATCTTAGCGTTATGTTATATAGCCTATAACCTGCCCAGCAGTATGGACTATAATCGTACCAAGTTTGGTTAAAATCCCTTCAGTAGTTTTTGATCCATGCGTGCACATACAGACAGACAGACAGACAGACAGACAGACAGACAGACAGACAGACAGACAGACAAAAAACTTACTGATTACATTTTTGGCATCAGTATCGATAACCATTCATACCCCAATAATAATTTTTAATATATATTCAATGTACAGAATTGACCTCTCTACAGTTTTATTATAAGTATAGATATGGGTCTGCCTAAGTGACTCTCCCTGCTGAAGTGATGGAAAGCATATAAGCAGATTCTAAGAGTAGCGGTCACTATATTCATTGCGAATATAGACAATCCAACAATGCAGCATGGTGACCAACACTATAGTGGTCCATTGAGATGCTTCTGCATCATTGGCAACCGATCTCCCACTCACCAACGAAACACGACAGCACGAATGCTGTGCTTGAGGTCTATGGTTCGATTTCCGGGTCAGACCAAATGTTTGTATGATCTGCAAATTTTCGTTTCGGAGTTTGGGTGTTTTCAAACACTTTACTTTTAAGGTTAAGTTCTACATGTGTACTTAATTGTAAAAAGTTAAAAATATTTAAAACTTTTTGCTTAATTCATTTAACTGTAATAAGACATTGCTTGGCTTCTTACACAGACTGTCAAAGCAGTGAGAGTATCGAAAACAAAAATGTTCAAATATTGAATACCTCAGATAAAGAAATTCTTTATATGAGTTGCACAATATGTTTCTTCTTTCTTCTTTGATGAAATTGCAACCAGCCGGATCTCTCGGATCAGCTATTTCTGCCAATGTCAAGTGTTTATAATCTTCAAATCATAAGTCTTCAAGTCATTAAGTCTTCGTCGTGATGAAATTAATGATATAAAATATAAAAAATGTGGATGAGATGAAATGGGGACCGTCTTCCAAAAAAACAAAAAACGATCCTCCGTACTACGTTTCTTTCCACTGTGTCTGTGTGCCAGCCATTTTGTCGTTGTTCCTATACACGGTTTATGGCGACTTCCACATGCACCGACGAACAGAAGCATAAGGCCGGGGTTATATTAGAGCCACGGCGCGTGACGCAACGCTGTCTGACTCAACGGGTTGATGATTATACTAGTGTCGTGTCGCCGCGCGTGCTGATTATTTTTTGTGTCAGTTCAGTGGTGACCGCGTGAATGTCCGCACCTATTTACAATGTTCTCTTCCGACTCAGATACTGATCTTGACTATCTGACTCTAAGCCAACTCAAGAAGAAAAGAAAGAAGAGGAGATATGGGTACACCCAGTAAATGCATTAAGAGGCACTCGACATCTTGCACGCATACTGAAATGTGATAGACGTCTGTCTGGTTGCTTGATCTCCACACGCCGCGCCGGAATGCGTGAATGCGCGTAGCCTCGTGGTGATTATACTAGCGCTGTGCGAACCAACGCGTTACTTCTCCCAACACCTAGCCCACGCCGATCGAAATCGAGCGGTCTGCGTAGCGTCAGCTCGCTCGGCGACACGCGGGACTAAGCTAATGTAACCACGTTCATAGAAAATGTATGTACCCGATTGTAATTCTACGCGTTGCGACACGTGGCGTTGCTCTAATATAACCCCGGCTTAATATAGTTCAAGAAATCATGTCATCTTAGACAATGTACCTACAGACAAATTTAGTCATAATCATAAATGAATTAAATGATATTAATAATTGCAAAAGGTATATAGAAATGATAAAGCAAAACGGCAACTGGACATTGTTAGAATTTTATAACGAGAAAAAATTACATTTAAGGAAAATAGGTACAGATAGCTATAATTGAATATTCATATATCTTCGTCAGTAGTAATCCTATGGTGAGAGTTGAGTGGGCGACGACTTTCCTCGTCAGAACCATAAATAACTTCTTCGTCTGAATCGTTGATCATCGAGAATGCTGGGTTGTCTTTGGTTATTGCCGTCTCTGGAACAACAGATTAAAAATATTTTTCTGCCAGTTAAATCTAGTTGTGGAAGAGTAACGTACATTCGGGTATTTTATAGTCATGAAATAAAGATCGAAGAACACTCAATTCAACAGAACTTTTTTGAAAAATCACTAGGGTATTAAGGTAGAAAAGGATAAGGTTAGGGTTGGATAAAGTATGAACAGTTGTTACAATTATCTACAAACCATAACATAAGTACATTTAGAACAGGAAATAATCAAAAAGTTTCTGTCAGTCGACGAAATCGAATGTCGTGGGATGCAGTGCCCACGCCTGGTTTGTATTCTGTAGGTGTATAATTTAGAAATCTTAGTAACTCTGCATAATCATGTGCCAATTATAAAGACTGCACCACATGGAGTTCAGTCGACACCAGAAATTGAACTTTTTTTAAACTTCTAACATGCACAGTTGGTAGCAGATTTAGAAAAAGAACAGGTACCTATTTTGAAGGTATGACGTATACAATGACTAAATCACTCTCGTCTCCCCGAACTTCTTTACAAGCCTTACAAGCTTTACAAGTACATTTAGTACATTTAACCTTTTTGGCAGTTTGCCCTTTCGTTGGGGGTCGCGGAACTAGAACAGAAGTGAGCTGCTGAAACTTTAGTCCACAACTACGTACTTACTTCTCCTATACATTGGACTGGTTTTGTGTATGAATCCTGGGCTCTCTCTAAAGTCAATAAATAAATATATATGTATTTAGAAGCTATCATTTTCATCACACATGGAAATCAAGTGTCTACTTACCACTTTACTCAATTTCAACACCTAGATTAATAAGACCATCTTTGGATCGTCAAGAATACAAAATAATAACAATTAATTCTGTCAGTGTTAGTAGGTACATTTATTTTTAAATTTTTTAGTTACGTTTATAGCACTGTTTTTTTTTAGATCTGGTTGGTTAAATAAAAATGCCATTAAAAATATTATATTACGAATTTAATATTTAATTACAAAATTTACACGCAATTTATAAAAACCATCCGTCGAAATTTTTAAATATTTGCTGTTTGTCTAGCTATATCTATTCTTTCAGTTTCATATGAGTAAAGGTTAAAAAAAAGACGGAAATACAAAACTAATCTAAAAGAATCCCAAACACTTTGAGTAAAAAAAAAATCTGATAGTTTTCGAAATGGTAAAGATAATCTCATTTCCAGAATTTGTAGATAATTGCGATATGTTACAACATCCTTTGTCTATGGCAGTCCTCTATCGCCTTTATCATGGAGACTGTTCTGACGAGCTTTTCCAACTGGTCCCACCTTTTCCTTTCCTCTACGTGACAACACGTGCTGACCTTGGAAGTCGCCGTTTACAGTAGACGACATACTCTCTCTAACTAAACGAACTCATCCTTCTTGTGCCGATCAGATAAAACCTGCAACTTACTACCAGCGAAGTGTTTTCCTGCCACTATGATCCCGGGTCTTTTAAGCAGAACGTGAAAAATAATTTAACTAGGCCGCCATAGCGAAGGTCGCCATACTGCATTATCCATACTCGCAATGAAGTTGGTGACCACCACTCTTGGATTCTGCTCATGCCTTCCATCACCCAGAATAGTCATTGTCCTAAACAGCGCCCAGGTAACAAATGTTACATTTATTTTTCACACGACTACAGTAAAGCTAAATGGAAGGGAATTAGTTTTGACAGTCCATGTCGCACTATCCATCGCATGCTGAGCTACTTTGAAATTGTGGATCAGTCTAATAGTGAGTGTCCACGGCTCGGTTCTGAATGCCATTACTGGTAGGGCGCACTGGTTTAACACCTTGGCCTTTCATAATTGCGGAATTTTCGACTTGAAGATGAGACGTAGCTTCCCGTGCGTCGCCAAGCCCAGACGAACATTTCTATGGATCTACTGATCGAATTTGTTTTTATTTTTGGTAAAATTTTACTGACCTTTCTGATGTCACCCTAATCCAACTCCTTTTGAAGGAATGTCCCGACTGTTGAGCATTTCCCGATCTTTCAGAGATTCCGCTAGAATGAGTTTTATTTATTTTTATTTCTTTTAACTGCTACTGAATAATTTGATTCCCCATTCCTTCCAATCGAGCATATTGAAGACGTTTTCCTATGCATTGCTAAACAGATTTTGGAGATATAACGTCTCTCGGTCTTACCCTTCAACGTAATTGGATCGGTCTTGTGTTTGGACGGTTATCGTTGCAGCTTCTTAGATGTATCTTATTATTGAGGCATATCTGGAGTCAACTAGGCATTTCTGCATGAATTCTAGAACAACCCAGGTCTTGAATGCATCGAAAGCTTTCTCATAATCTACATACGCTAGCCATAGAAGCGGATTATATTTCTCTGTCTTCTTAATAATTTGCCTCAGAGTGCCTCTGTTGTTATTCTGTCTTCATCCGGTGCTTTGTTGTCAAGGAATTGTCCGAGTGTCATTCTAGTCTCGCCCCGATCGATGTCGTCTGTGTTACGCAAGGTGACGTGTTAGTCTAGCCTTTAGTGGCGGATATGTGAGGTGTATATATAGGTCACAGATAACTTTTTGGATTTCAGCGAAAACACTCCCACCCTGGTTTCCCATAGTTTTGTACTCCCGGTTTCAGATTGAAATAAACTATTGCAACGTGAAAGAAGTGTTGGTACCAGATCTACAAGGCTCTGGTTTTAGCTATGTCTACATGACTTCAAATTACTCGTCAGGAGATTGAACGTGGATGCGTGTATTTGTACAACCTTCGAGGAATACCTTTTATTATTCTTTCTTGAGATGAAGTACACTACCCTTGACAATACACTGCCTTCTTCCTCTACGACTACGATCATTAGCCTGACACTGCCTTGGGATAGTTGGTCTCCCTGTCAGAAGTAGAGTAGGTGATCAGGATCCAGGGCCAACCAGTGCCGTCTTTACCATAAGGGCACTCGGGGCACGGGCCCAGGGCCTCCATTCTCAAGGGGGCCCCGAGGAACCGAGATTTTTTTCTCAGACATATTATTATGTTCTCGTTATAAATTTTCGTACACATTACACTTTTTTCACAAAAAGACAGGTATAGGTACATTTAAATAAGAAATAATAGACATAATTACTAGGCTTTTAATTGTTATATTTTTTTAGATTCAAAAATGAAAGCGTACAAAGTTGTGACTCTTTCACCTTCTTTAAGATCGTTAAATCCTAAATTCTATATTTTCTCTGCCTTTAGCGCTTTGCCTGAATTTAGTCAAATGTAATCTGCAGTTAGCAAACTAGCGTCTAAATTTAGAAGCAATTTTGACTGACTGCAATCTAATTAGAAACGCATTTAGGAAGGTATAATCGTATTTAGTTACTAACTTCAATCGACACGCAACTGTCCGTGCATGAGGACGTATACTTTTGTTTGGTACTCACTCATCTTTTTATTAATGTGTCAGACATTTATAAATAGTCCGTGTTTCAGGGATATTTTTGTCAGCAAGGGTTAGAAAATTAAAGAACTGAATTATGATAAATCTTAATACGAGTTTTCAGTTGTTGCAAGTTGCAAATCGTAATGTTACGACCAATCTTTCTTTTGCACTTAACATGTCAAACGATCTCGAATATATTCATAGATTATTTCTGACACCATTATCACACGTCGCCATAGTCGAGAATTTTTTTAAACAGTATAATGTCATCAGGATGTTGGTAACCCTCTGACATAGGCATATAACTTGACCACGCCAGGTAAAACTGCAGTCGAGATGTAAGCATGTGTCTCTCACCGTTGAACAAATAGGGACAGTGGTACAATTTAAGGTTCTCTTCGGTAACAACAGATTGATTCTGTTCATCGAATGGCGGCTGCCGATTATTATAGCTTGGCATACCAGTTTTCGATAGAAGATCTGTGTTTATCTTGTCGATTGCTGTTGCTATATCTTCAACGTTGGCATGAGCGTACAGTTGCAGGGCGTCAGGTGCACTACTGCATTACCCTGTGGCGACCTACCAACCAACGCTGCAATAACATGTATAATATACGGTCATCTCTTAAGAACTTTATGGCCCCATCGGCTTTCGTTTTTGCGAGCAATGTGCCTCGTCCACTAACACTTAATTTGGTTATTTATAATATTAATAAAAATAACATTATATTTAGATTAGTGATATAGCATAATTCTATATACATCAAGCACATAATCGCAACGTTGAATATTTCATGATTTAAAGATTTTTCAACTACTACAATTAAGCGAATCGTAAAGCGCTTATTGCATTAGGCTGAATTTAGTCTTCAGAATTCAGAAGCAACTTAAAAGCAAGTTAGGAGCTTCTGATCACACAGCCCTTATTTAGTTACTAAATCTGCAAATATTTGTTTCGGAGCTTTGGTGTTTTCTATTTATAATTTATGTGTTATTACAAAAAAGTTTAGTTATTATGTATTTATATCAGTTGTCCAGTATACATAGTACAAGCTCTGCTTAGTTTGGCACTAGATGTCACTATGTCCGAAAAGTTGGTTAACTCATCATCTATTCTCTTGTATTATTGACTAATATTTTATTTTGGTGACGTGACGGAGGGTTGAAATGACGTCATTTCCATTCGTACTCACATTTGTTACGCTTCTAGTATAACCCGATTTGCCCCACTTGGGCATCGCAGCGTCGGGTCCTCACTGCAGTCACAGGACGAGATCTCTTGCTACCGGCCGTCATTCGCTCCATGGCCGGTAGCGATAGCAGTTTTATCGCGGTCGTAACCTTCTGCGAAGAGGCTATCTCGCCCGAAAGCCCGGGAGAAAAACCACCACTCCGCCGGCAAACCGGGCGGCGGATTAGTTTCGAGTGGGCTCGATAGGCGCGCCTATCAGCGTCTCATGCCGCCCTGAGCATGAGCCTGAGCCCTGAGCTGAGTACGGGCAAGCGCTGGCAGGGGTCCGGATGTATAAGAGCGTAGAAGAGCCGATTCTGACTGACTGACACCGCCCTGCCGTAAACCCCGGTGGGGAGAAAGCCCGTGGGGGTTTCCACACATAAATTTACTACTTGTATACTGCTGCTGCTGTAAAAAGGTCCACAGGTGCGAAACCAAAGAAATCTGCACCTGTAAACGGGAAATGAAAACTAACTGCAGTTGACATCGCGAGCGGAACGAGAAAACCCGATACTTCTGGCGCTCAAACGGTTTTGATAAAGGTGCACTAGTTTGGCTGAAAGCCCAACACGTTTGCATAAAAAACCCCCAAAACTACAGACCAACTGGGAGGGTCCGTACAAGGTGATCAACCGGATTAACGACGTGACCCACAAGATTCAACGACAATCGAGTTCAAAATAGTGCATAGCCACCACCTGGCTAAATGTAGAAGCAATATGGCGTGGTAACAATAGCAATGCGATCTTACGAAAAATTAATATTCCAGAAAAAGATTCGGCAATCGGTTTAGCCGAGAAAGTTCTAGTTGGATTGATGAGGCATAGAATAATAAAACTTAAGAGAATAAACATAGTGTCGAATATGAACTGCTTGTTGTTGTTTGGCTTGTTTACATTCAACAGCGTTTTTCGGAACTGAGCGCTTCGAGAGGCTGTTGAACTTTCCCGTATGATCTAGTTATAGCGGAATCTAGTTTGAGAAGGCAGTTTAGCTTGAGCTACATAGAGACAAATATCTGAGTGATATAAGTGATTAACAGAGCGATCTCGGCAGTCATTATGGACTATTAGTCTGAGGTGTGTGGTTTTAAGAGTGTTTATAATAAAGTCTATTTTACATGTCACAAGGCTTAAATCTCAAATTCGTCGAATCTGAACACGTGATAATAAATAGATGGTTTTGTTTAACATAGAACCTGAAAGAAACCACTACTTCACTACACTACTACGATTACTCATAATAAAAATTATCATAGTAGAAAAAAGGTTGGCATAATACATTTTCTTTAATTTCCAAAAGGGCCCCAAATTCTTATGTGCCCGGGGGCCCCAGCTTAGGTAAAGACGGCCCTGGGGCCAACACATCCTCATTCTATCTTCGGATTTCTGATAGCCGCTAAACAAAACCATCCAATTTCAAATTCTATTCTTAAAGACGATAGTCCATCAATCGTTTGTCTCTCCATTAAAATTCGTTACCATGTTATTCGACAGCGAACTAGAGGAACCGGCACCAGTACGGCACGTCTTGCCGAACCTATGGTAACTGGAATCGAAATGTGATACAGTGGAGCCGTGTTTAGGCAAAGAAAGTGAACGGCAACTTGCGTTACGATGAACCGTCGATTTGAAGAAAGTGGCTGGCAGCGGATGGATGCGGATTGCGCAAGACCGGGATGGTTGGTGCTCCTTGGGGGAGACCGTCGTTCAGCTGGACGGTTTTGTTTGTTGTTTGAAATATATATGTTTCACCGTAGCGCCTAAACTACTGAATCAATTTTAATGTATGAGGTGTCAATAGATTCATAATAACGGCCCAGGTGACGAGCTGTATAAATTTTATCTGAAGTTTTTACGTAGTCGAGTTATAGTATTTTAAACATTTTCTTATTAAATAGTAAGGCACATTTGTAAATAAGTTAACTAATCGAACTATAAATTCATTTATAGGTTTTTATTTTGGAAATAATAAACTTTCACTCAATTAATCGTGATTTTAACAAATATCACACGTTAGTGTCACCGATACTTCGTATAGCGACAAATTCCTAATCATTTCTGTAGAGAACGATACTACCATTCTATCACCTGCCAATTTATTATTACACGTTATTATCTGAGCTAAATTCTTACATAATTTTATAGTAGGTACTTATGAGTAAACAATTCCTTGCTGCGATAATGTCTATGGCTACGTAATAAAAATGAAAAAAGAATAATGAAATATGAAATGCGTTACTCAACGTAAAGCAACATATCCTATAAATGATTTAATATAAAATTTTGAGAACTCAAAGATAACTCAAAGATGATTGTCTTACCGTGAATGGCGGCGCCTCCAGGTGAGAACAAATAAGCCAGTATGTACATTTTGAAGTTGAAGAGTCCCATCATGGCCATAAATGGTGCAGAGGTGTCGTAATGTACCTTCGGTTGACTCGCCCAGTGGTCCTGGAGACCTGCCACTCCCCATCCTTGTATAGACAGCAAAGTCATGATGAAAATCACTATGCCCACCACGATGGATAAACAACGGAGTCTGACGTCTGTAGAGTAAATAAATAATACCTACATAAATATTTCGGACATTTATTCTAACACACAACGCGATCTATCCCAAGCTAAGCAGAGCTTGTGTTATAGGTACTAGAGTACTGATATAAATACATATATATACCTTTAATGGAAATAAATACATACTATATATTGGAAACACCCAAATTTAGACCCAGGAATCGAACCCGAGACCTCAAGCACGGTAAAGGTTCACTCAGTTCGTTTCCGACCGAGAGAATTTCTCCATTCATAAAATAAAGTAGTATCTGTAGTATTGATTACCATGTAAGTAGGATATGAAAAACTTACCAAAGAATGGCATGTTCCTCAAATCGCTGTAAGCTTTTATAATCAAAACCACTAAATATAGGAAGTACAGCGAGAGAGCACAGAAGAACAAGCCTTTCACGAACTGAAATAGAAGCAAAAACGAAACGCAATTAAGGACAGAGTTCGACGTAACATAAGGTAGCCTATTATCTATACAAATACACAAATTGGAGTTTCTGTTTGTAACATTAAAATACCATATGTATGTTTACACAATACATGTAACGAAATATATATTTTTTTAATTTTGTCTGTCTGTCGGTCTGTCTGTTCCGGGTATTCTCTGGAACGGCTGGACCAGTTTTAACTGGCAGACAGCTGATGATCTAAGGAGTAACTTAGGCTACTTTTTTTTAGATTAGCTTTCTCCCGCGGCGTTACCCGCGGTACGACAATAACCGCTGGTAACACCGCGGGGTTCAGCTAGTAATAAATATAACTTATTTTAGTTCAATGCACCGCATGTGCTTGCGGGAAGTATAGTGGTTTTAATAACACTACCCATCATATCGATCGTTCGCATAGGCACTAATAACTAAAATATTATAATGAGAAATCGTTGCTGGGCACGTTGTCACTAGTTCTCGTTCCGGTGAAGTGGCTGCAGTTCACGCTGGTCGAGGAAGAATCCATGTCTGACCATAAGGATTGTAGTACTTATGATCGGACATTGACCCCTCCCCGACTCAACGATGAGACAGCTACAGGTAAGTCGCAGTGTGTGCAGTGGTAGAGAGTCCAGACATAGGTCAAGGACTAACTAGTACTAACCTGGCCACGGTGTAGAGTCAGTACCAACTTGTACAATTTTTTTTTTGTACCTGCTAAAGTGACTCCACTCTGCCTGATGGAAGGCATGAGCAGAATCCAAGAATGGTGATCTTAAAATGACAGCATTCGTGTTGTCGTGTTTATTAGTGAGTGCGAGACTTGAGGGCCCAATCTATACATCTACACAAATAAATAATATTGGAGCGTCTGTTTGTAATAATAGGTCTTTACCTATGAAATTGCCGTTTTGTATGCAATAAATGAAAGTACTTATTTTTTCAAACTTTTTTATTTCTGTTATTCGAAGTAATCACCCATGCAATCGACGCATCTTTGCCAACGCATTGGCAGTTTATTGATGCCCTTCTTGTAAAAATCAGCTGGACGGAGGCAACAAACTCTTCAAAGGCATTAGTACTGCCTTTCGGGAATTGGATTTTTTTGCAGAGGTGGGTCGGTCGGACTGCTGTTGGGTTTTTCTTACAAGAAATTTTTAATAGCAGCCCGGAGTATAGAAGATGGCGGTATTTCCCGCCAGTGCCTCGGAGAGCACGTTAAGCCGTCGGTCCCGGTTATCATGAACAAGGCAATCGCTATTGGGAAGTCAGTGCCCTCAAATATATTGACAACTAGTTCAGCCTTCGAATTCAGTTCACCCTCAGGGTTGCGGAGGTTCGATGCCAGTTGCTCCGTGTAAAAAACTGATATTCAGGTAAAACCGGTTGAACTAGTAGCCGACCCCAAATCTTGGGAATAATAAAGGCTAGGAAGATGATGATGAGTTTTTTTATAAAAAGTTTTTATTTTTCCATTTTTAGTGCAAAACAATCGTAGGTTATTAATAAGTTGAACTATTTCATATAATTTCTGCTGATGCGAATAACTTTAGTGGTTTGAACACATTAAAACTGAGTATTCTGTTACCGAGAACGTGGTCTACGGGGCAATGGGGATCGTGTACGTAAAGCTTAAATGTCGTGACGAAATAGAAGCAGGCGAGTAACTTAAAGCAAAATACATTAAGGGGTTAGTTAACATAGCGCCTGTGTCAACAGCCTATGAGAAGGCTACGGGGATGTTAAACGGAGAATACTACTACTGTTTATATTTAGTTTGGTGATTATGATACGTCAGGTCCTGAGGGGTCTACGAGACTTTATATCACGTCTAATCAATCTTCACGGTGACTACCTTTGGTCTTCGATTGACTTATACCGAAATCTTAATCAATCGCAACGCTAAACGCGTTGACCTTTACAATCGAGTCGATGTGAAACAAACTCACACCCTCAAGATAAGACCCTCAGGCCCAGAGATTTATGAAAAAAAATGTTGCGCTGAGTCGCGTAAGCACCCTAGATGGTGTTGCTCTTAGCTCTAGCCTAACTAGATACTTAACAACCCGCATGATGAGAAAGCATTCAAATAAAGAGTTTTCTGAATAATAGTGAGTTAAACTCCCAATCGTTTTACTTTCTATCATCAGCTCATGTGATTAACTGAAAGAATTCAAGTTAAGGTCTATACGTACGTGTGATATTCAAATTATCCTCTAATCCCTAATAATTGAAGAGTTTCACCTCCTATCACCAGCTCACCTAAATAACTTGACAGTATACAACTAAAGGTCTATAGTTACGTATGCAATTAAAAGAATTATCCTCCAACTCCAAACCGTTGAGGAGTTGCACCTTACATAATCAGCTTACCTAAATAACTTGAAAAAATACTACTAAAGATAACATACATATATATGACATTTAAAAATTTATCCTTTAACTAAGGACTAACCGTTAAGGAGTTGTATCTTACATCATCAGCTCATCATCATGAGACTATTACCACCATACGCAAATATCGACTAAATACAGAAAATATATAAAAAAAATAGTACGTGCCTAAAAAAATGAGAGTTTCCCTCCATTTACCTGGGATCCCATCATCAGATTCTGATACGCTAGCAATTAGACTACTTCGGAAGCATACCCTTCCGAAAACACCTGAAAAACTTGACAGTATACAACTACAGGTCTATAGATACATATGAAGTTGAAATAATTATCGTCCAACTCCTAACCGTTGAGGTGTTGTACCTTTCATCATCAGCTTACCTAAATAACTTGAAAGCATACGACTAAAGGTAACATACGTACATATGGCATTTAAAGATTTATCCTCCAACTCCTAACTGTTAAGGAGTTGTACTTTAAATCATCAGCTCATCATCATGAAGTGATGACTATCAGACGCAAATACCAGTACAACTTCAGAAAATATACGAAAAACATAGTACGTGCCTGAAAAAAATGAGGGTTCCCGCGATTTCCCTGAGATCCCATTATCTAATCCAGTGATGTTGGCAATAGGACCACCACCTCGGGAGTATATCCTTTCGAATACAAAAAGAATTTTCAAAATCGGTTCGCAATTGACGGAGTAATCGCTGAACATACATAAAAAAATACTGTGGAACTTAGAAGTCGGTTACAAACAGGTGGTTCACTGTTCGACGACGCATCTATGCATTTCCTAAGTTAAATTAGTTTCTAAATCATAAAGATACTTTGTAAGGAAATTGCTTTTTCCGTTAGGGTTGATGGTGACAACTCTCTCATTTTTAAAAATGGAACTTTCTCGTAAAATCGAGGTATACTATCTCGGATATGAGTCCTTCAATCAGGAAGGAAAATATTCTAGCTAATGATCTTTTTTGGCTGTTTCGTAAAATCTTATTTTTGCAGTTGTGATTTTACGATCTCTTTGTTATTTTTAGGCTCCTGGTAGGACAGTACCATTGATTAATTTTTTTTGAGTGGGACTGAGATTATGGTTTCGAAAACGTATCAGTAAAATTCAAAGACCCGCAAGAGTCATGAGATAGGAATTTCCACACAAATGGTTGCTACATGTAATGTTCTTGGAAAATTCCGCGATAGATAGACGCGGAACATTTTTATATACAATACTATAGCGTGACATCATGCTAGCTAGCTATTGACAAATCATTCGCATTTTACTAGTTTTTGCCCGCGGCTCCACCCATCGATTATCACGGTAAAGAGTATCCTATGTCATTTCTCAAGAATCAATGTATCTCCATGCCAAGCCAGCGGTTTAGCTGACAGAGACAGACAGACAAAGCGAGCTACTTACGAATGTATATTATGTATAACATTGACATACCTAGATTTTTGTTTTAAGGATACAAAACATTAAATTGATAACGGAAGGCAAGCTGTAGGTACTTTAAAATGTTGTATTTAATGGTGGCGAAACATTTTAATACATTTATTCTAAGCATCTACCTTACTATTACATTATAGAATGCGGAAATTACGGTTTCATATTACTGTAGGAATAATTCACAGCGATAGCGAGTGCAGTACCTAGATGTAACTCTTTTTCCATAGTGTTGTGTTGCATTGCTTTTATCTCTTTCTTTCGCATTAAATAGAGAGGGACACACCAACGCTATCTCCGCTGGGGATATTCACTGCAGCTGCGCGTGTGCATGATTGCTGAGTTTGGTCATGCCTTCTAGAACGAGATACATTGTATGGCCTTGATTGCTGTTCAAAATGGCGTCGACATGTGGAAGGCTATTGGCATTATTGTTTTAATAAAAAAATCAGTAATACTTTGTTTACATGATTTTTCAAAGATAGTTTTGTTTGTAATAAAATTAAAAAGTTTGCCGTTCTAGTATAATCTGCTTGTAAAACGCTTTTCGAAAGTTATTAATAATACCTATACATATCAAATAGAATTTGAAAATATCGTACGTTAAAATTTCGGTAGTTATCAGTATTTTCTTTGTTTGTTTTTCCGGGCTATTTCCGCTTCATTGGGCCAATAATCCCGGATCATCCCAGATGCACATCAGCCTTTTTAGGTCACTACATGTTACCGGGAGTGAAGTTGATTGGAGCATGTCGTTGGATGATTGGATGTTGTTGATCTGCGGCGTTTCTTCTACCCCCATGCATCCCTTGCACAGGGCTGTCTGTTGCGCCTATATATTGTAAATGGATGCTTGTTTAGGGGACAATGCCCAGTCAGGATACCTGTGTGACGTTCCTGAGATCATCTCTTTTCAGTCTAATCAGGTTGCAGGCTAGTCTTTTTGATGCTACCGGAACTGCACTTTTTGTTTGTCCGCATCCTTTGTTGTTTCAATATTCTATTATATGTTTTTCTTCTTTTGGTATTTTTTTTTGGCTTGGGGCAAAGGTATTAGTAGTTCCGGTCCACAAACTGTCGTTTCTGATACCCTTTTGGCCAATTCGACTGCAGCATCATTACCCATTGAGTTACTTTGCCTTTTGTCCATTGCAGGGTATTTTTATTTGTGGTTGCAATGGACTGGAGATAGTCATGACAATCCTTTATGAAGGGGAGTTGTTGTTTTGCAGAGCTTGAAGCACAAATGCTCTGTTAGTGACAATTCTGGTGTATGAGCCTCTCACATATCTGGCTGCTTGCGTAGCTTTATGCCATCACATTCTGCTTAGAAGATTGTGTTTAGCTTGTCTAGAGTTGTTGATATCTTGAAATTTAAGTTGTTCCAGAAGAGGCCAGCTCCGATACCCTTTTGAGTTTTGGAGCCGTCTGTAAATATCCGACTACACCGATGCGAGAGCCTTTTCCTTGTCTTTGCGATTAGTTGGATATAATAACTTCCATCGAGGACATTTTGACTTGGAATTCTGTATGTGGGTGCCTCGAAGAATGGAATCTCCTTAAGGATCCCCTGCAGAATTTTTGAGTGTGTTGCTTTCCACAATCCGTTTGATCTAAATTAAACAATCATATAAACTTAGTTTATCAATATTTTAGTAAGATACCCGCAATAATCACTCACTCGGTGAAACACAGCGCTAACGCTGTTTCACACCGGTTTTCTGTGAGGCCGTGGTATCACTCCATTCGAGCCGGCCCATTCATGCTGAAGCGTGACTCTCCCACGGTTGAAGAGTTACAAGTGATTGATCAGATTATTGTGTCACAAGAGATTTTTCTCACTTATTAGGTGTTTTGCAACGGAATACTTTACTTAGAAGTGGTTTAAATACTTAACAAGACATTGAGATCCTCTTTAGTCTAGTCAACAAGTTCAAAAACGTGAAAAATAGAGATGATAAAGGTCCTAAAAATATGAGCGATGGCTCTTTCGATTCGGAATCACCTCTAGAAAAATGTTTATGAAGGATTTTGGTGCAGGTTAAAAATTGCAATTGCTATTAACAAAATAAGATGAAAAAATATTATATTTCGTTTTTTGTTAATAACTTGAAAAATATTAACATTTAAGCAATTTTGAAAAAAGCTCGTTAAAGAGGAGGAAATTGCCAATAGAAAAGTCCTGACTCTCGGAACTCTATCTCCATTATTTATAATTTTAATTTAACGCTGAACGTGACATTTTTAGGATGCGCGCGTGGTGTCAAAAGCGAGTACGGCACATTAATTAATTTATTTAAGGTATTGAATTATTATTTTTTAATTTGAAAAAAATATTGTGTGAATAAATAACATTCAAATCTCTGATTATAATTTCAAATTAACAGCTTTTCACTTTATACATATGGAACATAAATATATACTGAAATATAAAAAAAATGTCTCTGTGTTTGTGCCGTCTAATCTCTGCTAAAACGATTTTGAAGCAATGTATCATATCACTGGCAGATATCTGATGTAATATGGTGTAACTTAGACGATTACTTATATTTAAAAAAAATGAGAATAACAATATTAGTACCAAATTAAAACCAATGAAATAATAAACAATATCCGATTCAAAAGCAACAAATACCGCTGAGCGTAGCTAGTATATAACATAAGAAACTTACGGGGTAGGTTGGATTCATCATGTAGTTGTAGGTAGGGTCTAATATCCCGACACACTTCTGCCAGTAGGTGAGGACGAAGGCCGGCGCCATCAGCAGGCACACCAGGAAATATTTCGTCAAGTAAAAACTCAAGTAATTCCTGTCATTCTGAAATAGTAAAATAATTTGTTATGTTTTTTTCTTCAACTTCTTTAACTCCCAAGTATTTTTATCGCGGGGGAATTCACAAATACATGAAATGGATACAAATAATACCCAGACTTGGAACAACAATTCGTGGATCACATAAAGAGTTGTCCCACGTGGGACTTGAACCCACAACACTTAGCACAGTAGGATTGAATGAATATTGGATGATATTAATTTACCGTGGTCTCTCCTCTCCCCTATGTGAGATTTACCGTAGTCCGTTTCTTGTTGTACCTCCAAAGCAATAAAAAGATTGAAGCCTTCCCCTTTTTTAAAGTCGGTTAAAAACAATTGAGTATATTAAGTAACAGCAGTCCCCTGCACCTACCTGTCGAAGTCCATGGTACTGCCCCAACCACGACAGCATAATCGTCCCGATGAGCATGATCATATCCATGTCACCCATCATTGTGGCGAAGTAATTACCGGGAAATAGTCGCAGCGGGTACATTGGATCTAAAAAACAGTTTGAGAATAAGAAATAATATTTAATACATAAATATTTCGTGTTAGTATCAACTTTGTTCTCAGTTCAATAATTCTTTCGTAATTGAGTTAACATTAACATCCTACTTTGAGCAACTTGAGCAAAACACATAAAAAAAAATTTGGTGCAGCCAATCGAAAGTTATGCGCGTACATACATTTCCGCGATTAATTTTTATATAAGACGAGTATGGATTAAGATTGTCTATTATTACGCTATAATCGAAACTCAAAATTTTTTTTACAAAAATTGTTCCGACAAATACATTTTGTATATTTAATCCTTGTCAAGAAAAAAAAATTACCAAAAAAATTACATCAAGAACTGGACCAAAATAGGACTACAAGGGAAGCACTAACTGTTAAATAAAAAACAATATCAAAATCGTTTCACTCAGTCGAAAATTCTAAGGTAACAAAGATAAAAAAATACATACAGTTGAATTAATAACCTCCTCCTTTTTTGAAGTTGGTTAAAAATAACTCCCACGATTCAGAGATAAAACTTTGTATACAGAGTTTTGCTTAGTAAATTTACCATACTTATCGCGATACCTACTACACCTAGATACTGTTACGAAGAAAGATTATTCGCAAAAAAAGATCGAGTATGTTCTTGATTATTCGAATACAACAAACGTAAAAGTTGATTTTTGAGGCACGGAATGACGAACCTTATATCGATAAACGTCTAATATCGATTGGTTGTTGCGTGATTGTTTACAACGAGTTCGTCGGCGGGCGAGACCTTGGTACGGAGAGGACTTGGTCCCTCGTATGTTTGAGATGTTTCTCGAAAGCGCTAGTAAATGTAAAAATCTATAATCACGAACTCTCGCGGGCCGCAGGCAGTTCAGTTTAAGCTACAGTGCGATAAATATAGAAGTGATGTGATCAATCTAGCGAGCTCGGCTACCACTAAGAATTATATTTCGAAATGATATTGTGATTGTAAGAGTGTTGCTAAAAAAAGTCTCTTTTACACGTCAGAAGATTTATTTCCCAAACCAATCAAACCCTGACACGTAACAATACTTGGGAAAAAAATGCAGTAAAATCTAACTCAACTTTTGAGGATTAGTATCGATAAAATTTCTGAACCTTCCTTTACCTTTTCTTTTGCACATTTGTGTTTTATAGCTTTAACAAGTCAGAAATCAATTGGAAAAAAACAAAATACCTATTCCCTATCGGAAACAAGTCTTCGTGGTTATGAGTTCAATATTTAAATTCAGTTCACTCTCAGGGTTGCGGAGTTCCGATGCCAATTACGCCGTGGAAAACTGACATTCAGGTAAAACGGTTGAACTAGTAGTTGACCCCAAATAATCTTAGGAGTAAAAAAGGCTAGGAAGATGATGTACAAACCGTTAGCCATGAGTAGGGACGGTAGTAAAAGACTGATCCACTTCTGTTCAAGAGACCAGTCCGCTATGTGGTACCTTCTTAAAGCGTAGAAGAATGAAAACTGAAATTGATCAAAAACACACATTTGAGTTTCAGTATCGATAAAATTTGAGCATTATTGGTTCTTAATAATTTTTATTTGAAATAAGAAATTGTAGATGAGCAAATTTATTATAAACAAGACAGCTCCCGTACTGTATCTTATGTCGCGGGGAACTTTACAAACAGTCATGAAACGAACACATGAAAAAAAGCAGCAGGTTCGAACTGCTGCTTTGCAGAACAGATAATCGCTGGAGTAAGCGTGTTTTAGAGTGTAGATGGCGTCTTGGCAAACGTAGTGTGTGACGCCCTTTGGCCAGATGGCGGGACAACTTACATAAAAGGGCTGGCAGTGACTGGATGAAGAAAGCAACAGACCGGTCTCTGTGGTTTTCTTTGAGATAGGTCTATGTCCAGCAGTGGACTGCAACGGACTAATGATGATAAATTATTTTGAATACTCACCGTCACACAAAATGTCGTTATAACGAATATAAATCTAAACCACAGTTCCAATTGAGTGAAAGCTGGATTATAAGTCTTGAACTGGAAAAAGAAACATTAAGATATATTTCAAGCTATAAAAATATACAATAGTAATATGTAGGTACGCACTACGTAATTAGTGTATACCATATTTGTAGGCGAATGGCTTTCTTTAAAATATTTCTACTCGTTAGTAAATAAGTGATACCTATTTTTGAAATTAATGGAGAAAACCAAATATAAACAGTGGAACATAGAATCTCCTCCTTTATTGAAGTCGGTTGAAAAAAGAGTTTTCGTATAGGAATATAAGAATATAATAAAAATACTAACATAGAATATGATATCCCTAATATAATATCGTTTATGGAACTCCTGGAGGCCGTAGAAGTTAATGTTGAGTACATAGTGCGTGTACTCCAAGATCCCGAGGTGCATGATTTGAACCTCCTCGCAAATACTCTTTTTACATTTTAAGTGTTGTGTCCTGCAACAGAAAGCAAAAAGAAATCATTCAAATGCAATGCGAAGACAAGGTAATTCTAAAACTGACAACTCTAAAACAATGTTCAGACCATGCATAAACGCTTTTTTTGTAAGCTTGCCAAAGAGACTCTGATGGAACTGGACTTTCTCTGATGGAAAGCAGAATCTAAGAGTAATGGTCACCACACTGATTGCGGGTGCAGACAAAGCAGCATGATGACCCACTCTATGGCGGCTTATTGAGATTGAGCTGCTTCTGTGTCATTGGGCCTCGTGTGTTGCCGTATAGACAATTTAAGCCCAGGTTATTTTCTTCGTACTTTTCATATTCAAATTATTATTCATCATCTTAATATGCAACTGTTGTAGATAGACCTTTCATTAAACCGGAGATTTTGACTTTCTAAATATGTTTGTTTGACTAGTTGGTAGTTTGTTTGCTTTTCGGGTTTTCGTTCCCTTATCAGTGTTGTTGACTTGCGTAATTAAGTTTCTAAGCTAGCACTTAAGTCAGTCACGGGAAGAATATGGGCGGTGTTATGGAAGGTACAAAACAAGACAATACAGAAAACGAAAACTAACGAAAAAACATTAATTTTAGCAAATTGTTTGAGAAAAAATCGACCGGAGTGATACCACGACGATGAAAACCGCTGTGAAACAGTGCTTGCACTGTGTTTGAGGAAGCCCATACACAACTTCAACCCCCTATTTCCCCCTCCATCCCACAGAGCCCGATAACGCACTTGTAACGCGTCTGGTGTTGCGGGTGTCCATGGGCGGCGGTAATCGCTTATCATCAGGCGATACGTCTGCTTGTATGCCAGCCTACACATTAAAAAAAATAATGAAATAGAATCAATGTTACCTGTTAGGTGCCTCGTTTTCACCCACTATTTCGGTAGTGCTATGGTCGGACAGTACACCTTCGATTGAAATACTGATTTGGAAGCGTTTGTCGAATATCTCATCTGTAAATAGAAACCTTTTATTATTATACGCAGAGTCGATAATATGCATAAAATTATTCCGATTTTTCTACCTAAATCCTTTTAGTTGTGTGATAACTATTACATAAACAGCCTGTAACAGTCCAATGTTGAATTTAGTTTTGATCTACTATGATAATGATGTATTTTTAGCCAATTTCGGCCAGTCTCAACGGAGACGAGCCAGCTACGCAAGAGATATTAAAGTCTACAAGTGTGTGTGCAAATGCAGGTTCTTTCTCTGTTCGGTCACTCTCACAGTCCGATAGACGGCTATCCGACACGACCTGGGAGAAATCAGGCGCAGGACCAACGGCTTTACGTACTCCCCAAGGCACGGTGGTTAGGAACGCAACTTCCAAACTTCGGGCTGTTATTAAGCAATTCTATAATTTTTGTTTGTTTGTTTGACTGCCTCGTTGGTCTCGCGGTTGGCGTGAGCGACTGCTGATCATGAGGTCTTGGGTTCGATTCCCGGGTCGGACCAAATGTTTGTATGATCTACAAATCTTTGTTTCGGAGTTTGGGTGTGTTCTATCTATAATATGTATGTATTTACAAAAAAAAAAAGGATATATGTATTTGTATCAGTTGTCTAGTACCCCATAACACAAGCTTTGCTTATCTTGGGACTAAATGTGTGTTTAAATGTCCGAAATATTTATTTATTTATAATCAGAAAAACTCAGCAACACTTTTTGGTCCAACCCGGGATCCGAACCCGAAATCTCTTGATCGGCAGTCGTGTATATAACTGCTAGATCATCGTTGTTGGCCAGACGAATTAGTATAGGGTTTGTTTCTTTCTTTTCATTGCACTGCTGTGGTCCTGCGTAATTTGCTCTTATTAAGTTGGCTTTTACAACAGCCATGAGATGAAAAGACGTGCTCAATATCAATAGTTTTAATAGTCCTCTGCTGGACATAAGCTTCTCCTTCGACAGGAGCTTTTGGCTTAGTATACGATACTGGCTAGCTATACAGTTTGGTATAAACAACGGTTTGTTTCAAGTCTTTTTTTCCTTTGCAGAGCTGTTGTCTTGCGTAGTTTGCTCCCTTATTCGATTCTTACGACACCTACGAGATAAACAGGGGTGGTGATGTTCCGTATTTTTAATTCACCTCTACACGTATCCTTTTTTTTAACGCGGTGTAAAATCCCTTCGGATCTCCGGCTCCTCGGGGGCTAAGGAGCCATGTATGTGGCGATTCCACTAAAAACCACCCCGGCGGCCGGTCTCAGGCCCTGCTCTGATAAAGACCCGGACCATATTATTTCAGGTCACCCCCAGGAACGACGCCGCGTCTAGAGAGACTCTATCCTCCGACAGGTAGGGAGAAGCCGAGGCTTCCCCCAACCTGTCAGCCCAACCGTTTTATGTTGCGATCTGACCGCATGTATCCTGGCGGAGCACCAATGAAGAATGTTACAAAAGCGGAGGAAAATTATTACGCTACGGGAAATAGCAGACGTCAACGAGGTTGTGTAGGTCAGCTAGTATTTAATAAGGGCAGTGAGCCAAGTGATGTACCCACCATCATCATTGTTTGTGAGTATTTCTGCGAAGAGCCACAGTTGCTGGGCTCGGGTGCCCAGCGCTGGGCTATGCAGATGAAATGGACCCTGGTACATAGTGCTCGAGTTCGTCAATACACTAGATGCGGACATTGACGTCGTCATTGTCGGGGATGGACCTGAAAGTGAAAGATTGCGGAGATTATTAAAATAGTCGATTTTATTAAGTCTTGTAGAGATAAAGTTTGATACAATATCACTGCCAAGACCTCACAACTGTTATTACCCAACAACAACAAGATGAGTAATAGTTTTAGCAGTCTAAATAATAGGTCTTTACCTATGAAATTGCCGTTTTGTATGCAATAAGTGAAAGTACTTATTTTTTCAAACTTTTTTATTTCTGTTATTCGAAGTAATCACCCATGCAATCGACGCATCTTTGCCAACGCATTGGCAATTTATTGATGCGATGCAGATCATAGTGTCCTTATTATGGTACCACCGTTGGGATATTTCCTTTCTATTAAAAAAAGAATCATCGAAATCAGTTCATAAGCCACGAAGTTATCCGCGAACACACATAAAAAATATATATACGGTCGAGATTGAGAACCTCCTTCTTTTTTTGAAGTCGGTTAAGAAGCATCATCAGTAATGATGATTCATAATTTCAGCCAAAAAATGTTTACAGCTAGACATAGGTCTCCCCCACAATAACATCAAGCATGTTTACAATCACAAGCAATACGGTAGTTGACTGTTTCGTAAATAAGTACATAGATCTTTAAAACGAATATTACAAAACATCTCGGAAAATATAATTATTACAGCTTTTCATTTCTATTACAAATTTTAATCAAATAAACATTGTAATATATTGCTCAATTGAGTAGTTTAAAACAGTGACGTCACAAGTTAGTATTTAGTACATTTTTCATACAAAATTATCGTTTTGACAGATGATAAAGAGTAACTAATTTGACTAAGGTGTCAACCATCACATAATGGCGATCGCTGGAAGTAGGTACCTATCCAGTACGAACAACTCTTAAGCAGTGCACCCATAGACAAAAATAATTTATATCACCCTAAAAGCTTAGGGTCTGCTTCAGACGATTATTCGATAACCGTGGCAAACAAACGTGCCCAACTGTTTTCTTATTTAATATTAGTACCTTTCTAACAAGTCAAAAATAAGTCTGTGTTATTTAATTTCTTCATAAAAATCCTAGCATGTGATATCATTAACCTCATATCTACATCATGTCGGCCGCAAGAACTCCACTGCTGAGTTTACGCCTCCCCTATTGATTTCCATTTCAGCCGATCGGTAGCGACCTGCACCCAACGAGTTCCTGCGACCTTAACCAGGTCGTCGGTCTGACCTAGCTTTCCTACGCTAAGTTTGCCGTCAGTGCCGTCACGTGGTCTTTAATCAAGGACCTTTCTGCCCCATCGGCCATCGCTTCTCCGAGCTATGTGCCCTGCTACTTCAGCTTGCTGACTCGCTCTGCTACGTTGGCAACTTGTCCTCGTAGAGAGACCCCAAGCATAGCCCGTTCCATAATTCGCTATGTGACCCCGAGCTTCCTTTTGAGGCCCATGGTATGGAATATTTTGGACGAGAAGACACTGCGTAATTTCCCGAACGCAGCCTAGCCGAGTTGGATTCGTCGATTGAGCTATTTCTCGAAGTTGGATCGTTAGTCCCAGATAGACATAGTCATCAATAACTTCGAGGCACTAGCCTCCCAGTAATACGGGAGTGAGCGAAATATGAACATTTGACATGACTTTCGTCTTGTCCATGATCATCAGGCCCACCCGCTGTTACACTCTATTGAGACCTCCGAGTATCGTGCTGAGCTCTTCTAAAGTCTTTGCTATGACTACGATGTCGTTGGAAAACCGAAGGTGAGTGATGCATTCGCCATCAATATTGATGCCGAATGCTTCCTAATCCAGAAGCTTGAAGGCGTCATCCATTGCATTGGTAAAGAGTTTAGGAGAGATCACATCACCCTGCCTAACTCCTATAGATAGAATAGTCTGTGCTCTGCTCCTGTACTCGGACCGACATGGTGGCGTTTTTATACAAACACTTCAGCACTTCGATATACCGATAGCCAATGTGGCATCTCTGAAGAGACTGTAGCACTGCCCAAGTCTCGATCGAATCTCATAGTCCACGAACGCTAAGCATAGTGGCAAATTATACCCTTAATATCTATATTTTATGTAGCCTGAACACTTTTTTTAATGTTTTATGTACTTTATGAAAACCGGCTTGTTAGGGAGGCTGGAAGCTATCTAACCTGCATGTGAGACAATTCGTGATCACCCTTGAAAACAGCTTATAAACATGTCTCAGAAGCGAGATGAGCCTGTAGTTCTTCAACAAGGTTTTGTCACCTTTTTTGAAGATTTATTTGAGAACCACCACGCCTCTGTTCCAGGCGTCGGGCGTAGTACCTTCGAACAGGACGGAATTGAAGAAGCTTCTGAAGGACTTTCAGTATCGGTGTTCCACTCGCTTTTAGAAGCTCCGATGTGATTCCATCCTTACCCTCCGCCTTATTGTTTTTGAACTATTTGAGGGCCATCCTAATCTTATACAGGCTGATGTCCGGGACCTCATATCTACATACAACATCAATCCAAAAATGGTAGTAAAATATTAAACGCAAAAATAATTCCACAAAATAGTAGTTTAAAAATTAAACGCGAAAATAATTTCACAATATTTAAAATAAAGTACCTGCAAGCCCTATAAAGACTCCCAATCCAAATAATGCGAAAAACGCAATAAACACCATCACGAACTCCCCTTTGTGCATTGAATAAATCCTCATTGGAACAGATCTGCAAAAAAAAAACAATTGTATTGGCAGAACACAGCTGTGTCAATGACTGTCTATAGCTGAACAGGAGACGCGCAATAAAAAAAACTAACACTAAAAAAAGCAATTACCTTTCACAGCGATCATGATGATATGCCGGAGCGATATATTTATTAAATTCGCTGAACAAATCACTGAATTGCGTCAATGTATTACGAATTTTGTAATTCCAGCCGCCCGTAGGCAAGTGATACGAATATCCCACATTTGCGGTATCCATTTTCTTTTTATTATTAGATACAACTACTATAAAACAAAAGAATCAGCAAGTTTTAAAATTATTACACAAAACAATAACAGTTTAATATAAAAAATCGTTACTATAACTATTGTTTGTCCTACATTTGGCTATGGCTTGTTTACAAGCAAATTATTGATTTTCCCGCGGGGCTGCCATTGCGAATGATAGAGAGGGGAAATCACTGAAGCTTGGAGAAAATGGACGTGACTAAACATAAAAATAGTAACATGTAGACAAATTTTTTTATATTTATCATATAGGTTGACTAAACATATACCTACTAAACTAAACTTTACTTCAAATAATTGGTTTATAATTCAAAGTTGGTAGTTTTTATTATCTGTTATTACCAGTGTCCACAGACTATTCACTAAAGATGTACGGACACTTAAAAATATGTGTATTATAAGAATTTCTAATTCTTTAAAATTATTTATTTAACACAATGAATTAACTAAACTACAAAAGAAAAGTCTAGATTTCTTATTGAATATCCGCACGCAGTAGCTCCACCTAGCGACGATTATGAAAGACTAGTTTGATCAAACAAATTTGGTCAAATGACGTTTAACAATTAGAGCCGAACCAATACACAATTTTTTTATTCCTCTTACTTTTCACATTATTTTTATCCATAATTGCCACTGAAAACTTAATGACTCAGGATATGATGTACCCTTGAGTATAGCCTTCCCGTGACTGACTGTCAGCGCATAGATTCGTGTCCTAAAGGGTCATGATATATTGTCCTAGATTCAGTATTTTGCCTGGGGAGTTGAGAACTGCGCAATTGCATCTGTATCGAACCTGTATTAATTGGGACGGTCCTGCACCGGATTGAGGTCGTTGGCCTAGATGTCAAATCTGCGGCCTAATTTACCTGTGACCTAACGACCCTGTAAAGGTGCAGCTGACGAGAACCCTAGATACATATAGGTCGACTTATGTTTTATTGTATCCAGCATCTATTAAATTAACTAAGAACACTCTAAATTTTTCAAACGAGAAAACGTAAGGAGAAGACAAAATATCTTTATTTGCATAAACAACTTGAAGTCGTATCTTTTGCAGTAATTAAACACACAATAGCAGCAAGCTGTTTCCTCTAATATTTAGCAAAATTATTCCACCATATACCTGTGTCGACAACAACAACGTTAACAAGATAAATAAAAGATCAAGATGGTATAGGTTTGAATCCCGCTCATTTCAATTTTTACAAGCTTTTTATTAACTTGCAATGTAATGTGTCTACATCGAGTCGCCAACAATTTGAAAAACATTCGAACTAAGTGTCTCCACAGAGCCAATAAATATTTGCAACAAGCGTATTCTTTTTGTTTACCGCCATAAACAGAAACACTGTTCCTAACATTTGCCAAAACAAGGAAATTACAAAAACTTTTGTCACCAACAGGTGTTGACAACATGAAAACTGCCAACTTTTTTTCGGTGGAGACTCGGCTTAAGGATAGTAAAGATCTTTGGCAAGGAATCACGCTGGAAACAATGAAGCAAGACTTATTTTAGCTTTTACGTCTGTC
This sequence comes from Spilosoma lubricipeda, assembly GCA_905220595.1. Taxonomy (NCBI): domain Eukaryota; kingdom Metazoa; phylum Arthropoda; class Insecta; order Lepidoptera; family Erebidae; genus Spilosoma; species Spilosoma lubricipeda. Next base: position 19,801,742 of record HG992282.1, on the reverse strand, counting down.
TGTCTATTGGTCTTGATTACTACTATGCCAGAGGTCGTGGGTTCGATTCCTATAGGATTTCATTCAAAACAAATAAGTGTGTGATGTTAGTGTTTATTTATTATGACACTTATAACTTATAACACACCAATTAAAGACAATAAATGTCAAGTACCATGACAAGTTAAAATATGTTTACTGAATACCTACAGTTTTAAGTATTGTTTAATAATTAAGCCGCCCTTTGTACACTACACTTCGGATATTTTATGCATTATGTACTTATTTAGCTCTGTAATAAGGTGTGCAAATAAAGAGTTTTCTATTCTATTCTATTCTATTCTAAGCTTTCTGCACTCCTTCGACGTATAAAAAGTCAGTATTTTAAGAATGTTATGTTTACAATCGCCATATTTGTTTTAAAAGGGAAATATTGACACTTTTCATGTACAAATTTATATTAATTTGTATGTTAATTAGTATTTTTTATGGAAAAGGGAGTAAACGATCTGGCGATACATTACACAGCGCAAGCGCTGTTTCACACCGGTTTTCTGTGAGGCCGGGGTATCACTCCGGTCGAGCCGGCCCATGTATGCCGAAGCGTGGCTCTGCCACAGAGAATGTTTTTAAGTTATGAACAGTCCGGTTACCATTGTAAACGCTCAGCCTAATTTGGATCAGACGGCTGTGTGTGAGATTAGTTAAATTATTATTTACTAGCTGTTGCCCACGGCTCCGGCAGCGTGTATGTAAATAGTAGCCTATTTGTTATTCTGATGTATAAGCTATATAAATGTAAAGTTTCATCCAAATCCGTTCAGTAGTTTGCGCGTGAAGAAGTAATAAACATACACACTCACAAAATTTCCCCTTTAAAAATATAGTAGGATAAATAGATCAATGTTTGTTTTCTTAGTATTTCATGCGCTGCCGATATTAAAGTGAGAGGGTGAACACCCTTTGTCCCCGCCAATGGCGAGTGACACAATATGAAAAGGTAATATCCGACGGCATTCCGTACTATTTAAATCAACCTACTGTACAGGCAATAAAAACATAGTGAAGAGAAATTATTGGAGTATGCATTAGATTCCTAATAATTGCCCGAGTGTAGTTAACGTCCAACGAAGTGGGCACTGTCGGCTTGTGTAGAATATTTGAATGGCCTATATTTGAGGTCCCCAGTTAAAATAGCTCCACAACTGAAAATTAGGTCACCTCTTATAGATACGTGACCTAAAAAATTTCACCGATTCCTTTGTACTCATGACGTATATTTGACACAAAGGGTGTAGGGGTTTAAGCAGTAACCTCGCCACTTTCTACTACGCTGACTATTGTGGGATTGATCCCCATATGGGTCAATTTTTTTTGTGATCATACATTTGTTGTTAGAATCCTGGGTGTTCTTTGTAAAACTACAAGCCTGTATTCGGCTTACGGCTTACTTTGTGTTTATTTCATGTATGTTTTGTAGTCGCCCGCGATGAGTTATTGCTTTACGTCCATTTGAGAGACTAGGGTCTTTAATCACTTCAGTGACTCGATGAAAAGTTACGAAATAAATGCAAAACATCGATTATGTATTACTCCAGTCGCGTGTCCCGAAGAATGGCTCTCCTACTAATATATAAATACCTTATCCGTACGCTGAAGAATTAAGAATATAGATTATCACCACCCCTATCCATCCCTTGGGTGTCGTAAGAACCAACTAAGGGAGCAAACTACGCAGGACAACGGCACTGCAACTGTAGGAAAACTTTAAACAACCCGCCTGGCCAGCCGTGGTCTCTACCGTGGGAGAGCCACGCCGGCATGAATGGGCCGGCTCGACCGGAGTGATACCACGGCCTCACAGAAAACCGGTGTGAAATAGTGCTTGCGCTGTGTTTCACCGAGTGAGAATACCGGAGGCCCATAACCCAACCCCTCAAAGCTGGGTAACGCACTTGCGACGCCTCTGGTGTCGCGGGTGTCCATGGGCGACGGTAATCGCTTACCATCAGGTGATACATCTGCCCATTTGTACCCTATACCATAACAAAAAAAATATTACTTTATTCACATACTAACTTACTACTCTTGCACGTCTGCCTTAGTACTAATAGACGAATAAAACCTCTGCAGTCTGGAGCACAGAACAAGCCACGCCCACTTTGATGACGTCAGGACCCAGTTGAAATTACATTGCACAGCTAGGCCCTTTCATCTTTGTAATTGGAGCCTAAATTAATGCAGGTCTTATTTTTCAAGTCCAAAGGTTTTATTTAATGAAACACTTCACGTCGTACATCAATTTATTTATTCAACATAAAGCTTCACATGCAAACACTTATAATAAACATTTAGACAAATACTTACAACAAATAAAATTCTCTAAATTCGAGTGATTTTAGATAATAAATAGGAACAATTTTATATTAAATAGGTACAGTCAGGAACAAATATCTTTCCCCAATCGTGAACACAATATCCAAACCCATGAGAATGATTTTAGGAGTGAATTTCTTTTTTTTTTCACACCGATTTTCTTTGAGACGGAGGTTTTACTGCGGTCGAGACAGCTATCCCTACTTTTAACATAGCCGTTCGATTCTCATATGTGCAAAATGACTTTGGTTTATAAGATTTTCGTGTCTGACTGTACCTTGTACGTACAAGCTACAAAAAAGGAATGTTTAGAATGGTCAATTTTCTTTGGAAGTTGTAAAATACAACCAACTTAAGGTGATTTATTGAAAGTTGACGAAGTTACAAGAGAACTAGGTAATTACCTGTATTAGGGCTGGTTTCAACAGTTCCTGATAAGTTTCAGTTAGCTATATATCATATTCTTCTATTAAACGGGTAAAGGTTTATTTATCTCTATCCGAGATTTGTGAAATCAAATCTTTAATTATCGTGAAGTTAACATTAAAAAAGTCTATCAAGGACTTCATCAGCAAGGGGTAATATTAACCATAGTAAATTATATTGAATTTTGACAAATATATTGTTGATATATATGTCTGAATTCTGGAGTCTCATGAGAGAATAAACCAGTGTTGAAATTTGTTGATTGTGTTGAAAGAATTCATTGAAATTTCAACTTTATTGTTGACAGATTTAGGTTTAAATTAATAAGAGTGATACTTCCCATAGTTTTCTAATTCATAACACTTCGAGGTCACGTAATTTCGAATGAACTAAAATCGTGAATGCTTAAAACATATTTTTACATACAATTTCTGTATCAACGCACTAATAACCTATTTTTACTTAAATTAGCGTGATTACAATTACTTTGACACGTATTCGATTTATAGAAGGAACACGACCAGCGTGTCTTTATAAATTTGGTTCAACTTTGGAAATCATTTTATTTTCTCAGCATTTACCTATAATTTTGTGCGCAATTCACATGCCTATACTAAAAATACACATCTAAAAATTACATTATACCATTAATTTTTAACAATGGCAACATTAAATTTATATTTCATATAGAAGAATATTAAACATTTAAATGGCAACACCAAAAACTTTTGAATTTAAAACACAGTAAGTACAAAATTACTTTGCCTTTCTCATATTCAATTATTTGTGACAGTATTTTCTAAAATATAAAACTAATTTTAAAACATAATATTTAATTAATAATAAGCAAATATACGATAGCGGGTACACATTAGCGAAATAGTAGAAACTCTTTAAAATAGCTTTATGTTTGTAAATATACTACTTTCATGTAAGTTTCATTCGCGTTAAAAAAATTGTGGCGCATCAATCAAGTTTCGGCCCTTGACCAATCAAGTTCTAAGAAATCAGTTTGTACAAAAGTTTGATAATTTATTGGTACGTCACTATTTTTTAATGCGTTTATATTCAGTAAAAACCACGAGAGATACTTGAGAAAATAGCTGTACTACGCTAAATGTTACATTGACTGCATTTATTTATTTTGAATGAAGATTATTTAATTATTATTTTTTAAACTGCAAAAAATATACAAATCTTTAATAAAAATGAAAAGATTGATATTTTTATTTATTAATTGCGATTGCGGATTGACAAATGAGAGGTATCTTTTCATCTGTGTAAATGAGTCTTGTCGGTTTCTAAACTAATACAGCATCCTCGTAGTACAATTTATTCCTAATAGTTCCATGTAGCCAGTCAAACAAAAAAAATAATTCACATAGTTTCATACATGGAACTAATGGGAATAGATATTTGAAATGGAGGTTTTATTCCCAGTAGTTTCATGAAGCAAGTTCCACTTGGAACTAATGTAACAGTATACGTTTTCGCATTCGTTCTATGTAATTTTATTATTTGTAGGGACCGTCTCCACGGACGAGAAAATAGCGACGGATTCGCTCTTCTATTGTCGGGCTATCTCCATGAACGAATATACCTTCAGCATATTGTTCGCGACTCGGTAACGGAATCGGCAAATGTATATAATAGAATATGTGGCAATGCGATATTATTCTCTCGCCTATGGAGAAGGCTGACATTACTTGTTTTTTTTTCTAAAATACAAAATAAAGTAAGCGAAAAATGCCACAGAGGGTCATCGTTGATTTAATTAATACATGGGCAAATTCGTAGATTTTAAAGTGTGAAAGTTTCACGTGGAACTGGCCACATGGAACTGTTGGGAATAAACTTCAAATACAAGTAATAGAGTAAAACAGTACACTTTGTGATTTAATAAATTATTATCGGTTTTTTGGCAAAACAATCTAAAATATATCTTATAATAGGTACTATGAAGCCTTGTATTTGGCGACTAGTTCGCTTCTTAGGTTTCAACAATATTTAACTAAGTATAAAATAAATAAAAATAATAATAAAATACACTTTGAAATTACTTTACTACAGCAACAGAAAACTATTGCTTGGCGACATTTTGTTACCATTTTGTCTTTAGTGTTGACAGTTGTTAAGAACAACAAAATTGTGTGTGATTTATGTTTTTTTTGGCCTCCTCAGAATATCTGCGAAAAATCTGAAAAATCAATGTTTTGTTATCATTAATTACCAATGTCATACAAACAAATGTACACTCAGACTCATATAAACCAATACTAAATATATGTTTATTTTTAAAGCAAGGCTGGTCAATATTCTGACCAAGCTGTGTAACACTCTTCAATCTATTTGTCTAAGCAATATTCCTTTTTCTATTTTTCCCTCCCATTTTTTAGGTGAGTAGGTACAGTTTTCATTTTATACTCTCAATTTTTCCATCCCATTCCAAATTTCAAATAGACCCTCTAATCTATTTGATAGCAAATGGCGGCTATTACATCAGTGGAATACACTTCATACTTGGCAAAATGTAAGCTCATTATAGACTGCAAAATATGGAAATTGAACATACTTCTGCCAAGCCCCTTCTAGAAAATGACGTGAGTGTTTGTAAGTAAATGTATAACTCATCGATTATCACTAGAAGGTGACGTTCTTGTGGCTAGTCATAGCCTAAATGAAAAGGTAGGATTTCCTAAAAGCCTGTTCCCAGATCCCTCTCATTTAAGGCGAAGGATGGCAAACCACACGGTTTTAGTCGATTTCCTCGCAACGCACCTGCCCATCACAAATCTTGGTGAGTTAACAACATCCAGAGGTGGTTTCAGTAAAATTTTAACAAAAATAAAACCGACTTCAAGGTTTGACTCGATTTCTCTTGGATGGCATCATCAGATCTTAGTGTCCTTATCATGGTATCACCATTGGGATATCTCCTTTTTTTGGGTTCCGAAGTTGTGGAATACGTTCCTAGGAATTGAATAAAGATAATACGTACATTATACAGTGCTATTAGTGTCCGGTAATGGTGTCGGGATAACCGTGGCGTTGTCAGCGACTGTCGTGACGTCAGCTGCTGTCGTGACGTCACTGCTGGTGACATTAGAAGGCGGTGACGTCACGGTAGTAGCTGGCGGAGGCACTGTTGTGTTTGAATTATCTATAAAGAAAAGGTTTCTTAATTAGATACTGATGAAGCTGATTAAGTTAGAAATGATGTACAGATTTTCTTGAGAAGAGAACACCAAAGTGATTGATCAAAGTGGATCTAGCCATTTCTTTAAATGATATAGGCAATGACAATCCAGCAGACGTTCCTTTTAATGGAAAGTAAAGAATGTCCGCAACTCAGAAAACACAGAAGTCACAAGCACGTGTCGGGCCTGATGTAGGAGTGAAGATGGTTTCGGTCCGAAAATACAGCAGATGACAATTTCTTCCAAAAACTTTCTTGAAGGTGCACAGTGGTGGAGCGCCATTCAGGAGTTATAATACCAGAGATAGACACACATACATCACCATCAACAGCATTGGCAAGTTCACAGCTAGACATGTGCCTTTCTATTAAAAAAAGATTATATCCATAGAACACCCAGATTCAAAACAACAATTTGCGGTTCACACAAAATGATGTCTCAAGTAGAGTTTTAACCCACAATACTTAGCGTAGTAGAAAGCGGTGGGGCGACCGATCCGCTCAGTTAGGTTGGTTAGTGGGGGGGGGAGAGGAGGGCTGTTTACATACCTTTGACAAAGTCCTGGAACCACCTGGTGATGCCTGGAGCATATTTTTTGATCCAGTCGATTCTGAAAATCGCCGTGTCCACAAGCTTTTGTAGTACTTGAGACATAGGTATTAACTTCTGTTTGTGTTTGATAGCGAAGGATTTTAACTGTAAAGAAAAGATATAAGAAACCTCTTTACTAAACAATAAATATATTTTGGACATCTAACACACAAGTTATATTATAATATCATCATACAGACCCGAAAATCGAACCCGAGACCTCAAGCACAGCAGTCGCATTTGATAAACTTCACAATACTAGAGCTGCTGGTCGTGGTATGAGTGACATTATCAATGTCCACATTAAAACATCCTCGTTTTAAATAATAATTTAAATATCTGTGTTCTGTATAAGAGTGTTTACTCCTTAGAGCATACAAACATGGAGGGAGCGCTGAACGAGCAGAAAGCGTGATCGGAGTAGAGAGAGAGAGAGAGACCGAGTTTAGTTAAAGTTTGTCCGCAACCTTCTGATTGGTGGACGCACATACCAATTTGCATGACTGATTTGGTGGGAAATACTCAAACCAATAAGAAGCATACACCAACCAATCTTGCGTGAGAGAGACAGACACTAACTAAACTCAGTCTCTCTCTCACTACTCCGATCATGCTTTCAGAGCTTCCTTCATGTATTATGCTCTAAGGTTTACTCCTTGAATTTTATGTAAATATTTGCAGAACAGAAGTTTCATATATATTTTCGACATGAAACATCTAGTTTTTAGAATCGGACCGGCCGATACTATCACAGCGTCGCCACGATATAAAACACATCCACTGAGGCGAAGCGTCGGTGACTGTATATAATAATAATAATAATAATTCTACAAACAAAATAATTTCGATATATATTCTGCGACGGCTACATCTAAACAAATAAAAAAAAAGAAGTGTTTCTTTGTAAGTTCTTATTAATAGCGTTTTACCGGTGGATCGATTTTGACGGGACTTTCACTGGCAGATAGTTGATGATATAAGGAGTAACTTGGGCTACTTTTTTAGACTAGTTTCACCCCACGGCGTTATCTCAGGTTGTTGTTGTAACACCGCAGAGCTCGGTCATTTAAGAATAGGATCAGCAGTCTGCAGTACCTTGGTGAGTTCATCATCAGTGGTGATGAGTCCGAAGGCCCCGCTGACGACGGCGGGGAACATGAAGGCGTCCATGTCGCTGAACGTGTGATGCAGCTCGTCGAAGTGTGCGATCAGGAAGTCCTGAGCCACGCGAGTTCCTAGCGGAGCCTCAACTGTCCACGCAGCTACCGCGTACTGTTTCGGGATCTCTGAGATACTCTTCTCCAGCAACCTGACAACAATACGTCAAGTGTCACTCTTAAATCATCAGTAATAGTTTAACACTTCTGTTCTTCTTCCTAGCTTTTATTATTTTCAAGTTTTATTAGGGTCGGCTTCTAGTTCAACCGGTTTTACCTGAGTATCAGCTTTTTTCAGTACCTCTAGGGCACAGACTTGTCTTGGTAGCCTATAACACTTCACTGTTGAATAAAATCCATTTTTATGGTAACAACTGCCAAAATGACTCTACTATGCATTATAGAAAGCATGAGCAGAATCCATGAGTGGTGGTCACCATTCATCACCCTCATTGCGAATGTGGAGAATGTAGCACGGTGAACACACTATAGTGATTAGAAAATACGTTACTTGAGGTAAATTTCTTTCTCTTTATAGTTATACAAACCTACTTAGTTCCTTTCCTTATTTTTTATGACACCTATTGGATAAATAGGGATTGGTGACATAAATACCGTATTTTTAATCTATCACCACACGGATGTTATAACCCGAAATATTTTTAGATGTCTCTACAATGAGACTCTACATCTACAATGAACAGATTTTTTTTGTCCTCACTGTACCTGACTGACGCTAAATCAGATTGTCATTAGTGTCAGACGGGTACTTGTCAAATTTGAAAAGGGGTGTTCATTCTGTTCTTGTATCGCTAAACTAAAATTTCTTTTATTATGTCATTTTAGTAAAGCGATTTCCAAAATATTTTTCTACATGTTTGTATTTAGATAACATCTAGTTTTAACTGACTTCAAAAACTGAGAAATTTCTCAATTCGACTGTTTTTTTTTATTACTTACCTTAAAACTTCCGACTGGAAGAACCGTTTTTTATATTTTTATTAGATTAGATACCATATTAGATTAATTTTAGTCAATCTCTGACATTAAGAATTATGGTTAACAGGACAAAACAAATTTTCAGTGACTTTTAGTTTAGTTTAGAGAGTCTTCGAACAATGTTTTTTTTTTCACAGCGCAATCGCTATTTCAAATTTATTATTAATTTTTGTATATATTATTGATGTAATTAGCATTATTGAACCGTTGAAATATTCTTATTACTGTACATACTGTACTGTACTGTACGTACATACTTACCATTGTATGAGGGATTCATCCCTAACACTGGGCAGGTTATTGATGATGAGGCTCTTGACAGTGGGGTCCGTGGAATTGACGAACACCTTCCATAGGAACTCAAACTCGGAACGACCGCCGTGTCTTAACGCCATGTTGTATACTAGAGGGCGGAGGTAGCTTGGGATTCTGTAATTAAGATTTTTTTCACTATCAATTTTGACTTTACAAAAAGAATAAATTATTATGGTGTGTTTATTACATTACTAGCTGATGCCCGCGGCTCCGCCCGCGTGTATGTCGGTTATCGCATAAATATAATAGTCTATGTGTTATTCTGATGTGTAAGCTATACTACTGTAAAGTTTCATCCAATCCGTCCAGTAGTTTTTGCGTGAAAAAGTAACATATCTTTTTTTTTTATGGAATGGGTGGGCAAACTAGCAGACGTATCGCCTGATAGTAAACGATTACCGACGCCCATGGACACCTGCAAACACCAGAAGCGTCACAAGCGCGTTGCCGACTTTTGGGGGATAGGGAGGGAGATACGGGGAGGGGCTTTGCGTTATGGGCCTCCGGTATCCTTAATCACTCGGTGAAACACAGCGCAAGCACTATTACACACCGGTTTTCTGGGATATACACACTCACGAACTTTCACCTTTATACATTAGTGTAATAGTGTTATCAGGATATTAATAATGTTATAGTGTGTCAGGACTGTCTCGTTGGTCTCACGGTTGGCGTTTGCGACTGCTGATCGCGAGGTCTCAGGTTGGATTCCCGGGTCGGACCAAATGTTTGTATGATCTACAAATATTTGTTTCGGAGTTTGAGTGTGTGGGAGTATGTATTTACAAAAAAAAAGTATATATGTATTTATATCAGTTGTCTAGTACCCATAACACAAGCTCTGCTTAGCTTGGGACTAGATGGCATTGTATGATAGATGTCCGAAATATTTATTTATTTATTTATTAAATTGGAAGCAAAATTCTAGTAGTTGTAATTCATTAAAAAATGAGTTTCGATTTACTCTCGATCTTATAAATTTAGTGTTATATACGGTACTAGCTGACCCACGCAACTTCGTTTACGTCTCTTATTGCCCGTAGCGTGATAATTTACCCCCGTTTTTGAAATATTTTTCATTGGTGCTCCGCTCCTATTGGTCTTAGCGTGATGATATATAGCCTATAGCCTTCCTCGATAAATGGGGTATCAGAATTTTTCAAATCGGACCAGCGGTTACTGAGATTAGCGTGTTCAAACAAACAAACAAACTCTTCAGCTTTATATATTAGTGTAGATTTTAGTAGTACAGTCTTAGTAAGACTAGGAGAATACCGATTTAACTTTTGGTTACAATATTTTAGTTCTTTTTATCGAGTATTTTTTTGTTTATAGTTTTGTGTTTTCACTTCTGTCGGCAGTCCTCACGATTGCTTTGTATTTTTTTTAAATTTTCCTTCTCTTTCCTTTTATCCTGCATACTTTGCTCCCTTAGTCCGCTCTTACGACACCCATGGGATGAATAGGGATAGAGAGAAGTAAATATACTCACGGGTTATTATTAACATCGGCTTGTTGTGTCCAGTTGTCGAACTGTTCCCTGGCCCACTTGAGACAGCGTGGCGACTCCACGTAACATTCCCACATCACCAGGTTCTCTATGAGGAAGGCTTCGTTGTCGTCTTTGGGCTTGTCCAGTCCGTAGTTCACGATCTCAAGCTGTTTAGCTAAGATTATCTTCATGTAGTCCTGTTAAATAGCATTACAATTATGATACACGAACGATAAAATAAGACATTAATCAATCTTTTCGAATGAAACTTAGCAGTTCTAAACCAATAAAACATTTTATTTATACTAGTTGCCCCGGCAAACGTTGTTTTGCCGTAAAAAAAAATTTAGGGGTATGAAAAACAGCTGTTGGCCGATTCTCAAACCTACTGAATATGCATATAAAATTTCATAAAAATCGATCAAGCCGTTTCGGAGGAGTATGGTAACTAACATTGTAACACGATAATTTTATATATAAGATATCGACATTTGTAGTATCGACAAATTTGAATCATGATCCACTTTACTTACTTTCTTACAGACATTCGAATACAATTAGGTTGACTTTCGTGGAAATATGCATTTCCGTGGTAACGACCTTGTTATCTTTCATTTAATTGCACAGATAATTATCTGGTACAGTATCATAAAAAGCATTTGTTCTGGGGTACCTTTAGTTAATTCCATGGGTTTAAAATATGAACATTACTGTTTTATCTATTAAGTACATTCTCGGCCAAAAGTGTTAGACACCCCTATAAAACATGAATAATTCAAAAAGTATTGAAAAAAAATTTGCATTTGTTTTAACTGTTATCATTCCAGTGTTCTTGAACGATAATTAAAACAGTAGATAGTCTATTTCAATGGGCTGTAAATTATCTGGTGAAGAAAACTAAACATATGGGATAGTAAATGAAGAAATATCCAGACACATTGTCAGTCTTCATTTGTTATAATAATAAAGAAATTACCGTGTGTAGTTTAGATGTGAAATTGACCTTCAAATTTTTCGATAATGATAAAAAAATGGGAATTGTGTAGTAAGGAACGTATAAAACTGCAGTTTTGTACAAATAAAAGAAATATCGAGTAGAGATTACGAAAATAGAGAAATAGGAGAAAGAGACGAGAGAAAATTATAAAATGTTCACGGTGCGCATTGTGTGCGTGTAATGTGTCATTTAAGGTTTCTGTTTCACATTTATACAAATAAATAAAATTGGAGTGTCTGTTTGTAATATTAAAATAACCGCCTTTTACTTAATGCATATGTATGTATACACGGTACAAATACCGACGGGACTTTCACTGGCAGGTAGCTGATGATCCGGGGAGTAACTAAGGCTACTGTTTTTAGACTAACTTTGTCGCGCGGCGTTACTCGCGGTACAACAAGAACCGCGGGTAACACCGCGGGGTTCAGCTAGTGTAAAATAAATCTAGCCTGACATAAAACGTGTGACTGTTAAGCGCCAGGACTGTTGTTGTGTTCAAGTATACTAACTTTTAAACTTTCGCGTTCCATGATATATTAACAATTATTTTTACGGGAATTGGGGCTGACTGGCCTCCTGGCCTCCTGGCACTGGCCAGTCAGCCTGTGACCACGGCCAGTGCAACCTGGTCGAAACGTCAGGCAAATCAGAGGTATGTGATACCTTTTAATAAGTGATCGCGTTAATTCCCGTAAAAATAATTGTTAAAGTGTTCAAGTATAATTTTAACAAAAAACCCTACTTCAAGAAGACTTAATTATAATGGGACCACACGGGAATAACCAGCTTTTAAATAAAAAAAGAATCTTTAAAATAGGTTTACCCAGTCGAAAGTTCTGAGGTAAAAACATAAAAAACACAGTTGAATTGAGGACCTCCTACTTTTTTGAAGTCGGTTAATAAATTACCTGAAAATATAAATATCCAGAGGTAGACTTCAAGTTGTGCCTGAGGAAGGCCATATTGTTGAGGAGCTGGTCCCACACCATCTTCGAGGTCTCTCCATTCCTGACGCAGGTCGTGAGCCCCAGGGCGTAGCTGTAGTTGAGCTGGGCCACCTTGGCGAGGTTGAAGGCGTCGTCGATCAGCTGTGACTTGGTGATCGGAGACTTGATGTGTCCTGACTGGAGGGCTTCGCTCAGAAGCCGCCAGTTGGTCTGATCATAGTTCACGCGATAATAACCTGGGCAATTTAAAGGTTGTGAATGAGATGGAAAATTCAAGAAATGTAAGCATCGTTGGAGACTCGAGTCACCTCGGCTGGTAATAATATGGTCTCACACAGTGTTCGAAACCAAACGCAAGATTACTATGGCAACACTGTGTGATTGTCTTTGGTTATGTCAAGGTAAAATAGTATTCAGTTTGGAACTAGGTTTTGAGAAAATGTCGGTTGGTGCCGTGTTTTAATTGTTGAAAATCATTGTATTTAGTTCCATGTAGGATTAGAATGGCCATCGAGGTTTGACGGGCTGATGTTAACTGTTCATCGTTGGAAGGGCCATTGTATAAAATTAGTTCGGGAAACTCGTTAATGGCGGCCGGGCTGTTTTGATTGCAAATTGTGATAAGTTTTACTGATAAATCATCCACTTCGGAAGTGTGTGATAATCGATTAGAACAAGATTGTAAAGCTCCAGTGTGTGTATAGTTTTGGCCACTGTTTTGATTGTATAACCTTAGTGTACTTGTCGGACGGCGGAGGCCGCGATCAAGGTTAGGATTAGGAATCCGTCCGACCTTGTTAGAGAAGTAAAACGTTGAGATGTGTGTTATGAAGCTAAATGATAATCGTACCTGGGGCGCCCCATCTCCGCAGTGAAGAAGAATACACATCACGGACACTAGTGAGAACTTAGTGATTAATGTAATTTTTAACGGGGTGTTATAGTCTCTAGTTTGACCTGTTCACCGGTGATCGGTCTGTGAGTGTTTATCTTGTCTCTATGGGCCGGATAAGGCTAATCACAAGGTTCCTTCCACTCCAAGGGTCCAGCACTAGTGGACAGGATTAAACACACAGGAAACTAGTTTTAAGCATTTTTGTTGCTGTTTATCGAGTGGAAACTTCTTGAATTCCTTTAATTCACAATGAACAGCAAACTATTTGAAACTTAACTTAAGAACATTGAAGATGTCCACCGATGACAGTACCCTGCACTTATTAGAAAATAAGAGATTACATTTCCAAGATTTGTGAAAATAGCCAATAACAGCAGATATTTTGCGATGCAAAAATGTTGGGACATAATTGTAAATATAATTAGTAGAAGTCTTTCACATAACCGGAGTTCATTTAACCGATCTTCACCGGCCATCATCCCTATTCATGAGGGTCGTAAGAACCGTCTAAAGGAACAAACGACGCAGGACAAAATCACTGGAAAAGGAGAAGGAAAATTTGACTCAAAACCTATACCAATAAGTCTGGCCATCGTGGTATAATACCTTTTTTTTTATGGAATAGGCGGGCAAATGAGCAGACATATCAGCTGATGGTAAGCGATTACCGCCGCCCATGGAATCTTGCAAACACAAGAGGCATCACAAGTGCGTTGCCGGCCTTTGGGGGATAAGGAGTGGAGATAGGGAGGGGGTTTGGGTTATGGGCCTCCGGTATCCTCACTCACTCGGTGAAACACAGCGCCAGAACTATTTCACACCAGTTTTCTGTGAGGCCGTGGTATCACTCCGGTCGAGCCGGCCCATTCATGCCGAAGCGTGGCTCTCCCACGGTAATACGCCAAAACTTTACTACAGAGAGGCTTAAATCCAGTAGTGGGGGCTGTTAATGAACGGTACACTGTTAGGCTATTGGTTAAAATGGTTGCCACATCACTTTCCACTGCGGTGAGTGTTGTCGATTCAAACCTCACATGAGACAATATATACTTTGTGTGATTTACGATTTGTTGTTCTGAGCCTGTGTATTTTTGCATCTGTTTTACGTATGTTAGTAAAATAAAAAAAAAATGTGTTTCCTCACCGATAGCTCCAACATTAACATAGAAGGCTTGTGTGGAGGTGATGTTGACGTTGATGACGGCTAGACGAGTTCTGAGCCAGGCCTGAGGGGCGCTGGTCCAGGGTCCGGGCGAGTCCACGACGGCGTAGCTGAGCGGGATGTGCCACAGCTGGTCCACCATCTTCTGGTACGGCTCCGTAGCTGTCGTGAACAGCCGCTGCAATGTACAAATACATATATTAATTAAGTGTCACGTTGTTTGTGCGCTATGGACTCCTAAACTACTAAACCGATTTTAATCAAATTTGCGCACCGTGTGCAGATTGATCCAACTTGAAAAATAGGATAGTTTGTATCTCAATTTATATTCGCAATATTATTTCATTGCCAATTATTTCACAGTCACAATTATCTGTTAGTTCCATTCGATTCAAAAAGATGGCCTTAGAAGATTATTTGTTGACTGGATTTAGTTAGTATTCAATAGATGGCGCTATGTTAAAATTACAACTAATGTAAATGTTGGCGAAATGGGAAAACATTATTTCTTTTGGAGAGACGCAGACGAAGTTGTGTGGGTAAGCTAGTTGGCTAATATTTTGTTTTGCTCACGTAACTTAGCGTTGAAATGACGTCATTCTAATAACATTTACGTTTGTAAAACATCAACTTGGCTAGGGGGGATTGTTTGCCCGGTGTTTCGATAATAAGAACTTGATACAGAGACCGCGGGCAACAGGAAGTCATGTATTAATGTGGAAACATTTATATATGACTAGCCACTGTCTATAGTGCTTTTAGTACGAGCCACTCGACGGCACTCCGATATCAACTTAGTTGTAAATCTTAATGCAATGAGAGAAGTAAGTCTGCGACTGACTTCTGATTCAACCCGTTTTACTCAAAAAACAGTGAGGGTAAACTGAATTCGAAGGTGGAACTAATATCAAGATTGCTATAAATGTTCATGACCGACGGCTTAACAGCGCGAACTTCCATACTTCAGGTTGTTTTTAAGAATTTCTTAAAATCCGAGACCTCTCCGAGACCTCTCGATCGGCAGTTGCATACGCTAACCAACAAGGAAGGTTTGATCAATGAGAGAAGTTAGTACCTGTTCAAATTCAATATTCCCATTTTCATAATTCCTATTAACGTTGACGACAGGGTACCCGGCCTGCTTCGTCCAGGTCTTCATAAAGTCCACCACCGATAGGTCTTTTAGCGCCGGATCCGATTTCGTCGCTTTCGACATGGACTCCCATAAGTCTGTCTCTTCAGCGTTTAAGTACTTCCTAAAAATTAAATAGACGTTGTGTTAGCAGATTTTCTCTTTACTTATTTATTACAGTGGCGCATAAAAGCTAGCTCTAGCAAATCTGTACATGTCACCTTTACTCTGAGAAATGACAACTGCCCTCCAATCAAACTTGGAAATGACGTTCTACCCCATCAAGATTCAGTAAAATATCTGGGCATACATCTTGACAGGAAGCAAACATGGAAAACGCACATTAAAAAAAAACGTGAGGAGCTAAATATAAGACTTGCAAACCTAGACTGGCTCGTGGGCAGTAGATCACACGTCACCCTGGAGAATAAGATACTCATTTACAAAACTATAATTAAGCCAATCTGGACTTATGGCATCGAGTTGTGGGGATCAGCAAAGAACTCGAATGTGGAGATCCTGCAAAGGTTCCAAAATAAAGCACTAAAAAGGATAACCAATGCACCTTTATTCATTAAAATCTGCGAATTGCATGAGTACACAGAAATGAAAACTGTCAAAGAGGAGGTGGAACACAGAGCAAAAGCATACAGGGACCGCCTAGGAGCCCATACTAACAACCTAGCAACGGTGTTATGTGAGCAGATGTGTAACAGAAGGCTGAAAAGACAACATATTTGGGACTTGATTAATTAACCCTAATTAATATGAGATAGTTTTCTCACTGGAGGAACAATCTCTCACGCTATTGCATCTTCCCCAAACAATCTGTTAAAGGCTTGTGAAGCCGATTGCAAGATATCGATAAGA
Source organism: Spilosoma lubricipeda (assembly GCA_905220595.1). Classification (NCBI taxonomy): domain Eukaryota; kingdom Metazoa; phylum Arthropoda; class Insecta; order Lepidoptera; family Erebidae; genus Spilosoma; species Spilosoma lubricipeda. Next base: position 19,785,204 of record HG992282.1, on the reverse strand, counting down.
AAAAAAAAAAAAAAACTTATTTATTATATTAGCCTGCCAAAGTGTCTACTCAACTTGATGGAAAGTACGAGCAGATTCCAAGAGTGGTCACCATGCGAGTACAGACAATGTAATAATGCGGCATGATGATCCACACTATGGCGGCTTAGTAATCCTCTTTGCTGACAGTTTAGTCATTACGATTAAAAATCTTAGACATATCATGACAAGTCTAACTTTAGCCCCACGTACTCTATAGCCAAACTAAATAGCTCATATTTCCCCAACTTCCTCTTACACATTTTCGTCCCTTTTCTATACAAATAAATAAAATTGGAGTGTCTGTTTGTAACACTAAAATAACCGCTTTTTACTAAATGCATATGTATGTATACACGGTACATATAATAAAAATGTAGTTAAAAAATTTTTTGTCTGTCTGTTTGTTCCGGGTAATCTCTGGAACGGCTGGACGGATTTGGACGGGACTTTCACAGGTAGGTAGCTGATGATCCGGGGAGTAACTTAGGCTACTTTTTTTAGACTAACTTTGTCCCGCGGCGTTACTCGCGGTATAATAATGACCGCGGGTAACACCGCGGGGTTCAGCTAGTAGAAAATAACACCATACACACATCGCACAAACTTCAGTAGTTTACCAGACATTAACATTGTGACTCACCAATCGTTTAAATAAATGACTAGTCCTTTATGGAACATCTCTTCGCTGATGGTGTGGTTCAACATCCTGATTAAGTTAGCGCCTTTGGTGTACGAGATCTCGTCGAACTTCTGCGATATCTCCGAGGCGTCCAGCACCTGGCGTGACACGGGTGATGTGTTCTTCAAAGCGTCTGAACGGAGCAAGTCCATCTTGTCCCGGGAGAAAGATTCGAACATATCCCATTCTGGAGCGATCTGTAAACAGGAATAATGATGATATTATCAATGTGAATTGTTAGCGAGTTACGTTTTTGTTTTTATGCTGTAACTGGTCAAGAAATCATAATGGAATCAATATAAAACTGTGTCGCCTTCCGCTGTTTGTTCATTTAGGTCTTTTAGACTACTCAATAGATTTCCATGCCATGCTCAATAGTTTTTAGCCATAGATAGTGATTCAGGGGACAGGTTTATGTGTAATAAATACACATTATAGTAGAATCAAGGAACTCCGAGTATTTCAAAGACTGAAATTTTCGAGTCTAGAAAAATCCAAAATGAACGGACAGCGGAAGTTACTTCATTTTGTAACTCCAAAGTATGTGTATGTATTTATATCAGTTGTTTAGTACCTATAATACAAGCTCTGCTTAGATTGGGAGTAGACGATGTTGTGTGTAAGTTGTCCGAAATATTTATTTATTTATTATTTATTTTAAACTATGTGAAGATGCTTCAGGCGACATTAAGGTTTAAAATTTCGAAAACTCGGTAACGAAGTCAAATTATGACAGCATTACAACACGCTACCAAAATGGTTGAATATTACTTTAACAATCACACTATGCCATAGTATTACTGACGAAGTACAGTATTGCTAGTTGGTTTATGAATGAAGTGTGTAGTAGCGCCGTACCCGGTCGACGCCGACGTACTCGATGTAGGTGGCGAAGCCCTCGTTGAGCCAGAGGTCGGTCCACCAGCGCATGGTGACGAGGTTGCCGAACCACTGGTGCGCCAGCTCGTGCGCCACGTCGATGGCCACGTTCTGCTTGTCGCGGGGCACGCTCTCCACCGCGTCGAACAGCAGGGTCGTCTCCCTGACGGGACGTGTTTCATACAAGTTACATTTTAACCAAAATAAAACCGACTTCAAAGTTTGACTCGATTTCTCATCGACGATCGACGACATCAGATCTTAGTGTCCTTATCATGATACCACCGTTGGGATATCTCCTTTCCATTAAAAAAGAATCATCAAAATAGATTCATAAAGGACGACGTTATCCGCGAACACACAAAAAATTATATACGGTCAAATTGATAAACATCCTCTTTTTTTTGAAGTCGGTTAAAACGTAAAATATTTGTAGTTGTAGATGAAAAAAGGAAATCCATGAAATTTTATGGGTATTGGGCAAACAAGCAGACGGATCGCCACATGGTAAACGATTATCGCCACCGATGGACCACTTTATTCGAAAAAGGAATTAAAATTTCATTCATATTTATTGCTAGAGCCGAAAGCATAAATTATAAATTTTGCGGACCGTCTAGCAGACTTGTAACAGAGAAATTACTTTGTAGAACTAAATGAGAGAGTTACAGAGTCCCTTGCTCTTGGTGACTTTAACATGGCGTAGTGACGCATGCCGTGATGTCGCGTTGCCACAGTAACAGCGCGTATGACATTAAATATTTTGCATCAATAACAAGAAAATGCTGTGAGTTTATTTAATTCTTATACCTAGAACTTCACCTTGCTTGCATACGTTACATTTAACGTCTCACACGCCATCTGACGACTACCTTTAGCATTGCGTGCTCTCATTGGTCAAATGAAATAGCATGCACGAGAAAATAATTAAATCCGTGAAGGATAACCAATAGGAACCTTTCTCGGTGCGGGCTTTTATCAGTTGTTTTAAACTGTCTATATTTAATAATAATAAATTACTTTAAATCTTGATTACTTTTTATAGAATAAAAATTTAATTAGTCCCAAATCAGATGTCATTACTAAAATTATATCCTACATTCTTTTAAACCGCAATATTTATATTATACTAGCTGTTGCCAGCGGTATGTCGCCTAACCAACTCAGTAACCTTTGTGGACTCATGCATAACACTTTTGGTGAAGATCAAACATTTACGATTTTACAATTAAAAAGTAATAAAATTAACCATTTTCTAACTATGACTATCAGGTCATAATAAAACTAAATCACGTGTTCAATCATTATTACCTAATGATAATAATAATTATATATACATAAAGATAACAGATATTTTATCAATTATAAAATACCTATTAACGGTTACAAGTTGCGTCATCATATTGCTATATTTAAAGTATCATTAGGAAGCTTAACCACGTGGGTTTAAGAATGTGGAGTATCACCAACCTTATATATATAACCAGTGTAGACTTGTGCTTGCTCGGACATTTTAGGGAGCGATCCGATCTCGTTCCTTGAGCCAAACGAACTAGTTCAGTACTCTAGTTCCTTTAGTACATTTAGTTCAGTGTTGATTCAGAGCAGCAGAGCAATGAATAGTTTGAGGCGATCGTTCTTTCGCCGTACTCTAGTTCTTTTAGTACTCTAGTTCTTTTAGTACAGTAGTTGATTCGGAGCAGCAGAGCTATGAATTAAGTGAGGCGATCGTTCTTTTGGTACTCTAGTACATTTAGCACCTTACAGCGTAGATGATTGAGTACTTTGGATATTAGTATTTGAATTGAATTATAGCTACGAGGTTTTCTGTAAATTTGAACAGTGAACTATATTTTGATTTTACTCTATACTTTACAGTCTTAGGATTGCGATTCTAATATAATTAAATTATTGAAAAATACACAAGATAGGGTTTTTCGGTCTTATCTTAACAAAACAAGCACCGAAAACTAAAAAAACTAAAAAAGAGAGAAATGAACTAGAGAACTAATAAACTTAAGTGCTTTTAATTATTTTTTTCCAAATTAAATAACAACTGCAACGTTGCCAAACTTTTGAACTTTTAGTTTAATAGCTAAACAAAAATAATAGCTAAAATAATGACAATAAAGACTAGAGTTCTGTGATTCTGTCATGATATTAACGGTTGAAATATCCTAAATTTTAAAATTGTTATCTACGCTGCTTGTTCCTATATCAAATTCCCATATATTCGTCTCGCTCGTTCGTTTGTGCCAAGGCGAGGTGCAAACACCGAGCCGACAGCAGCCGGTGAGCCGTGTACTATAGTGAACTAAATGAACGAAGTACTATGAGCTCTGAGGAATAGTTCGTTCTAGTACTTTGACAGGAACTAGTTCCTTGTAGTACTTAGTTCACGAACTACACAAGTCTAAACCAGTGGGCACAAAAGCCAACTAAGGAAGCGTACTACCAGGACAGTAGCTTTGCAAGGAGAAGGAGAATTTGAAACAACCCTCTTTTTACCTGTGGAAACCCCCATGGGCCGTCTTCCCACGGGGGTTTGCGGTAATGAGTGGTTTGGGGCGGTGTGTCGGAATCGAACCGACTAAAACCACACGGTGTGCCACTCTGCGCCTGAGACGGGAGGGATCCGGGAACTGCTGTTATTAACACATCCGGACCGTCAGCTGGTAACTCTCTAATTAGGTGACGTACGGCACACGCTTAACATCGCTCCCCCAACAGCGCCAAAATATCGGATACTCACAAACAAAAAGGTACATGGTAGCAATCCGCAGATTTCTATTTTAATGTTACTGACCATGAAAGTTTAAAAAATATATTGTCCCATATGGAATTTTAAAACAACTCTTGGCGAAGTAGGAAGCAGCATGGCGACCGTCCGTTTCAAACCACTCATACGTGAAGATGACTTGCGTTTCATGACATTATGCATGAAGTTGCAGGAATTCATGGGTGACGATAGTCATTTACCGTCTGCACAGATTATTTAAAATAATGTTCTATACGCGATAAAATGTAGAAAATACTGCAGCCTTATCTACATCTGAATCCGAGGAAATTTGATTGGATATGCACAGTTTATAAATATTTGTTCTATAGAAAATATTTTAAAACTAATTTGAAATGACCTTGAAGGCGTATACCGTTCTTATTATACATCACATATCAACAGCCAGTCCACATCTGGCCATAGGCCTCACCTTAGAAAGTAGGTTTTCGTACTTCTGTGTTGACCGGACGGGTTGGTATTTGTTTTTATTTCATCTGGGAGGAGTCCGGGTGTCTTAATAACAGCAGGTCCCGGATTCCGGATCCCTTCCGTTTCAGGCACAGAGTGGCACACCGTGTGGTTTTAGTCGGTTCGATTCCGACACACCACCCCACCGCAAACTCCGGCGGGGTGACGGCCCAAGGGGGTTTTTAACACGTTAAAAAAAAGCGCGATACCCATGGGAAGAATAAGGTTGGGGACACTACATATTCGTAATTCGTCTCCATGCCGAAAATCAGGTGGTTTACAGGTTAATACAGATCCAACCAGCTAGAATAAGCTACTTTGTAGGTTAAAATGCCTTTCTAGTCAGAACTACTTCGGGAAAAGATCCATGGAGTCGCCGTTCCTTTCACAATTAGGGGGAACTGGCGGTTTCAGGTCCGGTGACCTCAATCACTTGGTAAAAGTCAACGACGGCATTGCCTAACAGCAGTTTTCTGTGAACACTTGGTATCAAACGGTTCCAGCCTACCTACTAACTAAGATAAATTACAAAAATAGCTTACCTAAAAGTGACCAGACCCCAATTCTCCATAGCACCACTGGAAAAATCAGGAATAGCAATAAGATCCATTTTGTCCAATTCGTAGGGTAGTCCGAAAACTTCTTCGTAGAAAGTCAACAGCTTCGGCGTGATGTTCAAGGCATAATTGGCCTTAGAGATGAGCTCTGGTCTCGTCCACACTTTGACTGGTATCGTGACGTTGGCTTTGCTGGTGTAGCTGGTTTCCAAGAACTTGAAGTCGGATATGACGTAAGCGACAAGGTAAGTTGACATGCTGACTGAACGATCGAAGTGGGTCCATTGCCAGCCTGGTGAATCGGGGCTGAAAAACGATAGAAAACATTTATTGAATGCAGTAATATGTACTGAAATCAGCCATAGCTTTTATGAATGTTTAAATTTATCGTCGTTCAAGTATCTATAATAAAATAATAATAATAATAATAATATACATCGAACTATGTTTCTTATCTCAAATTAGGCAGAAACTATACTAAAGTAATCAGTGTTGTTAAATACGAGCATATGACGTATGGATTGTGAAAGGAAAGGTCGTGCATAAATAAATTACCAGATATATCCTCACTGATAACTAAATATGGGCTACTTGAAAAACTGACCCAGAACCAGTGTTGTCATCATATATCAACTTAAAAATGATATTTTGGTCTACTATACCACGCTGAAAGTCTGGCCAGTACAATTCAAGGTAGTAGAGCTACGCTGATTTCAGCACGGTTGGGTCGGCTCTTGCGGGACGGTACTACCCTCGCATAGAAAATCTACGTAAAATAAATAGTGATCGTGCTGTCGTGTTCGTTGGTGAGAGCGAGACCAGGTCAACCCGATGATGCAGAAGCAACACTAGCCTACCATGGTGTGGTTCACCATTCAGCATTGTTGCATTGTCTGCATTTGCAGTATGGTCCATGAGGGAGAGTAGAGTCATTTTGGCTGGGCCAAGCATAAAAAAAGAAAAAAATATCCATCCAAGTTGGTATGGTATGAGTCAAGTTTTCCTTCACTTAGCAGTGCTCTGTCCTGTGTAGGTTGCTACCTTAGTCGGCTGTTATGACTATACCCGAGGGATGAGGATAGCCTAGATCAAACTCTTCCTACTCAAAGAAGAAAAAGTGAAAAACACATACATGGGCTCCTGCGCTACAACCTTCATGTTAGAAAGTGCAGTGAGGTTCTGGAGGTGAGCGATGCTAATCTCGAACTTGGCCTTGAACGCGGGTTCGTCAAAACAAGGAAACGCTGACCGCGCCGACGTCGGCTCGAACTGAGTGACCCCTAGGTTCCTGGAAGATAAGCAAATATATTTAGAAGTTCCTGGTTTGATACTGCTCGAACTTTATATACATACATACATACTGGAAGCTCCGTCCAATCTGATCCCCAAGTAAATTTTTGCAAGCACAACATCCACCAGGATCCCCAGCTTCTGCTGCCAAAGAAGGCCCAAGGGATTTAAGCAGATGATCCCAGTGGACAGAATTTTTAAATCCCGTTTATTTAATCCGTGTTAAGCCTATTGTTTTCAACCAGGCATTAAACATACTGATGAAGTGATGGACATAATGTTTCTAAATAAACATACTTCCTCATCATCAACAACCTTGAACAGTATACTGCTGGTTGCAGGCCTCTCCTTAGCAAGGTTTTCAGGTATACTTTTATGTTAGAGAAATATTTACACATACATACACAGAAAGTGCACTCTAACTAAGAGTTTAAATAAATAAATATTTCGGCCATCTGTCATAAAACGCCATCTAGCTTAAAACTAAGCAAAGCTTGTACTGTGAAAGCTAGAGTGACTGATAGAATGGTTATATTTATAATTTTTTGCACAGAAAACACCAAAACTCCAAGACAAATATTTGTAAATCATACATCATTAGCTGATAACTTTCTCTCATTAAATAAATAAAAGATATCAGATATTGATCATCTTAAATCAGAAGGTACACAAGAAATAGAATTGGAAAACTAGATATAGTATGCATGACAGTGTTTTTCTTAATCACACTAATATATAAAGGCGAAAGTTTGTGAGCGTGTATGTTTGTTACTTCTTCATGCAAAAACTACTAAATGGATTTGGATGAAACTTTACAGTAATATTCAGACTAATATATAAAGGCGAAAGTTTGTGAGTGTGTATGTTTGTTACTTCTTCATGCAAAAACTACTAAATGGATTTGGATGAAACTTTACAGTAATATAGCTTATACAACAGAATAACACATAGGCTACTATTTGCCGTGATAACCGACATACTCGCGGGCGGAGCCGCGGGCAACAGCTAGTCTTTAATATAGCTTACATTGATAGTATACGATTAGTTGCAATATCCATTCCTCCGCTAATAACATTAGAAGCCTATTTTACTACTTGATAATGTAGCTTAGCATCGGCGAAAGAAGTTTTTAAATCAATCTAGTGGTTTAGGGGTCAAAGAGTAACAAACAAATTTACATGTGAATTTATTACTTACTTGACTTCTCCTTGAGAATTTTTATAAGTGCTCTTATAGAAACCAGTCAAGGAGTTGGAGATTACACCCTCAAATGACAGTTGCAGAATGTAGTCTACATTACGTTTCATAGGAGACTCCAACATTATTATTATTCGGTCACCGGTACCTTCTATTATAGAGACTATCTTAATCATACGTACAGCACTGTGTGTTACTTCAGTATCTATAGGTTTTGGTGGTGGTTCTGATGTAGTTGTCGGAGCTTGTGTAGTTACATTACTATCTGTTACATTGTCTATGGCGGGAACTTCGGTGACAGTAGTATTTGTCTCGTTAAACAGAGCTGTTGTTGGTATTTCAGTAGTAACATTTTCTGGTACCGTGACATTCGCATCACTAACATCTCGTTTCACTTTTGCATGTAAAGTTTCAACCTTTTCATATATTTGTTCTGTAAGCTTAGCGTTGCTATTAATACTGAGACTTTTAGCGTGTAGGATTATTTCACGGGCTTGTCTACTAGCCCTTATAGTGATGAATACATCGCCAGAAAATGTTGCATTTTCTAGATCTGTTTTTAGCTTTAGTCTATAATAACTTGGCACAATATGTGAGGGTAGTCGAAGGTCTGGAGACGGGCCTCCTGTTTGCCCAAACGGTTCAGTTTCATCCCAAAAGTCTACAGTTTTTTGGGATAGCTGAAATGAGAAAGTTAAATTGTGAAATAAAGAATACAAGTAGGTATTTGTTTGACACATTACTGTTTCTAATCATTATTTATTTTATATTTATAGGCAGTGATCAGAGTCCTATATGATATCTATTTGACTGGTTCATAGAATCAAAGATTTTTAAAATGGACAAATAAAAACCAAACCAAACCAAAAACAAACCAAGCAAATCACAAAAATTCAAACAACTATTATAAATAAAGTGTATTAGGTACCTGTAAAAAGAAATCTTAAATGTTTAATCTTAGAACTTAAATTTTGGTGATATTAAGTACCAAAAAAATTGCCATCTGATAAGGAACTGTTTGATAATATATCAAAAGTATTCTCAAGAATTTAAATTAAAAATAACAAATGAATCAAAGACGTATTTAACTGGTAATTAAATTATTTTAAAGTAAAATACTTAATAGAAAAAAAAAATTAGAACTTATATATAATATATATATATATATAAAACTTATATTTGTTTTTGAGGAAAAAACTACAGAACGCAATAATTAGGATTTTTGGTGATCAGTAACACATAAATACCAAATGAAAAAATATTAATTATTATTATGGGTAATTAAAAAAAGAAAGTGAAGAAAGAGGTGAAAAGGAGCAGTAATTTTAAAACTCTATTTTAAAATAGTCACTATATTAATTACTATTACATACTTACAGCTTTTTCTCCTTTAATGAATAATCCGTTAAATAAAATTAAAATAATAAATAATCTTAACATTTTGTATAGAAACATTTAATTATCACAGGTTAACAAATGCAGGAAATAAATCTTTGGTATTAGTTATGAGGAAAACGATCTTATAAGTTTATTTTATCATTATGATTATAGGTCCTTCCCTGTAGTATTAGAGACTAAATAAATGTTTAAAATTTTTAGCAAGCACTGGAAAACACCGATCACTCAAAATCGATTGTCATTTTGACGTTTTAGCTTTTTTTTTATCAAAGGTGTAGCACTTTAGGAAACAATCACATAAAAGCTGTACGTTTTTGATTCTGTAGTTCTGTACCTATACTTATCATCCGCAAACGGCGGGCGATAGCGAATAACTGCGGAATTAAAGTTTGATAAAAACCATACAAGTCTACTAACTTTTAATTAAATATGATAACGTTTATTATTGCTAGATAGCAATTGAACTTGAAATCGAAGATCATTTCATGCAAACTAGATAAATATATGTGAAAAAAAGTCGATTTAACATATTTTATTAAAAACATTGATAATAAAAAGCAATAACTACTACGTGAGTAGAGTAAATGAGCTAAAACTTACCTTGAAGTAAGTGATAAAGTGTGCAATTACACCAACTAGTACTGCTATGATTATTGCGACAATTATAAAGGCTGTGCAAATGCAGTATGAAACGAATACCCCTCCCTTTCTTCCATAACCTAGGTCTTCTGGTGTTTGAGATTCATACGGCAGGAATTGCTGGCGACTATTTGACAGAGTCATGTTTTTCAGTCATTCTGAAAATGAAATTAAAGTATTTTTGACATGTTATGTAATGATCCATTTTTATAACACTTATCCATAATGCTTACTAGTTTTATCGGTTAACGAATTCTAAATTTACTTTCTGAGCTCCTTTCAATAAAAATCAGTTTGTAGGTATGCACAGAAAGTTCATTTACTAAGTGGGTATTAATTTTCTAGTTTCTAGCCTTGACCTAATGAATGCTGTAATCCCATTGTTTAGTGTCTGTGGCATCCATCTATGCTGAATTAATTAATTAGGCGAGAGACTATTATAAAGAAAACTATCACACGCTAAAGAATTGTTCCGGTCAATTCTTTAGCGTGTGGTATCTTTCTTTGGCATGACCATCATGATATTATTACACCAAATAAATTTCTTATCATAATAGCTAGTCTTAAATATTAGACTTTAATAATGATAGCATTATAAAATGAGAGATCTATCAAACTAAACATTTAATGTACGTACATGTTACAATAAACTAATTATTACCAAATAAATATTTCGGACATCTAAAAAATACTCTGAAACAAACATTTGCACATCATACAAACATTTGGTCAGACCCTGGAATCAAACCTGAGACCTTAAGCACAGCAATGGCATATACAATTACGCATGAAAGGAGAATTAGAATTCTTAATAAAATTAATAGATATTGATTTTTTTAATCAGTTCAAATTTATTTTTTCCTTCCTTCCTTGCCAGAGAATATCTGGCAGGAAACATTACAGTTTCCTGCCAGATATTCTGCCGCAAACGATTACTCGTTTGCGGCAGTTTCATTTTTTCATTTTCATTTCATTTCAACACGTTATCATTTACAACTTTCCGATTTATTCGATTAGTTTATAGAAGTTACACTAGTTAATAGGTTAGTTAATAGAGGATAAAGCAAAAATAATTTATGTGCAGGACAATAGGAATAGTAAAATATTGACGAACAATTGTCGTCCCTCCAGTGTTTATGTTGTGTTCTCGCTTAAGCAACGCCAGAATACAAGGAGAAGTGGTCTAAAAACCAAGATCAAAATATGGATGGGAATAACGAATGCGCGGACATGCACCATCAATATAGAATGACAGAGTGAAAAACTCATAGTCACCCAATCTCTACGTGATTGTCAGAAAGGTGCTGCAAGGAATAGGTGGAAACTGATCATCTGGTGTAGATACAATCATAATACTCGGTCGGACTCGAACCGAGATGCCATAACTATTAACTTGCGGTCACAACAAGTTTAATCGATATTCTGTTAGGTTTACGAGTAGAGCACTTCACTATGAATTACCTTCTGGAGTCAACGTCTTATGTCTGAGTATTATGATTGTATCTACACCAGATGATCAGTTTCCACCTATTCCTTGCAGCACCTTTATGACAATCACGTACTCGAACCGACTCCGACGACCGGGGAACCAGGTGCACCCTAGAAAGGAAACTCCCGGCCGGACATTCTGCCAGCGTGTGGAGCGCCGTGTTCACGGTCTGGCCAACGTAGTAGTGGCACTCAGATGTTGGCTCCATGCGAATCAGACACAGGTGATCTCCAAAACATCCTTTTCACATGATCACCTGCGTCAGCCGGCATGAGAGGGTTCCGTGCCGCCTCTTGAGCCAATCCTAAATAACGGGTCTTACAGCCACAGTAACGGCGTGTCCAACTGCTCCCTTAACGTAGATGCGTGTTTCGCTTCGATTCACTTTTACAATCGCTAGGCCTCTATTCTTATTATTGGTTAATATTTTGTTTGACCACGTGACTTAATGTTGAGATAATATCATTCCTATAAATTTGTTAGTTTTAAAATAACGTTTACGTTCACGTTTACGTTTAGAATGTGGCCTTGACCAGGAAGTAGAATTTTGTACGAATGTTTATACCGTACGAGAGTGTACCGTGCAAAGATTCTGTTATGTGTAAGTCATAGTACGACGGTATCGCAAACAAAATTTCGAATCTAAGATGTCGAAGGTCATGGTCGTGAAGTCGTTTACATTACACATCATTAACACTAAACAGATATTAAACCTACGTAGATAACTGATTTACTGAAAATACTTTAAAATTATGACATAACTGTAGGTATAGACTGTACCAGTCTGTACCAAACTATGGCGGCTCGGAACATCGTGCGTGTCGATGCGCAGCATTCAATTTTAGGTATCAGCGGGACGCACAGGGGTGTGGGTCCAGCAGCATAATATATCAAGACACGGCGCATCATCCTTGTGGGTATGACTTATGTTCGTACACTACACATGCACTCATAATCTTGGCTACGTACCATCGAGTTGTTAATGGTTTCAAATTTTTTGGTTACTTGTTATATTATATTATTGATTGCTGTAGTTTTGTATATTTTACGTAAACTGTTCAATGGTTATTAATTTGATGTGTCGATTAAAATGACTTGCGGACTGTATAATCTTCTAAATCAAAGTCATTTATTTCTGTAAAAAGGTTTTCACAAAACACTTTAACTTGCGCTAGAAAACTTTCAATAGGTATAATTACATCGAATTAGATTAATACTTGAGATCCTATTTTGTTTGACTCGAACATCATCTCATCTCAGAAATAATCTTCAAAAATAAAACAAGATTGTAGTAGTAAAAAATTAAATAAAAAAAATACTGTTAAACAGTGTATACAATTGTTGGTGAGCCTAGTAAATAAATAAATGAAAAACCTACTCATATTTTTTAAAATTAAATATGCTAAAAATAAGTACATGTAATAATATAATAGGTCTTTACCTATGAAATTGCCGTTTTGTTGCAAACAAATAAGCGAAAGTACTTATTTTTTCAAACTTTTTTATTTCTGTCATTCGAAGTAATCACCCATGCAATCATAGAGTCCGTCCAACAGACAGTCTCCAAGCTGCAAGAGCTGGGGTTGGAAGCTCCCCCTTATCCGCCATACTCACCAGACCTTGCACCTACCGACTATTACTTTTTCCTAAATTTAGACAACTTTTTAGTGGGTAAAAAATGAGGAATGATGCTTTGAGGAATAATATTATTAGTTCGATGGCTTTGTGTTAAGTTTTTCTTCTCCTTGAAAGGCTGTTGTCCTATGTAGTTTGCTTCTCACAACACCCACAGTATAAATAGGAGTGTAGTGTAGTGTGAATCCAGTATTCTTAATTCGTCTCCATGCGAATCAGACTTAAAGATGTTGAAAGTAAAGAAATGCTATTAGTATTCCTACTGACTAAATATTCACCTTAAATTTGTCATCGTAATTTACGTTGCTCACATTTACGTGGTTAGAATATAAATTATTATCATTATCATATAGTTAGGTACCTACACACAAGTTTTGTTCACAAGGTCAGGTTTAAGTTTGGTAAGGGATCATTCATATGTTACGTCTCCAACTAACCCATTTATTCATTTTTGACGGGTTTGAAAATGCAGTACGGGATATTTCCACTAAAAACATCTTAACAGCCGGCCTCAGGCGGTCTACTAGCGAAAGATAAGCAATTTCTAGGTGAATGAAACTGTCGGTACATTTGAGTGGTGTTATCTGAATTGTGTTTTGTTATATTGAACCAAGAGTCGCTATTTCTTTAACTGATTTTGTAGGATGGTTTTTCTGTGGTGGTACTGTTAATCTACTACGTGGCTATATCAAAATCGTAAGTAGACCAAATAATGCCGTACTAAAAGATGTTCTTCCTCCACGAGTGATGCAATTCTTGCATCATTATTCTTGCAGATACTATTTGTAAACAAGTTTAGTAATAATATTGGCCTTGACTTTTTATTTCATTGCTGTGAATAAAGAAATTGTTTATTATTATTAAACGTTACGTTTTCTGTATCAGGGGTCGTTGCGAATGAGGCTTTTTGCATTGTTATAAATGCCTATTCACATTTATCTTTATCTCCCTATTTCTAAAGTTTTTTTTGTAATGAACTGTATTCTTCAGTCCTTAAGCGTTTTTTAATTAAAATTTTACTGGGATTAAATTAATTATAAAAGGTTTTGAGATTACAACCGTTAAACAACCCGATGCTAATAGTTTTCTGGAGGTCGGAAATCAATCGCTACATTATTTTGTAGAGGTATTGTACTTTTAAAAGTAGCACTAAAATACACGTGAATAATTGTATTAAAATACAATAAACATGCTAATAAATTTAAAATCTAGAAAAATATTATGTAGTTAATGTTTACTCGCAACAATCTATTCCATAGAGCACTGGAGTAACCAATATTGCATGGAGAATCAGTACGCTGAAGTGTAAATGGGCTGGTCATATCCACAGGTGGACTGATGGTCGCTAGAGCTGACATTTGTTAAAATTGAGATCATAATTAGTCAAACGTAATGTAGAGAGCCCTGAGAGCGTATTGTCAATTTCAGAAAAATTGCTGGTAGGGACAATTTGAGGGAAATGGATGCGGACTGCCCATGACCGAGATGATTGGCGCTCTTTCTTGGAGGTCTTAGTTCAATAGTGGACGAAAATATAACTAGGTAGGTAATATTTACTGCCACAGATTGCTGGATATCACCAGACAAAGAAAGAGTTAAAAATATAATTTTACTAAAATTATAGGTCATCAAGGAAATATTTAATGCCATACCAAAATTGGAACATATAAATGTAAGTGATATGATAACATTAAAGAATTTTCCAAAAGTCATTCATACACATGTCACTAAAGTTGTCAGTCTATTCTACTGTACTATTATTACCCTTCGTCTATAGCCTGCGCTAGGTTTCAGAGTGTGTTTAACAAACTCTGAAACCTAGCGCAGTTTCAATTTAAATAACAATTGATAAATATGATAACCAGTCGTTCGTTTGAATGACAATGAGAGTTATCGTTTAAATATGATACTGGGATATGTGTATTTGATTTGTTCTGTTCATTGGTCACAACTTATTATGACGTATAAGAGTTCACTGTTAATCCGACCTACTAGTTACGTACATGTACTAAATGTTGAAAGAATGCCGTTGAGCTTGTTACTTTTTACTTTTGAGGCTCGACAGACCATCATGTATACTTTTACAAATTTATGTCACACTACATGTAATGGTGGGATACTGAAGGAAAGTTTTATGAATTTGCACTCGATTGATATGGGTAAAAGCTAAAGTTCGCTTGTTAATGACAAAGCGTGTAAACGAGCCGACCGGTCGCCTGTAGTTCGAGTTCTAACGGTAGCTGACTATTAAAAAAATAAATATTTAGGACAGCTAACACATAACGTCATCTAGTCCATAACTAAACAGAGCTTGTATTATAGATACTAGAAAACATAGGTACCTTTTTTTATAAATACATACATAGAAAGCACACAAAATTCCAAAATAATTATATTCAGATCACGTAAATATTATTTTCGACTTGGTAATCGAGCTCGAAACCTCTAGCACAGTATACGATACCAGTGCGCCACAGGGCCAGTCGACATATTATATACTATATACAGTTTACATAATTATATTTATTAGACTGTTATGGCACGAAACGTAATTAATGGATGACCCACTATTCGATAACAGTAGAACACCTATAAAAATAGTAAGTTATAATTCCTCAGTTACTTGTCATACTTATTTTTTTTTCAAGAGATGTATCATATTAACTCACGTGTTTGGTACCAAGTGCATTAGTTCTATTCATACAGTATTTATGTAACTGGCTGTGTGACTCATTAGCCACCTGTACTCTAATACATAATGATTAATAAATTATCTATGGAATACAATACTGTTTCTGTTTGATGTAATTTTTTTATCGTTTATTTATGCATGTACTAGCTTTATACACTACTAGCGGAACCCCATGATGCTACCGCGTTTATATTAGTACCGCGGGAAACACCGCAGGACAAAACCTAGTCTAAAAAAAGTAGTCCTTATGACTGTTTTGTGTTTTTGAAGTGTTAAAGTGTTTTTTAGGGTTGTTTAGTTCCCACAACAGGCCAGATAATTGTGAAAAACATGTTCGTTTTTTCCGTTTCTGTATTGTATATTTAATATGTTAGTACTTAGCTTAATATACCTACCATGTCTGTTTTCATCAGTAGTCCGTTATCAATTTATTACTAGCTGAGTCCCGCGGGACTAGTCTAGTCTAAAAAAGTAGCCTAAGTTACTCCTTATATCATCAGCTACCTATCAGTGAAAGTCCCGTCAAAATCGGTCCAGCTGTTCCAGAGATTAGCCGGAACGAATAGACAGACAGACAAAAATGGAAAAATATGTTATTTTGGTAAATGTACCGTGTATTTAGTAAAAAGCGGTTATTTTAATATAACAAACAGAGACTCCAATTTTATTTATTTGTACAGATGTATGGTGAAGGAGCTGGATGCGAGAAGCCGAGGATCGAACTAAGTGGCGGGTAATTGGGGAGGCCTATGTCCAGCAGTGGACTGCGATAGGATAGATAAAATGAGATTATAATTTTTAGACAAATTTTGTAGTTATGTTATGATTAGGTACTAAAGAGACTGTAATATTCGTATGTGCTCAAATAAGTTAAAGATTTCAATTCAGGTCCTACAACTTCGTAAGACTCAACATTTAATGGTAGGTACTGTTTTATTATCTATACAAATAAATAAAATTGGAGTGTCTGTTTGTAATATTAAAATAACCGCTTTTTACTAAATGCATGTTATTATGTATGTATACACGGTACATATACCAAAAATGTAGTTAATTTTTTTTTTGTCTGTCTGTCTGTTAGTTCCGGGTAATCTCTGGAACGGCTGAACCGATTTTGACGGGACTTTCACCGGCAAGTAGCTGATAATACAGGGAGTAGTAGTAGTTTTTTTATACTAACTTTGTCCTGCGGCGTTACTCGCGGTACAACAATAACCGCGGGGTTTAGCTAGTTTTGTATATATAAGAGTTGCCAAAGTAACTCTCTACTCTGCCTGATGGAAAGCATTAGCAGAAACTAAAGAGTGGTAAAACTTATCGTTTAAAAGTAATACAAAAAGTAGTACAACTTTAGTTCAATAATTGCTAAACGAAGTTACAGAGTGATAACAAACGGCAATTGCACAGCTGACCTAAATTTTTTCAGCATTTACTATGCATGTCATGCTAATTTGGTAAACATAGAACAGGTAAGAAACATGCCTTTTTTATTCCAAGGTTTTTGTTACATTATGACAAAGATTAAAAGGGTGATTTTAATTAATATCATTATCTAAGGCATTTCGATTTATTCCAAAGATTTCTTCATTCGAAACCTTTCCCAAATTAGATTGAGGTTGGCCTAAAGTCTGTTGTCTTACCAGCTGACGGTGCCCGCTTCTGTGCGGGCAAGCGCTGGGAGGGGTCCGGATGTGTTAATAGCAGCAGTTCCCGGATCCCTCCCGTCTAAGGCGCAGAATGGCACACCGTGTGGTTTTAGTCGGTTCGATTTCGACACACCACCCCGCCGCAAACCCCGCGAGGGGGTTTCCAAATGTTAAAAAAAAAAAAAAAAACTGGCCTAGTCTGTTGTTTATTTCCTAAAGTCTGCTACGTATCTCCAACTAGCTGACCCACACAACGTAACCTCGATTACGTCACCTATTGCCCGTAGCGTAATAATTTTCCCCTGTTTTTATAACATTCCTTATTGGTGCTCCGCTCCTATTGATCTAAGCGTAATAAAATATGGCCTATAGCCTTCGTCGATAAATGGGCTATCCAACACTGAAAGAATTTTTCAAGTCGGAGATAGTTCCTAAGATTAGCACGTTCAAGTAAACAAACAAACTCTTCAGTTATATATGTTAGTATAGATACGGTTGAACTTCATTTTTTACATGAAGCGACTGCCATTAGACCTCCACAACCCAAGTATACTAGGCGATGTCGAAGATCTGTAGAAAGACTATTATCGGGCTTCCTAAGGGTCCACCCAACTACCAATAACGATTGCCATATGCCATATGTTTGATTGGCAACCAGGACAGACTTCTTAACGTGCTCTTTGAATTACGCAGGTGCCTCAACGTGTTAAGAAAATGGACACAACCTTAGGCTGGCCTTCCATTTTAGGGTTCCATAGCCACATTGCAAACAAAGGAACCTTTATAGATTCGTCATGTCTATCTATCTGTCTGTCTGTCCGTATGTCACAGCCACTTTTATCCGTAAATAGCAAAAACATACACCGTTATTAAAACCGATCAAAGTTGCAAAGAACTACAAGAACTTTTATATTATGTTACTTGCTGTTATAAAACCCATCATGGACGAGTCCGATTCGCACTTGGCCGCTTTTTTAACTTTGCAATGTGTCAATCTACTCGGTTACCAGTTACCCACGAGCCTTATCGATATCAATGACGAGTATATTGGTAATAAATACCTATAAAACTGAAATATAATTTAGCAAATTTTCCATGATGCTGTTTTAAATCTTTTAATGTTTTGACTCTCGGTAGAAATTTGTATTCGAGGCTACATTCTGAGTAGTATTGAAATATGGCCTTTAATGGTTTACTGATTATACGTGCGTATTAGTAACGCATTGTGACGAGTTACTAATGGTTTTAAAGTGATTTTGGAACGAAGTTCCTTATTTAAATAATTGGAGGTTTTCTGCAAATACAATATTTAAAATCTGTCTGACTCGGGGGATTCCCTGGTCAATTTTTCACGGGATAATTAGACACAGGTTCTCTATTAAAGACATCATCATCATCAGTCTACCGCAGTCCTCTGCTGAACATAGGCCTCTCCAATTGCACGCCACTTAGTTCGAACCTCGGCTTCTCGCATTCAGTTCCTGCCAGCAGTCTTGCGCAAATCATCACTCCACTTTGCCTTTTGAGGTCCTACACTACGTTTGCCGAGACATGGTCTCTACTCAATAACCCGTTTACCCCAACGGTTGTCGGTTCTACGGCAAATATGGCTAGCCCACTGCCAGTTCAGTTTGCTAATTCTGTGGGCTATTTCTCTGCCGGAACACCACGTTTCTGATTCGATTCCTTAGAGAAAGGCCGAGTAAAACCCTCTCCGTAGCACTTTGAACTTGTGGATTGAATATTGTGCATTCTTGTGAATTGAATGATTTTTTCATTGTAAATTATAAAACGAAACCTCTGATTATGATTTTAGTTTCCTAAAACTTGACTGCGCACTTGGCGTAGTGGTTTAAGCGGTCACCATGCCACTTTTTACTGCACCAATGGTTGTTGGTTCAAATCCCACATGGGACAACAATGAACACATGATCCACAAATTGTTGTTCTGAGTTTGGATTTTCTTTGTGTCCGTTTTATGTATTTTTGTAAAGTCCCCGCGACACAGGACGTATATTCCTAAAGTGAGAGTTGTCTTTGTCGTTGTTTTGCTACAAATCAATTTTAAAAGAGATGTTTTAATCGATATAATATCTCAGTTTTTATGTTTATGGGTACGTTTTCTTGACAAAATTATTGTATAACTAGTTGTTGCCCGCGGCTTCGCCCGCGTGTATGTCGGTTATCGCGGCAAATAGTAGCCTATGTGTTATCTATACAAATAAATAAAATTGGAGTGTCTGTTTGTAACATTAAAATAACAGCTTTTTAATCATAATATGTATGTATACACGATACATATAACAAACATGTAGTTAAAAATTTTTTTGTCTGTCTGTCTGTTTGTTCCGGGTAATCTCTGGAACGGCTGGACCGATTTCGACGGGACTTTCACTGAGAGGTAGCTGATGATCCAGGGAGTAACTTAGGCTTTTTTTAGACTAACTTTGTCCCGCGGCGTTACTCGCGGTACAATAATAACCGCGGGTAACACCGCGGGGTTCAGCTAGTTCTGAAATATAAGCTATATTACTGGGAAGTTTCATCCAAATCCGTTCAGAAGTTTTTGCGTGAAAGACTAACAAACATCCATCCATCCATACTTACAAACTTTCGCGTTTATAATAGGATGTTTTACAGAATGGAGTGTTAGTATGGCTAATGGTATCAGTGTATCGGCGGCGTGTCCAATACGTGCGCGCGCCGATAACGTTACATCTCCTCACACTTAATTTATTTCATAGTTCGTATGAAATCTTATGAGTCATTCGCATGTTTGATTTACCTAGAATTTACATATACCTATATTTAAATCTTTTAGAAGTCTAGTAAGTCTTTTTTTTCTGGGAAATGCTGTCCGTAAGGTTACGTAAAATATTTTTTACCTCGTTGGTAAAATATAATTGAAAAGAAATAAAATAATGTTATATTATCACATACACGTAAATAACAGCTATACACTAAGTTATAATACTACTACTAGCCGACCCACGCAACCTCGTTTGCGCCTTATATTGCCCGTAGCGTGATAATTTTCCCCCGTTTTCGAAACATTTTTCATCGCTGCTCCGCTCCTATTGGTCCTAGCGAGATGATATATAACCTATAGCCTTCCTCGATAAATGGGCTTTCTAAAACTGAAAGAATTTTTCAAATCGTACCAGCGGTTCCTGAGATTAGCGTGTTCAAACAAACAAACAAACTCTTCAGCTTTATATATTAGTATAGATAGATTCCAAGTTCAAGTATGCATGTCCAGCATAACACACCGATAAGGGACACACACAAGAAGGTGAACCGTCTACCGTTGATTTTCAGTTATCAAATCGCTGACGTGACTCAGACTCACTCCATTAATTAGTAAATAGATTGGATAATGAGCAAAATTAGGATTCATCATTTTTAACAAACATTTAATGGTTACTGCCGGATATTAGATTCTCCTTAGAAAATTGGGTTTGCCTATTACACCACATTGATCAGATAAATTGATATAGGGTATAATTTAGATTTTATTTCTCTCTGCAGCAATGTTCGTTAGCTGACTGAAATTGTTTAACTTTGTATTGTGTTAGGACATAACTGCGAATTCGCAACGCATCGCAAATATCTGCGAGCTCGCACAAATGCACCGCAAGAACTTCACGCCGCATCGCATCGCAGTTACGTGTGGGAGACCTTATTCCACGTGGTTATCTCTACGCCACGAGGCATACCTTTAAAATATATGACTGATATTCGTGATCTTCAGAAACTTATCACGGAATGAATAAAGAGTTTAGTTTCATTTGTACGATTACATTTTCCGTGAATGTGGTTTGAATTTATAGCGATGAGAGGCTGTGTACTATGTTGGAGGTCAAACTAACAATGACTACTGGCCACGCCGCCCTCATAATAATTAAGACTCTCATTGAACGTTATAATCACCGATTAGCTCACCTTGGCAATCCGAGAAGGTAAGACATATCGTCGAGATCTGAATTCATCAACATATTTTTTTCATAGCCCAGCCTTATCGATTGTAGAGAGGGAATCGACGCGAAACACTTGCATTTACGCTAAGGCAGCGGTTGGGCACGCCGATATTGCGGCGGAACCGCCGCCTTGGGGGATGGGGAGGAGAGATAGGGGAGGAGATTTGGGTAATGGGCCTCCGGTATCCTCACTCACTGGGTAAAATACAGCGCAAGCATTATTTCACACCGGTTTTCTGTGAGGCCGTGGTATCGCTCCTTTCGAGCCGGCCCATTTATGTCGAAGCGCGGCTCTCCTACGAATTGGAGAATTGTTGTATTGTCTGCATTCGCAATAATTCCATCAGGCAGAGTAGAGTCATTTTGTCAGGGCCATACATAAAAAAAAAACATGTTTTCTGACACACAGATAGGAAACAATATACTAGAAAGTAATACGCGCATAAAAGAAACAATATAACTGTATGTTATTTTAATTGCATGTATATAACAGCTATACTTATACTTAAGAATCAGTGTATCTCATTGGAGATGATTAAGACAATGTCACTGGTTAAAATGACATCATCGACTGCATCACTCCAATAATCTACTTCCTTTAGCCAACTGATTAGGCGAGGGCTGCAATGTGCACTTATTATGTTTCCTTTAGGAATTGCAATTGCAAGATAGCCTAATAATAATGAACAAGGCTTTAAATAGGTCTGTCATCTTAAAAAATAACTATTGAAAAGTAAATCTAATAAAAATGACAGAAGAAACTATAATTTATCTGCGTACAAAAATGAATTTTTAACACGCTTTTATTAGCTTGACCTGTCTGTGTGTATGTGACGGAATCTTTTAAATTCATTTTCAACTACTTCTAGGAGTTTGATTAACTTGAAAATTTGCACAGGAGTCAAGAGCCGATGACAATACAATAATTTGAAAAAAAAAAGAAAAAAAAGTTAAATATATTACAAACTGCAATAATAATAACAGTCATCACGTAGACTATACATTAGACACTGTATAGCCATCATACACAGACTATACATAAAAATCTTACGCGTTTTTTTAACGTTACGGACGTTTTTTGCCGACTAGGGTACCGAATATCTATAAGCTCATTTAAGGCGGTCATAAGGTCAGATTTTTTTTACATGCTAGAATCATTTTTACTGATTCCCCTGTTCTAATTAACTTTACCCTTACCGGTAGAGTCTTATGGCATCATGTCAAAATTCTTTTCTTTCTGATAGTGTGAATTGTAACATGTTACCTCAATATTCAAGGTTTACAGTAACTACGTGATAGGCATTAAAGTGTGGCCACATGTACTTTGCTGAATAGTTTTTACTAGCATCAAGTGTTCTGAAGGTGAAGATGATACGTTACAGCGAAACAAGCGGAAACACATGTCATGAAGACAAGAACTTGCATACCTACTGATAGCTGTCGATATTGCAAGAGCTTAGGTTTTTTCTTTTTGTAACTAGTACGAATATAACTAACTAGCTTTTGCACGCGGCTTCGCTCACGCAGACTTTCATCCCCTGATTTACCTCCTAAGGGGTGGAATTTCAGAAATTCCTTTCTTAGTGCTCACTTACGTCATACGAAGAACCTATATGCAAAATTTCAGGATTCTAGGTTCAGCGGTTTGGGCTGTGCATTGATCTCTGGGTATGTCAGTCAGTCAACTTTCTCTTTTATATATATAGATATAGCAATCTTAGTCTTGAAAACCAATACTGCGAAATAGTAGATGAAGAACCACCAACCTCAAGGTGATTGGGTCTCCGGTAACTTCACTGAGTCGGTGAAAAGCAAGTCATTGAATTATATTGCCAACTAGCTGAACCCCGCGGTGTTAGCCGCGGTTATCGTCGTACCGCGAATAATGCCGTGGGACAAAGTTAGTCTAAAAAGAGTAGCCTAAGTTACTCCCTGGATCATCAGCTACCTGCCAGTGACAGTCCCGTCAAAATCGGTACAGGTACCGTTCCAGAGATTACCCGGAACAAACAGACAGACAGACAGACAAAAAAAATATAATTACATTTTTGGTATATGTACCGCGTATATATACACTAGCCGACCCACGCAACCTCGTTTGCGTCTCCTATTGCCCGTAGTGTGATTGCCCCCGTTTTTGAAATATTTTTCATTGTTGCTCTGCTCCTGTAGGTCTTAGCGTGATGATAAATGGCCTATAGCCTTCCTCGATAAATGGGCTATCTAACACTAAAATAATTTTTCAAATCGGAGATAGTTCCTGAGATTAGCACGTGCAAGAAACTCTTCAGCTTTATATGTTAGTATAGATATAGATATGCATTTAGTAAAAAGCTGTTATTTTAATATTACAAACAGACACTCCACTTTTATTTATTTGTATAGATGTATAGATAGATTAATCCACACGGTTACCATTTAGCTACGAACCTTTTGGATGTAAAACATTCTATGGCAACACTCATATTTGTCTCTCATAATGTTATTATTAGCGTAACAATGATTAATTAAAATTTATCGTGGCTATTAGAACAATGTAACATATTATTTACATTTATGTTTTTTGTTTATCGTTCATTATTATCTATTGAAACGTATCCTCCTCTATAAATAAGTATAAATACAATGATAATATAAATTCTATTAGATTCCTATAGTTATTGTTGGACGGGCTTTTATTGGACTGCCCCGGTGGCACAGTGGTAGCGTGTCCGACATCTCTGCTTGAAGTCTCGGTTTCGATTCCCGGGTAGGACCAAATGTTTATATGATCCACAAATATTTGTTTCAGAGTTTGGATGTTCTCTCTATATAATACTAGCTGACCCGCTCAACTTCGTTTGCATATCTCCATAAGAAATATTTTTTCCCGCTTTCCGGACATTTTCGGTCGATACCCGGCTCCTATTGGTCGTAGAGTGATGTCACATAGCTTAAAACCTTCCTCGCTAAATGGGCTTTCCATCAAAAAAGAATTAGCAAAATCGGTTCACGCGTGATGTCGTGACCAAGGCAAATAGGGATTCATTTTTATATATATAGAGGATAGTAAGATAGTATGTATTTACAAAAAAAAATATAATTTAAAAGTACGAGTATTCTATCAATTATACTGATTTCATATAACATTTTCGGCTTAGTTTGAAGCTAGTTGGCATTGTGTGTCAAATGTCCGAACTATTTGTCTATACCATCTAAACATACAAATAAATAAAATTGCAATGTCTGTTTGTAATATAAATAAATAGTTAAATTAAATTAAATTATAAATCTTTTAAAAAAACAAGCTTTTATTGGAATGCCCTCATAAAATACTCGTCGAGACGAATCAAAGGAGGCCAAACTTGATGGTGTGGCGACGTTTCTTTATAGAGTTCTTATGCCCACCTTCCAGCTCCAGCATCAGATCAGCTCCATGTCATCATAATATCGCATTGTCACGCTGTATACATATGCTTGCAAAATTTCAGCAAATTCGGATGAAAAAATCAGCTTCAAAATTGAGTTGCAAGATTCCATCCTAACATACATACTACATTGCAAGTTAATAAGAAGCTAATAAAAATGTATGTATACACGGTACATGTATCAAAATTTTTCTATTTCAATTTTGCTCATTCAGGTGTCTGTCTGTCCGTCTGATTTTGATGCCTATGATTTTCCTAATCAAAGAATCTCCATGGCAAATTACATTAAAATCAGTTCAGCGTTTTGACCGTGAAAGCATGGCCAGTCAGAGTTATTTTTGTATTTATAATGTTAGTAGGAATTTTGGCGATCAGTTATAAGAAGGGTATGAGTTATTTCATGCTATAATCCACCTCTGTGCCAAATTTCATTCAGATCTGTACTACAGTTCTGGCGTAATTGCGTCAGAACTATTCGAGCATCCATCTTCAGTCCTCGCGCTTTTAATTTAAAGAGCCTACAGTAATATTTGAATGTTGTTTATACATTTTTGAATCCGGTACAAATAGTAGGTTCGTCATTGAGGTTATTTAGTACGCAAAGGCAGATAAAGTAGTTAGTAAAAAAAGCAATTTATGCCGATTTGTCATAGCTATTTTTTTGTGTTATTGTTGGATTGTCACCAAGGTAAGTAGCTAAGTTGTTATATCAGAACCGAACTGTCATAAACCGCAGTGCCTATGTCGGTCCGTCACGGGGTTATAATGTACCCTAGAAAGGATTATCATTAGAAAGGAAATTTCAAAGAAATAGATCACGTAGTACCATTGTGATGACGGTTTAGCGAGCGACGAGCTGAACAAAATAACACAAGACAACATTACAGCACTGGAAACAGAAGGAACTCTTGAAACAAAACTTACACTAACCCGTCTGGCCAAACGTGGCATAGTGTTAACTATGTGTTCGTTTTTTAAATAAAAATTGAATATGGTTCATAGTATTGACAACTCTGCGTTTGGAACGCCAAGCAAATTATCCCCTAAGGTGTCCACGGCCATTCATTGGCCGTATAAAAACATCGTCTATTGTGTCACCGGCCAGCCACTGGCCGGTCAATGACCGCGAGTCGGGAAATTATCGAGGGAAATGTTCGGGAAAATGGAATTGTTAGTGACACTCAAGCTATGCTTATGTCAAAGTGACGTGACACCTGAGGGATTAAAAAAAATTGCGAAGCGCGGCAAATCGCTGTCTTTAAAACTTTATTCTTTTTAATTTGTCCAAACTCCGGGTTAGAGATCACTGCTTACATTAAAGAAACGTATTGAGACGTGTTAACATCTTAAGTTTGTTCTGATTCTGAAGGTACTAGTTTACGATCTAACTATCTATTCAATACCTTTCAACGAGCAATTCTTGTATTTAGATAATCTGAATCTCGGAAACAACTTCAACGATTTTCATGAAATTTTGTATGCAAGTGGTTTCGGGTAAGGTAAATTCATCTAGGATTCATTTAAACAAAATTTACCAAAAAAAAAACCGAGCAAAGTTTGATTAGGTACTAATTTTCATAAGAGTAGGTGCTGACATCTAACTTGGCCAAACTTAGGCGTAGTAGGGGCAAGTTTGCGCATATTATACTACTGCAACAAATCAAAACAAAAAAATCGAAGTGTAGTCAATTTACGCACCAATCGCTTGCTCGGAACGGTGCTACCTCAATCCTTGCACCAATCGCCTGCTCGGACCGGTACTAACTCAATCCCCGCGTCTGTTCATCAACCAAAGAGACCTAAAAAACGACTACTGCGCATCTTACGAATCTGGCCAAGTTAAATGCCGGCACCTCTAGGTCAAAACTTTCTTTCTAATGAGATGCCTATAGCCAGCAGTGAACTGTCAAGACCTGTTGATAATGATGCTCATATCGTACGGGTACCTTTCCATAGAATGTCATACCACAATTACCTATACTAAGAATCCGTCTGTTTGTTTATTAAATCATTTCATTTGAACTACTTCAGAGGTAAAATTTTGTGTTTTACTAGACTATGTTTTTATGTTAATTGTGTAATATAACGTAACATGTTGAGTGTCAATGTTTCAAATTTATTTATTGTTGTCTGGTCCGTGGGTAAGTTTGAAATATGCTTGGCTAACAAGCTGTGTGGGTTTTGTAAAGACGAAACTATTTCGAAGATATTAATAGGTTATTTTTCTTACTTTTTGAGTAATCTGCTATTCCCAATCTAATGCGGCAAATTGGTTTTAGAAACTTATATAGCTATACAACTCCTACTAATATCTATAATATGTATTTTATTTTTGATTTGTAGTTAAATTACATCCATTATTAGTATTTGAGTATTTCGATCGCTTTTGATGTTCAAAATCATTTAACTGCGATTTTTGAGAAACTAATTGTTTTTAACACATATTATGATTTGACCTACATCGAGTCCATAGATATTTGGGCTTGAAATATTTTTTTAACTAGCCTAAGGAGTAAATGATACAGATATAAGTATCAGGCTTTCAAAACCTTTTTAAACCATAGTGTAGCAATTTTGTGCATACGATTATAACATGACACTAAATAATGCTATATTTGCTTAGGTATTCTTATTATGGTTTAGCTACAATTACCTATTCCATCATAATGTTTTTTTTACTGAATTTATATTAAAGTATTATCACTTGTAGTTTCTAAATAGTAATTAGTAATATCTAATTCGAGCGACGATTATCAAATAACCACGTAACACTTTAGAAATTTATAGGCACTAATTAGCAATGGGCTGGATCATTAAAAAAATAACTCTAGTACTTTACTAAATCTATTCGTAATGGATGAGGATGTAGACGTCATGTGTTTAATGTCTATAATGAATGATCTTGCCATTAAAGATTACAGTTGCCACGAATAATGATTTGGCCGAATAACGAATATTTGGGAACGCTTTCGGACAACATTTTTTTTAATGTTATAATATTCTTTTTTTAATATGGATCTACCAAAGATCTATCTCTACTCTGTTTTTTTATGTTTGGCCCAAAAAAAATGACTACTCTGCCTCAAGGAAAGCATAAGCGGAATCCAAGAGTGGTTGGTGGTCACTATACTTATTGCGAATGCAGACAAAGCAATAATGCGGCATGACAACCCACACCATGGCGGCCTAGTGATGCTTCTGCATCATTGAGCCTCCGGTCTCGTACTCACCAACGAAACACGAAAGTACGCTTGATGGAAAGCATGGGCAAAATTCAAGAGTAGTGGTAATCATGCTCATTGTGAATGCAGACAATGAAACAATGTATGTAGCATAGATATATTCTATATCTATGGTATGTAGTATGGTAACCCAAACTATGACGGCCTATTGAGAAGCGTCTGCATGCGGAATATTATTAAAATAAAATAATTTATTATTTTAATAAATTACGTTTTAATATTCGACAAAAAATTGTTTCCATTATCGATATGGGCTTATAACTTTTAGAATACTTTTTGAATGTCATGAATTTCTACGGATTGTTAACTATATTTCTAAGAACGCGTGACCTGACCTTGAACGCGGCGTCAAACAGTTTAGTATTCAATCAGTACATAAATCACACCCTCAATTTTATTTGCATTGAAAATATCGAAAGACAATAGACATTCAAAAATAAATATTTAAGCTATTTGAATATTTTGTAATTATAGAGCAATTAGTATTGTTTGGAAATTAGAAACTAAAACTACTAAATCATAAAATTCTCTAGTAGTTTTATAACAGCGACTTTATACTGTCGACATTTTAAACTTGTTTGTAGGTAGTTTCACAACTTAGCATATTGTCAGTTGATAAAACCCAAAAAAAACTCAAGTTTGCATTGTTATTGATTATAAAGTACTTAAGAAAATGAAAAGTTTTGAACTTAATTTATATTTTAGAACAAAGTAGCACATTTATCTTCAATACCATTTTATTGTTAATGTCAGTGTTGTTTTATTGGCTTATGGTTCGTGATCAAGCATTACTTCATCCACAAGATATTACTTAACTGCCCTTGTGCCAATGAAATTAAAAAATACAAAAACATAACTCAATACAAGAACATTTAAAAAAAAAACTTACCGCCAACTTCCAATTTGAAAAATTTCCAAAAAAAAAGAACACTGCACTTTTAAAGAAAATGTCTCTCACTTGAACAATTTGAAATTCGAAATTCAAACAAACCGATCGACAACGAGCAGTGCGCGCGACTCTAATCTATGGCGATGTGTATGTTTCTACCGCAAGCGCAATTTACGTGCCCGCAGACCAGTTAACGATGGCCCGTCGTTCACCTGTGTTTCAATCCACGACTGTGTCAATATAGTTTCTTATTTTACCGCACGAGCTCTCTTCATTGGCCAATGAAAGAAAAGTAGCCACGAGTGACCTTGTGCCTAACTACTGTAGTTTCGTCTGCTGAAGATATAAACATAACGAATCTACATAATTCATGTAACAAAATGTATTTTTGGTTAGTTGTGGGGACAAACGTTTGTGTTTTAAATATTACAAATAAGTACATGGCAAATGGTTAATTAGTGGATTATGGAAATTTATTAACACATGTAGTTTATTTTTTTACTAGCGCAATTTTGAATTTATTTTTTAAGTAACCTCAACATATTTTATTTTTTTAAATTCAAAGATTATTGATCCATTGCTAGACATTTTTTGAAGACGGCTTTGCACTAGTAGTTATATTATCTACTAGCTAAACCCCGCGGTGTTACTCGCGGTTATTGTTGTACCGAGGGTAACGCCGTGGGACAAAGTTAATCAAAAAAAGTAGCCTAAGTTACTCCCTGGATCATCAGCTGCCTGCCAGTGAAAGTCCCGTCAAAATCGGCCCAGCCGTTCCAGAGATTACCCGGAACAAACAGACAGACAGACAGACAGACAAAATATTTTAAATACATTTTTGGTATGTGTACCGTGTATACATACATACCCCCGTGCCTCGGAGAGCACGTTAAGCTGTCGGTCCTGCGCCTGATCTCTCCCCGATCGTGTCGGTTAACCGTCCCATCGGATTATGAGAGTGAGGGAACAGAGAGTGCACCTGTGTTTGCGCACACACTTGTGCACTATAATATCTCCTGCGTAGTTGGTTGGTCTCTGTTGAGACTGGCCGCCGTGGCCGTAATCGGCTAGGAGAACATCATCATCATACATACATATGCATTAAGTAAAAAGCGGTTATTTTGATATTACAAACAGACACTTCAATTTTATTTATTTGTATAGACTCGCGCAATATTGAATTTATTTTTTTAGTAGCCTCATCATATATTTTTTTAGTTTTTCTTTTAATACAAAGATTTTTTGATCCACTGCTAGACATTTTTTGAAGACGTCTTTGCACTAGTAGGTATATTAACTATGTGTTACGCAGGGGGACTTTACACTAAACACCTAAACTTAGAACAACAATGTGTGGATCACAGAAAGTGTTGTCCCATGTCACATGTGCAACCCATAACACTCCCGAAGTAGGAAACCACGATGTGTCCACATTAATGCTACGTCATTTTGGTTAGAATTGTCGAAAATATCGTGTTAGTTATATAATAGTAAATATATAGATGATATACGTTTTGTATGTTACAAAAATTACAAAATGTAGCTATAAGTATATAATGGTGTCTATTTTGTTTTACTGCACGAGTTTCATCGTACCACAAAAAATGTTACTGACTTTAACAATGGCGATACGAATTTTTATTTTAGAATTTTTAACAAAATAATATAAAGGAATTGTTATTTATTGTTTGTATTGTTTAACGGAATAGTTTAAAGTAAGTATTTTATTTATATACCTAAACTAGAAAACTAGGTAGTAAGCCTACCACTGCAGTACTGTATATTTTGAAATATCTCCATCTTCGCTTTTCGTTGAAAACGAACCTTTAGGTTAGGCCTCTTAGTGAATGTCTTGCCCTATAAAGATTTTTTTTATATTTCATACACCTAACCCACAACGAATTAGTCCCAAACTAAGCGGAGCCTAAATACACCGAAAATTTCCAGACTCCGAAACAAATATTTGCAGATCATACAAACATTTGGTCCGACCCGGGAACCGAAACCGACACCTCAAGCACGTCATAATATGCTACCACAGCACCACCGAGGCAGTTACATGAAATAAAGATAAACATAGTTTTTACTTTTTTCATCTGACATACCACGCCATCTAGTCCGACTAACCGAAACAACTTTTAATTCAATTCCAGATTTGACAATTTCAGTGTTCCAACGTTATGACAAGTACTAAATAGTGACGTTGCGAAATTATTCGATGCGGAAATGGACGATTTCTGGATCGATTTCTCTGGTTTATAGTAGTATTTCTAAACAACTACTACTTTAATAGAAACTAAGTATACTCGGAAATTAAACATTTCTAAACTGATAATTTAGTTATGACGATTAATTTTATTAAGGATCTGAGAGTTTTCTTTAATAATTGTGTGTGAAATGAATAAAAAAATGTGATCATGAAGGAACATGAGAAATAAAACCAATAGATGTAGGTAATCTTTTATTTTGTAAATCATCGCCGTCATCGCTGCCGCTGTCGCTGTCATTTTCTGTAACATTTTATTCCCGATGTGTCTGTGATATTGTCAATTAACATATCTAGCCTACTCATTTTTTCCTCTTATTTGACAACATGGGATACGCATTTAGACCATTCCGTAGCCGTAATTTTTTGAATGCCTTCCTCAAATAAATTTCGCACGTCTGTTAATTTGAAAGTTTTATTATTTTGAGCTACATGCCCTTTACCTGGGCCCATATCAATTCGATAGGGTTTAGCTCCGGGATCCCATGTTGTGCTGCCATTTCGTCTACAGCGTACTTATTAAAAGACTCGTTATGTGGAATCAGTTCTAAAAGCGTAGCTTTAAAGATATATGGTTCGTAATGAATATTTTTATTTAAAAGCCAGTCTTGAATAGCAGCTTTTTTCCAGCTTATTTTTGGTGCCGTTTCCAATTTTCGGGAGTGGTAAGGTGCATTATCCATCAATAAGCTCTTTTATTATAAGTTTTGTTTTTAGTATAAAATACAAAAATACTTACTAACGTTTTATAAAATAAAACAGCGGTTACTAATTAATAGATAATTATTATGAATAACTATGTATTTATTTAAATAAAAATCAATAATTTAGTCTTTAATTGGCACACCAATATTATGATTACATAAACAAAAATCGCGATTGTTCATCAATTTTTGTGTCATCACTACACTATTATATGTGGTTTCATTAATTAACAAAATGACAGTAGCTAATGTCAAATGTGGAATCGAATTAAAAGTCGTGGTATAAGCAGGTGCTAGACAAGTGATTTATATATATACTTTTTTTTGTAAATACATACTTATAATATGTATAGTAATTAAATAAAATAAAATAAATAAAATAAAATAAACTTTATTGTACACCAATTGATACAGTTATATTTATAAACTAAACATATTTTAATTACCCAGACTATGAAATAAATAATTGCAGATCATATAGAGATTTGGTCAGACCCGGAAATTGAACCCGAGGCCTCAAGCCGCATATGCTACCACTGCGCCATCGAGGCGGTGAAGTTTCGTAATCCACATGTTTGGATGTTGTCATATTAAGGACTATAATGGACTTAATTGCTTTATCTTGAACGTGGTACGTGGTGGATAACACTTAGTAGTTATCAAGAATTAATATTAAACAACGTTTGTATACCTATTTATCTATTAAAATAAAAAAAAAACTGATGATTGTTTGTAATTTAAAATTAATAGCTTTCCACAAATTGCATATAGAAGTTAAAAACGCTACATACATCAAATAAACAATTTTTAAAAGTTTTGTCTGTGTCTGTTTGTCTCTGTAACGACACGACGGATTTTCACAGGACTTTCACTGGCATACAGCTGACGTGTGCCTCTGTGAGCCTTAGCCCGGCCTAGCCTGAGTAAAGAAAATAATTGTCTATCGAACACGGTGTTTATTTAAAAATTGCCACCAGCAACCCCCGGAATACCTTATTTATTTTTATTTTCGAAAAAAAATGGTTACCGCATAAGGCATGGCGGCTAGTGTCCGGTCTCGCACTCACCAACGAAATACGACTGCACGAACGCTGTCATTTTACGTCGTTTTTCTGTGCGGGGTAGTACATACCGACCCAGTCGAGCTGAAATCAGTGTGGCTCTACTACCCTCTTGTTATGTATGTAATGTTGAAAATTCCATTTTTTTTTTACCAGCCTGTTAAAGTGACTTTAACAGCCTTATGGAATTCTTGAATAGAATCCAAGAGTAGAGGCCTAGCGAGATGCTTTTTCACGCCCCGGCCCCTGCTTAAAGGACCCGGGATCATAGCGGGAGAGAAAATTCGTTGATTTGTTTGTTAATATCACCTGTGGTAATCATGTATGTTATTGTTTTTACATTGAATAGAAAATCTTGTTATTGTTTTTGCTACTAGTATAAACATTTTCTATTGTTGCAATGTTTGTAGCAAACAGACAAGGAAATCATTTGATTATACTTTACATCTATTTTATGTTTTACCATTTTTGTACTACGTCTCGGGAATTGAATTTTTTACCCACTAAAAAGTTGTCTAAATTTTGCTGATGAGGGAGAGCTTCCAACCCCAGCTCTTGCAGCTTGGAGACTCTGTTGCACAGTATGGGGTCGCGCGTTGTCGTGAAAAGCTGGGGTTGGAAGCTCTCCCTCATCCGCCATACTCACCAGACCTTGCACCTACCGACTATTACTTTTTCCAAAATTTAGACAAGTTTGAAAAAATAAGTACTTTCACTTATTGCATACAAAACGGCAATTTCATAGGTAAAGACCTATTATGTAGTTTTTTATAGAAATCATCATCTTCCTAGTCTTTATTATTCCCAAGATATTTGGGTCGGCTAATAGTTCAACTAGTTTTACCTGAATATCAGTTTTTACACGGAGCGACTGGCCTCGGACCTCCGCAACCCTGAGAGTGAGCTGAATTCGAAGATCGAACTGGTTGTCAGTATGTTTGGGGACACTGACTTTCTAATAACGATGGTCATAGATGTTCATGACAACCGGGACCGACGGCTTAACGTGCTCTCCGAGGAACGCGCAGGAAACACCGACATCCTTCATGCTATTAAGAATTTCTCGGTAGAAAAACTCAAAAGCAGTCCTGATCCGAGAATGGAACTCGATGCTATTTGATTGGCTTACGCTAGCCGCTATACCAACGAGTCAGTCTGAGTAATTTATAGATATACTAGCAGACCCCCGCAATCTCGTTTGCGTCTCCTATTGCCCGTCGCGTGATAATTTGCCCCCGTTTTTGAAACATTTTTCATTGGTGTTCCTCTCCTATTGGTCTTAGCGTGATGATATATGCCTGTAGCCTTCCTCGATAAATGGGCTATCTAACACTGAAAGAATTTTTGAAATCGGACCTGTAGTTCCTGAGATTAGCGTGTTCAAACAAACAAACAAACTCATCAGCTTTATATTATTATAGATATATTTATATATAATTTATATTCTATAATTTGTGAAGCTTTAATTCTTGTTGGTATAACGTTTGGGCAAAACTTGGAGATAATTAAACGCGAATTGTTAATCACTATGATTTATAACAAAGCAAGTGTCTTACTCAAGTGGTGTCTTATTGTTTTTAATTGAAGACAATTGTGATGTTTTCAAGATATCTGTCATCGGCTATTACGGATTGTATTCATATGTAAAATATGTAAACAAGCTATACATATGTATAAAGTACACTCATTGCTGCATAATACGCCATAAATGTAATTACCACTATATTATATAACAAGCTGAACCCCGCGGTGTTACCCGCGGTTATCGTCGTACCGCGAATAACGCCGCAGGACAAAGTTAGTCTAAAAAAGTAGCATAAGTTACTCCCTGGATCATCAGCTATCTGCCAGTGAGAGTCCCGTCAAAATCGGTCCAGTCGTTCCAGAGATTACCAGAGATTACAAACATACAGACAGACAGACCATTAAAAAAAAAAATGATATATGTAACGTGTATACATACATATGCATTTAGTAAAAAGCGGTTATTTTGAATATTACAAAGACACTCCAAATTTTATTTATTTGTACCTATAGATTATGTTCAAACTGAAAGAAAATTATTGAAACTGAGAAACGATCTATGTGGGTTGTGAAGTCGTCAGTCAACACCTTATAGGTACAAAACAAAATTATAAAGCGATAGTCCTTCGATATATTAGTAGATATTACTTTCAATGTAAAGCTCTAAAATATTGTGAAGTTAAACAATTGCATCCAGATTAGTTTATGGATGGGTGACCATTTTTAACAGATTGGGATCCTTCTGTGCTTCAGAGACCACGTTAAGCTGTCAGTCCCGATTCCTATACGAATGCCTCTATGGTAATCATAGATAAGTTTTTTGTGCTGAAATCCCCCGGATATTACCAACTGGTGGCTATATCAGACTCGAACCGCCTAAAAACCGCACGCCGGGTCGGGTACTAGAAGCCGGGGAACCAGGTGGATCCTCGAAAGGAAAACCCTGGAACCCCAATGTACCTAGGGCCACCTACGGTGTGTAGATGACTCCCACCTGTGCAGGCCTCCCCGTCCTGCTTCTGCTAGGATGCCAGATGGCTTCACCTGTCACCCCCAGGCTTGCTTATGAAGGACTGACATCGTTATGCAACCTCTGGCGCTTGAGTAGAGATGGCTCAAGGGCCAGGGTCTGTTTACGGGTCTGGTGGACCGGGAGTGATAGTTTAATCGATGACGGATTGTTTTTTTTTTAAATAATCTTCAGTCGGATCTTGATAACCGATTTCAATCTAGTTTGGGAAAATTACTCGGAGAAAGATGGATGATAAAGTTAGAGATTGAGTTGTTGCATAATTAACTACTTAATTTTTTATAGCCCTGGAACATATTCATAGACATAATTTAAACAGTTAAATACAAAGAAGGATGTAACTTCCTTTTTGCTCCTCGGTATAAAATTTCAGTTGATAGCTGCACTTAAGAGTCTAATGCGATAAAAATTGCCTCTCCGCCCTTACTGCTAAATAGCCAATTTACATCTCAATAATAACTGTTCGGATAACGGCTTTTGAGTATTTATGTATAAATAGCAAAACATATTGATGAATAATCTGTCACTCTACTAGTAGAGATTTGGCTTCTCTGTGCATCTTCTACCGCATTTACTATGAGGAGTGCTCCGAGGAATTGTTCCGACTGATCCCTGCCGCCTCTTTGCGCCATCGTCCTACGCAACAAAACTTTCATCCCCATCATCTAGAAGGTTGGCAGTCCATAGCTGTGCGCTTGTCAAGAAACTTTCTGCCTCGCATAACAAAACCGTGGAATGAACTGTTGCCTGCGGTATTCCCGGACCAAAACGACCTTCAAGAAAAGAGCGTACTCCTTCTTAAAAGGCCGTAAACGTACTTGTGATGCCTCTAGTGTTGCGGGTGTCCATGGGTGTTCTCGCATATTCCCGACCATACGAGACGTATGCCACGCATGTTTATGGCGTAACAGTATTTTAAAAGGATTTACTTCATATTGCATTGGCTCCCAATAAATTCGTTAAAAGGAAAGGAAGGCGATGATGATCAATCAACATTATATGCAATTAAAAGAGTAATGAAATCAGAATGGTTAGTATTAACATTCCGATTTAATTTGTTCCTTCACACGCGATGTCTGCCATTTGGCAAGGATATCGTGTGTGAGAAATATTTTCAATTTTTATTACATTCATAAAAAAACAGTCAAATTTAAAACCACTTTCTTTTTCAAGAACCCTAATGAAGGTTCACTTTGCGCTGGTCAGTGCTAGCTAACCCATCAGACATGTATGTTTTTGTTACCGTTTGTTTTACTATTGGCCAAAGTAATAAATTATTTATTTTCCGTGTAATGTAAGTACACGGATAGATATTGATACCATATGCTCATGACGGATACCTACTACGCATTTACTCAGTTCATGGGCTGAGATCTCCTATCTTTAGGAAGATTTTTTTAATCAGTCAATTATTATAGTAAGCACTATGTCTATCTGTAAATTATTCTTGATAAGCTAATCTTTAAGATCTTTCACACCAGAAACTGATCTGAAGGTTCATTCTTTCTCCTCGTGAGGGTTTAAAACTAAATTGAGTGGTTTGGTATCATAAACATAAATATCGCTGAATCGGGAATCTGTTTTTTAATAATAAACACATATAATATATGATGTGTTAAGAAGCAATGAAGATGTAATAGTTATTATTTTGTTTTTTGTGAGGCAACTCCCGCTCAAGGAATAGTCTTGTGTCACGGGGAGTTTATAAACATACATGACACGGACACATAGAACACTCAGACTCAGAACCCAAGGCGGTAGAAAACAGCGAACTACTTAAACCACAAAGAAATCTGTGCAGGCGATATAGTGATGTGCTCATGACATATTATGTGTCACCTTCCTTCGAAATATATAACTATAATAAGCATTAATTTTTAACCGACTTCAAAAAAAGGAGGAGTTACTCAATTCGACCGTAAATATCCATATATTTTATTTTTGTGTGTTCGCGGTTTTATTTTTAACCGACTTCAAAAAAAGGAGAAGGTTTCTCAATTCGACCGTATATGTATATATTTTTTTAACTTTTTTTTATGTGTGTTCACGGATAACTTCGTCGTTTATGAACCGATTTTGATGATTCTTTTTTTAATGGAAAGGAGATATCTCAACAGTGGTACCATGATAAGGACATTAATATCTGATGATGGCATCCAAGAGGAATCGAGTCGAACCTTGAAGTCGGTTTTATTTTTGTTAAAATTGTACTTGTTGTTAAAATTTTACTTGTTACTAATTTTCGCTACTACTAATACAGAATAACTAACAATTCTAACGCTACTGGTAGTTGTATTATATTAAAACATACATTACATAGTATAATAAATATTTATACAATAACTGGCCATGTGGTCAGTGTTTTGGTTTAGAGTTACGCGTTATCACTTACCGTTGAATGATTCTGATCACGACTGATATTTATATTAGGATACCTGTTATGGGTATTATGGCTTTAATTAATGTATTTTTTTGACTAGTGGAGTCCCGCGATGTTACTCGCGGTTATTGTTTTACCTTTACAATAATAACAACGGGTAGCGTCTTTATATCACAAGATATCTATCAGAAAAAGTTACATCAAAATCAGTCAAACTGTCTGTCTGTTTGCTCCGGCTAATCTCTGGCGTTCCAGATATTAGCCACAGACCAAATTTTAAAAGTTGATATTTTGATCTAAGTACCGTTTTTACTTTCAAATTCATTTGGTGAAAAGCTTTCGATTTATGAGAGTGAGCAAACAGATCTGTGTTGGCGTACACACTTGTGCACTATAATATCTCCTGCGTAGTTGGCTGAGAGTGACCGCCATGACTGAAATCGGCTAGGAGTACCTACATCATCATTTTATATATTTCCACTAAGACCTGTGTTATTATTATGTAATGAACATTCTTCCGATAAATGTGTATTTTAAAACCAGATGGTCTATGATATACTTGATACCTTGAGCGACATTTGAATGATATATATTTGATAAAAAGCTTATTATAAATTAAGTACGACAGTCTTAAACTAAAGACCTAAGACCATTCAAGGCAAGGCACCTATCAAGCCATTAAGCTTTAGCCTATGGCAAGAAAAAAATGAAGCGTAACAAGTGTCGTGTCCTTCCAACTTAAGTAGGGGGGATCGTCCCACTGGTCTTCGATTTATCTGGGTGGACTGTATTGTAAATGAAAGATAGAGCGGTCGGGGATTTTTCGAGAATCAGTTTTTATTTATACGATGATTGACCTGGAATTACGACACTGCTACTCGCACTTGTACAATCAATACGGTTTCGCTTCTTGATCTTGAACGGTTCGGTTTTTGTTCTTGAATATCTTGCAGTGTTCTTCACTTTTTGTACTGGAACTCTTCGCTTCTCTTTGGTTTTTTTCTTCTAGTTGTCTTCAAGGCGGTTCGAACTACACTGGGTCCTACCGCTCTTCATCTTGTTCTCGCCTTTGTTCCCTACAAAGGCGAGAAGAAGATGAAGAGCGGCGGCGTAACTTCTTGGAGCGCTGGGCTCCTTGAAGTGGTATCCACGCAGCTCCTCGCTGTGAGCCGGTCATTGGGGTAGGCTAGCCTCAAGACTCGAACCGCCGATCGTCCCTCCGAAGAGAGGACCGATGAGGCGCCTGCGCGAGGCTGGCGGTTCGTCTGGAACCGAAGGACACGCGGTCGCCCCGCTCGAGGGAGCTGTAATGAGCTCCCGAGCGGGGCGTTTTGTGTGTCCTACCGGCCATTTACACTCGTATTTATAACCCGCGCGGGAATTTCTATAACGCAATACAGGATTAGTAGATTAGTCGCTATACTGTTACTCCGTAGTTCGGCGTGTCTTCGATAGATGGCGTTGTAGTATGTTCTGTTGTCGTATGTGGAGGTCGCCACATGTACATTATCGTAAATTTGTAAGGCATAAAACGTACTTCTGGAGTAGTCGAGTAAATAATAAAAGTTTACTTTATGATTCCTCATTAATACAAAATTATAAATTTTGTCAGTAAACCGTTACTTTATTTATTGTGTCTTTGTTTGAAAATAGTAAATTCTTGAAGCAAATACTTGGTAAACTCAATACTGATGACGAATTCATTTATAATGGTTATGAAGGAAAACTAACGGATTATTTCTTAAGTTTGATTTAAAATTAAATAGAATCTAATCGATTAAACTAATGACCTTTTGATGACAGCCCTTCCTTTGACTGTAGTTTTGTTGTCGTTTTCTTACTCGATAATATATATTTATGAGTAGGTATACTGTTATTTATTTAAGAGATGTGTATATTTAGTTTAACACAATTATGTTTATCAGTATCTCCATTCAGGTACATCCAGGTCGCCATAGTAGACTCGATCTATTTTGGGATGTGTGATCTCTTCAAAGTTATTATAATTCATGTATTTTCTTGAACTTAAACTTACAACAATTGACCTTTGTTCGCTGTTTTTTTAAGAGTAATTTGAGTCAGAAACAATAGACTGTACATGTGACGTAAAAATAAGCATTAATATGTAAATCATTATACACATAAAATTCTGTACATGATTTTACATATCTGTATAAATAACAATAGTAAATCTAAATATGTACACTTCATAAATTCAAAATGTTAGATACCAAAAGAGCTTGAGTTTTTACGATATAAAACCTTCTTCAAAGATACCCGGTAGATTGACCCGGTTTTTCAAAAACGGTTTTAACTCAATATTCGACTTCAAAAAAAGGAGGAGGTTATCAATTCGATAATTTTTTTATGTTTGTAACCTCATTACTTTAGACTGGGTCAACCGATTTTGAGGATTCTTTTTTTATTTGAAAGCTAGTGCTTCCTCTGTGGTCCCATTTAAATTTGGTGCAGTTCTTGAAGTCGGTGCTTTTTTGTTAAATTTGAAATTATTTTTCATTGAAGATCATCATTTTCACACATATAAGAATCGCTACCAATAGAATTTGCGAAATTATGTAGTAGCAAATTTGCTTGATGAAAATATAGCCTTGGTTAATAGTTAGCAGATACCATTGTCTGAAATTCTGCGACAGATTATTAGCCTAGTCAGATTTGGCCTTGAGCAATTTCACAAGGTGTAGTTGACAATGCGGCAAGGTCATCGGTTCGTGACACCGCGTTCATAAATAAATCTATTGTTCTATGGCAGTACCTCTCTAGTACTGATGGCTTAAAAATTTGAATTACGAACAGCAAAAAAAAAACTGAACGAACGAAATTTGCAACGTTTTTTTTTAGTAGTTTAAAGTAATTGTTATTAAGCTTTGATTTTCTCAGTCTGTATATTAAGTAATAGTACAGGAATAATTATAAAATTAAGATTTTTCATATTTTTGCTCCTAAAAAAGACAACACACGCACTAGAAATTAATTGGGTTTGATGATGGTTTCAATCAAAATGCAGAGTATCATCATTCCTATATACCTCAGGTATCGTAAGAGGTGACTAGAGCCGAATCTTCACCGAACAAAAGTAGCTAGGTTTAGTTCTGTCAACACGTGTTGGTGACAATAGTTTATGTAATTTCCTTGAAGCATATTTTGTAAACAAATGTTGGGCACCATGTTTCTGTTTTTAGCAGTAAATATTAAAATAATACGCTTGTTGCAGATATTAATTGGCTCTGCGAAGACGCTTAGTTGGAGACGAATCAATCGAGTTGTTAATTAAGGTTAGAATTATTTATTTCTCA
Organism: Spilosoma lubricipeda; assembly: GCA_905220595.1. Taxonomy (NCBI): domain Eukaryota; kingdom Metazoa; phylum Arthropoda; class Insecta; order Lepidoptera; family Erebidae; genus Spilosoma; species Spilosoma lubricipeda. The sequence goes on along the minus strand of HG992282.1, from coordinate 19,744,041 downwards.
AAGATTACCAATCACTTAACATAAGAAATAAACATAATTAAAAAGAAGGTACATGGTTCAGAGCTTGTTTACAATAATAAAATGTATTGTAGGTAGGCGACAAAAATTGAGGCACAGAACGCGCCACTCCAATTAGGGACTATTCACACTCATTGAATTTCATTATTTATTTATAACATTTTTTACTTTTAATAGTCTTTCAAGATGTTGTTAATTGATCAACGAGTTGTTGGCGACTTGGTGTAGATGTGTGTGAAACAATGGAAACAAAATTTGGCGGTTTTCTGAAGAGTTGCAGACAGTTGGAAGCAATGAAATTGTCAACAACTTCGGTGGATACGTGCCTTAAAGGAACACACAGGTTATCACACACATGTTATTCAAAACAAACGCAATGTTAAGCGGCAAGGCTAAGCCACTAAAACATCAGTCCAGTCATCTATAAATTATAACCGTGGGAAAACTACAAAATCATGTCTCTTCTAAAGCCTTACAGAAAATCGGCGTCTAAATGAAAAAAAAAACTGAATTAGACCTAACATACACACATTTTGTAAGGCCCTATCGTTTGCAATATGTACCATAGAAAAAGACACGATGCCAGAAACCGATACATTTTTCAAACTTTTCGTGTGAATACAAATTTTTTTTGATGACATTATTATGTTCGATCAAGATAAATGTGAGCTTACCACGTAATAGTTATCAAACTATTAATCATTTATTTCTTTGTCCGCTTATTTATCAGCACTAAGAGACATTGCGTTATAAGATCATTGAAAAGGAATTGTCGTCACAATCTGACACGTAAATAATATTAGCATACAACGATTTAAGAGGTTCACAACAGTCGGTCATCATTGCAAATGAGGAATATCCTGGCGGCAATTGAGAGGGCCTGACACCGTTCGTACCCGCCAGTGATATTCTGGACCTCGGGTTGGCCCCATCACATAGGTAAGTAAACTCCTTTGTAAATGTATTTTTTTCTTTTTAAATTTTAGATATATTCCAAATTAGAAAGTAAAAAAAAATTAAAAATGTTCTAAATATATTATTAATTTCAAAAATTTGGAACGCACTATTTTATTTTTTAAATTTAAACAGTTGTTCAAGTAAATCTTATTGTGGATTTATACAATATTGTAATCATGTGATATGTCCTCTTTATAAGATTAATCACTACTAGACATGATTACTTGTGACATAATTTACAAGAGCATGAACTGAAGAGGTTCAATAGTTTTAACCTTTACAATTTAGACGAATTGGAAAAATCTCGAAAAGGTACGACTACACCTTATTGAGACGTGAATCATTTCAGGGGATATTTCAATCATGTACTTTTATTTTTTTTATTTTTTATGTTTGACCTTGCCAAAATGACTCTACTCTGCCTGATGGAAAGCATGACTAGAATCCAAGAGTGGTGGTCACCATACTGCGAATGCAGACAATGCAACAATGCAGCATGGTGACCCACACCATGGCGGGCTAGTGATGCTTCCGCATCATTGGGCCTCCGGTCTCGCACTCACCAACGAAACACGACAGCATGATCGCTGTCATTTTACGTTGATTTTCTGTGCGAGGGTAGTACCGCCCCGGTCGAGCCGGCCCGTTCGTGCTGAAATCAGCGTGGCTCTACTACCTTGAAAAACAGTACAATTTTAAGCCGTCGAAAATTCTGGTGTATACTTAAGCCGGCAGTTCCCTAAATCGACCGACTTGAGTTTAAGGAATCTATACTTATATACTAATATTTTAATGTGAAGAGTTTGTTTGTTTCTTTGAAAGCTCTAATCTCAGGAATCGCTGGTCCGACTTGATATGACATAAAATTGGAGTGTCTGTTTGTAATATTAAAATAACCGTTTTGTATTAAATGCATATGTATACACGGTACATATACCAAAATAACATTTTTTACAATTTTTGTCTGTCTGTCTTTTTGTTCCGGCTAATCTTTGGAACGGCTGGACCGATTTTGACGGAGCTTTCACTGGCAGGTAACTGATGATCCAAAGAGTAACTTAGGCTACTTTTTTTGACTAACTGTGTCCTGCGGCGTCACTCGCGGTTCGACAATAAACGCACGTAACACCGCGGGCTTCAGCTGGTTTCCAATCAAAACAAACAAGTGCATAGCTGGTAAAGCTACCACTTTCTGTAATGCTCTGAAACTGTAAGTTACTGTAAGAAACTGAAAGTTTTACTATACGTTTTTAATCGACTTCAAGGAAGGAGTCCCGTCAAAATCCGTCCATCCATTCCAGAGATTACCCGGAATAAACAGACAGGCAAAAAAATTTTAAATACTTTTTTGGTTTATGTACCGCGGTTATTTCAATGTTACAAACAGACTCTTAAATTTTATTTATTCGTAAACATTAGGTTTTAATCAATCCTTTTCATAGACATTTGGTTATTTCATTTGTTAAACAATCTTTGTGTTAACAAGTGTTCTTAACAGGTCATTTAAGTCAACTTTTTAGTAAAAAAGATACGACATGCAATAGAATTTTACCAGTAAAAGGAATTAAATGAAGAAGTAATTCAGTTTTAAATCTCTTTGTTTTCACTATAAAAGTAATAACTTTTCTATTTTAAGGTCCAAAAATTGATCAAAGGCAACACGATGTTCGGCCGTTTCCTCCTCGTTGTTTTCTTGAGTCTTCGACTAGCGGACTCCATGCCACCGGATAAGGTATGTAACATCTCAATCATAACTTCCTGCTTGTAATTTTGTATGGACTGTCATCGACGCAACTGGACTTTATATTTTTAAGAGTATAGTGTTCTTGAAGAATTCTGGAACCCTTTTTAATAAAGTTAATACTTTTGTCAGTTATAGATTTACATCTATTTTTTTTAATGTAATAATATCATACTTTTGGGATAGAAAAGATAGAAGATTTGGAAGAAACTTAAAACAAAAAGTGATACCAGTACATCATCTAAAAAAGGTTTTAAACCAACGAGGATTACATTTTCAAACACGTGCATTCAAATATTAAACTGATAACGTCATCGGAATCGGTCAGCCTCGGAACAAATATTGGCCGATCTCTCATTAATTATGGTATGATTAGCAATGTTAGTGCTATCAGCAGATGCGTGCATAAACAAGGTGCCTGTTATGATCGCCGCAAATTAGTCATGAACACTTATGTATTTATAAACAGTTAGGATTGTAGTAAGTTCCTCTTTTATACGATTCGTGACGTCACCTGATCGCAAAATTAGAAAAAGCCTATGCTATAATGAGCAAACTGTGGTTAAACGTAATCATTTATTTCTAAATACAAACATGTTTTAGATAAGTTATTTAAATTGCTTATCTTACAATTATTTGTCCCAGGTAGGAATCCAATCCGATTCCGGGCATAGCAGTCAGGGTCACTACTTACCACTGTACAAAAAAAACCCCTATTATATTATTTAAAAATATAGTAACATGCTGTACCTTTAGTGGTACCTTTTATTGTTTTGGAAAAGAAATTCAAAACGTTTCTGAAACATTCTAAAAGTTATTTTTTAGTTAAGCTTCGAAAAACTGATAAAATTTCTGGGCAAGACACGTCACAATTAAAAGGAGTCTGCAATTCGGACTTTATTAAATCGATGGTCATTCGGTTTCGCTCTTTAGCAAATAAACTATTCAGTTGACTCTTTCGTAAAAGGTATTGCTTGTTAGAATGGAAAGAACAAAACCAACTACTTCCTTCATCATCATCATCATCATCATCATCAGCCTATCGCAGTCCACTGCTGGATAAAGGCCTCTCCAATTTCCCGCCATTTAGTTCGATCCTCGGCTTCTCTCATCCAGCTCCTGCCAGCCGTCTTGCTCAAATTGTCACTCCACCGGGAAAAAAACATAACTTTTAAAAAAATATACGTCGATTAATAACATTAACTATGCATTAACAATTATTTTAACGGGAATTAACCCGATCACTTATTAAAAGGTATTACATACCTCTGACTTGCCTGACGGCTGCCAGTCAGCCCGTGACCACGGCCAGTGCAACCTGGCCGAATCATGGAATTAATATATCATGGAACGCGGTAGTTTAAAAGTTAGTATTAACTATGCAATCTGGCTCATTGACTATGAGACAAAACTACTGGTATTAACAGATACGACTGACGAAATAAATTGTGTCATTGCAGAAACCAGCTTCAGAGTATTTGTTGCTCCTAAATCGTACTCTTCTTGATCTTCATCACTGTAAACAATATTTGGACGGTTTTGATTTTTTTTTCTTTCCTAGAATTTCTATTACAACCTATTGTAGGTGTACAAAAAAGGTACTAATTAGCTTCTAAATAAATTTTTGTGATTCACTTATTTAAATTCTAGTTGTTAATGTTCGCCAAAGAATTTATGGATAGTTTTATGAACCCTTCGTGATTATTCCAGCCTGAGGAGTCTATTACTTTGTCAGAATTACCTAGTGACATGGTTCGGTGATTTTAAATGACATAGCTATGTCGTTGTATGAAAATTACAGTCATCATCACACCGATTTTGCACTGTTGTCATCTTAGAATATATATATTTAACTTGCTAAGAAAGATTTATATGGCTAAGCCAGATAAGCTATCTCGGTCAGTGATTTTAAAATAATTAGTTACTATAAGAAGTTTGATATATTTGTTGTTTAAGAGAGTACCTTCTGATATAGTAGTACCTATTTTCTTTAAAGACAACACCCGCATTAGGAATATACACTTTGTGTCACGGGGACTATACGAACATGCATGAAAGGGACACAAAGAACACTTAGACTCAGAACAACAATTTGTGAAACACTTCAAATGTTGTTCCATGTGGGATTTGAACCCACTATTGATCACTATATTTGTTAGATCCCAATTATTTTGGTTAACGACTTATGATTATTTAATATCTTTATCTTTCTATGAGTTCTTCGATTTAAAATAAATAAAAAAAAAAACAAATAAATCGTAAAAAAAAAGAAAGACTTAAATACTGTTTAGAATCATACTCTTTGTTCTATCTAAAATTGTCTAATTTCTGTAGTTAGAACTGTAGAGATTGAATGAATACACCGAAGCAATACAGTAATAAAATTATTATCTGTCACTATGAATACTTCTGGTTTTATTAATTATATATACAGCTTTTTATAATATTCTAGTTGTTTGCATTTTTTTATTATTTTCATAATTCAGAATATTCACGTAATGGTGAATCTTAAACATGGAATGTCCACTATAAAGTCGTCTGAAAGAAATAGCAGTGAGCTATAAGACCTCCAATTGTTACTTCTATAGCTTTTTAACTCATATTTTGTTATGTTCTTATGTATACAGTAAAGATATATAAATAAATAAATTAATCTACTACAGGCCCCTATTCACATTATAAGAGCCAGAAGCATAGATTTAAACAATGCGCACGGACTTGCAATGGAAACGCGTCTTGATAAAGTCGTGGAGCCAACTCTTTACCGGCTAGACCTGGAACCTTATCTGGAAGATGCTCTCTTCAAGGGCCATGTAGCTATCAACATCACCTGGCTAAAAGATAGCAATGAACTTAACGTACACTGTGCTCATGAAATTGAGATCTTGGAGTCTGAAGTTAAAGCTCAATTCCCTGATACGTAAGTATGAAAATTTTATAAAATACCTTTATATATTTAAGCAGCAAATGGAAAAGATGATTTCGATTGAAATCGATCGATTTTGAACACTCATTGGTTCGTGTGGTGACGAATTAAGAATGGGAATTAAGACTAACGGAACAAATTACGCAGGACAACATCAATGTAAAAAGAAGGATAATTTGAAACAAACCTTAAACCAACCTGTTTGGTCAGCCTGATGTAGTTGGTCAAAACCAACCAAAAAAGGATTCTAAGAAAAGGCTTGTGTCAAGCAATAGGTTGTTAAAGGTTGTTGATGATAATGATGACTTCTTGGCAATAGGGACCGAGTAACAGTTAAGGAGCAACTGTAAGAAATCGTTACTAACTGATTATTAATATTATGCTCTGCCGTAGAGATATTTCCATAAATTCTTATAAATTATATTTTTAAATCATCTTACATAATGTGTTTGCATACAGATATTTGGCCTATATGGGTATTATCGCTATGATGTAGTTAAAGAAAAGTTGCTAACACAAGGGGATAAATACGTTTTCTCTGAAAATGTCAATAAATTAAAGTAATCAAAACCACGTGTTAGTAATGATATTTTACAACACGGACGTAGTGAAAAGTATTCGAATATCAGTTTTCGTAAAACGGATCTTTTGTCGTATTGAGTTTAGAAATTATATGATTCGAACGAAGCAGAGCCACAATTGATGTAGATTATTTTGTTACCTAGTTTAAGCACAGGTACACAATGTATTTAAGTACATTATGCACGTTTATATTACAATATTTTAGAATAATGATAAGAATTTATTACAATGGCTCTGCGACTTCCATTACTATTCTTGACGGGTCGAAGTATATTTTGACAAATTTATGTTCAGTAACAAAGTATCTTTCAGATACATTTGTAGTAATAGGCTACATGGCTAAATATTATGGTAGAATTTTCTGTATAATATAGTAAGAACTATAAGTTTTACACTAGATCTTATAGCTGCCCTAAATCGATGAAAAATACATCTAAATATAAATATATACGATATCAACCATCTAAAATAGTATTAAATCTAGAATAAGTAAGTTTTTACATGTTATTGGAAAGACAATGATAAAGTTATGTACCTTGTAAATATTTCAGCAAAGAATTAAAGGATATCACAATAGATACATCTACCATGGATCCTAAAAAGCCTATCATAACATTGTCACTTAAAAAAACAGTTCTAAAAGGTTCAACAGGAGTTCTGAAGTTCAGTTTTAAGGGAAACATGGAAACTGGATCAACTGAGGCTTTCTTTAAAACTACTTATATGACTGATCAAGAAATAGAAAGGTTGGTAGTTCAATTTTGAAAAAACTGAAAGGGAAGCACATCATTAAAATTAATCTGAGTTAATTATAATTGGTACATTTGTACCAAGTGTAAAATGAGCAGATTCAGTCCATTGGCATTATAAGATAACAAAATATTAAGTAACAACGTACATACGTATGTAGTCGTTTTATTGATAGTCATGCTTTTCTAGGACTGTAGCAGCGACCCAACTTCGTCCCAACAACGCACGCCGTATGTTCCCATGCTTCGACGAACCTGGATACAAGACACCCTTCGAGCTCAGCGTTGTGAGGCCGAAGAACATGATAGCTCTGAGCAATGTGCCTGTTGCGAGGACAGAAAAAATGTAAGTAGTTTAAAAAAAAATCTGGTCTGTAGCTTCAGTAGAAGCAAAGTTGCTCCTTTGCGAGGAAACTTCCTCTTTACATAAGACCATTTTGCTGGAGGATCGTACTCGATTCTACTTACGCTGGAGGATTTATTATAAATCTGTTTATTGTACACCTGTTTATTGTGCGCTTATGTAATTATAAGTTTAACTTAAAACTATTCTAAATTATGTACAAGTGGCGACCTTATCGCTCCAAGGCAATATCTCACAGGCAACCATGAATTGACATCGAGAGCTATGTTAAGAGCTAAACTATTAACTAAAGTTCTATTCGGTTGATTGCCATTTTACGTAATTAAATAAAAAGTTAAACAGTACCAATGCTAATGGATTTACAGTCTTAGGAAAAGATTAAATCCTTATGACTCAACTTAGAAATCACGGACAAAAACGTTGGTGCTATTGCTTCCTTCAACTTCAAGAGTGAAAAACTGAAACAGAATAATGATTATGTGGCCAAGAATTTTATGATGACATCAAGTTTGTTAAAAGTTATTTCTCGGTAACTACCGAGAAATAACTTTTAACTAAAAGGTCTCGGATTATGAACATTAAATTGAGTAAATGTGGTATCATCATCATATGATTTCCAAGAAACAATACGTCATCGGTCTTTTTTGTATAGTCTGATTTTTAAACTGTTCGTTCAGCGCGGTCAGTTCGCGTTTGGTTTTCAGGCACGAGATTAACCTTCAATAAATCTGTAACACATTAAGGATTACGAATGTGTAAAAGTACTTAATTTTTGTTTGCATAAAAACTCGCATAGATAGTCAGCGGCTTTGTCAATTCTACCACATTCAACTGCACATTTTGATAGATAATCTGCATTCAGTTCCAGGAATATAAAGTACTAGCTAAGCCACGCAACCTCGTTTGCGTCTTCTATTGCCCGTAGCGTGATAAATTTCCCTCGTTTTAAAACCTTCTCCATTGGTGCTCCGCTCCTATCGGTCTTAGCGTGATGATATATGACTTATAGCCTTCCTCGATAAATGTACTATCCAACACTGAAATAATTTTTCGAATCGGACCAGCGGTTCCTGAGCGCGTTCAAAAAAACAAACAAACTCTTTAGCTTTATAATATTAGCATAGATTTACAGTAAAAGAAGAACGTAGAACTACGTATATAATATTACTACTGAGGTACGTAATAATACACTACATACTGATGATCTCTCAGCAAAAATTGTTGTAATGACTAGACAGAAGTTATATACATAATAATATGTGATTATTATCAAAGACCTTTTTAGCGTTTTCATTCTACAACCACAACGTACCTACGAATTCTTTATTCTAATATATTATGCTAGTAAAGCATAGCTTTAATTTAAACATTTTTGCTGTGAGTTATAATCTCATAGGAAGACTGTCTGCTCAATCCTCTTATTAAGTATCGTGTTAAGATTGTGGCTAATTTTGTTTATTGTGTCAGCTCCAATACTTTTCGTTTCTTTATTACAGTCCGGATGAACCAGACGCAGTTCGTGACCATTTTGAAAAGACCCCTCCAATGTCTACGTTCACACTAGGTTTAGTGATTGCAGACTTAAAACAGTTGGGAGAAGCCGGTACTTATAAAGATGATATCGGCAATGAGATTGGTATGTAATATATATACCTATTGTAATAGGGAGGTTTTAAATTTAGCTATTTTTATTAATACCTATTTGAAAGTTTATATAGAACTCATCTGGAAACTTATTTTTTTCCTTCGCGGGTTCATCATCATCAATAGCTTTTAATAGTCCACAGACGGATATAGGCCTCTTAGGCACAAAGCTAAAACGGAAGTTTTTCCTGTTGTTCTACTACACTAGTGCTATCTTATCACTCAATTTCCTTGGTGCAGAAGATTATTTAAAAATGTTTTAAAAACAAGCTTTTATTGGAATGCCTTCATAAAGTACTCATCAAGACGAATCAAACGAGTTCAAACTTCATGGTATTGCGACGTTTCTTTACAGAGTTCCTATGCCTTCTTGTGCTTGCAAAATTTCAGCAAAATCGGATGAAGTTATCAGCTTCAAAATTGAGTTGCATGATTCCACCCTAACATACATTCATACATTGCAAGTTAATAAAAAGCTTGTAAAAAGCACCACATTTGAATCTTATCCCTCCCAGTCCCGATTAATAATCAATTTAAATATAGAAAATATCAGAGTCATTCGTGTTCTATGAATTCCTTCTAGAACTGCGAGTTTGGGGTCGTCCAGAATACCTTGAAGCTCTTGAAGGCGTTAATGAAAAGCTGATGCGAGTGTTCACAGAGCTCACTCAATTTTGGCGAGTGCCTTTGCCTCTACGCCGATTAGATATTGTGGCCTTACCGAATTACCAAGGCGTGAAGCCTGCTGACAACTGGGGTCTTATTGTATTCAGGTATGTAGTATGTTTTGAGACGAGTAAAGATCTTATGTGTTGGCAATGTACTTTGTTTATATATAGATTTGTACTTTTATTATAAGTACGGCATCAATGTTTTTATTTCTTTCAAATCAATCGGAAATCTTCTCAGCATTTGCATTACCTGCCACGCCGTCACTCATATCGAATTATACGTGTTCTTTCAGAGAGAGTGATTTGAGCAGTCGTGGCTACCTTCAACTAGCTCAGGAGCTATCATATCAGTGGCTCGGAGCCTTTACTACTCCAGCTTGGTGGTCGGATGCACATCTCAATAAGGCACTTGTTGGTTACATAGCTGCTGCTACAGCGTTTAAGGTATTTATTATACGGATATTACAGAAGACTTGCGTTTTTATGTATATGTGTATAATGACCATTTATGTGTCATTAAAATGATATGTAATTATGATTTAGGAATTTTGTATAAGGCAACCAAGTTATGGGCCTTTATTGAACTTTTGTTTTGAAACGAAGTCAATCACGTTGATGGTAATCGTAAATAACTTACAGATATACGTATATATAACTACGCCTGATGTTCCACTGCATAATGTTTTGCGAAGTTATTTTTGCAAGGGACCATGGTGCATGTTCTACTGACTGTGTTACACTTTAGTATAGATTTTATTCGTGTCATGTAAACAAATAACACGCGGATTAAGAACCACAATGTGGAGATCACAAAGTATAGTCCCATGTAGGGATGAGATCCAGAACACTTAGCGCAATAAAATAGACGAGGAGACTAAAACAACTACACTGTCTGTGTAGTCTACCATTCCTAATATTTGATTTAGCGTGTACTATTTTTTACCCAACTACGGCAAAGCCAAAGGAGGGTCATGATTTTGACAGGTTATGTATGTATGTATGCTCATTTGTTCCCTCATAGCTCCTTCACAACTCATTAGAACTGGACAAATGAGGTGTCGTTAGAAGCGTCATGATCGTCTGCTGCTGTATGACGTATAAAACGACACATGAAATAATTTTCAAAAGCCGTAGTCACGCGTTGTTAAAGTGTTATGGACTGTGGTACATTACACTACATGGACTACGGCTTTTGAAACTTGTTTCATACTTTTTTAAGAATCGTTTTTTGTCGTAGTTGGGTTTTAGTTTTTACTTTTTTTTTATTACCTATTAAACTTTGCTTTAGATAAACAACGGTTCAGAAATGGAAGGCAAATGGCCACTAACGGTTCTTTACTCTCTGTACTACGAGTTCAGCAAGCGCTATCCACATTCTCGCATCACTGGCATGAAGCAAGAGACTGCTTGTACAAAGATTGAGCTACTGTTCCGTATGTTTAACTACACTCTTGGTGATGAGACTTTCAAGAAGGGGTTGACGAGGTTCTTGGAGTCACGGTGAGTACTTTTTTATGTCTTGGTATAGTAGATCAAAGTCACCTTTCTAAGGAGAGGCAGGAGTGGACTGTTAAATGCTGTTGATTATATTGATGGTGATTTATAAATGTGAATAAATTACATGTAGACTGAGAATAAATAAATGATCGTGCGTATCATACAAAGTTTGTATTGGGTAGTTATCGAATTCATAATCGAATTCATAATTACGTCATACCTAAGTACATATTGGCAACCTGTAATGATAGTGAATATGATGTTGTAATAAATAAATATTTTATATCCTCTTTATAACTGAAATTACTTATACTAGTAATTACAGATACGAAAAGCACGATAATGAAATAAATTAAATCTTTTTAGGTAATACAAGCTGTTGCTCGCGCCTCCGACCGTATATGTCCATTATCACGGCAAATTTTAGCGCCTATGTGTTTTTCTGATGTATAAGCTATGTTACTGTAAAGTTTCATCCAAATCCGTTCAGTAGTTTTTGCGTGAAAGAGTAACAAACACACACACACATACATCCTTACAAATTTTCGCGTTCAATTAATGTAAAAAAAAGATGGCGTATGGAGTAAACTACAAGTTTTAAATTTTCAATTAATATACGATATGCATAAAAAATGATCAGTTTAATCGTAACAACTAATTATATTCTACTTAAATCTCTATCGTAGAAACGTTGTATCTAAAACTACTTTGAGGGAAACAAAATTAATCAATAAAATTAAATATACTCTCACAGAAAGTTCAAAACATTCTCCGGTGATGACATTTGGAATGCTCTAAATACTGCGGCCTTGGAAGACAACAAGATCACAAAGGAGGTTGATATCAAGACTGTAGCCAAGAGCTGGATCAACAAGGATCGACTGCCTTTGATTAATGTTCGAAGACAATATGATACCAAGACTGCTCTTGTTACCCAAGTATGTAGAATTGATTATTTCTTTGAATTCTTACGAGTAAAATAATGATGAAATTATTTTAAAATATTTTTATAACCGTAATCGGTGCTTTTATTGTAACGTTGTTAAACTGGCTGAATTGATAGTAAGTGTATTATTTCTTTCAACATACATTCAAAAACTCCTGCTTTTATCCTTAAAGGGAAAGGCAGTAGCTATATATATATATATTTGTTTGAAAAACCTATTATTTTTCTACATTTTCCTTTAGTAAATTTTCAAAGCAATATGTGTGTGTATGTCCTTTCTTTAATTTTTATTTTCTTTTCAATTGCCACTTGTCAATGTTTTCTTGATTTTTTGAACTAAAAAACTAAATTTTGAGGGATAGGGGGAGGATTCTATCAAATTACATACCATCAGTTGACTTCTCTGCTTGTTTGCCCCCATTCCATAACTAAATATCTTTGACTACTTGATAGTCAATAAGAACTAATAAGGATTTTACCATAATGTTTCATATTTTCATCAACAGAAAGTCTACCTTCGCGAGCGTCCTCACGACGTCCCTGAAGCAGCTAAGATGTCTTGGTGGGTACCACTTGTCGTTGTCCAAGAAGACACACTGGATTTGAAGAACATCAAATCTGCTACTTGGATGAAGGATAACAAGGAATTGCAGATCAGCAACATGCCAGACAAAAATAAGTTTATTGTTGTTAACCCTGAAGAGATTGGTAAGTTTTAGGATGTCTATTATCACATAGTAACATAACGTCTTTTTTTTCTGTTCGGTAATACTCTGTATACTACCTGTTAGTGGCATGTCGGACTTGAACCGACTAAAACCACACGCCGTTTTGGGTATCAGAATCCAGGAAACCAGGTGCACCCTAGAAAAAAAAGTAACATGTACCTACGCCTTAAAAAAATAGTAAATCAGTATTGCGAGACGTGTCATTAAACGTCATAAAATGTATGATGGTATTAATCAATTGCAGGGAATTGATGTAAAACAACGTATGCCTATTTCAAAATTAAGGAAATCATTTTACTTTAACCACTTATTTATTAAAATAGCTATTTGAATTCCATTGCCAAATATATAAATGTTTTAAAGATGACCTCCTATAGATTTAGCTCATCAAAAAGCAGTAGCGCCTGAAAGGGCACTCAGATATCCATTTTAATGTGTCTCATTCAATTTCTTTGTTCAAAAGAGACTGAAGAATGGGCTAGCTTATTATTTGCATATCTTTGTATTGTAATCGTGACTCATGATACGAATCTTGAGTTAATTGCAGTCTCACGCTTGACTGAAAATGTTAAATATGCGTCCTGAATCTCGAAACGACCTTTAAAGGACAATTTCAGTTTTGAGAATTTCGAGATCTTCTTTATTTTGAACTTAATAGTGAATAAATTTATAATGATGAATTTAAAAAGAATAAATATAGACTGACCCAGTAATTTAAAACTTTTATAATAATCGAGCAATGATAATAAAGTAAGAGGAACATTGTTAGAAAAGTTACTCAGATATTTTCAAGGTTATGCTTAAATAAAATAGAAAAGATGACAATAAAATTACCATCAAATTTGAAATAGTGTTTACAACTGTGATTGTTTTTTAGAATCCCTTTTATTGGGTCACCAACAGTCAATCTCTCTACTAGAGATTTATTGAATTAAATTTTTAAACTCGATTTTTTCCGCTTTTTGTTCTCACTACACGAACTCTATTATTCATATTTAATTGTTTTAAGTGTAATAAATTCTGATTTTTCAGCTCCTTACCCAGTAAACTATGATCAAGAAAATTGGATTCTTCTCTCAAACTTCCTTCAAAGTGACAAGCGACAGCAGATGCCTGAACTTACCAGAGCGAAACTTCTACATGATGCCTGGAATTTGGCTTATGCTGGAGAACTTTCCTTCGCTACTGCATTTAATATGACTTTGTTCTTAAAGAATGAAAGACATCACCTGGTGTGGGATCCAGTGTTCACCATGATTGATCACCTCGGAAGGCAAATTTGCCAATGTTTGCAAGGAAAGTTCCAGGTCAGATATTTTCTTACAAAAGCACCGAGTGAGTGAGGATACCCGATGCCTATACCCCAACCCCTCATCCATCCTCCCCATCCCCCAAAGGCCGGCAACGCACTTGTGACGCCTCTGGTGTTGCGGGTGTCCATGGGCGGCGGTAATCGCTCACCATCAGGCGATACGTCTGCTCGTTTGCCCCCTATTACATAAAAAAAAGCTTTAATCTAATTTAATAAACCAATGTTTTTTTAAATGCCACCTTATTAAATTTCTATTTGTTTATATCTTTAATGCCTTTTGCGTCATTAACTTAACTATCTTCCTCTCTCTAATTACTTACAAATTTCACCAGAAGTGTCAGTTATCTTTATTATTTCACAAACATAATGTAATTTAATCTCTTTCATCAGATTTCAGTACCAGGTACTGTAATTTGGTTATCATTTTATTCTTCGCTTTTGGTATAAATTTAAAATATAAATTCCTTTATTTCAAGGCCTACGTCAGAATTCTACTGAGCCCTCTTTATGAAGAATTAGCCAAAGATGAAAAGGAAGATGAAGAATCTTGGAAGAAGAACCTACGCTCGTATACAAAATCTTTCCTCTGTAAGGCTGGTTACAAACCTTGCGTCAGAGAAGCACAGGAACATTACAATATGTGGATGCAAGCTAAGAATCCGGACGAAGGTAACCCGTAAGTATGACCATACTTCAGCACACGAAACACCTGATGTTAAAAACGTTGTCAGCTCTTAAAAAACTGATTTCGTAGCATAATACACTGATACGGATAGGTAGCATTATCCTCCAACTTCAATTTAGAAAGGTACTAAATTACAACAACAATACATTCACCACTGAATATTTTCATAAGTGTTCTTGTACAGAATCGATATACGTTTTGAAAAATCACTATCGACCAACTAATGCTTAACATATTAATCTGAAAATGGGACTTATCTTCATAGATCTCCAAAATTCAGTATTATATGGCGATTTATTCTATTACTACCGAAATCAATTTAGAATCCGTTTTTATGATTTGGGTAAATGATGTCACTAGGTAACGTAGTGAAATCAACTCTAATATAAAATATCTAAATATATAATATAAATATCACCAGTATTTCAAACACTTCGAATTCAAAAACGAGATTCGATCACCTAACTTTTAAACGCTAAGTACATCCTATTACTTGAAATGTAAAGCTTTATCGAAGTCGATATTGAGAAAGGGAACATAATAAATCAAGATAAGATTCTTTTGGTTCATTGATTCGTTGAATTCCGGTCATTGGAAATATATCTATTATGACTGGAAAAATGTTCTGAAGCAAATAATCTCGAAATTGGTCCAAAATATCTCATTATTGTAAGGAATTCAGTGTTCAAAATATTATTAAGATTCCCGTTAATAAGCCGGTTGAAGGTGTAAAGTAATCATCATTAAAAGTTTTTAGAAGCTCATTTGAGTTTTGTTATTCCGGGAAACGAGATTCTTAATAATTTTCCTTACACATGCGGGTGTTTATGTTGAAACTTAATCTGAAGTCTAAAAATATTAGAATCGTGTAACCATTAAAAGAGCAGCATTTACAAATTAAAAGAATTGTAATAAAATGAGTTACACAAAAAATTCTATGTGGACACATGAGGATAAATGGTGTTCTGTGTATTTATTTAACTCATAGTTTTTACAAGTTTAGAACAAGTCAAAACTACATCTTGGTTGTAACTGCGATTTATATTTATGAGATAGAATGATATAATATTAATGAAAGCTTAATTTCTTTTTACTTGTATAGGCTTGCAAACCAGTACATTTGTCCAGTATTCAGATGGGGTACTCAGAAGGAATGGGAATTTGGATTACAACGAGTTATCAACTTCCCTTCTTCAAGGAAGCAAAGTGAACGTACCTTTCTCTTGAAAACCTTAGCAGGATGTCCCGAAACTGAATCAAAGATTATCAGAATCTTGAATGTGACGATGTTGGAAGGGAATGGTAACTTTTCGGAGACGGACATGTTCTTAATATTCAGCATGTTGACAGGATCATCAGCAGGTTATACGACACTCTTCCATTTCTTGAGCAACAACTGGGATGTCTTGAAGGAGAGGTAAGTTTTATCCAAAGCTCAATTTTCATTCAAAAACAGATTTAAGTATAAATGAGTAGTTTTAACGATATAATTCATTTGAAAAAATCCTGAGGTATTTACTAAGTTTGAAGTTAATTGAGTGTTTTTTTCTTCTCTCTTTTGACCCCAGAGAATCGAATAATCCAGGCAGTAGTCAAAAATAAAAAAAAAAAAATCTCTCTGGAGTGATCCAAGAGCTACTTGATTACACTTTAGTTTAATGCAGAAGAAAACATGTGTAATACTGACTGACAAAGGTTTTTTGGGAAATAAATTTCCTATTGGTGGTTCAAATTTCTCATCCCATTATTTTACCATTGCTAATGGACTTCATTGTCTTCTGTCATCAACATCGGTGAATTACGTAGTTCATAACAATTTTTTGAAGAATGCCTTTAGTTGTTTGATATAAAGACCATTGAGAACTAACAATTGTACGGTATTGAAGTGTCCTAGTCTGACAAGTGGATGGCAGTGAACTGGCAATTGATTGTCAGTTAATCATGACAAGGTTTCAAAGAGTTTTAAATTTCCTTGTTTGTTTAATATCTGTGCTTATTTTTTGCGTTTCTCAGTGACCTTGTGAAACGTTAACATATAATGTGAGAATTAGTTAAAGATATCATACGTCCAACGTACTTCCTTCACACTTTACATAATTCAGTACTTATGTGTGTATGTACCGTTTTGAGTTGTTAGTCACGATTAACACTTTTAGTCCGAGATTTCTTAGTAAAAGAAAGAAAAAGAGCAATATAGTCTGCTAGAATAAGTTCAATCCAACCTTAATATCAAGCATAACAAGCTTTGTTTCTATTTCAGGTATTCAAGTCGAACTAATCTCTGGGACAATCTCATAACATCAGCCACATCGGAGTTCACAACTGAAGAAGGACTGGACCTCGTTTCCCATCTCTACGTCACGCATCAGGGAGAGTTTGGATCCGCTGAGCACATAGTTGAGAAAGCTATGAGGAACATTAGGGAGGAAGTCACGTGGTCTGCTGAGAACTTACCTGTGATTGACGCCTGGCTTGACAAATATCTCGCCGATAACAAAGGCAAGGACGAGCTGTTTTACCAGAATTAATTTATGTATTTAATGTTTATTGTTTTGATATTATTTTTAAGTAATATAATAATGTATTAAGTGTTGTTTTATTTGTGTGTAATTTGTGGTATCATTACCATTATCAACAGGTTTTAATAATCAATTATTGCCCATTAGATGTCCAAAATATTTATTTATTTATTTTTGACTTCACTTTGGAAAGTGATGGTATAGGGTCAAGTTTTCATTATCTTTGCAGTGATTTTTACTGCGTAATTTGCTCGTGATCTACTTTCTGCTTCCAATCTGTTACTTTCATTTGGCAATAATAATAATTGATGGGCAACATGAGCAGAATCCAAGAGTAGTCACCATACTCATTGCTTGTGCAGAGAATGCAACAATACAGCATGGTCGCCCACACCTAGGCGCCCTCGTGATGCTTCTGCATCATTGGACCTCTGGTCTTGTACTCACCAACGAAACACGACAGCGCAAATACTGTCACTTTAGGTTGGTCTTTAGCTTGTGGCTGTATACCTCCTACCTCTATTAGGTACTCATTTCGTCTTGACAAATTAAAGCTAAATGCTTTAAATATGCATACATAATATGCATACATATGTTTTAAATAAATGTGTTTTAAGTTGTTACTTTTATCACGGTTACATAAAATTATCTTCAATACATTATAATCATTGACCTTTTAATTGATAACAATATTTATTGCGTTCAAATTCTATGAATCGCTATTCTTAATAAATAATTTTGAAGGTTTCGATGATAAAATTTCATAATAAAAGTCTTTCTTCCTAGTTTTTATAAATTCCAAGATTATTTGGGGTCAGCTACTGATTCGACTGGTTTTATCCGTATTTCAGTGTTTCCATGGAGCGACTGACTCCGCAAACCTAAAAGCGAAAATAATTCTAAACTAAAACTAGATTAAACTAGTGTTCAGTATATTTGACAGCATTGACTTCCCAATAACGCTTAACATGCTCTGCGGGCACGACTATGGAACAAAAAGCACCTGTAGCTTTATACTCTGGGCTGTTGCTAAGAATCTTGTAAGAAAAACCCAATAATACATTTTGGCCCTGGAATTGAATCCGATACCTTTAGATTTTTGCGATATACGCTAGCAGCTAAACCAACGTGGCAGTCTTAATAAAGGCTGTTTATTTAATGAAAAAATCAAGTGAATAAATAGACGTACTTTATTTATTTATATGAAAACTTCCAAATATAACGAAACATACATATTTCAATATCATCCAACGAAGACACCGAACTACGAAGTAACTACTAAACCTGAATACAATGAAACTTCTCAAAGTCAACCGTTTGGCCTAATAACTTATACCCCCATACTTGATCGCTATAAATCAGCTACAGCTGAAACACATGCGTGCTCTGCTGAAATAAGTAATTTGCTGAGAGCGTCGTGCATCGTCGTTGGTTACTCGAGTTGTCAAACAAGATGGCCGCTTCGACGCATCATGTGACGTTTTATCAGAATGACAGCTGTCACTGTAATCCGAAGTAACGAATGCTGTCTTTACACCGACATGTTTGTATTTGTGTATGTATGTTTATATAAATTTTCGTATTCCTGAATTGCGTTTTTTTTTTGTATACATTAACATTTTGATCCTTTTGCCATCAGCTACCTGTTCCGATTTCGATCCAAATTTGACTAGTACCTAAATTATAATAACGAAAATATGTGTGTCATTCTAGTAAGTCTTTTGTTATAATTTTATGTGTGTGTGAATTTGAAATAACTCGTTTCAACACATTTAAAAATGATTTAATGCAAACTGAAACTGCCGCGGCCGCGAGACGATGCTAGTTTAGTTTGGTACATGTATCGTGTATACATGTATATGCATTTATTAAAAAGCGGTTATTTTAATTTTACAAACGGACACTCCAATTTTATTTATTTGTATAGATTGTTTCAAAATCTTTTTTAAGAGTTCATTACAATAACAGGTACTATGTTAGTACTAAAGAGATATTTCTATTGGTGTGTGTTTAATGTAAACACAAATATTATCCAATGTTAAAAGAAAACAATGTTTTGCCAATCTATATATATAACGAATCCCTGTTTCCTTTGATCACGGCATCATGTGTAAACGGCTAGACCAATTTTGCTAATACTTTTAGTACTAGATAGCCCACTTATCGAGGAAATCCATATAATCTATAAATGATATGACTCTAAGATCAATAGAACCCTCGCATCAATAAAACAGTTTAAAAAAACGGGAAATTTATTGATTTTAAAGGGTTTGCTAGTTTTCTCATAAAATTATGACAACTAAGTTTCTTGTTCGTAATTTATTACAGGTATACTAATTTTCTATGATATATCTGAATATTTAGTATCGACTAGCTCCTTATTAGTCACAACACTAACTTTGGACACAAAATTAATACGGTATCCTGGATACGACTTTAGTTTAGTTTCATAAAATTATTTAATTAATTTTGAACTATGATGAAAAGACACACGGTCGAACTTTGAATCATCAATATATTGATGTGTCATTCTGACGTTTAATATTAGCAGCCGGTTCTCAAAGTTTGGACATTCGTTGGTCCAAGTTTGTCTTCGGAGGTCCGATAAGTACTAGCTTTGTGGAAGCTATTATGAGATTTAGTTATGAACCGACTTTTGTTAAAGTTTGACTGCCTTAGTCTTAGTTATTCTATTCGGAAGTAAATCTAGCTTTATTCGGCTTATTGTTACTCACAAATTCTAGATGATCATCAACGTCATCATCAGCCCGATGCAGTTCACTGCTGGATGCTGGACATAGGCACCTTTTAAGATACAACACACAGATTAGCCGGCAAAAAACAGATACATTTTTTTTATGTATTTATTTTAATGTGTATGTACAACATGATAGCTTAAATAAAAAGACAATTCGCGTATTAGTAACAAATCTTGTGTTTTTATATAAATAAGGGAAAACGAGCAGACCTATCGCCTGATGTAAGCGATTAGCGCCGCCCATGAACAAGTGACGTCACAAGTGCGTTGTCGGCCTTTTAAGGAGTACTTTTTTTTTTTAATGTTGATGATGGAGATGAAACTTCAGTCACGTAGAACGATGTCGGAAAGAGGCGACAGGGATCAAGTCCGAACAGTTCCTCCGAGCACTTCCCATAGAAAATGCGGTAGAAGATGCACAGCGAAGTCACATCTCTACGCAGCGCCAGAGAGTCTAGCCGAATTGAAAGTTGTGTCGCGGGAATCTTTATAAACATTCTTAAAACGGACCCAAAGCAGACGCAGGCTCGGAACAATAAGTTTTAGATGACATAATGTGCTGTACCATATGGCAGTCGAACCCACAACATTCAGAGCGGTAGGAAAAGACGAGGTGACTGTTGGCATCCCTTAGTGGTGGTGAACACTTACCTTTAGGAGATCTGACCGTTCGTTTGTTATACCAAACTAGCTGAACCCCGCGGTTATCGACATACCGCGAGTAACGAAGCGGGACAAAGTTAGTGTAAAAAAAAAGGAGCCTAAGTTACTCTCTGGATCATCAGCTACCTGCCAGTGAAAGTCCCGTCTAAATCCGTCCAGCCGACAGACAGACAGACAGTTTTTTTTTTTAAAAATACGTTTTTGGTATATGCACCGTGTATACATACCTATGTATTTAGTAAAAAGCGGTTATTTTATTATTACAAACAGACACTCCAATTTTATTTATTTGTATAGATAAATACATGTAATATTATATACATGAATTTTGTTTCTAATGCAACTATAACTTAACTTTTACAACAATTAACTTGGTAATAACTATACGGCATAGTACATTTCTGTTAACATTACAATTTTATTAACACTTCAAATAAAATTTAGTTTTTTCTCAAGTCTTTCCTTATTGAGTTATAAATTATTTATATTAATGATGTGATGAATTACAGGCGGTACGTCAAAGTTATCAATGTGTTATTAATTAGTATATACTGCTAATTAAAATGGCCAACATAGTAACACGTTGGACATAGGCACCACGACTGCCTCGTTGGTCTCGCGGTTGGCGTGAGCGACTGCTGATCATGAGGTCTCGGGTTCGATTCCCGGGTCGGACCAAATGTTTGTATGATCTACAAATATTTGTTTCGGAGTTTGGGTGTGTTCTATCTATAATATGTGTGTTTTTACAAAAAAAACACTAGTACACTGGTTGTCTAGTACCTCATAACACAAGCTCTGCTTATCTTGGGACTAGATGGCGTTGTGTGTTTAGATGTCCGAAACATTTATTTATTTATTATTATTTTATTTATTTATTCAAGTTTATGCAACGGTGTTTGTATCTGGCCCAGCGTCACCTTTTGTATAAAAACAATCACGGGCAACGCTTTGCGAGGAAGTTAGTCTAAAAAAGTAGTTAGTTATTCCTTATATCATCAGCTATCTACCAGTGAAAGTCCCGCCGAAATCGGTCCTGCCGTTCCAAAGATTAGCCTGAACAAACTGGTAGACAATAATTTAAAAATTATGTAAAAATATATATTTAAATAACATATTATTATTATGATGATTAAAATATACTATTAATGTCTTTAACTGGTCAGAAACAATGAAAACAACTTATAGCTTTTTTGAATCTGCTTAGATTATTTTTAAATTAGTTAATAAAACGACAAATAAACGTAAATCCACACTTGTTGGATATTTCTTGTTTCTTTATTCATTTTAACCGTGTGTATCATGTTATTTGTGACCGAACGCCTTGCGATTATATTAGACGCAGCAAGAATTTACAAATCAACAGTGTGTGCCACGAAATGGGACGTTTTGTGTTCATAATCGGTGAGTTTATTACACGATAATGACTTGCTTACATGAGATTGGGCTTGTGTTGAAATATGCTTATTTGAAGAAATCGTAACAAAGTGATAGAAGTCAGAAACTTGATTTTGAAGTGTTTCTAGGTTTAATACTATGTAAAAGTGATCAAGTGTACATATATTTTCTAAAAGTGATCAATTAAATTGGACTTTTTACACTTTTTACACATTAGTAAAACAACTTATTCTATTAGAAGTTATGTAAGGTTAGTACACACTACGTATGTGTAAACAAAAGTGATCTGTGAGATAAATAGGTGTAAAAATAATACCTACTTTAAAACTTTATTTTTGTCTTTCTACGGAACTTAGACATTGTCTAGTAATTGGGTTGTGGTGTTATGATGCTTGCTCTACGTAAAAAATCGAAATTCAACTTTATCGTAGATGACTTAAAGTCGAATAACAGTTTGGGATAAAGACTTATAAGAGTCACAAACTTTGTTTACAATTTCTTTGTGAAGTTTCGAGATAGGATTTTTGGGTAACACGTTCAATTTCTATTCAATACGGGATATGAAGTGCATCATGTGGCTCAATGACAGATCTATTTGTTAGAGACACGGCTTCTGGCATACATTTCACATACAGGCATATGTGACCTTGATCTTCTTAAGACATTGCTAAGACTACATAAATATCTCTTTCCTTTCATTCAACTTCCAATTTTCCAGCTGACCACGAAATTGCGAGGTGTAAAAAGTGACATAAGAGCTAGTCTATTGCCAAGGACTGCCTCGTTGGTCTAGCGGTTGACGTATGCGACTGCTGATCAAGAGGTCTCGGGTTCAAATCCCGAGGCGAGCCAAAAGTGTAATTGAGTTTTTCTGATTCTATAAATCCTTAATAACAGCTCGGAGTTTGGAAGTTGGGGTCTGAACCTCCGTGCCTCGGAGAGCACATAAAGCTGTCGGTCATGCGCCCGATCTCTCCCCAATCGTGTCGGTTAACCGTCCCATCGGATTATGAGAGTGAGGGAACAGAGAGTGCACCTTTATTTGTGCACACACTTGTGCACCATAATTTCTCCTGCGTAGTTGGTTGGTATCTGTCGAGATTCGTCACCGTGGCCGTAATCGGCTAGGGGAACATCATCATCATCGCCGAGGAAGTATCATGATACGTCAGTGAAGAGCAAATTGATGTAAGGTCATCATCAACGGCTTTATTAATATAATATTTGACATCTGAAAAAGAAAGTAGGTTTTGAAGATTAGTATAAGGCTTGATGCATGTTTTCCCTTTCTTTTCAGTGTTTTATCCTAGTACCTACGTACGTAGATTGTCCCTTATTTGCTTTATGACACACATGCGATGAATAGGCATGGTGGAACTTTGTATTCCGTACCCGTTACCACACTAAAATTATAGTCGGTATAATGAGTATTGAATACACTTTGCATTTTTATGTTCAAAGTTTCACTACTCATCCTCCGAGCCTTATTTATAAGCTATGTCTCAATGTCTTAAAAAATGATCTCCCACGTCCAGACAGACCTGCTTGCTGCCTACATTGTTTACCCTTACGATATGCTCACCTAATATGTATACAAATAATACTTAGCCAGTTTTCAGTCAGCTATGCAAAAATCCACTGTCACAATTTTAATTGTACCACCGTACAAATTTGGTCACATACATAGTCTTCATAGTCTTCTTAGTTTGAGATAATATTAAATTAATGTGTAAGTAATTATAGGCTATCAAGCTATAGAGTCGCAAATAATATATATGTTGATTACACAAGATGACATCACCGTATAAAATGAAGGTAAAGATCCGGCACTTGATTTCCGAACGCATTTTTTTCTAAATGATACTTTTTTTTAAATTGAAATAGCCGGGGTCATGGGTTATACCTAATGGTTTTTATTAGATCATTGCTAACTTTATGATTAGATTTTTCCTTAAACTAAAAGGATTTCAAAACTCTTTCAATTTACCAGCATTTAACGGTTCGCTTTGATTTTTATAATTTCTTTTGTGGTTCCACATACACGTATGTATGTATGCATGAGCTGTAAAATTACAATAATCGGTCAGGCTCCACCTTTAGGTTTCGCGCTAAAGAGGGCAAGTTCGATAATCATAGATGCATTTGCACTGGTCGAATACAATAGATCTCGTAATAAAAGATGTGGTTCCGTTACGGCGAATGTAATATCATTAAATATTTTTTGATTATGTATATAAAGTGAAAGTGTAATTAGTACGATAGTGTCTGTAAATCGTAATTGTTTTATAATTATATATAACAATAAGCAAGAAGTAATAATATCGGTTAACGAAGCATTCACATATTATAAGTATTATTTGTTGGATAGTATAAATGTATATATATGTGTGTGTGTGTGTGCGCATATTTGTTTGTATAAATGTATACAAATTAAATAATACAGAACACATAATACTGTAAGTATTTAATATCTGTCTGTGACGGTGACGAATTCAGAATACAGAGTGTAATCAACTAAGGGAGTAAACTACGCAAGACAACAACACTGCAAAAGAGAAAAGAAAACTTGAAATAAGCTATATGCCCACCCACCCCAGCCCGTGGGAGAGCAACGCTTCAGCATCCGGTCGAGCCGGCCACGGCCTCACAGAAAAGCGGTGTGAAACAGTGCTTGCGCTGTGTTTCACCGAGTGAGTGATGATACCGGAGGCCCATACCTCAACTCCTCCCCACATCCCCCTCTCCATCCCCCAAAGGCCGTCAACGCACTTGAGACGCCTCTGGTGTTGCGGGTGTCCATGGGCGTCGGTAATCGGTCACCGTCAGGCGATACGTCTACTCGTTTGCCCCCTATGCCATAAAAAACCCTCTTTATAAGTCGAGAGCATATCCAGCAAGGAACTGTTAAATTCTGTGAAGTAATGGGTCTATACAAAGTAGTTCCCGAAAAGATTATTGATGAAAAAAGAAATAGGACAAACAAATTCACGAGCTTTGTTTTAGAACGGAAGCAAACAAAACCGGCCGATTATAAACACCTATTTTAAATTTTATATATTCATACATTGAGCGTTGTTGACTGCTTCTGTCTTTAGAATATCAATGAGCAGCTCATAAACAAACTTATTAATAATTTATATGCCAAAAGGTTTGCTCTCCAGAAATATTTAATTTGGATCAAGATCAAGCTCTAAGAAATTCATAGCTGTTGAGATTTCTGTTGATTTTGTCCAAGAATAATTTTAAAATAGGTATTCCATTTTATGTGAATATTTTATACAAGTTAACGCTGATCAAGTTCTTATAGAAACCAAATCTGGTTGATAGAGCTTTCAGTTCCTGTGATCTTAATATGTTGATAATAATAAAATTGCAATAATTTTTAAAACATGCGAATACAGTATTTATGAGGTGTGACTTAATGAGTTTGAAGAAAAAGTATATGAGATAATAGAATCTTAGAAGAGCCGTCGCTCAATCAAAGTGGATTCGGGGAAAAGATTTTCTTTTTATAAACTTGCTAAAGTAACTCTAACTGATAGAAAACACGAGCAGAAGCTAAGATGATGACCACCACGGTCACCATACTTATTGCAAAAGCAGACAATGCAACAGTGTAGCATGGTGACACCCACATCGAGATACTTCTGCATCATTGGGACTCTGGTCTTGCACTCATCAGCGGAAAACGACAGTATGAAAACTGTCATTTTAAATTCTGTGATAGGATAGAACGGGCCGGCTCGACCCTCCGCGTTCGTGCTGAAATCAGCGTACGTCTCATCCACGTAATTTGTTAACCAACAACTGTGTGCTATCAATCAAGATTCACTGGAATCCACTCTCCTTAAATCAAAACTGAAATTATAATAACACACACCAAACTCTGAATAATGTTAGGAGCATTAAACTTCAAACAAAAACTTCTTGCCTAGAAACACTAAAAATCATAAATAAACTGGCTTTAACTTGACTGGCTAAATTTACTTTGTGGCAATTGTTACCTATACCTAATTACGAGTATATTATCTACAACTTTTAATAAAATATTATGATAATGTGTGCTAGTTACCTCCTCCTTTTTGAAGTCGGTTAAAAATGCCGTATTGACCAAGTAAAATTCTTCCATAAACACCAGATATTGTAAATCATAAATTCATTTATTTTTGCACTTTACGTTTCAGCGTTAGCCTTAGTGGCTCTGGCAAGTGCAGAAACACCTCGTAAGAAAGGCTCATGCCCTCCAACACTGCCAGTGGACATATGCGGACCAGCATGTGGACCTGAAATACCCTGCGAAGGCGAACAGCTGTGCTGTGCTACCGCTTGTGGAGGATCGATGTGTGTTGATGCTGTGACGAAAAGGCACTTTGTGGATTATGGTAAGTATTTATATCCCTTTAGTTTGACTTCACAATATTAGCTATTTCTGTAGAAGCTGGAGCTCTTTTGTCGCTGTGTTGTACTTGTTTCTATAGTACGTATTCCTCTTCATAGTAGAAATCTATCGATGATTCTTATATGTTGATAGTGGTGCTATCAAAAAAGCGCAAAAGATAATTAGGTTTTGACGCACAAACTCATTAAAATCCTTATGTCAGGGAAGTCAAAGATGTGATTCCATTTTGAAGATTAAACCACTACAACAGAATTTATGTAGTGGAGGAATCTCATTGACAGATCCGAAACAAAGTTGTAGCTGTTTAGATGTCGCCAAAATTGCTTTCAGTTTTCTGTCTGATGAGTAACGAATTAAATATGTATTATAACAAAATTTAATCTTCTTTCAGTAAAGCCCGGTAATTGCCCAGAATTTCCACGAGGACCGTGGGTGTGCACTCCCACATGTACAGGCGACTCCGACTGCCCGCGGACGCTGAAGTGTTGTGCCAACCGATGTGGAGCACTCACTTGCCAGAGACCAGACACCGTGCCAACTGCACCTTCTGAATAAATATTATGTATTACCCATTAATGTTAATAATATAATACAGAGTTATAAGTAACACTTGCCTGTGATTTCCAAGTTAATTTTGAATTTTCACCGATGAAAGCTTCCTTGGACTACGACAAACATTTCAAAATCAAAATCAGCTAAATCGACCCAGCTGTTCACAAATTTTAGCGATACAGACGAACAGCAGTTGATTTTTATATATAACTAGCTGAACCCCGCGGTGTTACCCGCGGCTATTGTTGTACCGCGAGTAACGCCGCGGGACAAAGTTAGTCTAAAAAAAGCCTAAGTTACTCCACGGATCATCAGCTACCTGCTAGTGAAAGTCCCGTCAAAATCCGTCCAACCGTTCCAGAGATTACCAGGAACAGACAGACAGACAGACAGACAAAAAAATTTTTAACTACATTTTTGGTATATGTATCGTGTATACATACATATGCATTGATTCAAAAGCTGTTATTTTAATATTACAAACAGACACTCCAATTTTATTTATTTGTATAGATGTATAGATATAAGATTAATAAAAAACTCAACAACAGTTTTGGCTTGATCCGAGCATCGAACTTACCGCTTCAATCTTACCGCTAGAGCAACGAGGCAGTCAAGACAAAGCAGGGTAAGACTAATCACTGAACTAAGGCAAAGAAAAGAAAAACTATCTTTAATATTCAATGTAGGTATTGTATATATTCAAACAAAGCTCGTCTTGTTTTTTGCTTTCTTTTATTTAACACCACCGCAGCGAGTGTATCCTTGAAGATAATCTGCTCAGATATTCCTCGCACTCCATATTTTCCATTTCTTGTAAGGTCTCATACACATAAGTACTTTTTGTGAAAATATTTTTTTAGCCAACAGACGGTGAAATGTTTTCATGGCATCATATTCAATTCAGTTCCATATACGAAAGGCGTGTGTGGGACTCCCGATGAATCGGTCTACACACTAAACCCCGCGGCGGCCTACCTCGGCGGTCGGAAGGAGCTCCAGGAACGCATCAGCGGCTTCTGGAAACCCTCCAGCCGTACCTCATGACTGAGGTACATCCCAGGGTAACCATAGTCACCCCCGGTTCGGGACGCAGTTGCGCCTCCTACCACGGTAAGAGTCGGTCGCTCTCCCGATTCCGCTCTGTGGACTCTTTCTGAAGCATAACGTTTTCACAGAAGGAGACCGCGACCTCCCATCAATCACTACTCGCCAGCATTGCCGAGCAGGACAGTCTTCCAGCGTATGCTGGGCGGAGTCCCGGTCGGACCCGCATTGATGGCATTGTGCCGTAGCCTCACGTCCGATTCTGTTCAGATACTCTCTACTATTATAGGTACAATATTTATGAACTAATCCAAGTACTTGTACCAACAAACTATTCCTGTTATACAGTTCGTTAGAACTTTAATATCCATATAAATGTTAAACAATATTTTATTAATGAAAATAAACATTCAATCATTTAATAAATATCAACTCATTTCGGCAAGCTCATTTTCATAACAAAAGTGTATTTATAATGGGTTTACTTTTGATCAAGCTTGCAACTTGATTACCATTAGGTAATCAAGTTAGGGAATCAACGAAATTTAATCTTTTTAAGACGAAGATTAAATTTCGTTCTGTCTTTATTATTCAACTTACCGATAGCGATAAAATCAGATATTAATAAAATAATCTTCAAAAATGAAATAGCCATTAAATCTTGCTTCTAACTGTTCTGCAAGCACTCTTAAGCTACATAATTAAATGTTTTATTTGAAACACTCACAAATGCTATGATAATTAAAGAAATTTTGATGTGATATTTTCTGCTACTACTACATGTGATATATTCTATTTTTAAGGTTATACATCCTACTAATATTATATATGCGAAAGTTTGTAAGGATGGATGGATGTTTGGATGGATGTTTGTTACTCTTTCACGCAAAAACTACTGAACGGATTTGGATGAAACTTTACAGTAATATAGCTTATACATCAGAATAACACATAGGCTACTATTTGCCGCGATAACCGACATACACGCGGGCGGAGCCGCGGGCCACCACTAGTATTACATATTTGCTGCTCCAATTTTTTAAATGCCCGTAAATGTTATACGATTTAGATTGTGAACTTTCTCTTTAATTTCGATTTTTTCAAACACAAATGTTAATCAATTTGTAAATAGCAATTTCCAGAGTAAATGCATTTTTTATTATACCTAATCTATCCACTATACACACTAAACTACCTAATTAGTAAAGATAGATATTTACCTGTGAATTTCAAATTTGATAGGAAATTATGGAAAAGTAAAAGGATTTATATTTCACTAGCTGACCCAGGCAACCTTGTTTACATTTCCTATTGCCCGTAGCGTAATAACTTTCCCCCGTCTATATAACATTCTTTATTGGTGCTCCGCTCCTATTGGTCTTTGATGATATATAGCCTTCCTCGATCAATGGGCTATCTAAACTGAAATAATTTTTCAAGCAAACAAACTCTTCAGCTTTCTATGACAGATGAACTATTGAAGACTAACTAAGTTCTTATTTCACCATCCCCACAATTTCTGTTTATATTAGAGCATTACAATGAGAGAATCACAATACGTTTCGATCCTAAAGCCTTCTTGCGAAATATGAAAATTGTTTATTTTCACAAATACGTGGGCTTTAGTAGAAATTATTATTTTGTATTGGACGTGCCTAAGTTAAATTATAAAGCTAAGCTGGATTTATTTGAAATGTGGGGAAGTAAATTGAGTTATATTTCGATTGAGTTACGAGCCTTATATTTTGTTAAAAGATTTCTTTAATGTTAGTACATGCATTCCTACTTAGAGTGTAATTATGCAATAATTTTAATAAACCTTCTAACTTTTTATACTTTTGTATTGCTTGACATCTAATTATATATAACTAGTGGTCGCCAAACGGTAGATATTCAACAATATGTTTTTTTTTTTCTTTACTTCTTACTCCATAAAAACTTTACCGGGACTTTCATACTTCTCGGTTTGCACAATTTTCTTAATAATCACAAATTTTAACAAAAAAGACTTCAAGAATTGAAATTAAAACGGGACCACAAAAGAAGCACCGGCTTTCAAATAAAAAAAGAATCATCAAAATCGGTTAATCCAGACCAAAGTTATGCGGTAACAAGCATAAAAAAACAGTCGAATTGATAACCTCCTCCTTTTTTGAAGTCGGTTAAAAAGGGGAACAAAACTTTTGCTTCACGCATTTATATAAAGATTCTCTCGTGTCTTGTTATTGTTCACGATGAACTCCAAAACTATATCTAATACCTTAAAACGAGCAATATGAATCTTAGCTGGATCAATTTATTGTCCTCGAAACCCCCTGCATTAAAGCATTGCTGACTAGGCCAACTAGTCACCCCGTCCAGTACGACGCATGGACCAGCCATCGTCTCCTTCACCATATCAGAGGTAAAGAAACGACTCGCCCCACGACGACATTGCAAACAATGTCATTTTAGTGAGCATGACGTACCATAGCCGAGATACTGATAAAAGTCAGTACTAATCAAATTACCATAATAATAGTCACGCATTATTTTAAACTAACAATGGTTTGTTAATAATTTAGCTTTAAATATATGTATATTGTATATTACAATTTCGGACTTAGTCTGTGTCCCCTACAAACATTTTTTTATGTATGGGCCTGCCAAAATGTCTCTACTCTGCCTGATGGAAAGCATAAGCAGAATCCAAGAGTGGTGGTCACCATAATCATTGCTAATGCAGTCAATGCAACAATGCAGCATGGGGACCCTTAATATATAAAATTTTGATTTAATAATATATTTTGATATAATCTGTTTATTAGCATTTTGAAATTATTGAAAAACGTTTTTGATTATGTGTGTGAGAACATTTCTGAAGGAATTTTTGTGGGGGTTTTGGGAGAATATCAATAATAATGTTGATTTACTTTTTCATGCAGACAAGAAATACATGTAATTCAATTGCCCATAATGTAAGCATTTCACATGAAAAAAAAATTACAATTCTGTGGAAAACGTTTACTGGAGCGTCCTTTGAAAAGCTCGTAGATAGTACTCATGAACTGAAACGTAAGTCACAACCTGTAAAAGAATTTTAAAGAATAGTTATTTTGGCTGTGTATCATTTAATTTATGACGTCATTAGGTTGCTTTTAAGAAACCTGGAATCGACAACTTCGGAGGCATTTCATATTTTACATTCACAGATTAAACTAATAGTACCTTTAGTTCTTTTTCTGTTGACTTCATTCGTATTTAACAATAGGAAAATGAGTCGGATAATTATGTCTTCTTCTGTATTATTGCCAAGATTATTTGGTTTCGGCTACTAACTTTATCAGAATTTTTTTTTTCCATAATTGGACCTCCGCAATCCTAAGGTCGAACTGGATGATCTCCGTCCTCTATAAGCAAAAGCCTACCTAGGGTACACTTGATTCCCCGGCTTCTAGTACCCGAGACGTTTTAGTTTTAGAGTTAGAGTTTCAGTCGGTTCGTGTCCGACATGCCATCAGGAGGTGGTATCCGAGGGGATCTAATCACGGAATAAAGGGCGAATGAAATTATTCAATAGTTGAACTAGTTCTCAGTATATTTGAGAAACTGAATTCAGAATGACGATTGCCAAAGATGTTCATTGGAACCGGGACAGACTCTCTCCTAGGCAGGGCACTCCAAAGCAGGGGCGTGAAACCAACAGCCAACTTCCATACTATGGATTGTTACAAAGTATTTATTATAAGATAAACTCAACATCGCGTTTAGCCACGACACTTTTTTTATAGTATACCTACGCTAACTCCTAGAACAATGATACTGCAAGAAGCATTATTATGTGTATTTTGATGATTTACGAAATAAACCTTATAATATATAGTCTGAGTTCTGTCATTGAAGCTTAAGGTCACTTTAGTCATTCAGTCTCTTCTCCGTATCTGTTTATTTGTTTACGCATTTCTCCTAAAGTACCATACAAGTTTCCATGTACTAAGTGTAGATAGCTTAAAAATATAACAAGTTTAAATTATATCAAAACTTTGGCCCCTATTCTAATTCTAAATGAATAATACTAATTTAAGGTAAAATAATTCTCGTGCTCATCTCGTTTAAAAATACTGGCATTTAAGATTTTCATCGAACTGCTTTTGGCAAATTTTGCAAAGTCTATTATCCTCTCCGATGTTGAACGCCACGTAATGGTCGCTGTCAATTTCTTCCAGTCTGTTGAATGCCACGTCGTGGTGTTTTTTTCCCGGTCTATTTTAACCATGAATTTTGCTGCTTTATATTGTTTGCAGCTTTGTCGCACTTAATTATATTAAAGAGAATAAAACAGAGATGCCCAGAGGCGCCATTTCATTACGTCAGTTGACAATGTAAATCGTTCTCATTCGGCGGGAATTTTTGTGACGTACGGTTGCTGGTCGAGTGAACTTTGAAATTGAATTTATATATTAATTCGGATGTGAATTCAAAAAAAATCATCATCAATTATACATCATCTGATAGTATATTTATTGACCATTCTAAACATACCAATATCTTATATAGCCCCAATACATTTTTTATTGGAAATCGACGTTTTAATCAGAGGCGAAAATGTACCGGGAGTGCTGTCAAAATCGCCCCACAGTTGTGTCAATTCGGACCATTATGGCGCCACTGACGAGTGGTTATAGATAGTTTTGTATTATTTTTGGTTTCACTCAATAAATAGGGTAGTTGACACCTTAGTCAAATCAGTTACTTTTTATCATCTGTCAAAACGATAACCATAGATAATACACTATACTTTGGATGACAAATTTACTAAAAAGCGGCTTGGGACGTCACTGTTTTAGACTACTCAATTGAGCAACATATTTCAATGCTTATTAGATTAAAACTAATAATAGAAATGAAAACTTGTAATAATTATATTTTCCAAAATGTTTTGTAATATTCGTTTTAATAAAGGAGACATCGGTATGTATTTGGGTAGCAGTTAACTACCCTATTGCATTGAAAGCTTTTCTGCACAAACATTTTGTATTCGAAATCTGATCTTTTAAATATAGTCCAGCTGAATTGATACCAAGTATAAACCATTTGTGAATTATTTGTAAAATATTAATTGATAACGATTGGTGAATAATATAATAGCGCATTTAGGTGAAGTTTTAAGTGTTTGATTAGTTTAATAGGATGATTTATCTATACAAATAAATAAAATTGGAGTGTCTGTTTGTAATATTAAAATAACCGCTTTTTACTTAATGCATATGTATGTATACACAATACATATACCAAAAATGTAGTTAAAAAAGTTTTTGTCTGTCTGTCTGTCTGTCTGTCTGTTTGTTCCGGGTAATCTCTGGAACGGCTGGACGGATTTTAAAGGAACTTTCACTGGCAGGTAGCTGATGACCCGGGGAGTAACTTAGGCTACTTTTTTTAGACTAACTTTGTCGACTAACCGCGGTTATTGTTGTACCGCGAGTAACACCGCGGGGTTCAGCTAGTTTAGAGATAAATGTTGAATCGTTGTCAATGTTAAAATGAATTCCTTTCATAGATGATATTTTTAGGCTTCCGTACCCAAAGGATCAAACGGAACCCTATTACAAAAACATTGCTGTCGGTCTGTCTGTCTTTTTTTATGGAATAGGGGGCAAACGAGCAGACGTATCGCCTGATGATAAGCGATTACCGCCGCCCATGGACACCGAAACACCAGGGGTCACAAGTGCGTTGCCGGCCTTTGGGGGATAGGGAAAGGGATGAAGGAAGGGATTCGGGAATGGGTCTCTGACATCCTCTCTCACTCGGTTTTCTTTCTGTGAGGCCGTGGTATCATTCCGGTCGAGCCGGTCGTGCGAAGCGTAGCTCTTCCACGGTATAAGTCTGTCACCAGGGTGTATCTCATAAACCGTGATGGTTAGTTGAACTTTTCAGAGATGATGTATTTCTGTTGCCGCAACAAACATAAAAAAATAAAATAAAATAAATATTTAAGGCTGCTTCCATATTACAAAGGTGATTTTTTTGCTCTTTTTTGCTTGATAATGATAATAAATATAATAATAATAATAAATAAATATTTCGGATATCTACAACACACAACGCCATCTAGTCCCAAGATAAGCAGAGCTTGTGTTATGGGGTACTAGACAACTGATACAAATACAAATATACTTTTTTTTTTGGTAAATACGTACATATTATAGATTGAACACAGCCAAACTCCGAATATAATATAATAACAACAACAGGTAGTCGCTTGAAATGTCCCACGCGAGTCCAACTCGCATTTGGCCGATTTTTTTTGTAGTTTAACGTCCCTTCAGGTTGTTGTATTTTTTTTGTTCTTTCAAAATATTTATAAGCTGAAAATGAGATAACAAGTTATTTAATTTTCTTTAGTTCAGCTGCTCTGGAGGTATATTGATCAAGGCCCGCAGCAATTTACTTATGAATAGTGTATTATTGTTATTCGCTGTGTGTCATTAATTTCAACAAAAAAAAGCCTCATAAACCTTTCCATAATGAGTTCCATATTACGGCTATTTTTATGACATTTAAAACTATGAGACTGCTATCAAGAAACTTCGAGTTCGATTCTTATGTCGCGCCAAAAAAGTGTTGTATAGTTTTCAAACAAGACATTTTTAATTACAGCTCCGATTTGATGTTGGTGGTGTATCACGCTCGTGCCTAGGAGAGCACGTCGTGTAGGTCCCGGCTATCACGAACTATGGCAATCGTTACTGGGAAGTTAGTGCCCTCAAATATGCTGACAACTAGTCCTATGTTGGCATTCAGTTCGTCCTCAGGCGCTACGTTGGCAAACTGTCATTCTGGGAAGGCAGGTTGAAGTATTAGCAGATCCAAAATATTCTTTAGATTGATAGAAACTAAATAAATAAATATTTCGGACATTTAACACACAACGCCATCTAGTCCCAGCCTAACCAGATCTTGTCTTAGGTACTAGACAACTGATATTAATACATATATGCTTTCTTTTATAAATACATACATACCATACATAGAAAACACCCAAACTCCGAAACAAATATTTGAAGATCATACAAACATTTGGTCCGACGCATACACTACAACTGCTCCACCGAAGCAGATAAAAGGTGACTTTTAACGTGTTGATGGAGCTCTTTACTTAATTCGAAGACTTCGTACTCTTACAGAATAAGAACAGATTCAACTCTTAAAGAAATAATCAGGTAAAATAAAATAAATCATTTCCTTCTATAAAAATACCTATAGACAAATCAAGGCGCTGGAACGTCGGGGCACGATAAAACGGATCGACTTCATATATCATGTAGCCTCAATTACCTCCAACATTAGGTGTGGCGTGTACGAGTATCTAATGTATTGTAACAAGGAATTTATTGTAAGAACATGATGAATGGCGCTGGATGGCGAACCCAAGAAAAAATGTTAACAGAAATTCTTTTTAAACAGACTGAGGTTTATTTTCGAAGGTATTTTTTTATGAAATAGGAGGTAAAGGAGTAGACGGGCTACCTGATGATAAGTGACTACTAACATCATAGACACCTGAGATCCAAGAGTCAGAAGTGCGTTGCCGCTCTTGAAGTTTGAAATCTGTCGATTCTGATTAGTGGTGGATTAGTTTTAGATAAAAATAAAAAAAGGATTTGCCTAGCAGCAGTTTCTTGAGATTCTTGTTTATCATTCCTTGGAGCCGGCTAATTTTGGACAAAGCATGGCTCTCTCATAGAACGTACTGACTGGTTCCTTCTTAGTAATTTAACTATTTAAAAGTTTAGATTATTACATTATATAGAAACCTATGTACATAACTATAGTAAAAAAAAGAATAACAACATTTACAGACAAGCGTCAAAAAACTGCTCCATATCTTCGCCTACTTGTAACGTTCCCAAAAGACTGGCAGAATTACCACGTTGAATGGCAATGCTGATTCTCTGTGCTAGAAAAAGACCGGCCTCCTGATCGCGAGAAGCGTTAATCGGTGACTGTTTATTTAAAATAAATCTATTTTATTTCTAGCCCGAAATCGATTAAAGCTAGTGATTGGGGCTACATTGAAAGTGGTAGGTCTACTAAACAAACTAAATCATCCATAAGTCCGCTCCGCAAGAATTCTTAATCAATTCTTAATTGGTAGTCCACCTTCTCTACAACCACAGTGTGATTTTAAGAGTAGATAAATTTCAACGTTTTTTTTTTTAAAGTTACCTTTACAGATTATTAACAATGTTATGTAGTAAGACACTTTAGAATCTAGGTACATTCCTATTAGGTCTAGACTGTGACCCTAATACAGCATAATAGACAACATTAGACAACGTTTATGGCACATGACAAATAATAATGATTTTTTATTGCTATTTTTCTTCTGTAGGCACCACAGACAGATACTTAATATTTTTGAAAAAATATATACACAAAGCATTTAATCATGTTCGCACATATTCCTACATGAAAATATAACTGTCATCCTATTTGTAACCAACTTCAAAAAAGGAGGTGGTTCTCAATTCGACCGTACAGATATTTTTTTAACCAACTTTTAAAAAAAAGGAGGAGGTTCCCAATTTCACCGTTTTTTTTTTCAATTTCTGTGTGTCCTTTATGAACCAAATTCGATGATTAATGCAAAGAAGATATCCCAACGGTGGTACCATAATAAGGACACTAAGATCTGATGATGGCATCCATGAGAAATCGAGTCAAACCTTGAAGTCGGTTTTATTTTTATTAAAATTTTATTTGTTACTTTCAATTATTTAGATAAGTAATAATTAAGTAATGAAAATATATTTAGTCAACTCGTTCAGTAAGCATTACTTTTAAAACAACTTCTTGATACACTAATTACTGTAAATCATCTACGGACCTTGTATTTCAAAACATGTATTGCCCAACTGGAATATATTTTATTACTCTGTGTCATCAATTCGTATTCATTAATTTTAGACCCCAAGTTGAAGTGTGAGGAAGTAGGTCACACTTGACTCCGATCAGTTGGGCAAAAATAGAGGATCCATTTCTATTTCACCGGTTGGAAAAACGTGCAAATAAGAACGATTGATTGATTGGTTCGAGAAGCGCTATGTCGATTGGGAGTAGTTTTATATTATGACTAGCTGATGCCCGCGGCTTTGCTGGCGTGCAAGTTGATTATATATATTTAATTAAAACTGTGTAAGTATGTATGAATAACATATTCATGTTTTTAAACGTATTTATATGTTTTCAATCAATAGCCCTTTAAAAAGATCTTTTAAACAAACTTTCGGCCCTTATTTTAATCCCTTTAGAAATTGAATTCCCAAAATGCTGATATACGTATTCATTCTTTGTCTTCAGGTATTTAATCAAAAGCCTGAAGACAAAGTTTCAGGCTCATCTCCTTCCGGATCATTTAGAGAAACGTCGAACATAGCCCTCTCCATAGCACGCAAAGCGACTTCAAACTTTAACCAGCCGTGTCGTGTCTACGTGTTCATCCCTTTAAGGGTAGAATATCCAGAAACGTATCTAAATACGTATCTGATCATTTTTAATCGGTAACTCAAAAACAAAGTATCATGTTTCTAATTTAAAAAATGACGGACTATCGTACAAACTTTCAACCCTTATTTGACTCGCTTATGGGTAGAATATCAAGAAACGGTTAAATATGTATTTATTTATTTTTAACCAGTAGCCCAAAAATAATGTTCCACGAATCTTACTTAAAAATTACGGACTTCCATGCAAAATTTCAACCCTTAGGGTAGACAACACTTTTAATCAGTAGGCCAAAAACATTATTTTATGTTTGTAAATTCAAAAATGACGGGCTTACGTACAAACTTTCAACCCCTACTTCACCCTCCTAGGGGTAGAATATCCAGAAACGCTTAAATACGTATTTACTCACTTTTAATCAGTAGTCCAAACATTAAGTTTCATGTTTCTTACTTCAAAAATAGCGAACTTCCGTACAAACTTTCAAAATTCCTTTCTTAGTGGATGTCTTCTCAGTAAAACGATCCTACTCACCAAATTTCATAGCCCTAACTATCATAGTTTACGATCGGCTATGATGAATCAGTCAGTCAGTCAGTCAGGACTTGTTATTTTATAAATATAAAAGATAATATGAGGTTTTAGTTTTATTACTTTTTAGGTTTGAGATACGTATGTGTTATAATTTTTAACTTTCTCAAAACTAACTAACTATAAATATTGTGAAGAGATTAATTTAAAAAGTTTTTTTTAAAACAAGCTATTATTACTTGTTGTACGCACATTGGGTGGGTTGTTCATAAATAGGTACACCGCCATTTTGTTACGACGGCCATTTTGGATTAATAATAATACCGAATATATATAATAGGGTAGTTGACACCTTAGTCAAATCAGTTACTTTTTATTATCTGTCAAAACGATAACGTTGTATGAAAAATGTACTAAGAACTGGCTTGTGACGTCACTGTTTTAGGCTACTCAATTGAGCAACATATTCCAATGTTTATTTAATAAAAAAATTGTGATAGAAATGAAAAGCTGTTATATTATATTTTTCGAGACGTTTTGTAATATTCGTTTTAATGAAGGAGACATCGGTATTTATTTACGATACAGTCATTTACACCCTATTGCATTGCCATCAGAACTGAAGGCATATTTCAAATTTCAGCTCAGTCGAAAATTTGATTACAGACAAACATCGTGACAAGTGAAATTAAATAAAGGCTTGTAAAATGTTTACTATGTGTAAATTTTACTGTACCTATGGTGTAGTGATTTAAATGATCACCTCGCCGTTGAAATGTTTAAGAGGTTCAGTCTCCATATAGGACAACATTGTGTGATTCACAAGTCTGAGCCTTGGTGTTTTGTCCAGAAAGTCCTCTGTGACACAGAATATATTCCTTAAATAGGAGTTATCTTAGAGGAAAATCTCTAGCAGTGGACTGCAATAGGCAGATGGTGAAGGAGCAGTTTAAAAAAAATATTGTAGGTATTTGTGTAGGTTTTGAAAATTTCTTTTTTTTTTGGAACAAAACAAAAGCAAAAATATTGTTTAATTCTGGAACGTGATGCTATGTTCTTCTTAAATAACATTTGATCACCATAAATCAGATCACTGACAAAAAATAACAACATATTAAGAATGGAATAAACAAAAACTCGAATCTTATACTAAACATTTACTTATATAACCATCGCATCACTCAACGGACAAAAATAAAAATAAGCGGTCGCGGCGTAAGGCGCATTGTCACAAACTCCGCG
Organism: Spilosoma lubricipeda; assembly: GCA_905220595.1. Lineage (NCBI taxonomy): Eukaryota > Metazoa > Arthropoda > Insecta > Lepidoptera > Erebidae > Spilosoma > Spilosoma lubricipeda. Next base: position 19,704,623 of record HG992282.1, on the reverse strand, counting down.
CTGAGTACAATGTAGATGCCATTGTCGCGATTATTGTCGGCCAGCCGACTGTTGCTGAATGGACCTTTATATACAATGTTTTGATGAAAAACTTAATACCTTCTCGCAACATAACAAACTGTTTTTTGTATCATTATTGATGTTTAACGTTTTTCTAAAATAAAAGACAAATCTTCTGAGTTACTTCTCACCACCAAAAGCGTAAAGTTGGTTCTCTCTGGTAAATATTATGATGAAAATCATGACTCAAAAACATAAGAGAATGGACAGGGATCGCCAGAATAGAACTGTTTCGTCTGGCAAAAATAGAAAGATTATTGCAGAACTGTGCATATTGCTGAGTTGATGGTTGATGCAATTTAAATATTTTCAAAAACTGAGCAAATTAAAGGACTTCTTTATCCAATCGTACTTTAAAGTTATTCAGATTTGTTTAGTGTGGGATTAAAATTAAAACCTGATTGTTATTCAAAATTACTACTAACTTTGTATGTACTGTTGTATACATAAGGTATAACTTATAAAGCATTTCAATTTATCAAAGTAATTCCTTTTCTTTTCCTAGTATTTAATTTTAATTTTAAAGTAGGTTTCTTTGGTTCCTTATCTTACAATTACTATATTATAAACGCGAAAGTTTGTAAGTATGGATGGATGGATGTTTGTTACTCTTTCACATAAAAACTACTGAACGAATTTAGATGAAACTTTATATTAATATAGCTTATACATCAGAATAACACATAGGCTACTATTTGCCGCGATAACCGATATATAGGTGGATGGAGCCGCAGGCAACTACTAGTCTATACAAATAAATAAAATTGGAGTGTCTGTTTGTAATATTAAAATAAACGGTTTTTACTAAATGCATATGTATGTATACAGGGTACATATACCGAAAATGTAGTTAGAAAATTTTCTGTCTGTCTGTCTGTCTGTTTGTTCCGGATGATCTCTGGAACTGGTAGCTGATGATCCAGGCAGTAACTTTGGCTACTTTTTTAGACTAACTTTGTCCTACGGCGTTACTCGCGATACAACAATAATAACCGCGGGTAACATCGCGAGGTTTAGCTAGTGTAATATAATTTCGAGAAAGTTGTCTTTAAGAAAGACAAAAGCTATTTCTTAAAACTGTAATTGTGAGAAAGAGTGCCTTTAAAAATCCCGTTCGTATTTTGTTCCCTGCAAAATTAAAGGAATAGACCTATTTTATAAATGGATGTAAATGGCTCCACATAAATCCAGATTATCTGTTATATTGAGTTTGCAATTGAGTCATATATCTGACAAATTGAATCCAAATTAATAAAGCTTCATTATCCTCAATTCCCACAGTTGGGTTAAGGATTTAAATGCCAAAAGGCTACCATTTTATGTTTGAAGTCTTTCTAAATTTCCCAATTTGTCTGTACATTTTAATGATTTGGAATTTTATCGTGCTATCGCTAATATTGTTATTTATAGGTAAAAAATAAAGAAAATAACAAGTAAAATTATTAATAAATCGCCCAAGTATGAAAATATCTGCCATTTTTATTAAATTCTTTATCTTATAATTTCTTTTTTGTTGCACCCTATGTCTCTCTCGCGACTAAGACTAGTCTATTGACACCTCTCACATAACAATACGGCAAGCCGTTTAGGTCGTTTAGGTTCTAGGGCGTGCCAAAGAAATATATATACACTAGCTGTCCCGGCAAACGTCGTTTTGCCATAACTACTAATAAATTAAAAATTAATCAAAAAAACATTGTCCAGCGGACAAAATTGTGAATCTAAACCATTCCCAGATCCCCTTGAACACACACAAAAAAATTCATCAAAATCGGTCCAGTCGTTTGAGAGAAGTTCCGTGACATACACACTCACAGAAGAATTATATATATAAAGATACATACCCTCCTCCTTTCGCACTCAAGTAAAAATAAACAGCTAATATTTCCTGACGATTGAGCTACCGCTCAGAAATCTTTTTTATGGGATAGATGACATATAAGCAGACGGTGCTCCTAATCATTAGCTCAAGAGCCACAAGTGTCTTCTCGACCTTTTGCCCTCCCCTAAAAATAAGGGAGAGGTTGCAAACTTGGTAGAAAGCCATAAATCCCTGATCTAAAGGCCTTTTTATTTATGTACAAACTAATGACTTCATAACCTTTTAATTTACATGATTCTCTTACTTCACGTAGAGAAGAAATGGTATAACAGTCTTGAAACTTTATTTCCAATGCAAGTTGGAAAGCTGCAGTTATTTCCCGGCTTGGCTTCGTATTTTTATTGGCAACGGAAGTAGTACTTTGCTAGAGACTTACATCTTCTTAAAGATTTTTTTATTTCTATCTACAAATGTTGAAAGAGGTAACTGTGGAATGTTAAGTGTTTTAAGAAGATGATTTTATGATATGATGAGAAATTGTTCCTGGCTTATTTCATTTTCATATATATTTATACTAGCCGACCCACGCACCCTCGTTTGCGTCTTCTATTGCCCGTAGCGTGATAATTTTCCCCCGTTTTCGAAACGTTTTTCATTGCTGCTCTGCTCCTATTTATCCGAGCGTGATGATATATAGCCTATAACCTTCCTCGATAAATGTACTATCCAACACTGAAATAATTTTTCAAATCGGACCAGCGGTTCCTGAGATTAGCGTGTTCAAACAAACAAACAAACAAACAAACAAACAAACAAACTCTTCAGCTTTATATATTAGTATAGATTGAAATTACCTATTGTCTACAGGATTGTTTGCGTAATTGTTTCTTCTTTCGATTCAATAAAATGAGTTTCTTCTCGAAATCAGGATGGCGATCAATACTTTCTCGTTTAAAAAAGTAAAGCAATATCTTGTAAAACAACTGGCAGAATCAACATCCTCATACTTGTCATCTGCTATTTTTATTATACTTATTTGTGTATGTATGTATTGTATATACTTGTATAAGTTTATTTGTATGTATGTATTAGTTTTTGTATGTACGTTATGTATTTTCCTTTATCTGTTTTAACCTTATTTAACCTTATTTCTCTACTTTTTCTCGGAATGCCGTCGGCATTAAGTCTGCCAATACACAATGAGTACATCCTACTAATGTTAGAAATGCGAAAGTTTGTAAGGATGGATGGATGTTTGGATGGATGTTTGTTACTCTTTCACGCCAAAACTACTGAACGGATTTGGATGAAACTTTACAGTAATATAGCTTATACATGAGAAAAACACATAGGCTACTATTTACCGCGATAACCGACATATACGCGGGTGGAACCGCGGGCAGCAACGAGTAATATATAAAATAAATAAAATTTCTTCTATACAACCGAACATCAAACTTCAAACTTAATTTATTGTGAATATGGGTAATGAGTTACATTGTTGTTACATTATAAGTTTAGAACGTCACATTCTGCTTTCTAGCATGCAACAATAATTTTGTCAAAATTAACTTACTACAGTTATTAATTTCCCATACTTTGCTTTATTTGGATGATATTTTCAGAGGTCCTTTATATTATAACTATCCAACAAGTTAATAGACTCAGTATATGGAGTGTATTGTAATAGAGGTCAGTAGGAACAATGTCGTGGCATCTATACAACCTAATCGATGTAGATAGGTCACCTACGCTACTGGTGTACTCAGCTGTTTTTTTCTGTATGGAACAAGTTACAGCAGTCCTACCTACCGTGGGAGATCCATGCTTCAGTACGAATGGGCCGGCTCGTCCGGAGTAATACCACGGCCTCACAGAAAACCGGTGTGAAATGGTACTTGCGCTGTGTTTCACCGAATGAGTGAGGATACCGGAGGCCCATACCCCAACCCCAAACCCTACCTACATTCCTCTCCCCATCCCCCAAAGGCCAGCAACGCACGCTTGACACCTCTGGTGTTGCGGGTGTCCCTGGGCGGCGGTAATCGCTTACCATCAGGTGATGCGTCTACTCATTTGCACCCTATTCCATAAAAAGAAATTCCAACACAGTTGTTTTTGACTGGAGACTGTGCCACCGAGGCAGTGATAGTATATGTCACTGCTGTGTAATCTACGAATAATTAATGCGGAGTTTATGGGTGTTTTTATGTATATATATTGGTATTTAAAAAAAAATCTCTAATCTAAATCAATCAATATTCAGCAGTCAACCTACTTCTTCTTTTGATAAAATGGCAACCAGCCGGATCTCTCGGATCAGCTATTTCTGCCTATGTCAAGTGTTTAAAGTCTTCAAATCTTAAGTCTTTAAGTCTTCGTCGTCGCGTCGTGATAAAATGATAAAAAAATATAAAAATGTGGATGAGCTGAAATGGGGACCGTCTTCCGAAAATACAAAAAACGATCTCTAGCAGTCAACCTAGCCGCTATAGTACAAACTCTGCTTAGTTTGAAGCTCGATGACATGACGTTCTTTGTCAGATGTTCGAAATATTTCTTTGCGTATGTTAAAAATTAAATACAGTGTATTTGGGATTGTATACATTTTAATAAAATTAGGGTAACAATAATTATGAGTAGAAATATTCTGTCGATTGTAAATATAATGTTTACTGGTAAACACGATCATTTACCCAGCGTTACTGAAATTTGTATACTTTATTTAAGTTTAGCTAGATCTTCAAAGTCTGCGCAGAGGGTTTTTTGTCAATACAAATAAGTTAAATAATCATCTTCAAATTAATGATGATGAAAGTATCTATACTAATATATAAAGCTGAAGAGTTTGTTTGTTTATTTGAACACGCTAATCTCAGAAACTACTGGTCCGATTTGAAAAATTCTTTCAGTGTTAGATAGCTCATTTATCGAGGAAGGTTACAGGATATATCATCACGCTAACACTAATAGGAGAGGAGCACCAATGACAAATGTTTCAAAAGCGGGGGAAAATTATCACGCGACGGGCAATAGGAGACGCAAACTAGGTTGCGTGGGTCTGCTAGTTATGTAAATATAACTTCTGAGCGTGTTAAAGTAATTTGTCCTCAAAATGTGTTTTAATCACTATTTATACTACATTTCAACGTCTTAAAGTCTCGTTCACTGTGCGCCATAACACCTGATCCTACTTCTTAAATAACCACAGCAACTGACTATTTTCTTTAGATCGCGTTAAACTATCTATATATAGAGGTGCTTATAGCCCAGTTGCACTCGGTGATTAGAAACAATCATCAAGGGTAAGCAAAGACGATACGACGGTACGAACGAACGGTAAGTACCTAGATGGGTGACCGCTAGTGGCATGTTACCATTCGGAGACCACGTTAAGCAGTCGGTCCCAGTTATTATCGTAGGATAACAGTTACGAAGCTTAGTTGGAGGCTTTTGGGTGGCTTAAGAACATCAACGACACAACAACCAACGGTAAGATTACGTAGCCTTGGGAACGTATGGCCTTAACTCTCTCCTGAAACGAGATCCGCGCCCAGCAGAGGAAAGTTATTAGTTGTTGATGAGTCTTTCTATTTGGACTCGTTCTACTCCCGTTTACTCATTTGCGGTCTCTACTCTATCGCAGTTATTTCTTTGAGCTACGATACAAATCGCTGAGCTCTCATGAATTGAAAGCGTAACAAGCGCTCCGATGTATATAGGGCATGTTCACGTTATTTTGGTTCGTGCACTCCCGCTCGCTGGTGTAAGGGCAATTGCGCAAATGCGGATAGCTCTTACGCTACGATTGCTTTACAAATATGTGGATTTTTATTGCCTACCTGAATTGCCATTATTTTGGATCGTTGATTTTCTTAAGGTTCATATTTCCATTCATTGCTCTACGTATACCAGCGCTATTCATCAAATGGGTGCCGTAAGTTGCGACTGAGGAAGCAAACTATGCAAGACAAAGAGAAAGCAATACGTGGGACACTCAGAAAGTTTTGTAAAAATAAAAAAAGAGTGTATTATAGGTATACATTTTTTTATTAAATCTTTTCGAAATACTCTCCACTAGCCTCAATATGAAGTTATATGCGTCTGAACCAGTTTTTGAAACACTTTTTTCTCGTTTACAGCGCAACTTCCAGCGACGAAAATTGTATCCCTTTGAGCTAATTTTTAACCCACATGGTACATATACCAAAATAACATTTTTTACAATTTTTGTCTGTCGGTCTGTCCGTCTGTCTGTCTGTCTGTTTGTTCCAGCTAATCTCTGGAACGGCTGGTCTGATTTTGACGGGACTTTCACTAATAGGTAGCTGATGATATAAGGAGTAACTAAAGCTACTTTTTATAGACTAACTTCGCTCCGCGGCTTTATATGCGGTACGACAATAACCGCGGGTAGCACCGTGGGGTTCAGCTAGTTTATATATATAACTAGCTGTTGGCCGCGGTTCCGCCCGCGTTTATGTTGATTATCGCAGCAAATAGTAGCCTATGTGTTATTCTGATGTATATGCTATATTACTGTAAAGTTTCATCCAAATCCGTTCAGTAGATTTTGCGTGAAGAACTAACAAACATACACATTCACTAACTTTCGCCTTTATTTATTAGTGTGATTAAGTAGGACTATTTATTTTCAGCTGGCTCAAGCATTAATACGTCACGCGATAATGTCGATAACAATCTACATGAATTTGCTCCCCGTCCAAATATCTAAAATAAAAACATTCTCACTAAATAAACCTTAGGCAACTTTTATTTATAAAAAACTGTTAACGATACATCAACAACCACGGCTAATATCACGGACTGAAAACACACACACACATACACACATTTTAGGTAGTTGACGTCATGTGGTCCCTTAGCAACAATCTGGATGCTTTGTAGTAACAGTTTTACTCTTTGATACAGAATATGCCAACTCATCAGTATTAAGGCGTTAAAAGGCGTCACATGACGTCTTAACAAGATGGCCGCCATGCGATCATTTTAACGAAAATGATTAATGTGGTAATCTACTCTAAGACAACGAGTTTTCTATAATCTTTTCAAGTAAACAGAAGTATTTACTATAGATAGCGGTTGTTTTTATCAGGATATGAAAAGTTTTAAAGTATAAGTATAAAATGAAAACATGCAATGAATTTTGTTCCCAACTTTTGATCGTTCAGAGCCGAGCTGTTGAGCAAGTTGCATCTGGGCGAGTTTGCATCGTATTCAGCTCATTTAACTTGATTCTACTACCACTAAATATTCATTTAATGTATTTCATTTATAAATTGTCAAGATTGCTTAGTTTTTAATACCGCTCAACTGTTCTATGGGTAAAGTTTGTTTAAATTTCGAGAGAAGATAAAGGACAAATAGGGATATCATTTGTACGGATGCAGTGTTGAGTGAAAACAATAACTTAAACTGGTAGGGTTGTGCAAATTTAAACTTAAACTAACTGTTCACCTGAATTTTTATATGGAGGCACGGGTTTTATTCCTTCCAACACAAAGGAAAATCCTCCGCCCAGGCGAGTCGATCAAGCCTGGCGGGTCACCACCCAACGGTTCATGTTGAGATGTATGTATGCTAATCGGTGCGAGAATTTCTATTGCGCGATGCAGGGTTGGTAATTTTTTTTGTTTCCTCCGTTACTGCGTAGTTCGACGTATCTTCAGTTGATAGCGCTGTAGTGTGTTTCTGTTATGCGCTGTATGTGGAAATCACCAGATTAGTTTTCTAACAAAAACATGGCTGAGAATTTAAAAACCTAAAATCAACAATCAAATGAAAAATAAAATGCAATTATCACCTACGGAACCATAAGCTGCATGTGGGGTGAAACTTATTCGGTCGTTTTATTATATATTTCATTCGTTTAAGGCTTTAGTATCTTAATAATAATAAATAACGTTTCCCTTGTACAAAAAAGTACATCATTTTCATTTCCTTATTTCGTTGCTTCATTTCACGCACCATTTGAACAAAATTCAATCAGTTGGTAACATAAAAGAATTTATTACTTGCTGACATCGCCATTCTAAAGCAGAAATATATGTATAAGTGATATGTGATCAACTTAATATAAAAAAATACAAAAAAGATGAAAAAGTAGCTGCCATGCTGTTATCTATATATTAATACGTGAAGCAAAATCGTTGTACCCTTTTTTACACAAATTATGCGAATGGAGGAGAATTAAATTTGGCACAGTTAAAGATTATATGGAAGAGAAATATAGAAAGCAAAAATAGGAAGCTAAAAGATGTTTTATAGTCGTATTTCTTCTATAATTCATATAGAAACTCGTAATAATAAATAGTGGTCTATAAAGTAGATTAAGATGTAACTATATCAATAAGAAAAAGAGAATGTTAATGTTAATGTTCACGAGAATTAACGGGCTCGCAATAGTCATACTTCGTCTCTTTGAAATGTTTAACGTTTCGATCTGATTATAATGGCCGTGGTCACAGACTGTCTGGTCTAGCGCCGGTACTTCTGGGAAATTAATTGATAATAAAAGCGTGTGTAGCAAAGCAGTTCAATTTTCTGCTGGATTTTTGTTTGCAGCATCATGGTTCATGGCATTCTGTAGCTAAATGTGTAGATATATACGAAATGTTGTACAAGCTACGTTTATTGCTTAGTGAGTGTAGAGTGTTTGATGATCCAAATATGTATAAGCATAGTCGATAAATAAAGCCACTAAAATTACCGTTAGCAACCATCACTAAACCTTAACGGGTTACAAAAGTTAATTTAATAGCACAAAAGAAATGTAATAAAGGTGAAATTATGTAGATTTTTCTAAAACGTGCCCTTGGTAGGTACTAGGAGGTTAGGATTTAGTGGAGCTTAAAATATACGTACAAGAAAGGGGCCCCTTTTAATTTACATCAGCCATAAATATACGTCGGCCTGGGTCTTAAATTAGGGGCAAATTACATAAGCTTGGTTGAAGGTAATTTAAGAGCAAATATCATTTTCCTTGATACGTATTAAGAATGCGAGTACGCACTTAGAATAAAATGGTGTTGATAGTTTGTAAGGTACTTCAGTTATTTTATGAGTTAACAAGTCTTATGTCGTGTGTTGAACTTTAAAAGCAAAATTGCAGAAAAAAGTAATAATTCCTTAACAGTTTTAAAAAAAAATGTAGATAATTGGAATTACGGTAGTAACAAGTAAGTAATAGGAATACCGTAATGACAATGTGTTCAAGCTTAACTTTTTACTTAAAGTCTGGGCAATGTGTTCTTGCATAGATTTTTGTAGACAGCATCTTTGTATGGTTTAAGTAAAGATATAATATGTTAAGTGATCAAAACTCTTCCCTTATCGAGGGTTTATCACCTCAACTTACTCAAGTCGAGTTACACAGACCAACATCTTTAGACAAACATTATCACCAGTCAACAGTTGGTAATGTTAGATAACGACTCAGAGTACAAAACAATCCGGTAAGCTAATCAAATTAGTTAAAAAGTGCAAGAACTAAATAACTCAAAATATAATTATTCTAAGCAGCGTTTGTCCAAGTGGAAAATTTGACCAACAAGACAACGTAATAGGCATTTAATTGACAAATAATTACAGACGTGTGGCCGTCGGAGACCGCCAATTTCACTGCAAGGAACACAGAGCGCTCGTTTGACGCACATTTGCATTACAAAGCCGTCGAAATGACGGTACGGGTTGACGCGACCGCTGTAGTGACGGACAACGAAATGGCCTGATTTTTTGTGATCCGGGCTTGGAAACAACAAAGCTATTTTGGTTCGGATTTTAGCTGACGTGTGTTCCTGATACTGATTCGCTGTGGTTAATTTTTTTAGTGGTCGACATGGAGAATTGACGGGCGATTTATAGAGTAGAATGGTAGGTGTTAAACTTAAGCAATACTTTCAAATATATTTTTATTGAAAAATGTATATTTAAAAATATAAAATTTGCTTTGATAAATGATGTGTATCATTCGAAATGTCACTTACCATCTCACGATAATCTCTTACCACCGAATGCGCTTATTGGAAAAATCGAAAAACGATTTTCCTGATCCTCTTACAAATTTCCCTCTCTTTTCACGAAATTATTTTCAGATTGTAGGAAAACGTCAGGAAAGATGTTGCACTTCAAAAAGTTATGCCTAACGACGCATAGCATAAATGATACACAAAAAATCCGTCAGATTGGAAATATTCTCCTTTTGATATTCACGTCACTTGCCACCAGTCTACTCCTCTGCTTTAGGCCTGATAAGGCGTGGCGTCTTCAGGAAGCACATAAAAAGACGGTCCGGGTTCACTCAGAGTATGACGCGTGAGGTTGATTATGAGGTTGAGGTTGGATTTTACGAAATTCATACTCAAAAAATAAAAACCTGTCTGCATATTTGCCCTTTTTCTTATAAAAATAATTAAATACTAATTTAATTTTTATCCACCGTAATTAAACGTTTGTATGTATTGTCAGTAATTAAAGTTGAATTGTCCTCTCACGTATTTAAACAAAGATATTACCAACACATGTTTTGTTTGTGCGACACATTTCATTCCACTCGTATACGTGACAATGAGCCGTTGGTTTCGCTCAAACTGCAGCTATTGCAAATGTTTACGTTGTGGGAAACTACACAATAGCTAGCAAATCCAGGGGTATTTGTTGGTCTATGTTGATGAGAGCATCACATGAGACAGATTTCACGAATTATTCTCTTACCTAGGCCTACATTTTAGAATAGCTTTACTATACTATACTATTAAGATCCTTTATTTTATTGTAAACTGTAGGGTTATTACCAAACTAACTTTTACGTGCAGGCTTGATAAAAAAGTTCCTGGATGATCGAGCTTTGCTCGGTATTTTGTTTTGTAATTTTTTTAAAAATTTTGTCTTACTAGTTTAATTTATCTCTCCCGAAACCTGCTACATACTAAATTTAATGATAATAACTGGAACCCTTTCCAAGATTCAGACGATGTATTTATGTAAACCCTTAAATGAGAATTTTTTATAAACGGAAAAAAAAGTTGCTCGTTTAAAGTTATTAGATTGATTAAATAGATTATTTTATTATGGTATATCTTTGTTTAATATACATAGGGGTAAAGAAGCTGATTAGACCAGGTAGGTAACTTGGACAAGCACAATACAAGATTGCAAGTGCATTGGCCCCTTTAAGTCATTCATTAATAGGAGGAGGGTGGGATTTAATGCCGAAAGGTAACGAAAGAATAATATTTCTTTCGTAGAAATTGGACTTTTAACAACCGAATACATTTTTACTTTAAAACCTTAATAATCCTAAGCTTCAAGTAAGTTCTCGTGACAGTATTCACTAGCTAAAATTTATGTCTAATTTCTCCCATAAGCACTTATCCCTGAGTATAGGTGTAGTAAATATAACCTGCTATACCATTGTCATATTATCATCATCACGCGGGAAAAAATAGGCCGGGAGTAACAAATAACAAGTCCATTGTAGCAAAGCGAACTGCACTGAAACCTAATCAATCAAAGATATGTATGATGACACTTGATCGAGGAAATTGCAAAGGTGTAGAGCACATCCATTATTTAACGTCAGTTGATGATACATGGATGGTACTAGTTTGGAACCTGTATTCTGAAACCCTACATTGTTGTTGTCAAAATTGAGCAGTGAAATCTATGGTATGGCTTTTCTGTACGAGTATGTGTAACATATGCAAACTAGATGTACGCGTATATGGGAGTTACCACGACAAAAAATAGTCTTTTTCCTTCTTCAAGGTCCAATATATCCCTATACCGAAATTTATTCAAATCGGTTCAGCGGTTTAGCCGTGAAAACGTAACAGGCAGATAGAGTTACTTACGAATTTATAATATCAGTATTGACTGGTATGGATGTGTTACAGACAAGTAAATCAACTGAACACATTAATTCCCATTAGATGGAAAAGTCAACGAAAAAAGTCAATTAATTAGTTTATCTGTCATGTTCATTTGATGTATTAATTCTAATAATTTTATTTATTGACTACGATCCTCAGACCTGATAAAAAGACTAAAAAGAGAGGTTACACTTGCTTCGGCTAAGTTTGTGACTAGATGGCGTTGTGTGTCAGGTGTTCGAGATATTATTATTATTCCTAGATCAAGTTGACTGCAATTTCAAGATCTTTCACGGGTTCTATATGAGAATGTTCTTCTGTTTTTTACCCTCGTTTCAAGATGAATCTTTTGAGATGTTGATTGAATTTACTTTTGATGTTCTTTTTTGATTGGTCAGTGAAGTGATGAAGATACATCATCACAATATTAATAATCTGGCTAGATATTTTATCTCATGTAATCCTTTGTTTATCCTTCAGATTTTGCATTTTAAATGAGGTCGTCGATTAAACGCTACCGCTATTAATGAAGTTTTTTATATGGTCGTCTGCGTGACTTTTAGATTTTTTCAAAAACAGCTGTAGAGTTTTATTTTCCAAACGTATTCTTGAACATTTTATAAAAGTCTAAGAACCTTCAGACGCATTAAAGTAATGAAGTCTTTACTTATCACAGCTCAAAGAGTTACGAGTCTTCCTTATACCTACCTTAGGTATAAGGAAAACTCTTAACTCAATCGTTCCTCCCATTACGTTTGATAGTTTACTTTTGAATTGCGAACATGGTCCTTCGAGTCCTACAATAATGTTGTACTATTAAGTGAATTACTTTTGAGCAAGAACAGTTGCTACGGCTACAGCTGCAGACGTGAGTGGTGATATGGAAGGAAAAATATCTTAAAGGAATCGAATCAAGAATAACTCTGAGTAATAATTTTGTAAGGCGTGCTCGTTCATTTTAGTTTTGACAAAATTCATGCAAACGCGTATAGAGCCCATTTAACTGGTCTAAATATTAGGTCATATGTGGGTAATATTAATAAGACTTGGTTAAATTACTGCGTGTTTGTTTATTTTGGTAGTATTCTATAATAACAAAATATCAAAACTTTTATGTTCTTACGAAATATATTTCGTAAGCTACCCCCACATATTTTTTTCCTTAGGTTCAATGCGCATATTCTAGCATTATTTCATGATATAAATCCCTCATTCACGAGATCACACAATCTCGTATATTTGCTGAAAACGTATTGCGGTAATTTCAACGCAGCGCAGAATAAAGCAGAGCTAATTGTAATTGTCATTCCAACAATCAACTCTGCAAATAGATAAATACGTGATCAGAATACTTAGATACATCACACAATTTTCATTAACATTTCTGCTGTCATTCGGGCATCAGGGAAAACTCAAAGATCACTCAGAACATCAGAGAGAATTCAGTAATAAAGTAGATTGAAAAATGAAACGTTAAACATATACAAATTGAATGTTTGAACTGTGTCAATTTTAACTGTAGGTATAGAAGTCGAAGGAAATTGATAAATGGTCTCCGTCAGGTTGAAGTCTAGTAAAGTAATTTCAAAATATCTATAAAGATACTTATCTTCTAAAATCTAAAAGCCAGAGTTATGGGGTCTTCGCACTCTAAAATCATCCAGAGCCACTGGCCATGTGATTTCAGATTAGTTTGAATTGAACCACGCGCAAAATATTTTGCATCCCGGTCTTCCTGTCTTTACCACCACGGTTCTCCTAATCTGCTACAAGAGGTACCCGGTCAGTGGCGGCCTTTATTTAGATATTTAGAGCTCACTTAATAAGTGAGAAATTTGAATACTGCATAACAGGAGAGCACGACTCTTCATTACCGTGAACTCATTTAAAGCTACAAATGATAACACAGCCATCCATTCACGTCACACAATAAAATAAAGCCAATATTATCTGTTACATAAATTAACTTCAGTTCTATAACTTTTAAATAAAAGTTCATTCAATTTAAATTCAATCCGTTTTTTTATGACCAACAGTAAAAACTCGGCTATTTTTTGGTCTGGCATTAAATTGCCGGCAGGTGCAGGGTCTGCCATTAGGCTGAGAGTCAATTAAGCCACTTGAAGCGCTTGAGTCCCGACTGAAATCTCATTACCGGCCAACTTACTGGAATTATTGCCACAGAATTTGTTTGTTATTCTCAACTAAAAAGTTACGAGGTAAAGCGGGTAAGAATTTAAAGGAAGTTCTGAGAAAGGTGCTTACTTTTTATGATAGAACGCACCATGAAGGGCTCGATTCAAAAATTTAATCTACTTGAAGGTAAGACATGATAACTTTTACTGGATTCGAAATTGCCTAACTGAGACAATGTTTTCATCCTAGAGGGAAATTAAATTAAGGCGAAGAAGTGATTACGAGTTCATTTTTTTTATTGAATAGGGGGAAAACGAGCAGACGTAAAGCCTGATGGTAAGCGATTACCGCCGCCTATGGACACCCGCAACACCAGAGGCATCGCAAGTGCATTGACGGCCTTTAGGGGCTTAGGGAGGGGTTAGGGGTATGGACCTCCAGTATCCTCACTCACTCGGAGAAACACAACGGCAGCGCTATTTCACACCGGTTTTCTGGGAGGCCGTGTTATCACTCCGGTCGAGCCAGCCCACTCATGCCAAAGCATGGCTCTCCCAAGTAGAACGTTGCTCTTCCATGAATGTGTTAAATAAGTTATACAATGATGATTATTTCATCAAATCTTTGCATATTATGATATAAATTCGTAATGTGCACCTTGCCCTATTTTCAGTCAAACAAACTCAACCAAACGGAACAGGATTGGTATTTCAGAGAAGGTTGCCCACAAAGAAAATGAAGCGCATTTTGTATCTCCAATTCAATGAACAAATGTGAACACGTTTCAATACTTTTAACAAACAAGGTTCTCAATTCTTGAAATGAATATCTTCTAGAACTATAGTTTTATTTGGCGTTTCATTTTTCATATCTTTTGTTTGTTCTTTTTTGGATTAATTTTATAGGTAAGCTATGACCGAGCACGATGATGTAGTTTCCAAAATTTTCTCACGACCTAGAGAATTGTGCGGCAAAATGTAAAAGAATAATCCACAAGGCAATCTAAAGCTGGCCCATTTGTGCTATTTGGGCAAATGGGCTGTCTCGATCAGAGTGATACCAAGAGTATGGGGTTCAGCAAAGAGTGAAGCTATCGAAACTGCAATCTCTATTTAAGTTAGGGTATCGCCATCACAGGAGGTAAAGAGCATACTACACAGCTAGTTTTTTTCCTGGAGAGATGAGTTCTTCTTTTGTTAAAAAAAAAAATATGTTAAATGATGTAAAATTACTACGACTTAAAATGATTACTGTTCGTTTCCATTAGACTGGCAAAAGCCGTATTCAGGTAGCGGTCAAGTGTCTTAACACATGGTTATAACTTTATGGAGACCTTTTTCATTTTAAGTGTGCTTTACGAATGGAACAAGGGACTGTTAAAATTTACCTTTTAATGTTAGGCTATTACACTTACTTTGAGCTGTTTCACAATTGAACACAAAACTACGTACTTCGTGGCTTTTTTTATTTTCTTAAGTAAGATTTCGTCATAGGATTGAGATTGACAACATATATTATATTCAAGATATTTATTTTAGTAATGAAGGCAAACAAGTAAGTTAGTAAACAACAAGTAAGGGTAACAAATGCGACTGGTTGCATTTGTGTATAGTATAAATGTAATCAAGTTAATGTTTTTATTTCAAAACTTTATGGCTTAATGTCCAAGGTATTATCTACCAATCAAACTTTGGTTAGAGATTTTGTGAATTAGGCGCATAAATATATAATCTCATAGATAACATAGATATAACCTCTGACTTCCACCGGAATGTGGAAGTCAGAGGTTATATTTGCCATAATATATGGAACTGACATAACGAACATAATACAACAACACATATATATTAAAAATACATATATATATGGACATTGTATACACACTAATACATTAACTTTACATACGTAGACTGTGAGTAGGTATTAAATTGTATCTTAACTAATGTTTTGTGTGTGTGTGTTACAGCTCCATTACAACTACACAAACAACTATCACAAGTATTGAATCAAAACTATTTCCTGGAACAATAGGAGTTCATAAAACACGTTAGAGCTCCTGTGGAATATGGGTGCAGCGCGATAAAAGTTTCCATTTGAGCCGGAGATGCGTAACGAGCCTCTTCTTAGAGACTGAATGAAGGGCCTCTTTTCGTATTCATACGATCTCACGTGCTCGTGGAATGGGAAGGGGGTAAGCCGAAAGGTAGAAGAGAGGAGCGAGAAATTAAGTTATGAACTGCTTAGTTGTGCGGAATATGATATCGAGTTATAATAACAGGTTATAGTAAAAGGTATTTCCAGAGATAGATTTTACGAGGCATAAAGCGCATATCGCTTAGCTATTAATCCAGATGACGAGGATGATGAGGATGGGGATGGATAGTTAATGGTGAAAAACTACTTTCAGTAAAGTACAAACAGTTGGTCCGGTCAATTACCCACGTTTTAAAACATTGATTTTGATTAACCTAATAATAAATGGCTTTCTTATCCTATGAATTACATTGATCTCAAATTGGCTCGTGGATGTAAAACAGTTCATTATTTTAAAATATAGACATTGTGTATTTATTGCATGTTTCAGAGGAGAGTGCTGTAAACAGCACCATTAAAGTTTCTACGATTGTGAAGATGACAGCAATGAAATGAAATTGATTGTAATTGTTTACGAGGGCAACGGGTTTAACATACTTTTATTAACTGCATTTGTAAGAACTTTGTAAACAAATCTTTCAAGTTATTTTAGTCACCTTAAAGTTGTCGTACCTGCCAAAATTGCACATTGTATGGATGTGTTGTATGAATATGCGGATAACAATACCATAACTTGCCCCCTTATAATTGAAAAAGTAGAGGGATAATTGATCATTTATCGTTCTCCTTTATGAATGCCGGTCAAATGTATGTAGGTCAAACCAACCCATATATCACCATTAAAATAAATTTTGTAAGCTTTTTATGTTTGTATGAGAACATCAGGTGAGAAGGAATGGCAGAAATATCTTAAAGAAGAGTTGACTATGAATGTGGAAGGAGGTCAAAGAACAGATAAACATGCGGTGGAATACTTTACTGAAATATTATTTAAATTAATTTATTTTGCTTTTTATTATAAACGGGCAGACGTATCCCCTGATGATAAGTGATTACCGCTCATGGACACCCGCAACAACAGAGGCGTGACAAGTGCGTTGCCTGACTTTGGGGAATGGGAAGAGGGATGGGGATGGGGGGAGGGGTGTGTTATGGGCCTCCGGTATCCTCACTCACTCGGTGAAATACAGAGCAAAGCTCACACTGGTTTTTTGTGACGCCGTGGTATTACTCCGGTCGAGCCGGCCCATTCATGCCGAAGCGTAGCCCTCCCACGGTAAGATCATTGAACGTCATTACGGATATCCGTCTATGGCTTGCATCGCAGCCGCGCTTAGCTTCGGCTCACGACCTCGAGATGAACGAAGTATGAACAGAATGCAATCTCCCTTGCTGCTGCTTCAAAGATAAAAACACATGCCTCATACGAGTTCTATGACTATCAGAATAAGGTTAAATTTCGTTTGATTGTATGCATTGTGGTATCGTTTGAGATTTTAAAATGAATGCTTTGAATAACGGTTTTTTGGATTACTAAATGAGTTCATTGAACTGGTGTTTTTAAACAGTTTGCATGTACATTCTCTGTCAATATATTTTTCCAAGATAGTATATGTGTTCTACATAACATTTTCAACAAGTAAAATTATTTATAAAATATCAGAGATCTAAGAATCGTCAATATCTATATTAAATTCAGGTTTTTATGTTTTTTTTTTCTAATTTTAATGTACCCAATGTCACTCTCACGACTAAGGCAAATCTATGGACACCACTCACATAAAAATACGACAACAAACCCATTATACTCTAGGGCGCGCCAAAGTAATATACATACCTACACAAAAAACATAACGCTCCTTCTTTTGTTGGGTAATAATAGAAGTCAGTGCTCTCTAACATCCTACAACTAGTTCAACCTTCGAATTCAGTTCACCCTCAGGGTTGCGAAGGTCCGATGCTCAGATGCGAACTCGGTAGAGTTGATATAGTACACAAAAGATTTGATAAAAATATAAACATTTGTTACCACAAATGTCTATATTTTTATCAAATCTTTTCAGATATGCGAGTAGTAATAGGTAGTAGAGCCAGGCTGATTTAGCACGAACCGATCGGTTCGACCGAGGTACTAACTACCCTCTCACGGAAGACCAGATTAAAATAACAGCGTTCGTGGTGTTGTGTTTTGTTTGGTGAGTTCCAAACCGGAGGCCCAATGATGTAGAAGAATTTCAATAGACCACAATGGATCACCATGCTGCATTGTTCTATTGTCTGCATTCGCAATGAGTATGACTTTCGGATTCTGGTCATGTTTTCCATCATAGTAGAGTCAAATTGGAAGGTGCATATATACTGTCGGCGCACGAGCACCGAGCAGCGGCGAGGGACGGAAGGACAGCGGCGCTGAGAGGCGATCTTTTGGTGCAACGGCACTCCGCGCAACACCTTAGACAGCGACGCTCGCCTTATATATGTATTTGGTTTTATATAATACAAGTATTAGTTATAAAGTCCACCAAGGAACCGATCAAACTGCCAGACATATACTAATAAATACATTTTGACTGATAAGTTATATTATACTATTTTTTTTAAAATACGTTTTAGTAGGTATCATACGAAATGCTGACTTGATACAAGTTTAAATATGTTATGAAAACCTCGAAGGTATGTTTTATATTGATAAAACATAGGTGTTCCTAAATAAATATTACAAGAGATATTACGTCTAAATTTATGTGTATAATCTTAAACTTTATTGGCATATATGAGCTACTATCTAGAAAACATGATGGTACATTTGTGAGAAATGCTAGGTGTCGATTCCTTTCATGTCGAGCAGCAATTCGATGTCTTCCGTTACGTTGATAAAATTTCTCATAAAAACGTTCATTTTGCTCTCTTTGCCGTAGCGCCATTCAGGAGAAAACAGCTCTCTCAATATTCAGTGTATATTGACGTAGTTTTACAATGCCAAGAACCAAACAACCTTTTCATAGAAGCAAGATGCTCAGTTTTTTTTTGATACATTCATTAACAAATAGCGTTTCTAAGAAAACTAACATCGTGTGCATATTCTCGAAGAAAATTTTTTTTGGCTTTTAACAAAATACATTTTAGTTTAAAGAACTAAAAAGTAGATTATAATTATTTTATAATTGAAATTTTTGTGACATTATTGAAATGTGTATTTTCAGTTTTCAGTTTGCCGTCTGTCACTAAAATTAATTGAGTAATAAATTTATCTAATTTACCTATATCACAACTATCGTTTCTTACCTTTTTAATCTTTTGCCTAAAAGTCCTTTCCACCCGAAAAAAACACCTTTTAGAAAACAGATTGTTACCGTGAATAAAAAGGTTATATGTATTTATAAAAACGTATTATTACGAATAGTACATGGGTATCCACTCAATATTCACAGCGTGATACAAGAGATGCTGGGATGATCCGTTCAGATGCTTGAAATACAAAGGGTGGATATGTTGTATTATCAGAAAGAGATCGGTATCTAAGATTAGAGAATGTTAGGAAACTATTTTATAAAGCATTCATGACTTATGACAATACTGCAAGAAAATCTGAAATTAAATGCTCATAAACATTAATGTTTGATAATAATCATCATAAACGTGAATGTGTTATCTCTCATACAATGACATACAATGAACGTAACTGGACAAAGAGCGTAACAGGACAATGAGTCATCCTTTTTCGTGTATGCATCCGGCGTTCATTAATTTATTAGACGTTGTCACGACAAAACAAAATAAACAATAACCTGTGATTAAGAAGTATAAATATGAAGAATAGAGATCTGTCATTGGCTTAAATATTTTATTCTGCAATTAAATAGTACCTAATTCTTTCCTCATCCTAATTTCCTAATTTTAATTCGAGTTACAAGTCTGCAAACCTGACTTGCATCATAACTAACACTTTATTATGGGTTCGGTTACCTCTTTGGTGATTGAGATGTGACTATGTTTTAAGTTTATAATTTCATTACATAGTACTTCTCATTTGTGTTCTACTATTCAAGCCCTTTCATTTCATACCCATATAGTGATAGTCTTTGACAAAATGTGTAAACCACTATTTTGTAGCGGCGGCCATCTTGGATTTTAATTTTGCATAGTAAACTGTGTTCTACAAGTCAAGCCCTTTCATTTAATAGCCATATTGAGGTAGTCGTGACAAAAATTGTAAACCGCGATTTTGTAGCGGCGGCTATCTTGAATTTACAATGAAACACAATCATTGATATATGACTGCCTCGTTGGTCTCGCGGTTGGCGTGTGCGATTGCTGATCATGCTGGTCATTTGGTCCGACCAAATGTTTGTATGATCTACAAATATTTGTTTCGGGGTTTGGGTGTTTTCTATGTATAATATGTATGTACTTATAAAAAAAGTATACATGTACTTGTATCAGTTGTCTAGTACCCATAACACAAGCTTTGCTTAGCTTGGGACTAGATGGCGTTGAGTGTTACATGTCCTAAAATATTTATTATTTAATTGTATTGTCACCAGAACTGAGGGTGTGTACCAAATTTGAGATCAATCTGACAACAAGAAAGGGGTCAAATTTCAATTACAAGATTTGACCTAAACAACAACCAGGTCCAGCTAAACAAAACCGTTTCATAAAAAAGAGAGTGGATAGATATTTATAGCTGCGAAGTAGAAGTTTTTTTCCGTATCTGTATTAAAATTGCACAAATTTCAATAGAAAACAAAAGATGATTAAATAACGATTTCTTGTACTCTGTGACTTTGTAAAAATAAATAGATACCTATTCATAAAACATCAGGAATCACAATAGTATTATCAGTTGAGCGATTGAATCAAGATACAATTAGTCACTACAGTAAAAATAGTCTACTGAATAAAATCTACAATAATCTTAAAGACCAAGAAACCATTCTTGCAACATTATTTTTCAACTTTAATTTCTATCACACAATACAGAGAACATAACATAACAACCCACAATAAGTCAGTGGAGCTGGCACTTAACTCGCAATCAACAGGTTGATTGGAACCTTGGGAGCGAATAGCTACCACTTGATAAGGACATTGCTTGTTTGCGCCCTAAACATCTCGGTTTATTAGTGGGAATATTGACTAGCTTCCGTTACTTAGTAAAGATCTAGTTATGGTAGATTTGTTAGCTGTGTATGTATATGCATAAGTTAAGTAAATGTATAAATAAATATATTTAACGTGTATTTTAACAGAATTCATATATAAATATATTTGGTACATGCATTAAAAAATATTTTTTTTTTTTGTCTGTTTGTACATTACAGCGAATGAGTGGAATGACTGGACTGATTATAACGGAACTTTCACTGACATATAGCTGATATAAGGAGTAATTAAATAAAAGTTTTGCCCAACGGTTATCGATGTAAAGGTACATAACAACAGCCACGGTTTACACCACGGGGCGCAGTTAGTTTAAAATAAAGAAAAGTTTAAAAAACTAAAAAAACACGCTTTTATAAATAAATGTAAAAAAATAATTTTAATATGAAGCAGTGTGGGGCGCACACACTAGATTTATTTTCTACTTTTCAGTTTGATTTATTTATAAAAGCGTGTTTCTCAAACTTTTTTTTTCCTTTTTTTTTGCTTACTGTATTGTCATCGGTCCTCAATAAGTCTACATAGTTTAAAAATAAATCTTACCGTTTGAAGTGAGTCAAAATCAAGTTCATAGAAGTTGGTTACAAACACATAAACATGGAATGGAATAAACAGAACTCATTATACCGATAAAAGGCAAAATAACTAACTTCGGACAAGACTTATAATCCTAAACAATCTTGATACTTTGAATAAAGCTTTATAACATCTAGAGTAAGACTGTAATTTCAATAGCTAGTAAGAGATAAATAATCTTGTCTAGAGTTAACGTCCTAATGTATTGTATTGATGTATTTCATACGGCGCAGATACTAAAGCCTGATGTAAGCGCTGCCTTATTACGATCCACACTCTTGCTACCGAAATTCGAATAGAAGTGAATGTTCATTACAGTTTAACCTAGATTGATGGATCAATTCACGTTCATGGCTCACGTCCCGATCACGTAACTCTACGTAAAGGTAGTATAGCGTTAAATTCACTAGAAGGAATATCTTTTTTAGCTCATATTTTTTGTTTTACTCAGCATTTAGCGATTAACTTTGTGAAGCGTAATAGTAACTAATGTGGTAATTGACTGACTAACTTGATTGGTACGTTATTTCAGTGGTTAATAATCCTGACTGTCAAAACGAAGGTCATGAGCTTGGTTCCAATCCAGGCCCCTTAGCCAAGTTGCAAGTTTTTTGCGTCAACTCTCTTTTTATAATCGCTAACAACAATCCCCTAATTGTTTGTTTTGACTATACGACTTAGCGTTGAGATGACGTCAATTCCATATATATTTATTTATTTATAAACTTTATGCACTAAATTTGTACATCAGCGGACTTAATGCCCAGGGCATTCTCTTCCAATCAACCTTCGGGTGGTGTAGAAATGTTGTGAGGTAGGTGTCGTTATCGTTATATATATCGCTATCTATTAACGTTCACGTTTGTTGAATATGAACTTGGCTAGCGGGTAAGATAAACGATGGCACGATGAGCACGATAACTGAATATATTTTATACCTTTGTGTAATCTATCTATGTATGCAATTTAGTAAATAAATATATTAAAATTGAAAAAAATACTAATTTCAGTGAAACATGTTGCTTAAACAACAGGTTTTGGACTAAAAGCCATGGAATAATGCAAAATGCTCTGTAAATATGCTGGTTACTAAATTACAGAGAACGAATTAATTCTAACTTAATTCCTCGACTTATTAACGTACTACTGTTGCATTTCTGCACTTCAGAAAAAAATAAGCCTTCTAAAATTAAAGACAAACTCAAATCTTGCTAAATATCATTAAAACCTACGAATCAGACAAGAGAGGGATCACAGCCTTTAGTAAAGTTAATGAAGACTAAAATTCTTCATTCCTTCATTCTTCCTTCATTAAAATCAAACAAAGAATCGCAAAGTCAAAAACATATTATTAATCAATTATTACCAAGTATAAGATTGCCATTTTCCCTCCATTCGAATCTATTATATGCACGAAATAAAATAGCTTGTCACAATCTTGTTCTGGGGGTACAAATTCAGTGACATTGTATGGAGAAAACCGAAACCGCTTTCGTCGCGTGTCGACATTTCAAGGTTGTCGTTGATGTTCGAAGGTAGGGTTGTCTCCTTTTGTTCAAATTAAGAACTAAAACAATGTATGCTGTCGAGTTACTTTTCTATGTCTATCATGATGTCCTTGTCGCACAGTGTCGAATTGTTGTTTAAACGTGAATTGTCAGGAAACAAAGACTTCTTGGCCTTAAGGAAACAGGAAACAAGATCTTTGGGTTGCCTGTAAAAAATTATTATGTTTCAAGGTAGTAGAGCAATGCTGATTTCAGTACGAACGGGCTTCACCGAGTCGGTACTACCCTCGCACCGAAGACTAACCTAAAATGACAACATTCGTGCTGTCGTGTGAACTATATTAACTGGTGTACAATACAGTCTATTCCTGTGAAGTACTTCATAAAATTATTTTCAAAGTCATGTTATTCGGTTTCATTAAGTGAAAAAACTGTAAATTAACAGTAGTGGCTATCAAACAAATAACTACTTAATTTAAAGAGTCGCTAACTTCAATGTGCAAAAAAATAAATAAAATCATAACTATTTTATGGATTTATTGGTTATTTGTTTTTATTTATTTATTAAAACTGCCTGCAAACATATTGCACAAGGCAGACTTAATGCCACAAGCATTTTCTTCCAGTTAAACCTTTAGGTGTTGTAAAGCGGCTTTGTGGCAGGTGTATTTTTGGATGAGTAAGACGAAAGATTGAGCCGAACTATCTTAAAACAAAATGAATCATATCGATAAATCTGTACAAAATATACATACATAGAATATTGTTTACAAATTTTATAATATCAATTATAAAAATAATATTTATACTCGTATAACACAATACATAAATAAAAAAGACAATTTTAAATATTAATATTTATCCATAATAACGATATCCATAAGAACTGATTTTTTACCGACTTTATAAAAAGAGGTCTAAATCTTTGTTTTCATAAGAACAATTTTACCAACGGTTCACTTTTTATTCTACCAAAATCTATTCGGACATCTCTGAAATACACACCAATACTGCAGAAGCATCACTAGGCCGCCATAGTGTAGGTCACCATGCAGCATTGTTGCATTGTCTGCATTCACATTTACAATGAGTATGGTGATCACCACTTTTGAATTTTGCTTTTGCTGTCCATCAGGCAGAGGAGAGCCACATTGGCAGGTCATTAAATAAAAAAGCACACCCACAGTGATTGTAAGCGGTCAAAATTAAAAACTATGGAACCATTTACAAAATACATAAGCTTATAAACCTCCTAAAGCAGTGAAGTTGTAAGCAGTTTAAAATTAATACGTTTTAAAAAGTATTCCTAATCACCCGAGACAAGCAAAGAGCAACCCTTATAATCGAATCAATATATGTAAGCCATAAATACACTTGCGTTACAGTCACAGATCCACATAAATAGGTACAAAATGATTTCTCCTGCAATTCTAAATAATATACATACTCTTATATTTGGTCTCGTAATGTTTTGTTTAATGTAGTGGTTTGTTCTTGCTTAGGTTTTTCTATAAATCTTACACATTTATTTTGCCATTTTCAAAAGTCCTTTCTTTATGTTTAGTCTAGTTTAGTTTAGTGTTAATGATTATTCATTTTAAGGTATTGCCTTTGAATTTAGTTCACCCTTAGGATTGCGGAGGCTTGATGCCAGTTGGTCCGAAGAAAAACTTATATTCATCTAAAACTGGTTGAACTAGTAGCCAACCCAAAATAATGTTAGGCATAATAAAGGCAAGGCAATTTTTTAAAGTAAAGCAGGTCTATATACGGTATTTACAATATAACATCTGGCTTTCAATTCTACCTTTTTGTCTGACATTGCTATCCAGGCTGCACTCACCTTAGTCACAGACTGACTCAAACAGTTTATTCAGTTTGGTACATTATACCTTTCTAAACTAATTTTGGAGACTTTTTACAGATTCTTTATGATCTTCTTCTTACCGTTTCGTTCATTACATGTTCTTCACATAAGTTTCTTCACATATAAACGTTTGAGCGAAAAGAAAAACGCAAGATTCGAAAACAATATATTTTTGAAAGCCATAAATGGATACCTGAGCCAACTTGACCCACTTTCAAAAATTAAAACTTCTTTTCTTCGATGTCAAAGTAAAAATTTCAAGGCAGTTTCTTTTCATCAAAAATTCCACGATCCAGATATAGGACACTAAAGTCTGTCCAGGCTCAAACTTGAACGAGCAAGTAATTCATGATAATATTTGGAGCACAACTTCAGATGCTGCGGTTGGTGCGGTATTGCCTACAATAGTATTAAAGTTAAGCTGGGTGTGGTACAAGTTAAAAAGAATAATAGAGTTATGGGTTACATAATTTAAAAATACAAATCCACCATTGCCTAATTGAAACTAATGGTAACTGCAATTGCAGTTGTTTGGATCGAGTAAAATCTATCAAATATCTTGGAATAATCCTTGACGATAAGTTAACATGGTGTCCATATTAACTATTTATCTGGAAGAACACGGAAATTAATATACGTTTTTAGGAATTTAAGACGTGTGGTCAGTGATGGTCATCTGAAATTGGTATATTATGCACTAGCTCAATCTATTTTAACGTATAGAATTATTGCTTGAACGTGCTCAACGAGCTTTATTGAAGGTCATGTTCTTTAAGCCCTTCCGGTAACCTACAGTCGACCTTTATTCAGAAAGTGATGTGCTTACGATTAGGCAGCTATTTATTTTGATTATTGTTATGGAGCAGCATCGAAAAGTTGAATATGACAGTCGCATGTCTACTCGACGGAGGGTCAGGGTATGTCCTGTGTTACCGTATAATACAGCGTTTATTGAAAAATTCCAGTGCTACCTTGGTCCAATGCTTTACAATAGAATAAATAAAATTTAAAAAAATTACCCGTTACCTGAACACAAGTGTGAAAAAGCCTTAACATCGTGGCTTAAATCGAGAAACTATGAAGAAATAGACAGTTTGTTCCAAATTATTAAGTAATTAAATATATGGATATAATAAATAAATAAATAAATATTTCGGACATTCATTCGACCTTATTGCTGACGGTACGGTATATTTTATTTCTACGCAAACATGCTGCATTTCGAGTCTACCCACATTTAATTGCAATATGACTAGTCTTAAATTTAAGTCTAAAAATTATCTATGTACATTTCTTAGGAAGTAAGTGGCCACTGGGACGTGCTGTAATTGTGTGGATACCTCGCTTAACGTCTCGGGATCATGCATTGTAAACGCATAAGTACCTGCCCAGTTTATTAATGTTAACAGTTAACTACTTGTTCTTCTGTATTGTTTTTTGTGTTTTAATTACCAGTGACTGTTGTAATATGTAAGTTGTGATAAATTCTTGTGTGGAGTATGTGTGATACCAGTGTGTCGAGATAGCTCAGTAAGTTTGATCTATATTCTTATAGCTATTCTTACGACAGGAAAATGTATGTATGTGTGTATATACTGTGTGAGTCTGGCCACATTTTGATGCTGTGTACCTAGGTCTAGTTAAATACACATGTTTTTTTGATATACTTAAAACCTGGGAAGAAACTAACGTCTAAGATACAGGCTCGGCCTAGTTTAGACGTTAGTGACCATAGCCATACTGTAGACACCTAGTTTAAGAGTACATTATGACATATGCTTAAAAACCAAATTGTTTTATCGTGGTGTTGGTGTTGTATCAATAAAGTTATTATTATTAATATAAACGGTATATGTCAACTATGGTGAATTTCTGAGCGTTTAGGTGATTCTGTTACTAGAAACTAAATATCACTCACTTAGAATCAATAAGATTTTATCTGTGGTACTTCCTGATTTGAAAGAGGTGTCAGCCTATTTCGACTTCAAATAGTCTCATTTTGAAAAAAAGGAAAGTGGATTTATTATATTTCCAATTCTTTCGGTTTTCTTTTGATTAATTTCCTTGTGGGTTCCAAGACAGTTTATTTTTTCTTGCGACTTCCCGATTGTCATAGCTCGGTGTGTTCGTGGGTCACTGCTGTTGATCCTGGTGTACAGGAGTTACAATGGTGAGCGTATGGGTGAGATTAGTTCCATTAAAACTAAATGGTATAAATACGACTTGCCTCATGCTAAATAACTAGACAGCCTACATTTGTAAGTTCATAGAATTTACATTATTGGTGCAAACCAAAGCTATAAGTCCGTTTTTAAACAGTCCTATATTGAATACTGTCGGCGAAATAATGCTTTTATTACTTCAAAGACAGTCCAAAATAAAAATAGGCACGGGGATGGTGTAATCGATTAAGCGGTAAATTCGTCGCTTTCTACAGCGCTGAGTGTTGTATTCACACGTAGAATAACAATGTGCGTGATCGACAAATTCTTTTTCTGAGTCTAGGTATTCTTTGTATTCATAAGAAAAATGCCTATGAAGTCTCCCTTACATAAATTTAATTTATTTCAGAGAAATGCTTGACGCCCTCGTCTGTAACTTGAAACTGGTCTGTCGAAGTTTGACCGCAAGTGTAATATAATAATAAGCGCACGTCCAGTGAAATAAATGGCTTGGAAGCTGCATTTATATTGCGGAACATAAAATGTGCTATTTTATTGATTAATGCGAGAACTCGTTGCATGTAAATCACATGATAGAATGATTACGTAATGGCACGTACAAATTTTAAAACTACCCCTTCCCAAAACTGTCACACACACACACATACTTGAACACACACGTTTCTCATTCTAAAAAGCTCAAGTTTTTTTAACTTTTAAGTAAATTTTGAAATCCATGTGATAAGTTGATGTTCTTCACCATCTTGTTCTTGAAAGTTTCGGAGCATATGCGGATATCACAAATTGCACTAACCTCAAATCTTCTTCGTAACCTTTTCCCATTTTGGGTGGGATCGGCTCTCCTTGTTTTTTCAATTTTATATTATTTTTATTTACTAAATTGCATACCTAGATAGATTACACAAAGGTATAGAAGAAATTTAGTTATCGTGCTCATCATGTGATCGTTTATCTTACCCGCTAGCCAAGTCGATATTCAACAAATGTGAACGTTAATAGATAACTATATATATGGGAATGACGTCATCTCAACGCTAAGTCATGTAGTCAAAACCAACTATTAGAGAATAGTAGTTAGCGATTGTAAAAAGAGAGTTGACGCAAAAAACTTGCAACTTGGCTAAGGGGCCTGGATCGGAACCGAACTCATGATCTCCGTTTTGGCAGTCAGGAGTACTAATCACTCAAATAACATACCAATCAAGTCAGCCAGTCAATTACTCCGGCGCTCCTTGACGCCAAGACATTCTATTAAGTGAAATAAGTAAAAAAGAGAATAGGTTAATATTTTTTCTATATAACTGTAAATAATATTGTGATATCAACTCTTTAATATTCTTTACAAGTAAGAGCAATGAAACCCGCTGAAAAACTAAAACTTTAAAAACAGCAAAAAACAGTAAACGCTCACAGTGTCCAACACAATAAACTTTTTGAATTAAAATATTTCCACTGAAAAGAGTATAAAACATGAGGAACTCAACATTGAATAAAGAGACAAGTTGCAAATATTTAAGCTCTTTTACATTCAGCAGAATACCTCAGACTATTTCATGTTGCACACGAAATAAAGTACCCAGTCTACGCTTACTCTGAGTTTTGAAATTTAATGTTGTAGTGCCTGAAACAATGAAATATTGTGAACACTTCATGAATTTTGAGTTTCTAGACTAATTTGATGATAAAAATTGGTATTAGAAAGAATTATATCAAATTTAAATTATAAAAAAATAGACTTTTATAATTCCGGCTGCCCTAATTAATGAGGTGATCCGGCAGAGAACCAAGGTCATTGACATAGCCCAAAGGATTAGCAAGCTGAAGTGGCAGTGGGCAGGCCATATTAGCCGAAGAACTGATTACCGTTGGGGTAGACGGGTTCTTGAGTGGAGACCGCGTCTCGGCAAACATAGTGTAGGACGTCCACAGGCCAGGTGGAGTGATGATCTGCGCAAGATGGCTGGCAGGAGCTGGATGCGAGAAGCCGAGGATCGAACTAAGTGGCGCGCAATTGGAGAGGCCTATGTCCAGCAGTGGACTGCGATGGGCTGATGATGATGATGATGATGAATTCCGGCTGCCAGACAGGCATTAATTAAAAAGTAAGCAATGCATACGAATTTAAAGGTATCATGTTATCTTTTGAGGTACTTACTAATCTTCAAAATAACATACCAGTATACTTTATACCTATTCCTCACAGAGTTTAACTATATTGTGAGAAGTTGTATCCTAACGGACATTAAATTAAATTTGTTGTAATCAGTTAAACTTCTACACATTAAAACACAAACTGTCACTTAAGTAAATCATTTATATTCTGAGAGCTGATAACACCATGCATCGTATGACAAGTTTCTTGTACAAGTAGACAATGAGCGGCAGCTGTCAGAGACAGTCCCGAAGTGATTCGTCAGAAGTCGTAAAACTGTACAACTTTCAGAGGTTTACGAGTCCTTGCGATGTTTAGTTAGCCGGCAACGCCTTGTTGAAGTACATACATACGAGCATAGAACTTTTCCGGTATGCGAGTTGACTCAAAGGGCCTATTCAAAAGTAGTAGTTTGCTTGTTCCTCTTTTGATGAAACTATGAAATTAGGGCGAAGATGGTGAAAGAAACAACATATGTTATTTAACCAACTAATTTATTTTGCCATTTAAACAGCATTGAAAGTTGGGTGCAGGAACCTGAAATTTGAACAAACGTGTGTGCCTTTGTAACAATGGACCCCGAAAGGCTGAGTATAATGGTTAAAAGTTTTGTATTTGATGAAGGCATAAGGGAATTAACTAAGATCCAAGGAGTAATATACTTTGTCATGTTGTTCTTTATCGAGGTGTAAAACTACCTTTGACAACTAACTCAGTGATTATTAATAATCTATGAGTCGTTTATATTCATTAATATATGGAAAGTAGAGAAAGTGTAAAACTGAAGATTAATTCAAAGCTGAAGGTGGTGAACATTCTGCTGTTTAAATAAAGATCACAACAACTTGACCTCAACCCAAAACTTTAAAACCTCTAAAACTTTGTACATGCTACAGTATAAATATTAAGAAATTACTGAAATTTGAAATCATGCGAAACAGAAATTAGGACATAATTGGATTGAATTTAGGAAACTTTTTGGCAATCCAATTTGTGGTATCATCGATTCACGATATCATCTCGCTATTACAAAACGAGACCGAAAACCTTAAATATTTTTGCCAGATCCAATAACGAAATGAAGATTAGTATTTCAGAATTATTCAAATTATTATCGTTGTGGAAATTATAATATTTTTTATCCTTCCTAGTTCTCTCCTAAAATTAATGTATACATATCTTTGTAGGTTAACAATTACTTCTGATTTTTAACCGACTTCAAAAAGGAAGAGGTTCTCAACTTGGTTGGTATTTATTTTATATATGTACACTGATTACTCCATCAATTGTGGACTGATATTGAAAATTATTTTTGTATTCGAAAGAGCATACTCTTTCGAATACAAAAATAATTTTCAGAATGGTCCAGAAATGGTCCCATTGCTCCCATATCACCATACCATATCACTCCTCCTTCACCGTCCAAGCCGCAAGTCTCTGGAATACCCTCCCCTTAGATATTAGGTCATGCACCAGCCGATCTACTTTCAAGATTAGAGTGCGTCATCACTATCGAGGTTTGTTGACGGAGTCATCGCTATAATTAATCTGCCCATTTATCATTGTTTATGTATGTAAATATGTATGTATGTTTGTCCCATATCTTAAATATAAATATGTATGTATGTGATGAATGTATTTATGTTATAATAATAACAGCATCACGTAAACTGAACAATAATTCTCACTTACTTCAATAATACACCTGCTACACACAGCTCTGCACCACCCAAAGTCCGCCTTACGCAGTGTAATTGCAGGAAGTTTAAATAAATAAATATGAGAATCTGATGATGGGATCCTAAGGAAATCGAAGGAAACTCTCAAGTTTGTTAGACACATACTATGTTTACATATATTTTTTAAAGCTATTACAGTATTTACACCTGGTAGTCATCACTTTGTGATGATGAGCTGATGATGGAAGATACAACTCCTTAACGGTTAGGGATTAGAAGATGATTTCAATATCATACGTACGCATCGACATTAATTTGTTTCTCATTCAGTAATTCACATGAGCTGATGATAAAAAGTAAAACGATTAGGGGTGAGAAGATGATTCTTTAAATACTACACGAATAGGGGTTGTTAGTTGTATTCTTTCAATTTGTTTAGGTGATCTGACAGGTAAGGTTAGGAGATAGATAAAACTTTAAGACATGATCTAGTAACTAGTAGTCTGTAAGAAAGAACCGACTTCAAAAAAATATCAAAGAAAACGCTCTGCCGAGGAACACTAAAGAGCGTGAATTAAAAAAAATATTTGTTTAGGTTTGTTTGAACTTTAGGTTATGTCAAAATGTGATTCAGTTTAGAACTAAAAAATGCGGTTCCATAAGAGGGATGGGCAGTGTAGCCAACAACTCACAAAGGAAAGAAAACTTGATACCAAATTTCTTGAAAAACAAACCGTACAAAATTTTTTCACATCAGTCATCAGGGTCGGAGGAAAGACCCTCAGCTGATAGTTTGGAAGTTATAGCACAGAACTCAGACGGGCGCATCTATCAACTATTTCAATGTATTAGCTGAAACGGTTTCTCTTATTACTGATTGTTTGCACGCCACTTAGTTCGATCCTCGGCTTCTCGCATCCAGCTCCTGGCGTGCAATTGAAGAGGCCTATGTCCAGTAGTGGACTGCGATAGGCTGATAATGATGATGATGATGACTGATTGTTTTATTTATAACAGCAATACATTAACAAACACCATTAAAATATTCAAATGGGAGGCAATGCTATATTGACTGACATACTTGTCTGGCTGATTCCTTTTTACTTTATTGTAATCTGTGAGAATAATTCACGTAAAAAGATTGATGTGTGTGATAAAAATTCGGGACAATTTATACTTTGTTTTATTTGACCAAGGAGAAAGTAAGTTTTTCGTATTGAAAAGAAAATTCCAAATCTA
The DNA here is from genome assembly GCA_905220595.1 of Spilosoma lubricipeda. NCBI lineage: Eukaryota > Metazoa > Arthropoda > Insecta > Lepidoptera > Erebidae > Spilosoma > Spilosoma lubricipeda. The sequence continues at coordinate 19,672,254 of HG992282.1, read as the reverse complement.
GTTATTTATTCTCTGGAGTCCATGGAACAGGATAATGTAATTTTTGAGTTCATTTACGGTATATAATAATGTGCCAGTCTAAACGATTTATTGGGATTCAGTTGCACACTTATGCATAAATGTAAGCATTACATAGTGAGTGATGGATCAACAAGAGAATGTAACAAAGCACGCAGCCATTACGTTCGACGGCTTGCACGTAGACAAGAGTCAACACGCGAACATAACAAATATTTGCGCGATACAAACTCTCTTTTAATTGACAAACATGTCGCCCGCATTTCCCTTTATTGATTATTTGATACAAAAATTCTTATGTGAAACACAAAAGAATTGAGTGGTTAGGAGAGAAAATATATAAATTAGCATTTTTAAACAGGCTAAAGAGGTCGATCAGTTGAAGTTAGGGATAAGCAATCCTAGGTAGGTCAGTCTATAGACGGGTGTCCATCCTTTTTTAACACATTGAGATCATCCCGTGGCCTCGGATAGTATGTTAAGCTGTTGGTTTCGGTTGTCATGCCTGGCAATCGTGTTACCTAATGTGTGTTTGTGAACCTTATTGACAATAGACTTGACATCTAAAGTAATAGCTTCGTTTGTTTATGTGTGGCCCACGGTGAATCTATTCTGCCTGGTGGAAAGCATAAACAGAATCGAAGAGTGGTGTGGTGTCAACATACCCATTACGAATGTAGACAATGCAACAATGAAGTATGTTTACCTATATCATAGCTTCCAGAAGCATTTCTGCATCATTGGGCCTCCAGTCTCGCATTGACCAACGAAACACGACAGCATGAATATTTATGATATAAAACATGATGAAACTTGTTAATAAATAACGTAACTTTATAAATCTTTTTTTCTTCTTATCCTTTGCCCAAATATATTTTGGGTCGATTCAAAACATCAAAACCATCCTAGCCACCTGTTATACCTATGCATCCTCGTGACTGAATTATGGCATTATCCTGTGGGGTAATAGCACAGATGCGCCTTTACTGTTATCAATGCAAAGGACATTAATAAGAATAATAATGAACATAGACGACACAGCAAGAGGCAAAACTCATTTTCAAAAATTAAAAACACTCGCTGTCCTTTGTATGTACATTCTAGAAACATGAAAATTTGTCAGGCAACACAAAGATTATTACACGACTAGGGAAGATACTAACACAAAATGTAGATTTCGACATAAAAATAGATTAAACTTACCAAGGTCTAAATCAAAAAATGCATGCATCAAGCCCATATGTTATGTCCATTAAAATTTAAAACAAATTACCGAATGACATTAAGTCGAAGAAAAATTAAATACATTTAACAAGAAATTAAAAGACCTCTTATTACAGAAATGCTACTATCATATTAATGAAAATATTTAAATGATAAAGTCTATTAATTCAAAATCTTGTTTCTGTAAAAATGACATAGTAAAAAGTTTACATACTAATAAACATGACATCCTGTAAAAAAATTACTAGATAATAATAATATTCATAATAATAATAACATGCTATATATAAAAAAAAAACAATTTTAACATTACTTACATTATAAACGTGAACAACAAATAAATTATTGTGTAGTTGTAACACATCTAGATAGACTAGTACAACAATTATATAACGTCCTCCTTTCATAGTAAATGGTTTGCTTTCTCTTCCAGACTTTGCCGTGCCCAACAGGCCCCATAATTGTTTTCTCTTACAAGCTTGTTATAGTTTTATGTACATTATAGAGTGCAATAAACGATTTGAATTTCAAAAGACTTTTCTTCTTCAATTCTCCTCAGACACTTGTCAGTTCCCTGCTTAGTCCCCTCCAAGACATGACAATGCTGTCATTTTAGGTCAGTCGTTTTGTGGGAGTGTAGTACTGCTTGAGTGGGCTGGCTCGACCCACCTGGTCGAGCCAGCCCGTTCTTGCTAAAATCATAGTGGCTCTACTACCATGAGATATATCCAATTTCACGTTTTACTAAATTAACATAAAATGAGAACATTCATACAAATGATAAGCATTTCTCGTGTTTTAAATGATAACTTTATTTTTAATCCTTTAAATAACTAGTAAGCGATCTGTTCCAACATCGTAAGTATAGGCTCACCACAAACTACCAAATTGAAACTCATAACGCATCAGTTGTCGATAACCGCATAATATTGGGCACAGAAATACACGAATTAAATAAACTGATTATAAATTTAAAGACCTAGGGTTTAAGGTTGATATTTAGTTGAATAACAGTTTTGAGTTGTTGGCTTCGACTGTAATCTGATCACTAGCGCTATTCAATTAATGACGCAACAGTCTAGTGGATGCTGGAGGCAAAGGATATTAAGTTAGAAGTTCATAGAGTTTATGTATATAGTGATTTTATTAACAAGTAGCTATTAGATAACATTACTTATCTATACTAATATATAAAGCTGAAGAGTTTGTTTGTTTGTTTGTTTGAACACGCTAATCTCAGGAACCGCTGGTCCGATTTGAAAAATTATTTCCGTGTTGGATAGTCCATTTATCGAGGAAGGCTATAGGGTATATATCATCACGCTACTACTAATAGGAGCGGAGCAACAAAGAAGAATGTTTCAAAAACGGGGGAAATTTTCACGCTACGGGCAATATAAGGCGCAAACGAGGTTGCGTGGGTCGGCTAGTACTCTATAAGGTACAGAACAAAATTAGATTATTAGAAAAGTTTATAATTACCCTAGAAATAACTATTATTTTCTAACATATAAATTAAAATTGAAGTGTCTGTTTGTAATTTCACATCTATAGCTTTCACTTAATGTAGCTATATGAAAGTGTTTACAGTACTTATACCAAAATATCAGTTTTAAAGGCCCAAAGATCGGAAACGCAATTGTGACGCCACTGGTGTTGCGGGTGTCCATAGGCGGCGGCGGTAATCGCTTACCATCACGGGTTACGTCTGCTCGTTTGCTCCCTATTCCACAAAAAAATATATTGCCATAGCTATTGTTTTAACCACGTACAAAACTAAATCTATCTATCTTCATAGGTTAATTTAAGTTCAGTTTGTCCAATATTTCATGTGGTTTAGAATATCAAATTTGACGACTTATTTGTAACAAGCTGTATACATTTATATAAAGGCATTTTCAGTTCTAACTCAAAAGCTTCGAACAATTATGGCGAATACAATAATCGATCCCAATTGACTCAATCTACATCAAAGGTATCAAGCTATACAATTGTATTTCTGATTGATGTAGTATACCTATGTAGAAATTTATTGAATACGTGTATCTATCTTTCCTTAACTACATTAGTCACTTATCAAAATTCAAAAACTATTATAGTACTGACGGAACATCGAGCAAAATTATGTTAAAAATAATACTATCAAGGTAGTAGAGCCACACTGATTTCAGCACGAACGGCCCGGCTCGACCGGGGCGGTACTACCCCCGCACAGAAAATCAACGTAAAATGACAGCGATCATGCTGTCGTGTTTCGTTGGTGAGTGCGAGACCGGAGGCCCAATGATGCGAAAGCATCACTAGCCCGCCATGGTGTGGGTCGCCATGCTGCATTGTTGCATTGTCTGCGTTCGTAGTATGGTGACCATCAGTCTTGGATTCTGCTTATGCTTTCCATCAGGCAGAGTAGAGTCATTATGGCAGGGTCAAACATAAAAAAAAAAAAAAAAAACTATGGATCAGTTAACGAAAGCTATAAGGCACTCTCACACTCAGATGGACTGACGACCTGGAAAAGGTAGCGGAAGGTGGAGACTCCTTTCACATCCTTCCCAAGATTATTTTAAGTCGGCTACGACCTGACTATAATACTGTGGTTTGATTTTCTTAGGTATATATTTTCATCTACTTTTAAGATAAACAATCTAAGTTGTGAATACTAAATACGAGGTCTTTAATTCAGTTAGTTTAGTACTGTCTTTAAAGTAGAACGTGACTCGTAGTGGAATGTTGCGTATAACGCTAGAGGTTTCAACTCAATTCGCTAGCACACGCTATAAAATCAATTCGTTGAATTTAAACAAATTTTATATTAGGTTTCTTCTTAAACTTACTTAAACTTAAACTATTTTTCCCCTAACCTCCATTTTTTCATTCGATTTAAGGTATATTAATAACTAGCTGACCCACGCAACCTCGTTTGCGCCTTATATTGCCCGTAGCGTGAAAATTTCCCCCGTGTTTGAAACATTCTTCATTGTTGTTCCGCTCTTATTAGTAGTAGCGTAATGATATATACCCTATAGCCTTCCTCGATAAATGGACTATCCAACACGGAAATAATTTTTCAAATCGGACCTGCGGTTCCTGAGATTAGCGTGTTCAAACAAACAAACAAACAAACTCTTCAGCTTTAAACAAACAAACTCTTCAGCTTTATATATTAGTATAGATACATTATAATATAGTTATAGTGTTTATGTTTTTGATGTGTTGTATGTAATACTGTATAATGCATACTTTGATTGCTTAAGTACATACCTATGTGCGCCTACCTCATTAGATTTCTACACCGTTGACTAGTGAGAAATATGCAAATATTGTCGTCAATTTCGTTATCCAACACATACATATTAGTAGCGCATAAAAAACCAGTGACAGTATACAATTAAGTAACTGAATTTTGTTAAAATTATCAAGAGAAATAAAAGTGCTACCGCGAGCTCTGTCGATTTCTGTCCAAGAGGCTATTTGAGAACCGGTGGTTTTATATTGCCAAAAAAACAGTACACCATTTTTTTATTTATAAGCCCGCTAAAATGACTACGCTGTCTGATAGAAAGCATGAGCAGAATCTAGAAGTAGTGGTCACCATACTCTTTGCAAATGCAGACAATGCAGCATGGTGATCTACAGTGCGGCAGCCTATTATGACGCTTCTGTATCATTGGACGACATTGCATTTATTTATTTTTAGTTTTGAAAAGCTATTGACGCGCTGATGTTGTTATTTACCCAATTACGCCGAAATCAAAAGGAAGTGTACCTTTGTCAGTCTATATAATTATGTTTGTATATTCCACCAAAGGTCGTAAATATTGAACCGATTTTAATGAATAAGTTGTCAATAGATTAGTTATCATGATCCGAGTGACATAAGCTATAGCTATAAATGTTATCAAAAGTTTATACAAAGTTATGTTTACGTAATTTTATTTAATACCATGTTTTAAGGTAATAAATATAGACTTACCTTTTTATATAAAAATATAAACAATTTCATATCATTGATAAACTATTTTTTTGTAACAAAATATCTGAATTTTAATAGTTGAGTCATAATCAAACTTTTCCAGTTAAAACTACGTACTATCGCCAGCTTTATTTGAACAATGACTATTGCCAACATGACAGTCATGATCTATTACACACTATGAATTTTTACCGATAGAATATATTTTGTCAATGTACGTTTTCTTATCATGTGTATCTAAGAACAGACAGGGCTGTTTCTCTTAGCTGTATTTTAATAGACTATCATTATTACATTCATTTATTCGATTTTGGGTTCCACAGTATTATCAAGGAAACCTTACAGTTTCGCATTGCCTTCTGGCTGTCATCCGTTCGTAACTTCATCCACATGTATCTAATACCCGTAAACGAGCTTCTTGTATTGAATCTCCGAAATGGCTCCAAATTTAGTATAAAGCGTGTTAGGGCTTTGTTTTTTTTTTTGGTTATCTAGTTAGGATCAATTGAAAAAAAAATACAATAAAAGAAAACCGAGCAAGGTTCGGTCATTCAGGTACTATGTATCCAGGTAGCCTGTGTCGTTTATAATAAAGTAGCTGAATCCCGTGGTGTTACCCGCAGTTATTGTTATACCGCGAGTAACGTAAAAAAAAGTAAAGTAAGTTACTCCCTGGATTATCAGCTACCTGCCAATGAAAGACCCGTCAAAATCGGTCCAGCCGTTCCAGAAATTACCCGGAACAAACAGACAGACAGAGAGACAAAAAAATTTTAACTACATTTTTGTTATATGTATGCATTTAGTAAAAAGCGGCTATTTTAATATTACAAACAGACACTCCAATTTTATTTATTTGTATAGATATATACGTACCAAATTTAATTGATTCAGCGGTTTAGTTGAGAAAGCGAACATAAAATTAAGATTCCTTCACTTAGTGTTGAGCGGAGGAAATCTGTACAATAGTTAACGTTGGACAAGTCTAATGTTGATTTTTATTAGAGTTAAGTGTTTCGTTCTGTAGGCTAATAAATTCCATGTTTACCAAGAAAAAAATAACATAATCCGACCACGTTAAAACTCGCTTCGGCAAGCATGGGCCGGTTCGTTAGGAGTGATACCACGGCCTCACAGAAAATCGATGAGAAACAGCGCCTACGCTGTGTTTCACGGAGTGACTAAGGATACCGGAGATCAATTTTTTTTAACAAAAATAATAAAAATTAACCACAATAACCGAAAAATGGTTATAGTTTGACCAAATTTCTAGGTTCTTTTTAAATGCCCATAATTTTAAAACTGCATGGGATAGTTTTTTTTTTTTTTTTCTCATGATGGTTACAATCAATCCTGTCACACCGTTTCGGCTTGACGTTGAGTTCTGGGACACCCTGTATATGCATAGTAAAACAAGTATCTAGTTCCGTTATTAGTTAGATAGTAACCAATTTCATTGGAAATGTATATTGGATTGTAGGGGGACATCGACATCTCTTGAGAATCGAACTCAGAGGCCATCATAGTATGCACACACAATATACAGAAATAGGACACTTGTTATAGTTATAGAGTCATAGATGAAATTTGATTGTGTGGGTATTCGGAAATTAATATTATAGTCGGTATGTTTGTGTAGGTGACAGGTCGTATTTATTGACACGAAAGGCTAAGGGAAAGCGAGAGCTTACTGCAATGGAAAACAAACTCACACCCATTGATTTAGCAGTTAAGACCATTATTCAGTAGACCACCCACACACACACACACACACACACACACACACCCAGGCCAGTCGAATAATAATATATTTATGAAATTGTGATTTCATATTAACTTTTTCATTACGTGGAATACAGAAACGCATATATATATGCAGACAATATCCTTATAGAAAGTCAAATTCACGATGGTATATTTTACATTATTTTAGGTCTCCAATTGAGAAGAAATTTACATTTTTATACACAATGGTAAAACTCAAAATCCATTAATCATTAAAATATTAGATTACGACAAAGTTAAATAAGTTTCGGTTGGATACATCGGATATCGTATTCGAGTTTCCAACTAAGACTTCAAGTAGGCCACCTTATCACTGGTCGTCGATTTATAACAGGCGGGGGATTAACACAGTTTCAGGAGATTGAACATGGCGGTTCTGCTTACTAGGACGGAGGGCTTAGCGACTTGTAGTTAAATTCAAATCAAGTTTTATTACTCATGGTTCAGTATTTAGTGGTCTTGACTGAGCTGCAGAAGTTTGATTTCATCTAGGATTTGTATTTCTGTTAAGACTCATTTGTTCTGTGTTACTGAAGACCTATAGATCCAACGATGTAGAAGCATCTCAATAGGCTGCCATAGTGTGGGTCCCCATGTTACAATATTGCGTTTGCAATGAGTATGATGAAAACTACTCTTAGGTTCTACCTAAAGTAAAGTGCCGAAGTAAAGTCACTTTGGCAGGTTTAAATACAAAAAAATCTATTTTATGTCTGTATTTAGGAATGTAAAAGCTTATTTAACAGTAGTCTGGTAACAGTTTAGTACAGACTCTGCTTAGTTTGAAACCAGATGGCAATGTACGAGATTCCTCCCTTTTTTGTGCGGCAATCCTCCCGGATACCAACGGCTGTTGATTATGTCGGTACTAGAAGCAGGGGAACCGTAAGGTGCCACGCAACGTGGCGGCAATCATGTTATCGAGTGAAAGAATCCCCACTCTAATAGCCGCCATGAGGCTACAATTCTGAGTCTAGTTCACTTAGCACAGATTCTACCTGGTTTAGTATAAGAGGTGTATCTGAGATGTATCAAGTTATTACTGTTTAAAACATATATGTCATGATTATTAATGGACCCTCCTTTAATGTGCTTAAAATAACATCAACAGCTTTTAATAGTTCACTGCTAGACATAAGGCTTTCCTTTAAAAGCAGGTTAAGTTTAACCTACTGATATTTTAAGGAAGTTTCCTTAAAATATTAGTAGGTGCAAATTAAATAAACAGCTTTAAGACTTATCTTATCGTAACATTCGTGCGGTCTTAAGGTAGACGTAAAATGAATACATTAAAAGGGTTGTTTCACAAAAAAGGATAAAAAAATGCAGATTACTGCTCTGTCACCACGATAAATAAAATACTTATTGAGCCAATTTACACATTGGTGTATAAAACATAAAGTTGATTTTGCAATGTATTTTTTGCTACTGTTTGATTTAAAGTGTTACGAGGATTTTATGTAAATGTAAAAGATTTTTTTTTGTTATGCGGAATGTTTCCGTTTTGAGCTTGAACGTGGTTTCTTTAGAATTGGACCTCTGAGGGAAATATATTTGGAAAGAAGCTATTATTGCGAAGGGACAGATTTAGGGACAAAATTTAATATACAACCTAAATGTAAAGAGCGTATTCGCACTTAAGAGGTCGGTTACGCAAGTTACGCAATTCTGACTTGCAAGAATTCAAGAGTACCTGAACTCATTTGCTCTTGTAAATTTGGCATAAAAGGATGCTCTCTTGAACAGAAACATTTATTGTTCTTTAATATACCACCTATTCCCTAATATTCAAAGTGTACGTATATAATGTAAATATGTCGATGTAATCTAATCCATTCCGAAAGTAACTCAGTCTGTCTGTCCTGTTTTCACGGCCAAACGCTGCACCGATTTCAATGAAATTTGGCATGGAGATACTTTTATTCTTGGGAAAGGACATCAGCTACTCTTTGCTGCAATAACAAATAAACACGCGGGCGGAGTCACACGCATAATACATTATTATATAGTTATAGTGTTTATGTATTTGATGTGTTGTATGTAATACTGTATAATGCATACTTTGTTTGCTTAACTACATACCTATGTGCGCCTACCTCATTAGATTTCTACACCTCTCAAACGTTGACTAGTAGATAATGCCCTGGGCAAATAAATAAATTAAAAAAAAAAACAAACAAATTATAATTTTCGAAGGTGTAGGCTTTCACATAAACAATAATATATATAGAAAAACAATCTTAATGTCACAGGTAGAAGCTGATATGTCAACAAATACAATTAAATAAAACTGGATTGTTTTGTCTACAACTGTAGACACTACTATTTTAATGAAGAGACAAAAACAATTATTCTTGAGTCTGTAATTTGATACACTCGCAAATGTTTCATTTATATCACTAGCATCGTAGTTTATGATCACTGTTTACGTTTCTCAATAAGTAATTCAATATTAAAAGATGATTTTGAACCTAGTTAGTTTCTAGGTAGTACAGCCGTCTGGCCAGGTCGATTCGACTCTTTCGAATACATATCTATACTAATATATAAAGCTGAAGAGTTTGTTTGTTTGTTTGTTTGTTTGTTTGAACACGCTAATCTCAGGAACCGCTGGTCCGATTTGAAAAATTCTTTCAGTGTTGGATAGTCCATTTATCGAGGAAGGCTATAGGGTATATATCATCACGGTAAGACCTACAGGAGCGGAGCAACAATGAAGAATGTTTCAAAAACAGGGGAAATTTTCACGCTACGGGCAATATAAGGCGCAAACGAGGTTGCGTGGGTCAGCTAGTCGAATATATAATAACGAAAGAGTCGAATCGACCGGGGCGGTACCACTCTGTCATAGAAAACCAACCTAAAATGACAGCACTCGTGCCGTTCGTTAGTTTGTACGGGGTCTAATAGTGCAGAAGCATTTTAATAAGCAGCCACAGTGTGGATCACCAAGTTACATTTTAGAAATATCTGTAATCACAATGTGTGGTCATTATGGTACTACTTTTGGATATAACAGTGTTTATATTTAAAATTGTATTTATTAAAACGAACAAAAACAAATCTTTTATACTGTCTATATAAAACGCTATTCAAAACTTATCTATATCTTTGTACAGTTCTCATTCGATCAGCTTAGCTATTCTAGCGTTAATGAGTAACAAATCATTCAACTACAGTGACATCTAATCTAGATAATCTGGGATACCCACAACATTAGACTGTACTTTGATGATTGATGATGTACTGTAGCCGGATCCTAGACGTAAACAAAAGTTAAACAACCATGAATAAATGTTTGCTTTATGAGTTTTCAATGCATATTTTATCCGAACATATCAGGCTTCGTTGAGCTGTTTGTGTTTTAACGAGTCATTAATGTAAAATTATCTCCTGTATTTCAGTTTAAAAGATAAAACTAAGTTTTATTGCTTGTTGTATTGGAAATAGTTCTTTCTTATCGTCTTCATCGACAGCATTTAACTGTTTTCTGTTGGATATAGGCCTTTCTAGTTCTCCTATTACTTTTTTATGGAATTGGGTGCAAACGAGCACAGGCATCACCTGATGGTAAGCCATTACCGCCGCCCATGAACACCTGCAACACCAAAGGCGTCGCAAATGCGTTGCCAACCTTTGGGGGATGGGGGAAGGTGTGTGGGGAGGGCTATGGGTATGGGCCTCCGGTATTCTCAGTCACTCGATGAAACACAGCGCAAGCGCTTTTTTACACCAGTTTTCTGTAAGGCCGTGGTATCACTCCAGGCGAGCCCATTCATACTGAAGCGTGGCTCTCCCACGTATCAGCTCAGATTGCAAATGAAGATTAGAGTTCAGATTGCAGTATTAAAATGCATAGTTTGCAATGACATAAATATGAGATTCATTTACACTTATCCATCTAGTATTTTATCCATTTTACATTATTATTATCAAAAACCTATAACAATCTTCAGCTGGAAATGTACCTCTGCTTAGATAGGAGGTTTTGGTCTACTTTACCTTTACTGGCCCGACACGTTCTTCTTCTTCATCTTTTAATTCAGTGGCTCCATCGGATATCGATGATTTTGCCAACGTCAAGGTGGGAGGTAGCAGGAATTGTTGTGATTTCAACAGTTTCTGTTTGTTGAGGTTCTGGGGCTCGAGAAAAAAAAATAAAAAAAAGAGACGCGTTAAAATAAAGTTTATTTCAAGTTCACCTTGTCCTTACATTGATGTTGTTCTGCGAAATAAGCTTTCTTAGTTGCTTTTTACGACACCTGTGGCATAAACAGGGTGACACTCTATTTTCTTATCTGCCATACCATACCGACATGAAAATAATATTTATATATTGGAACTTAAAACTCATTTCAAAATGTACCTAAGTATCATCAACATCAACAACAACCCATAACGTCCAACTGCTTTGCTCGGGTCTCCTCTCAGGAGAGGGTTAAGGTCATAACTCCCCACACTGGCCAAGTGCGGGTTGGGGACTGGCAAGACAACGTTGTGGCTACGTAATCTTGCCGTTGAATGTTTTTAAGCCGCCCAAAGGCCTCTAACTAAGCTTCACTAACTAACTAAGCTGTTATCCTACGATAACAACCGGGACCGACTGCTTAACGTGACCTCCGAATCACGGAGACGCTCATGGTCATGGTCAATCCAGGTACTGACCACGCCGTCGTTGCTTACTCTCGGTGATTGTTTCTAATCACTAAGTGCAACTGGGCTGTGAGCGCCTTTAAACCTAAGTATATACTCTTGTTTATTTTCAGAAAACACATGTATAATTTTACGTATACAGTGTGAATACACCATTGAATAAACTATTAAATACCTAGACAGATATTCAGAGTTCTCACCATTCCTATCGAGACATCCCGCATATCTTCCGACTTCGCCAAGGGAATATTCTCTACACCAACAATAAGTCAATCCAGAAACTGGTAAGTATTTGAACGATTCTGAAAATGAATGCCTTTCCTTTTCAAAGCACTCTTAACTTCAAATCAATTAAACTTCAAATAACTGAAGGGGTAACGAGGTACCGTTTGTAATTGTTTTCCTTTGTTCATAAATACAATTATATTTACATAGACTTACTTGTTTAAACTGGTCTTTTTAAGTTTCAATTTAGCAATCTGTCAGTAAATTCAATACAAAAATGTTGTTTTGCATTTAGTAATGACATAAAGCAAATTTAATTTTGATTCAATTTGACCTTCTTTGTTTTTTATTTGTTTGTTCTGAATATTAAACTGCCAGGTACATTATGAATGTGGTTGTAAATCTTTGTAACATATAAATAACGTTCTAAGTATTTTTAGTAGTTTATGGAGTTCGTTTAAGTATTTAATAATAAATACAGTTGTATACTTTTTAATACATACATATTGTACACAGTGATAGTCACACAAAGGTGTTTCCCAGGTGGGAATCGAACCCACGTCCTCTGCTTAGAGATTAAGGTCACTAGTTACTAGACCAACAGCGCCTTACAAAATGTTTAGTTGGTTTGTATGGGTTTCAAAAATTTTAAATGGTTTTCTCACTCAATAATTGTGAAGTGCACAAACTTGTACACAAGAACAAAAATATGTGTTTACAAGTTAGTAGTTGCATACTATAATACTACCTAAACATAATATAAACACACACACATACACACAAACACCTATTACTGTCCTAAGCCTGGAGTGGTCGGTAATCTGTGATACAGATCATCGCAGTGCAGATGCCAGTCTCCCACACAGATTTATTTAACTACTGCATAAATTTCTTAATAATTTATAAACTGTGTGTGACAAACAATAAATAATAATTATTATTACTTATCTATTAATAAGTGTGTGAAAATCTTGAATGTCACCCGAGCATTTTAATGATATGTATTAATACACGGTTCAGTGACTTTAGCCCATTTTCTATTAAAATTACAAAATAAACTTTCCCAAAAGTTCGCTCAAACTTTTAGTTTTCCTTTATCAAGTAAAATGTGTTTTCATCCAGTTTCCACGCCTAATAAGATTGACAAAATGTCCCTCAAACTTGAGGAGCAACTTTGACAGAGAGGGCTCAAATTATTCCTTTCACGTGTCACCAATAAATTTTATAAATTTTACTAGCTATTTCTCGGCGGTTTTTTTTTATTTTTGGCCCTACCACAATGACTCTACTCTGCCTGATGGAAAACATAAGCTGAATCCAAGAGTGGTGGTCACCATACTGCGAATGCAGACAATGCAACAATGCAGCATGGTGATCCACACCATGGCGGGCTAGTGATGCTTCGGTTTTAGATTCCTAACTTTTTTGTTAAGATCGTAGCGTAGTGGGTCATAACAAAGCCTTAAACCGCTGTCAAATATTACTCTACTCAATGAAATATTAATTGAAACTAACAAACATTTGATCCGACCCGGGAATCGAACCCGAGACCTCAAGAACAGCAGTCGCGTACGCTACCACTGCGCCACCGAGACAGTAATATGATATTCTTATTGTTCTTATTACTTTTTGTATCGTCGCGTGATTTGATATCACGAATTCACGATGTATATTTGAAGACTATTCTCTATCTTTCTATGTGTGTTTGTATACCTGTGTAGCGAATAGGTGTCGTTTACTTACTAGGATTGGTAAAGAAAGGCCTGCGTCCATTTTGCAATCTGGTAACTTTTTTCATCTTTATATCTATTTAAACGATGTCTGTTGGGATAGTGTCGTAACAGAGTGATTTATTAACACCGCGTCTCTGAGAGATAATAAACTGTCTGAATAAATAATGTTACTTTTTTATTACATTAAGAAATGAATCTGGCTGGAACATAAAAGAAAGTAAATAATGAAAAAATCTTAGTAACGAATTAAATGTTGTTTTACACATAGTAGAGTTGCGAATCAGTAAAAAAATGTATCATATAACTTGCTACGAATTTGATATCAGATATTTTTAACCGACTTCAAAAACAGGAGGAGGTTTCTCAATTCGACCGTACATTTTTTTTTTTTTGTGTCTTCTCGGATAACTTCGTCGTTTATGAACCGATTTTGACGCTTCTTTTTTTAATGGAAAGGAGATGTCCCGACGGTGGTAACATGATAAGGACATTTATGTCTGATCATGGCATCCAAGAGAAATCGAGTCGAACCTTGAAGTCGGTTTTATTATTGTTAAAATTGTACTGGTTTTAAAGACTACTCCTGCATTAGGTATATACATCCTGTGTTGCGGGGACTTTACAAATATACATGAAACGGACACAAAGAACATACAGACTCGGAACAATAATTTGCAGATCACACAAAGTATTGTCCCATGTGGGATTTGATCCCACCACACTTGGTGCAGTAGAAATTGGCGTGGCGACTGCTTAGTGGCTTCAATATTTATGCCAACCGCATTTATTGTTACAATTTAAAAAAAAAAAAAAAAAATATATATATAACTCATGGTATAGTTAATTATTTTTAACTTACTTTAAAAAAAGGGGAGATTCTCAATTTTGCTGTATTTTTGTGTTAGTGCGGTTACTTACTCATTTTTTATTTAAGCACGAAATAATAGTATGTGACTCCGAGGACTTTAATCCGTCGGTCTTAGCTACAAAACAACATCATTTAGCAATCGTTTAGGATCGCTGGAGTTCTAAAAAATTACTGTAATCTTTTTACATCACTTGTCATATCGACTTAGTACTTGACATATGGAGGTCTGATAGCAGTTTCTTCACGTTGAAAAATCGTAGTTCTCCCATTTCGTAGTTGACTTAAAACCCAAAGCCAACTTAGTTTGGAAACAAAACTCTTCAGAAGAGATATACGTGGTAGACTTAAAAGCCCAAGCCAACTTAGTTTGGAAACAAAACTTTTCAGAAGAGATATACGTGGTAGACTTAAAAGCCCAAGCCAACTTAGTTTGGAAACAAAACTTTTCAGAAGAGATATACGTGGTAGACTTAAAAGCCCAAGCCAACTTAGTTTGGAAACAAAACTTTTCAGAAGAGATATACGTGGTAGACTTAAAAGCCCAAGCCAACTTAGTTTGGAAACAAAACTTTTCAGAAGAGATATACGTGGTAGACTTAAAAGCCCAAGCCAACTTAATTTGGAAACAAAACTCTTCATAAGAGTTATACGTGGTAGACCTAAAAGCCCAAGCCAACCTAGTTTCAAAATCATCAGAAGAGATAAAATTGCTTGCTGCGTGACTGCTGTCCATGAGGTCTCGGGCTTAAATGGTCGGACGTACCTAATGTTTGTATGATCTATAAATATTTGTGTCAGAGGTTGGGTGTTTTCTATGTTTTATTTGTACGTATTTACAAAAAAGTATATAAGTATTTATATCAGTTGTTTAGTAACCATAATACAGGCTTAGTTTGGGCTTAGATTGCGTTATGTGTTTGATGTCCGAATATATATATATATATATTTATTTTAGCAAAGTCCTTTACGGGATGAATCGTGTGATGTACACGATTATTATTTATTAATTAAGTGTATGTATGTGTTTAGTAACATAGTAGTATGTTTAACAGTAGGTGCACTACCATACTGTGACCGCACACACAGTCCGTCCCTGTACTAACAGGGACGGACTGTGAGACGCGTTTACTATTAATTATTGCTATTAATTGTTAATGAATCTGTGGGCATCCCTTCAACGCCTTTGAGTATGAATAGATAAATTTATTTATGTACGTAAAATGGATACAAAAAGGTCGTATTTTACATATTTTTATTAAAGTCTTATCGTTTGCTTTGTTTAATTATAATTTTACTTGTCTTTTTTAACATATTTTACAGTAAATAATAAATAGATGGATAATTTTCAAGAATAAAATTGTGCTTATGAAATTGACTAAAAGTTAGATTTCAATGATGCAGAAGCATATCAAGAGGCCGTCATAGGGTCACCACACCATGGTGCATTGTTGCATTGTCTGCATTCGCAATGAGTATGGTCACCACTACTCTTAAAATCTGCTAATGCTTTCCATTATACAGAGTAGAATCATTTTGGCAGGCTCATATGAAAAAGTCTGTAAATTTAACTCACAACTACGATTTTCTTAAGACGAAAACAATTATTGAAAAGTGTTGTAAAACTGCTATTAAAAAAATCGACACTCTAATGTTTTTTGTTTAACATCCCATGTTACACAAATAATATAGAAACCTATGTACATAACCTTAATTAAAAAAAAACAGTAACAAAAATCTCTTTGCTCTGCCCGCGTATATATAGGCTATCGCGGCAAATATTAGCCATGTGTTATTCTGATGTATAAGCTATATAACTGTAAAGTTTCATCCAAATCCGTTCAGTAGTTTTTGCGTGAAAGAGTAACAAACATCTATCTATCCATTCATCCATCTTACTTACAAACTTTCGCGTTTATAATCTTAGTAAGATTTATGCCAATTTACTAGTCTAAGCATTCAAAACACCGTAAGC
This sequence comes from Spilosoma lubricipeda, assembly GCA_905220595.1. NCBI lineage: Eukaryota > Metazoa > Arthropoda > Insecta > Lepidoptera > Erebidae > Spilosoma > Spilosoma lubricipeda. Next base: position 19,655,803 of record HG992282.1, on the reverse strand, counting down.
AAAGGTAGAAGCCTCTCACCGAATTCTGAACCGAACATTCCATCTACGTCATTCTATTGTCACCAAACTAATTGTGACAGCTGTTGATAATAACGGCTGTAATAATGTAATTATTAATAACTATTGCGATTCCAATTAATTTCGTATCACGCTAAAGCCGTGAATATTCAACATAGTTAGATAATTAGAATTAACTGTGCATGTTATTTATTGGATAGAGCAGCATGTTCTCAACCTTTTCATATAGTTTAAATTGCTTCAATTTATAAAAGTTACTTTTGTAGATTTTAATCATGTTCAGCAATTTTTTTTTTTTATAGTAAACTGCCAAAGTGACTCTGCCCTCCCTGATGGAAAGCATGGGTAGAATCCAAGAGTGGTGGTGGCATGGTGACCCGCACTATGGCGGCTTGGTGAGATGCTTTTTCACGCCCCGCTTAAAGGACCCGGGATCATATTTTTTCACGCCAACGAAGATGTATTCTTAAAACCTCTAACGGTCCACCAGGTGTTCAATTGTTTTATCTAAATAGCAACATATTATTATACGTAGGTATATTTATTTAGAAATATGCAATTGGTAGGCAATTGGTGTATCACCTAACACGTTATTACGATAAAAATTATGGTCGGTGACACGCCTTTAATACGCCTCTGTCTTCTCCTTGTGGATAAAGACGTAAATATATTTATGAACATACCAAGTATTTAATCATTATTTTTACCCGACTACGGCAAAGCCAAAGGAGGGTTATGATTTTGACAGGCTATGTATGTATGTATGTATGTATGTATGTATGTATGTATGTATGTATGTATGTATGTATGTATGTATGTATGTATGTATGTATGTATGTATGTATGTTCATTTGTTCCCTCCTAGCTCCTTAACTACTCATTAGATTTGGACAAATGAGGTGTCTTAGCGTCGTGATCGTCTTCTGGTTATAGGCTATATGACGTGTCACTGAATCTAATGTGGCGCCCTCTAGCCGACATAAAGTACTGTATTAAAAAATAAATTTGAGCTAAATATACCGTGTTTGGTATCATTGGAAAGGGCGTTACTTGTACATTTCAAAAATACATATATTATTGGCATTTGTTCGTGACTTTGTCCGTATTTATTCGATAAGTGTGATATTTCTATGTTATGCTTATTTGTTCCCTCATTCTTTCTGAACTAGTCAGAATAAGACAAATGAAGTGTCGTTAGAAGCGTCTTGATTGCCCGCTGATAATAGGCTATATGACGTGTCACTGAATCTAATGTGGTGCCCTCTAGCTGACGTAAAATAGTGTATTAAAAAATAAATATGAGAGAAATATGCCGTGTTTGGTATCATACGAAAGGGCGTTACTTGTAGATTTCAAAAATATATATATTATTAGCATTTTCTCGTGACTTTGTCCGTATTTATTCGATAATTGTGATACTTCTGTGGTATCTATTTAAAATATACTTTGCAAAGAAATTAGTATTATAGAGGCACCAAAACATTTTAAATAAAAAAAGTAAAAACTAAAACCCAACTACGACAAAAAACGACGCTGAAAAAGTATGAAAGTTTCGAAAGCCGTACTCCATGTAGTGTAATGTACCATATGGTACAGATCACTTTAACAACGCGTGACTACGGCTTTTGAAACTTATTAATGTACCATAGTCCATATCACTTTAACAACGCGTGTCTACGGCGTTTGAAACTTGTTTCATACTTTTTCAGCGTCGTTTTTTGTCGTAGTTGGGTTTTAGTTTTTACTTTTTTTTTGTACGAATCTATATTTATATCTTTATATAGAAAACAATTGCATCGTTTGTTTTAACCTTTAAATGCGACCTTGTGTTCAGTTCCTCGTCATGCAATGTTCAAGTTTACCCATACCCACTATCGATCCTCATTTTATGAGCCAAAATGATGTATTTTTACCACTACAACCTAGAATTTTGAAACAGTTTACTTGTAGCAAGCGAAGTAACGAAATAGCTTACTAAAATATTTGAGAATATTTCGTCTTTGAGATATTGCAATGGCCTTGTCTTCTTCAAATTTCTAATCCAATTAATCTTGGGAGTAATATAGGCTAGGAAGATGATAATTATTGGGTTTAAACTGTTACTTTTGTATCTATATAACCAAAAATCCAATTGTCATATTCCCACGATCAATAAACTGCAATAGTTGCAAGACAAGATGTCAGGAGCACAGGACCCTTTTCCAACACAATGCCAGTGAGACACTAGCTGGGCTGAGACAATAGAGCAGACTTATCTGCAAGCTGTTTCTCGACACAAAAGCGATATGAAGCCTTTTGAAATAATAGTCTCAGCTTACTTCGCTGTAATTTCTGTTAGCACGTATATTCAGAGTAATGTTTTTTTTATGAGCCTGTTTTGTCCCATTGCTGGGCAAACCCTCTATCCAAGGTCAGTTCTGGCTAGTATCTGCGAAAGGTGTCAAGATCGTCGTGCCATCTTTTACGGGGTCTGCCTCGTCATCGGCGTCCACCCTAAGATACCCAGCGTTCTACAATGACCCTGATCCACCGGTTTGGATTCATCCAACACACGTGTTCGGCCCAGTCCTATTTTAATCTGGCAGTATTTCTGGCAGTTACGTTTTAATATTTAAAAATTAATGAAATATGGGCTTATTTGTTTATTAATTCCGCATTTGCAATTTGTTGACTCAACTGATCACTTGACTAATGTAGTTGTGTCTCATGCTTCTAGTTAAATGGAAATGTTAGTTATGAGTTTTCATTGCTCAGCTCGTCAGAAGCGATCCAACCATACACAGCAATATACACACACACATTCGCGTATACGAATATTCAGCTATGCTACATTAACTTTGGCGTAGCTAAGATACCAGAATTGATACAAAATAAATATGGTTCATTTCATTGCTCGCAGGAACAATTGCCGATGGGGAGATAATTTTTTTGTGTGGCGATTCCTGCGTACTGGGAAACGCAACGTTGCTAGGTATCTTACAAGGTGATCCGATGACATGGTGAAGGTTGCGGAACTACGTTAGATGCTAGCAGCACAGGTCCGGTTATTGTGGAGAACTTTGAGGAGGCTTATGTTAAGTAATGAATATCTTTTGGCTGAGATAATGATAATAATTTCATTGTAATCTCTTTTAATGATACTATTAAATTTTCTTAAACACAACTATACGACTTTAAGTCACTCGTTAAGTTTCTAAGACAACGACCTCCCTTTACGAAATGCAGATCGCCTCAACTTATTTGTATCTACAAAGGAAAATATTCATTTTTATTATTGATACAAGTTACGAGTACCTGCTACGAGCTCTACGTGTTTTGCTAGCGCTGCGAGTGCTACGAATTATGTAAAATACACTCAGGTCTTGCAATATATATATGACACAAAGTATATTCAATATGCTTTGTAAACCCAAATAATCTTTTATGGTCTTGAATGATGTTGGTTTAGTAGTTAGCAGTTCTGCCCAGTAAGCCAGTACTTGTGTTCATCTAGAACACAAGAGTTAAAAGTTAAGTTAGTAAGTAACAGTAGGATATTTTTTACATTTGAAGCCCCATACACAGATACTTTTATTTGCGAAGATTTTTGTTTGATTTTATAAAAATAATAAATATTTCGGTCATCTTACACGAAACGCCATCTAGTCCCAAGCTAAGCAGAGCTTGTGTATTGGGTACTAGACAACTGATATAAATACATGTACACTTTTTTTGTGAATACATATATTTCATACATAGAAAACACCCAAACTCCGAAACAAATATTTGCAGATCCTACGAACATTGGTCCGACCCGGGAATCGAACCCGAGACCTCAAGCACAGCAGTCGCATACGCTACCACTGCGCCACTGAGGCAGTCAGGCATTTCTATATTAATTGCAACTTATATTGAAAATCAAAAAGTTATGTATGTACATCTTAATATATATAACTCTATGTACCGCAATAAAATTAAGGAGAACGTGAAAAACAAATTTTATTGGTAGTAAATTTAGGAATTTGGACCTTTAATAAGTTTAGGAAAAGTAGAAGAAGAGACTGCACTGAGTATTGTGGGCTCAAATCTCACACGGAGTAACACTTTATGTGATCCACAAATTGTTGTTCTGAATCTGGGTGTTCTTTGTGTCCGTTTCATGTATGTTTGTAAAGTCTCTCACGAGACAGATTTATTGTTCCTGATGCGGGAGTTGTCTTCTTTTTAAAAGAGAAAATATTATCTGAAGCATTGACTGCATGATTTGCTAAGTGGTTCGAGCGGTCGCCACACGGCTTTCTTATGCGCCATGTGTTATGGGTTCAAATCCTACACTTACACCAATCCTACACATACTTTGTGTGATCCACAAATAGTTGTTCTGAGTCTGGATGTTCTTTGTGTCCGTTTCATGTATGTTTGTATAAAAAGTATACATGTATTTATGTTTGTCCCCCGCGACACAGGGTGCATAATACTAATGCGGGAGTTATCAAAAAATAAAAAAATAATTATGATGATCTAGCTAAATAAAACTAGAGTTCACTTAGAAGGTTTTTCGAAATAATCGATTTATATATTTGGATTTATTGAACTCGATTAAATTAATTTTCCATTCACTTAAAGTACTCGTGCATTTCTAAAGAATTCTTTCAAAGGCATTAAAGCGCTTTCTAAGAACTAATTATTACTAGACTTGCATTGAACGATTTCTATGCGGCTTTAATATAACAAATGGATTCACGATCAAATCGATTTCTTTTCATCACGAATTGTGCTGCGTGGTGAGTGCAAGGCGGTTAGAGTACTTTTGAAGGCCATTAACTTGAGGAAGTATGAAGGAGCTGCCTATATACAATCTAAGATATTATAGAATGAGATTTAGCATGACTTTTTGTACAAGAATATTTCTAACTAATCAATATGTACAAATGGTGTACTTGTGACTAATAAGGAATGGCTTACAGGGACCTTTGGATAGACAAATCGACTGTGAGTCTAGTAAGCGAGTCCAAAATCGGTACATGACATGTATCCGATATGTTTTTATTTTATTTATTTTTAATTATCAATCAATAATACACACATCATATTATTATATAAGTAGAAAATAATAAAATATATGCTTCATGCATCATCCAATTAAAGGCAATCACAGCTAATAATAAGGTACATAAGGGTCATGAAATACCGTAGTCAACAATTATTTCTACAGGTTTGTAGACAAGACAGACAAGACAAGTACAATTTTAACAAAAATAAAACCGACTTCAAGGTTTGACTCGATTTCTCTTGGATGCCATGATCAGATATTAATGTCCTTATCATGGTACCACCGTTGGGACATCTCCTTTCCATGAAAAAAAGAAGCAAAAATCGGTTCATAAAAGTCCACAATTAAAAAAAATGAATACGGTCGAATTGAGAAACCTCCTCCTTTTTTGAAGTCGGTTAGTAAAAACATTAAATTATACCTTTTTGTTATTTCATTATGAATGAATAGATCCTGATATAACGCAAAAATAGCTTTATTTAAACGATTTAAACGAATAAGGAATATTTATAGGTAGTAGCCATAGTTATTAATAGACATGTATCTATGCAATACAAATAAATAAAATTGTTTGTTTGTAATTCCAAATTAACAACGTCTCACATAATGCATTTGAAAGTATATATAGGGCTTACTTAAAAAAATCGACGCTATAATATAAGCACAAAAAACCGGATGAACACAACTATAGCTAGAATCGTATCAAGAAAATGATTCAGAGGATATACGAGCCATCGAACTTTCAGATTTATTGGTAGCCTAAACAAATAAATCTTGTTGACGGCCCATATTTACGCACTCGTAAAGTGGCGAGTTTTATACGCACACCAGTGGGTACAAAGGTTGATTATAGAAAGAGCGCTGGTGGCTGGTTTACTAATGATATGAAAATTACAACAAAATAAATGTACAATATGCCAGAAACATAGTCTAATTATTTAGTCTTCTATTTAGTTTACAAAAGTGAAATTTGGTGAAAAACAATTTTTAACTTTATAAATACACAAGATACAGTTTAAATTGCTTTTGGTAAATCTATTGACACTTCACTCATTAAAATTTGTGAAGCGGCTTAGACGCTACGGCGGAACGTACAAATATACATAGACTGTCGAAACTATTATCCTTCCTTTTGGCGTCATCGTAGTCGAGTAAATAAATAGTAAAGTTTTGTAAAATTTGCAGTCGCAGTCTCTTCGCATCAAGTATTGATTTCTGTTTAAATAATACATACGAGTATCTAACCATGTCAGTATTTGGTGAAGATCGAGGGATACCGTTGAATGGGTGCAGAATTAGACCCCTTGTTGATGAATGTCTCGAGAAAGGGGTCTATGTGAAACAGTGGGGTCTAGGTGAAGCAGTGAAGGTATTTTCACTAAGTTGTTGATTATGATCTAACCGTATATACTTGGTTTTAACATGAACCATAAATTACTTTATAGCTATTGCGACTTCGTACAGTGCAATATCAACAATGTATTAGTTTTTTACCGCCCCTTTTTTAATTAAATTACAACGTTGGAGTGCTTAACTTTATAACACCTTCCATTCTTGAGGCTTCTGAAGTATGCTTTGTATATATCTATCTATATATATATATAAATGAATCGCCGAAATGTATGTACGCGCATAACTTCCGATCGGCTGCACCAAATCAAATAATCCTTTTTTTATTGCATTTGTTATTGCTACCACAAGGAAAAGGTCTTTTTTTTGTCAGCGACGTGAAGCTGAGACAGGTAAGTAAATTCAGTGGTATGAAGTTCGCGGGTCAGCTAGTTTGATTTAAAAAAAATGTGCCATTTGTTATATTTTCTTGCTGCTAGCGCTTCAACTATACAAATTTGACCACGGGAATCGTTTTAGGTTGCTGTCATTTTATTACTTTGTGCAAACAGCCGTGTTTCTCATTTAAATAATATGGATACTGATTTGAATTTTCTATCGGTACGGTTTAGTAGTTCTTAAATTAATTTACCTTCTTGGTTTTATGTATCCCTGGTACCTTCTTGTAAACTGTTTATTGGCAGCTTGATCTCTCTTATAAAATTTAAGACTCTCGACTCGACTCGACTAACGAAAGAAAATTTATCAAACAATTAACGCAAAAAGCGAGCTGATGTCTATTATTAACATTTTAATGTAAGTCCTGCAAAAAATACTTGTCCTTGAGCAGTATTTGGAAGCCTAAACGGTTCAAATTTATTATAACTAACTGAACCACGTGGCTATCGTCGTACCGCGAGTGACGACGCGAGACAAAGCTGTCTAAAAAAGTAGCCTAAGTTACTCCCTATATCATCAGTTACCTGTCAGTGAAAGTTCTGTCAAAATCTGTCCACCTGTTCCAGAGATTTCCCAAAACAAAGAGACAAAAAAATTATTCATATAATAATAATATATATGCATTTAGTTAAAATCGGCTATTTTAATATTACAAACAGACATTCCAATTTTATTTATTTGCATAGATTTATGTATTTAATTTCTATACAGACCCTGTACAGGATAATAACAATGTCTAATTAAAACGTCATTGAAGGATAGCTAGCTAAGCTAAGTTATGAGCTTATTTACATATATTATCTATACTAATATTATAAACGCGAAAGTTTGCAAGTATGGATGGGTACATGTTTGTTACTCTTTGACGCAAAAACTACTGAACGGATTTGGATGAAACTTTACAGTAATATAGCTTGAACATCAGAATCATCATCATCATCAGCCTATCGCAGTCCACTGCTGGACATAGGCCTCTCCAACATCAGAATAACACATGACTACTATTTGCCGCGATAACCAACCTATACGCGGGCGGAGCCACAGGCAACCACTAACACATAATATATGAAGATATGTGCAGACACACATTTAAACATATTCTTATGTAAGTAAATGCATAAGCAGTCATTCAAACATATGAAAGAGAAAAATAAAAAAACTAAGAAAAAGAATAAAAACAATTTAAATAAACACAGACCCAAATAAAGACTTTACTAAATACATATTAGGATTAAACTTACTTGTACTTAGTCCATTATTTTTATTAACTTTAATCCTGACCGGTTTCGCCCTATGGCATTATCAAAGGTAACTCACCATCTTCTTAGCCTTAATTATTCCGAAGATTTTGGGTCGGCTACTAGTTCAACCGGTTTTACCTGAATATCAGTTTTTACACGGAGCGACTGGCATTCGACCTCCGCAACCATGAGGGTGAACTGAATTCGAAAGATGAACTAGTTGTCAGTTTATTTAAGGACATTGACTTCCCAATAACGATTGCCATAAATGTTCATGACAACCGGGACCGACGGCTTAACTGCTCTCCGAGGCACGGGCGGGAAACACCGCCGTCTTCCATTCTCCGGGCTGCTATTAAAAATTTCTTTTAAGAAAAACCCAACAGCAGTCCGACTCGGGAATCGAATCCGAGACCTTTCTTCATCAGCAGTCGCTTACGCTAACCACTAGACCAACGAGGCAGATTTTAATTAACAGTAGGCAGTTATCAAAGCTACTAACCTACTGTTAATTAAAATAATGGAACAAGTACAAGTGAGTTTGATTCTAGATTGTATTTCATCGAGTTTTATCAAGTACCTACAAATGTAAAAGTTACAACAAATAGTAATACCTCATTGTGTTAATTTCTCATTGAATGGTATTGTTTCATTAATAAATTATTTGTTATTAGCACAATTTCATTGGACGCTGTATGAACTTATCCTTTAACAACAAGAATTACAGTTGAGATTGTGTAATGCACAGCCAAATATGACATAGAATTAAACGGTATTTGAACAGGCTAAGTTTATACGACAAGAGTCGTTTTGCTCAGTTTGAACTAAGTTGTTGCTGATTAAGTCCATTATTTACTATAGAATTTGTTAAAGTACTAAACGTTGGAATTGTTTGGTTTCACAGCGCTTGTTGTGAAAATTTTAACGGCATCCAGCCATGACAAGCAAAACTATTAGGTAATTACTAGTTCTAGTCTTAGAATGAAGCCTAAAAGTTATGCCACCTATTTAGATAGTTCTTATGTAGGAAACAAGTCGTTACTGGGTAGTAGTACGCTGATTTCAGCACGAACGGACTGATACTACCTTCTCACAGAAGCAACTTAAAATGACATCATTCGTGCTGTCGTGTTTCGTTGGTAAATGCGAGAGCGAAGGCCCAATAGTACAGAAGCATCTCGATAGCCCGCCTTAGTGTGGGTCACCAAGCTGCATTGTTATTAAATGAGTATAGCGACCACCACTCTTGGATTCTGCTCATGCTTTTCGTCAGGCAGAGTGAAGTCATTTTGGCAGGATCATACATGAAGAAAAAAAAACAGACTGTGAGGTATGTTACCTATCTAACTTTCGATGCTATGATTTTTTATTATATTTTTCAATTTGTGTAACGGCGTAATGAAGGTGCGTATAAGTCCCGCTGTACAATAAAATTTATCTTTATATATATATAATTCTTCTGTGAGTGTGTATGTCACTGAACTACTCTCGAACGACTGAACCGATTTTGATGAAATTTTTTGTGTGTTCAAGGGGATCTGGGAATGGTTTAGATTCACAATTTTGTCCACTGGACAATGTTTTTTTAATTAATTTTTAATTTATTAGTAGTTATGGCAAAACGACGTTTGCCGGGACAGTTAGTGTATATGTATAAGTCGGGAAAGTCTAAAAACATATATTTTACTTTTATTGTTTTGCACAGACAAGTGTGAACATTGGATTGAAAATTTATCTAGTAGCGCTAAGTCATTTAAGTTTCAATTTGTGGTAATATAGAGGCCCAAATCAGTGATTAAGTCACCTGAAGGACAGTAACTGCTGCCTATCAATAGATACTCGCTATTCAAAAGACACAATTGTGATCCCACACTTTAACTTTAAAGCGATTACGGACTTCCCCTCATCCAAATAAAGGCGATAAGGGATTTGGGCTCCAATTACCTCATTCCCTCTATTTTTTGTATGGCTTCACCTTGTTTGAATCGATTCATTTGTGCTGAATTATTTGAAAATTATTAAATGACAGGAAAACACAGTACGCCGTACGATTTCTTATTCAATTATACATCAATCTTCACTCAAATTTTCACTCAAATTGCAAGAGAAGAGAAGAGCTTATGAATCACTGAGTTGTGTACTCAGTGATTCATAAGCTCTTGCAAAAGATATATTTTACCAAACGCGGATCAATGATTTCACGGAATGAATATACAGACGACGAAACTTTACGTAAACGCAATATGTAAACGACTGTATTATGAAATAATTAGGTATAAAGTCAGAATTTAGCATTATTTTATATGTTACTAGTTGTTGCGCGCGGCTCCGCCCGCATATATGTCGGTTATCGCGGCAAATAGTAGCCTATGTGTTATTCTGATGTATAAGCTATATTACTGTAAAGTTTCATCCAAATCCGTGCAGTAGTTTTTGCGTGAAAGAGTAACAAACATCCATCCAAACATCCATCCATCCTTACAAACTTTCGCATTTATAATATTAGTAGGATCTAAAATTTGTATTTAAGATAGGCTGGTATAAATTAGGTTGGTGGCAGAAACTAGCTGTGATGGTATGACTATTAACAGATTGAACATACTATATCAGCTGCAGAACATTCATAAGCACAAACGCTGATAACTTTTTGTTATTATTCATAGTTTTTGTGCGATCCTACTACCTTGACCTCAGCTTATTCGAGGGGCAATCAAAAGCAGCATCGAACTTGTGATCGTTTTAATAAAAAAAAAAAATAGCGACTCATCAGTACAACAAAAAAGTACGTTACACTAAAAGATACATAATTTAGCATTGTGACAGCCAAAATACCGGTGCTGGTTTATAATCGGGCCCAAATGATGCTTTACTCAACATAATAGATACAATAATAAAAATAACACTTATTAAATAAAACAAAAATCAACAAGTAGACATAATAATATATCATGCTTAACTATTCTAGACTTACAGGAGCCAATTCGCAACTGTAGTCTCTTACCGTGATCGTTTTGCTCATCCAAAAAAGCCTAAGGCCTTTAATAAGAATTAAGTGAAAGCAACGTAGGTATATTTTTCGATAAAGTTCAGATATATTATACTATTTCATAAACCAACTTCAATATCGAGACATACACGTTAGTAACATATGCGTGAGACCTGATATCTAAGTAGAGCTTTCTTATTGTTGTTTCATATGATATTATTGTCTTTGATAAAAGAAAATAACTTATTTTTTGCTGTAAAGATGATTGTAAGACAAACTTTGATTAAAAACAGAAATAACTAGCTATTGCCCATGTCTTCATTTGTTTGATGATGTCTTTTTTGACGATACGTACCCAAAAATCCTTACCCGAAGTAAGAATGCGTTGATGAATCAGTCAGTCAGGACACCTCTTTTTTTCCTTGCAGATATTCCCCCATGTTTGTAAATGACATCCAAAAGGGTGGTGCAGGCACTCTGTAGCGCTTGCGCCCCCACATCGGCATACTTCTGCTAGGGGGATGGAGATGGTTTTTAGATTTACGGCGCCTGAGTCGCCTACAGTACCTGGCCCATTCCCAGGCCTGGTAGACCGGGAGAGTTCTAAACCTCTCCCGGTTCCGCTCCGACATCTCCATCGCAAGCCTAACTTGATCGCAGAATAAGACGCTAGAGTTCTACGCGCTCTCGCTCCATATCATATATATATAGGTAATCATGTTACCGAGAGTCATCACGATATCACGCCTCGGCTCCCCCACGCCGGACATTCTGCCAGCGTGTGGAGCGTCGTGTCTACGGTGCGGCCACCACAGTAGCAGCACTCAGGCGTTGATTCTATGCTGAACACACACACAGTGACACAGGTGATCTTCGAAGCATCCTTTTCCAGTGATCACCTGCGTCAGACAGTATGAGAGGGTCCCGTGATGAGGGTTCCTCGGGAGCCAATCCCCCATAACGGGTCTTACCGCCGTAATAACGGTGTCAGTCAGTCAGGGCACCCAGTTTAATATGTAAAAAAACTACTTTTCATGGCTAGCTTGAGGCTTCTTACGAGAAAATTATGTATTTATAAGATGCAGAGTGCATCTTATAAATACATAATTTTCTTGCAATTACCATTAAAGAAATATTTTTACGGGAATTAACGCGATCACTTATTAAAAGGTATCACATACCTCTGATTTGCCTGACGTTTCGACCAGGTTGCACTGGCCGTGGTCACAGGCTGAGTCAGCCTGTGACATAATAAGTGATACCTTTTAATAAGTGATCGCGTTAATTCCCGTAAAAATATTTGTTAATATCATGGAACGCGAAAGTTTAAAAGTTAGTATTACCATTAAAGGTTTTTTAAAACGAAAATTCTCAGTAGTAAGGAAAATAAGAAAGTAAGGAAATAGATGTTCTTAGAAATACGTTTAAACAATAAACTGAAGGTAATATCATTAAGTCTTTTGTAAAACATTAGGTACACGTTTCAATTTGTGTACCTAATTGAAATTGCTTCTTGCATATCAATCTGATTTAGAAGCTATCTACCTGCTTGCGCGTCCGAACGCTTGGGCGCCTGCCAAACTGAATTTGTGTAAGCATAACTTCACGCCCGTTCGGATACGATATAAGTTGGTTCAATCGACCTCAGACGGTTATAGATGAAATGGAATTCAGCGTATTTTGAAACTCACTTTAATATTACGATATCATTTTTGGGATTTTAGAATGATTGAATATAAAAAAAGTTACTCATATTTTAAAAGTTCGCCATGAAGTTTATAAATATCACTGTTAGTGATATTACAGCTTATTATTGTGTAAGTCACTATGAGTCTATTAAGAAATTATAAAGATAATGTCTGTATATTTTAAGTATGTAAGCTTAATTTGTTATGTCTTAGAAGATACATTGTACAGATGAAGTATAAAGTGCATTGTAAATAGAACTTCGAATGTTTGTTAGAAAGTTGTTTTTCTAAATATGAATATAAACTATAATTGAAACTATTTAAGTTTCAATTATAGTTTGATGAACTAATTAATTTCTTGAACACAATTAAATGGGTGAATCGTTAAAAATTTTGTTTACTTTTAACGATTAAATAAATATAAAAATTAAATATTGTTTTTTTTTAAACTAAGCCAAATATGTTTTGATGGTTTTTTTTTAATTTTTTATTATATTTATATATTCTTTCATTCCTTGTTTGTCTTAAAATTGTGCTAAATTTATTTTTATTTCGAATTGAATGTAGTAACATTTGAAATGTTAGTACTCCAGTATGTACTGTTTATATATTAAAACATAATTGCTCTTTTTACGTATTGTTAATTTTCTTTTCCTTAGATATTTTTTTTATTGATTTAATTACAACTGACACGACGGTACTTTGGTACTTATATATTATTACGTTTGTACTCCCCATTTATTAAATACGCAATTATTATTGTGTAGCACCATTTCGACCATAATTAATATTACTTCATTATTTTTACTTTGATATGACCTGATAATTTGCTGTACGTGCTGAGTATATCGGCTCAACTATGATTGAATAGGTCTTAAACAAAAATATTCAAATTATCTCTAACACTGTTTTGAATAAACAGTAACATAATTCAAAAGCCTATACATTGCATAGCCAGACTCACAGGTGCTCATTTTTACTAAACGGTTTTATTTAGCTTGACCTGGTTGTTTATTTATTTGTTTGGGTCAAATCTTGTAATTAAAATTTGAGCCCTTCCTGATTCAGATTAATCTGAAATTTGGTATACACAATTAAATGAATTCTGTTTTATTGTAAATCCAAAATGCCACCGCTACAAAATGGCGGTTTACAAATTTTGTCACGACAACCTCAATATGGGTATCAAATGAAAATACTTGACTAGTAAAATACTGATAAAAAATACTATGTAATAATTATAACCTAAAAACCTGATAATTAAAAAATATGTAAAAAAAAAATATTGAAAATAATGTACTAAAAGCTAAAAAATGATTTGGTAAAAATATTCGGTATAAATCGTTGGGCCCGTGTTTTTCTCCAATCATCTCAGTTTACGCTACGCCCAACGATTTTATCTATACTATACTAATATATAAAGCTGTAGAGTTTGTTTGTTTGTTTGTTTGTTTGTTTGTTTGTTTGTTTGTTTGTTTGTTTGAACACGCTAATCTCAGGAACCGCTGGTCCGATTTGAAAAATTCTTTCACTGTTAGATAGCCCATTTATCGAGGAAGGCTATAGGCTATATATCATCACGCTAAGACCAATAGAAGCGGAGCACCAATGAAAAATGTTTCAAAAACGGGGAAAATTATCACGCTACGGGCAATAAGAGACGTAAACGAAGTTGCGTGGGTCAGCTAGTAACGTATATTTATACTAAACTATTATTTAGCTTTTATCAATCAGCAAAAAAAGAAACTACTATACAAGTGCCGAGAAGCTACTAGTAGTCTATACATTTAGGACTGCATTTCTCAGAGGATCCAATTTTAAACTATCGGTATGACAAATAAATATAGTTTGGCAGATAAACCATAAAACCATTTGCACCTTTTTTTCGGCATCGGGACAAGGATAGCAACCGCACAAACTCGAATTTAACTTTAAACTAACATCCCTTCATACCTAAACAAAGAAATTGCATCCTCTGAGAAATACACGCTAAGCCCAAAAAATAATTACTTTTCAATGCACTATAGGTTTCGGTTAAGTTTTCAAGTACTCGCTTGACAATTCATCTATACATCTATACAAATAAATAAAATGGGATTGTCTGTTTGTAATATTAAAATAACCGCTTTTTACTAAATGCATATGTATGTATACACGGTACATATACCAAAAATGTAGTTAAAAAATTGTTTATCTGTCTGTCTGTCTGTCTGTTTGTTCCGGGTAATCTCTGGAACGGCTGGACGGATTTTGACGGGACTTTCACTGGCAGGTAGCTGATTATTCGGGAAGTTACTTAGGCTACTTTTTTAGACTAACTTTGTCCTGCGGCGTTACTCGCGGTACAGCTAGTACGTAAATAAAACGAAACAGATTTAAGTAGGACAAGCAACCAGTAACCAAGACAAATTAAAAAAAGAGTGTGCAACAAGTAAAGTTCAGTGAACTTAAAATATTTTACCAAAACTATATTTAGACGTATACGAGAGTTGTACGTTCGGTTCACTGGTCCAACTAATTAACGGGCATTACATCTTCAGATTACGTAGCAATGATTAAGCGTATCGGGTTTATAACCGATACAGCCATAGGCATATATATATATATATATGGTAAACTATTATGGTAGTTTGAACATGAGAGAATTTACCGACATCAGGTGATACCAGGTGTATCCCGAGAACTTTTATTGTGTGATTTTGAATTCTTAGTTACGCCGCATTAAAATGCGTTGATTATGATCTCTAGATGATAAATAGCATAATCGTTTTTTTTTTCAATTTTTGAAGGTGCTCAAAGTTTTGGTAAATTTTGGGGCTTGGAACTTCTGGGTACATAATATTTTTATTGGGTATATGACCGTTTTTAGTTAGTCAGTTACTCGAATTTTTACATTTAGAACACTCTGCCGCAACTGCAGAAGTTACACAAAACAAGAAATAAAACTTTCATAGGCTGACAGAATGGCAGAAACATTACTTTAAATATTTATGGTTTCCTGCCTAATGTTTAAATAAGTTTTGTTTTATCAAAATGTAATTTAATCTTTTTGAAAGTCATAAGTTATTTCCAGCATACAATTAATTTGTGATAAAAATAATATTAATACGCAAAATCATGTTCACAAAATATACCTGGTTAACTAAAATTAATCAATCATAGAGATCCACAAATTAAGGTATCTTCTCGGAACACTTAAGTGGCGAAAACTTTGATTGCGTCCAATATCACCAAACGATTCACTGGTTTGAGTTCGATAAACTTTACCAGACGGTTTGCTACGATGTTACTGAGCCACCGTCAGAACGATTTTGAATAAAGTTTCAGATTTACGTCCAAGGTAAATTCAATTCAAAGCAGCTATCATTTTGAACTATCAAATATTTTAATGATGATATTATATCTCGGAGAGTTGTAAAGATATTATACTCAAAAAATACTCAAAAGACGCGTATTTACTAGAGCTATAAGTTGCATAAAGAATTATTCAAAAAAGTAGAAAAACAAAAAAGGTGAGGCCTAATTTGTGAAAAAAAGTTTTTTTTTCGAATTTTTAATTTTAGCGATTGAGGTTTTAGAAACCAAGAATGGTATCCTATAGTAAAATTAAAATTCCTCTAGAAAATTTAGTCAGCTACAATTTGAGTCTAAAATAAAGACCATCGGGGTAAGGGTTTGCCCTGTAGCCTAAACTTTAAAAAAAAAGTTAAAACTTCAGACTTCATGTTTGGAAAAGTTAGTTATCGGTGTTTGTTGTAAATTATCAGGGTTATGGGAGTATATTGATTGAGACCAACAATTTGTAATAAAAAAACACGAAGTTATTTTTCAAGAAAATGAAGACGCTGTAGAAGGAGCATCCACTTCCGCATCGCGGACGAATTTGAATGCACAACAACGTAGACGAAAATCAGAAATTTCATCCCGTAATCGGTTGCTCCACAGAAATCGACTGGAGAATTTCAGCTAGTACATTGGAGATAATTTCTTTGTAAAGTTAAAGTATAAAATCTCTGAACATTTATCAATATTCCCATGGATGTGGGTATCATGATTCGAGTGCTGCTTCGTGTTTTTATATAGCGGATGCGTTTCGAAGAGCAACGCGAAGGAATGGTTGAGATATCTCGTTAAAAATGCCGCTGTGCAAGACACACTATGTGCCGATCGCTCAGGAATACAGTAACGCGGTGCCCGGCGTTCCCAATCCCATTACGGACAGTCCAAGCAAGCGTGTGATACATGAGGTCAGAAAACACTACATGGTTGTGCTGGAGCGCAATCGGATATAAAACAAATTGTGACCCAGATTCAAGACTCTCTTTTCGGGCGAGATTCCATCTTCGAGATGCCGGCGGGTCAAAATTCGAAACCGAATCTGGTTCTCAAGCCGAGATACATTCATGGCTTAGCTGTAATTGCTATCTCGGGCTTTAAACTTACGCGTTCCGGGGTTACGTTGGACACGTAGCTGGAGTTATTGAGCTAATCAAATATGCCGCAAGAGTTAACTGACGAAGGCTCGTCGCGTCAAACTGCTGACAAGAAAAAAATCATATCTTGCAGCAAATAGACCGCTACCGATCAAGTCCCGAGTGACAGTGACGGCGATGTGGCTACCATTTCTCGAGTTGACTACGGATTCATCGTGTAATATTTTTTTTTGTACTTTGAACATTATTAAATCCTGCTCATTAATTGAAAAATTAAAACTGTTTACTTTTGCGCCCTAGCGACAATTATGCAAACTTTGATACGCGTGTGAAAATTTTGCAATTTGTTTGTTCACAGGCGTTACGTCGAAGATACAAGTTAATCTAAGAATAAAATTATTATTATTCAATGTTGAGTTTGTAAGTATGGATGGATGGATAGATGTTTGTTACTCTTTCACGCAAAAAGTACTGAACGGATTTGGATGAAATTTTATGAGTAATATAGCTTATACATTAGAATAACACATAGGCTACTATTACCCACGATAACCGACATATACGCGGGCGTAGCCGTGGGCAACAACTAGTTTATTATATTGATGTAATGTATTGATGCTATTTTACAAGAAAATGATTTGTATTAGTATGAAGAAAATATCAGCTGACGAACCTTGTTACTAATTTGTAATGGTGCACAATAAAGTATAATATATTTTTAATCCTGAGTTACTAGGCTAAGGATAAAATTTTGCTTATAATTACATGTTTGCTCGAACTCATTGTTAATAAACTTGCTTTCTTCATTAGCTTATTTATTTACTAAGTAAAGTTGTAAAACGTAGGCCGTGGTCTCTAAGTCAGCGGGCACGGAGGTGAGCGGTGGCGGCGTGGTCAGTGTTGTATCAATGTAGACTCGTCGTTGCTCCATAGTTTTCCATACGTCAGACAGACGCTCATTGCCACAGATGTGACAAAAAGAACGAACGTGCACACCAATTTGTTAAGAATAGTCACCCATTTAAAGACTAACCTAGTTAGAATTGTCTAACTTTACAATATACTAAAGTACTCGGTTACGGCTTAGTTACGATCCACCTCTTGAAAAAATTACGTCTAAATGGAACAAATTTTAAACCCGATATGATGTGTCTAATATTATTAAGTAAGTGTTTAGAGGATTTTGGTGTTGATCCTCTTAGTAGCTACATAATCCTCTTGTCGGCGCCTCATCGCTTTATAGGAGTTGGATTATTCGATGTTTAAATATATGCACACAATATATCTAAATGTAGTTGTTGAAGTTGCAATGTCTTTTATAAAATTTGCTGTATTTTTCTGAAGCTCTTATTTCAAGCTCTTATGTCAAGAGTGGTATTCAAATCTCCAACAGTGTTAAAATTTTCCATTGTTTTATTTTTCTAAAAGTGTCGTCAATAAATAAGTATATAAATACAAACAAATAAGTTTTTTGCATCATTATTGCAGTCATCAAACCTGTATTAATTACCAACATTTATGCTACCCGTCTGTATGTTACTATGTATGTATGGTAATGTGGCAGTCTTTTATTTTATTCATGTGGTTAAGATGATTCAGAGATTTCCCCCTGCCACCTCACAAACTCACAAACTTTACCTCTTCATAATATTAGTTTCAATAATACAACTATGAGCAGAACACATATGTCGCAGAACACACAACCGCTGGAATAAGTGTGTTTTGGAGTGGAGACCGCATCTTGGCAAACGTATTGTGGGACGTCCTCTGGCTAGAAGGCGGGATGACTTACTTAGGAGGAGTGGCAGCGACTGTGGTATTTCTTTAGACATACCTATGTCCAGTAATGGACTGTAACGGGCTGATGATGATGACAACGAATATAACTATGAGAAGTAAAGTTTTTATTCAATAGGTTATTATATGTCAGCAAAAATAAAGAAATATATTTAAAAAAATACCCTTCATTCAGTTCGATTCGCGACTAGGTAGGGTTTTTTTATAAGGCCTGCCAAAATGACTCTATTATGCCTGATGGAAAGCATAAGCAGAGTCTAAAAGTGGTGATCACCATGCTCATTACTTGTACAGACAATGCAACAACGCAGCTTGGAGACCCACACTATGGCGGTCGAGTGATGCTTCTACATCGTTGGGCCTCCGGTCTCACACTCACTAACAAAACACGACAACATGAACGCTGTCATTTTACGCTGATCTTCTGTGCAAGAGTAGTACCACCCCGGTCGAGCCGGCCCGTTCATGCTGAAATCAACGTGGCTCTACTACCTGGAAAAAAGTTTGCTATTAGACCGCTCATAAATATACTAAAATAATTCTTAATGGACTTCTTGCGGCTGATATAATGAATTCTTAATACATACATATTACAGAAAAGTTATATATAGACACGGAAGAAATCACCCTGTTACTCTCCCAAGTCCCAGATTACCAAACTACTATTTCAATTTCGCTTAGCCTGTCTCTCTTACCTACCATTGCTCTCAAAATATTTCTAATAATCGTATCTAATCTCCAAAGTGCCCATTGGATAATAACAATAAGCTTGCCAATTTAAATTTAGTAATGAGAATTACGTGAGCCGGACTAAATTTTAACATGCTAATTTTAGCGTCAAAATCGCGTTTGTTTAAGTAGTCAGTAGAAATGAGATTAAAACTAAATTAAATTACTACGACTTCA
Organism: Spilosoma lubricipeda; assembly: GCA_905220595.1. Taxonomy (NCBI): domain Eukaryota; kingdom Metazoa; phylum Arthropoda; class Insecta; order Lepidoptera; family Erebidae; genus Spilosoma; species Spilosoma lubricipeda. The sequence continues at coordinate 19,635,914 of HG992282.1, read as the reverse complement.
AAAAAGGAGGAGATTATCAATTTGACTGTATTTTTTTATGTTTGTTACCTTATAACTTTCGACTGGTTGAACCAGATTTTTAGGGTTGCGTACCTCAAAAGGAAAAAAAACTAAACTCTATAAGATCACTTTATTACTGTCTGTCTGCCAAGATCCTTTTCCTCAGGAACGTGTGGAGATATCAAGCTGAAATTCATAAAAAATACTCAGGTCTACTGTCCATTAGAGCTGAGCTAACGCAATCAAAAGATACAGCAGTTTATGCTGCAAATTGTCAACACACGCAAGGGAATCAAAACCTACAGGGTACTTCCCGTAAATTCAGAATCTTGAAATTTGGTACAAAGCAACGTCTTATAACACAAATAAAGGCGAAATTGCGAAAAGCATAAATATTTAACTACATCATTTATAATAAGTTGTTTATGCTGCAAATTATCGACACTCACAAGGGAATCAAAACCTACAGGGTACTTCCCCTGAACTCAGAAAGTTAAAATTTGTTACTAAAATTAAGTTAACTTTAATATTTTGAGTCAAATTCGATTTATCTATTTTATTTATTTCTTGTGTCAGTTATTGCTCAGTATGAACTCCGAAACTATCTAACCGATTTTCAGTTTCCTTAAAAGATATTTTGATGAAGTGCCATATATATTTTGACCAATAGGTAATAGGTGCCAATAGGTAAATCTTCATTTTCCCCTAATCTGCCGTACCCGTCGAGGTCCATACTTACTATCAAAACAAAATTCTGCATTTTCACTCCAGTCGATGCAGCATTTTTTATTCTACTTATGCTTTCCATCAGGCATATAAGAGTCATTTTGACAGAGCTATGCATAAAGAAAAAGAAATATGTATATAACATCTCTGTATTAATATGGTGTGCAATAAAGTTTCATATGTAGGAAATAAATATCACCTTTATAGTATCCTTGGTATTTTCCTGTTTAATTAGGTTTATGCCTACTTTCATTGCACTTTTGTATGCCACTTCAATCACTAGGGAAATGAATTTATTACATTCCTAACTTCTTGGATATACTTCTGATTAACTTTTGAGTCAGACTCGGCGGCAGGGCACCCATGTGCTGGATCAACCAGGTGAAGTCTACAATCAGAAGCCGCGTGTCTAACTGCTGCCCGGCTGAGACGGCGGGAAATTTTACGAGGGGCTTTGTCTGCCTTAACCACAAATATAGACAACTCTACGTGACAACGACCGCTTTGTCAAAAGTAAAACGAGTGAGAAGTACTTTTGAGACGTTTCTGGTTACTGTCGGTGTGTTATCGGGTCACTGCTTGATCCTGGTGAAGAAGAAAATATAGTAGGGTTTACTCAAATATAACTTTTCAAAGAGTCTCAAAAACTAATTTCCCTTAAGCCGTGTATCGTTTAATCAAAATATTTACTAAATACAAGTATTTTATAAGTGTAAATATTTGTTAATGGACAAGTATTTAAACGAAGTTTTGTATGAAAAAAGTTTTCAGATTGCTATCGACTTAAACTCTATGTAGCTTTGATCTCTCAAACTCGTTTTTCATCAAATTTCAACTTTAATTACTTCTTATAGGAATTCTTAAAGCTTCTTTCCCGTACTTGAACTATTTACTAATCACGCAAGTCTTGAATTCTCTTCAAATACGTATAAAAATATGTCATAATTGATTTATCGACAACAATACCTTATAATGGACGTAAATTGATACCGGTAGTTAAGGGAAAATGAGCAAAATTATCAGAAATCAATACAATTCAATAATATAATGAAGGTGTTCTGAAATGGTCTATGTGAGAGGTCCTAAAACTTATACCACAATATCTTTACAAATAAATAAAATTGATGTATCTGTTTGTAATATTAAAATAACCGCTGTTTACTAAATGCATATGTATCGGCGTTACTCGCGGTACAACAATAACAGCGGGTAACACCGCAGGGTTTAGCTAGTATTGAATAAAATGTAACAGTGTTATTCAGTGCCTATGTGTGCAAATAAAACAGTTAAACATTAGTTCTCTGCAGTGCCAGTAAATTCTTCGCCTCTGTTTTTGAGCTCAATCTTCAGTTTGGTTACCGTTGTCTGACCGTATTTCACCATAATAAAATCAATAACACTTCCGAAAACGTAAAATATACAAAAAACGTTCGGTAGGAATCTGTGCTGTCTGACAGCTGTTTAGACCTGGCGTATACGAAGTGCCCTCTAGTGGCAGAAAAAGTATCGAAAACTCTTACTGCATACACTGTTTAATAGTAGAAAAACATTTTTAAAAAGTATGAAGTAGCACTGTGTTACAATTACTTATATTTTTTGTTTGCTCCCAAACTTGGTTATCTCTATATAATTGATTGATTAAGATCTTAAAGTTATCGAGTGTCCTTAAAGTATTACTTATGCGTCATGGACAAGTGATATTTTGATTATTTTTTTCAGTATAATTTATAAGCTGATTAACATCATATTATTCAAACTGTTAACAAAGAAGTCACGACTTTTTTTCCAGTAATCCAGATGGATTCTACATAAGCTTTCCCTCAGGCAGAGTAGAGTCATTTTGGCAGGCCTATATATGTATAAAAAAACAGTTGTGTCATTTTCGAATACAGTGTATTGTCAGGACAGTTATCTGAGGCTACGTTCCGGCCTTCACCAGTCAAATTTTAGGAGTCAAACTAAGCATAAATGATTTGATTTCGCTTCAGAGAAATCAATTGAGGTGGTTCGAATCGCCGATATTACCTAATCATACCGTAACAACTGAATGGTCCAGTCCTAAGGGACCAGAGTTAAATAGATTTGTTCGCTAAGCAGCTTTAGGGTTAGCTTAGACAGAAGGCTAAGTAAGTCATGTCACTGTTTATATAAGCTGTGAACTACTAGTAAGGTATAGATTTATGGATGTTGTAAACACTGTACAGTACTATACTCAATTAAAGGCCAAATTTTTTTCACAGTCAGGCATTTTTTACTGTAGACAGATTGGGAAATATCTTCAGATCTCTGGGTTGTCTCGAATGCGGCTGTAAGGAGTATTTGGTGTTTCCACAAAAAAACACCCCGACCAGCCTAAGACGCCTTAATTTCTGTTTTGTTTTTTTTTAGTAACACAATAAATATTTTTCTTTCTTTTTTACTGTATTACATTGAATTCATATAAAAAAAAACTTCAAAGGTGTTGTCCAATAACAACACCACTTATATCAGCATACGAACTGTTATACGCTATTACCCTACCAATTTGAAAGTCATTATATTTCTCTTAAGTAACAATACTGAAGGCTGTATTATAATATAATAGGATTACATTTTCATCACTTTTTAATGTAATAGGCTTTATAGAGCAACAAAGTTACACAGCAATCAAGTACACCTTATCAAGCATAGTGCGCTCACAATCACATTAGTGAGTTCAGTCGCACACCTGCACTTATTAGAGGTGTCTGACGTAGCTCGAGCTTTATTAGGACTAAATAGGATGGTATAATGATACATTGTTATTTTATATGGCTTGGGACTTTCTTTATTGAAATTATAAGATTTTGTTTGGATGAACGCGCTACTTTAAAAAATTACTGGTTTAAATTGAAAAAATTATAATTTATACTCTCAATTGTCGGCACTTGATGGAACTTGTTGTAATACATTCCAGAAATAAAACTCACTTGTACTTATTCTTATTATATTATTTAAAAATAGTGGAATAAGTACAAGTGAGTTGCTATCTAGAATGTATTGAAAAATTTACTTTCCTTTTCTTATTATTATTTGGCACTAGCTGAACCCCGCGGTGTTACCCGCGGTGAATGTTGCACCGCGAGTAACGCCGCGGGACAAAGTTAGTCTAAAAAAAAGTAGCCTAAGTTACTCCCCGGATCATCAGCTACCTGCCAGTGAAAGTCCCGTCAAAATCCGTCCAGCCGTTCCAGAGATTACCCGGAACAAACAGACAGACAGACAGACAGACAGACCGACAGACAGACAGACAGACAAAAATTTTTTTAGCTACATTTTTGGTATATGTACCGTGTATACATACATATGCACTCAGTAAAAAGTGGTTATTTTAATATTACAAACAGACACTCCAATTTTATTTATTTGTATAGATTAGGTCCTTATGCTACGACCAATACCGACCGAGCATCCAAGAAAAATGTTGCAAAAATTGAGCAAAGTCTTCAGAGATGCAGATGCTGCATTCGATATAAAATATTCTTTATTCTAACAACAATTTCAGTAAATGCTTCTGTGGGGGACAGGTGTCATCACGTGTTACCACTGTGGAGGAACGGGGGTCATGTCCCACCAACACAAAGGGAGGATCCTCCGACCAGGCGAGGTGATCATGCCTGGCGGGCTACTGCCCCACGGTTGACGTTGGGATTTTTTTATACATGTTAATCGGCGCGAGAACTCTTATTGCGCGATTTAGGATTGTTGTGTGTTACTTTGTAGTTCAGTGTATTTTCGTTAGATGGCGCTGTCATATGTTTTTGTTGCCGCTGAATGTGGAAGTCGCCACACTTCCATAAACACTGTAGTTGAATAGATTTGTGAGATGTTTGAAGGCTTTCATAAGTTATATTAAATGAAGTTACCGCTGAAAACAAGATACAGTATTTCTTCAATCGCGTCGCGTTTGTTGTAAACGGTAGTGACAAAACATTTGTAGAGGTTTTATTAAAATATTTTGAAAGTGGAATCAGGTTTTGAAATTAAAAAATCCACGTTTCAAGTCAAGTTTCATCTAATATTTGAATTTGTTAAGACTTTCTTCATCAGTTAATGCTCCAACTTATGGGGCCTTGTTATCGAAAAACATCAAAAAAATTCAATTTCAATGGTCACAATATACAATCATAAATTCTACTGGTAATATAAGCCTATGGAAAAATCATATTCAAAACATAAGTTTAAAATCTAGGAGTACGACTTTAATTCGTTATGCTAATCGAGTGAAAATATTGAAATCACTTATTCGATACTTAAACAAAAAGGTCTGCAACACAAAAGAATAGAAATCTGGTGAAGACGAACTAGGAAGAAATGTTTATTTATCCATGCATTTATTTAACGTATTTTGAGACGAGAGGGTTTCGGCTAACCGCAAAATGTTGGAAATATATACAACCACGCTTGGTGTACAAGTCGAATAGTCGAGTCATGCTAAAATATTCTCAATGTTATAGGAATAAAGTTGATATTCTAAAATACTTGTGTGTAGGGGTTATAGTTGCAAATTACAGGAATTACCAACATTATGATTTAACTATGAATAACTCATGTTTATTGCCGCATTTCTAAATGGTTCGTGTTAACAAACTACCTGTCGCTAATTATTTAAATTTTTACTAATTGCTTTACTGTTATCGTCTGTTTTAAATTACAACTTCTAAAGTAGAATGTAATATGCATATGTTTTAGACCACATCATCTGTACATTGGTAACTAAAAAAAATTCTTCACATTTCATCAATATTTAATATGAATATTGGCATTTTTTTATATATGTTCGATGGAAAGCATAAGCAGAACACAAGAGTGGTGGTCATCGTACTCATTAATCGATAATGCAACAATACAACATGGCGACCCACACCATAGCGGCCTAGTGATACTTCTGCATCTTTGGGCCTCCAGTCTCTCACTCACCAATGAAACTGCCTCGTTGGTCTCGCGGTTGGCGTGTGCGACTGCTGATCGTGAGGTCTCGGGTTCGATTCCTGGGTCGTACCAAATGTTTGTATGATCTACAAATATTTATTTCTGAGTTTGGGTGTTTTCTATGTATAATATGTATGTATTTACAAAAAAAAAGTATATATGTATTTGTATCAGTTGTCTAGTACCCATTACACAAGCTCTGCTTAGCTTGGGACTAGATGGCGTTGTGTGATAGATGTCCAAAACATTAAGAAAAAAAAATTAAAAAAAAAACACACGAATGCTGCCATTTTACGTTGATTTTCTATGCGAGGATAGTACCGCCTCGGTCGAGTCAGCCAGTTCATGCTGAAATTAGCGTGGCTCTACTACCTTTGAAATTGATTTGATTACAATCAAGCCAGTTTGCCACGAGTAGCTTCACTTTAATAAGATGCCCAAAATTTTCCGACTTTAGCTCCTGCAGCCTCCATATCATTAAATGAGCCGTGAAGTGTGATACTATTATCATCATTAGCCCGTTTCAGGCCACTGCTAGATGTTAGTCTGTTTCAAGGCACAGGTCTGCTGTGTTTTGCATCCATCCGATGCCGGCTCTTTAATAACACAAGTCGTTCCGGCATCTGCTCAGGATGGATTGAGCCTAGACGCGGTCTCCAGCGATTGTCGATTCTACGTGCATAATAGGTCACATATTATGTGATCATCTTATTGCTTCTCAACCTACTTACTATTAAATTATTGATGTCTAGTATCTTTTGTCTTTTTCTTTTACATCTATTTTATGCTATAAACGCCGCCTATAAATATCTGCAATACAAAAGTTACGAGAGCATTATCTTATTAAGATTCGAGCTCCGATAACTTCAGTCATTCGATGAGAGTAATGGAAAAAATAACTTAATACTACTTATCTATTTGTGATTTAATTATGTATGAGTTCAATGATGTAATAATAATATTTCATTTTAAATAGCAACATTATATGGAGACTTGTACATTTAAATGATAATTATTGACTACCACGGTGGCGCAGTGCTAGTGTATGTGAACGCTGTTCTTGAGGTCTGGGGTCCGATTCTTATGTAAATATTTGTTTCGGACTTTAGGTGTTTGTTATGTATAATATGTATGTATTATTGTATGGCGTTGAGTGTTAGATGTCCGAAATATTTATTCATTTTTTATTGAGTAGCTTCACACTTTTCAAAGCGGATTTCTGACGTAGAATGATTTTAGTTATTAACGTTAGCATATTCTAAGTCATTTAAAATGGATGCACATTAACATTGAACATAAATTCAGGCTTTTATGGGCAAAGTTCCTTATGCACACAAAAGTTATAAAGTTTTTATGGGTAAATTTATATGTATGAATTTGAGGCTTCATTGAGAATCACGTTTATAACACATCCGTATGTTTATGTGTTTCTTTATGGGCAATGAACGCCTTGATTTGATACTTAAAGTTTGTTCTAAGCCAACGTGTTTTCCTTAGTTGGGGGTCCGTTTATCTGCAATAATTAAGCCCACATACCTTAGATATTTACTGAACTGATCTTTATGACGTTTTTTGGGCATATTTTCTAGGTTACAGTACGGTAGATATTAAAAAATATTTTTGTACATAGGGAGTACATGAGGGAATAAGAATACAAAGGGTCATCACGCCTATTTATCCTATTTATATATATATATATCCACTAGCCAATCCAATTTTAAGCTTAAAATACGGAAGTTCTATAGAGACTTGTTGTCGGAGTCATCAGAATAGTACTCTATATGTGTCTTTTGAATGTGTATATACTCGTATGTGTATGTATGTATAATTATCTATTTATATGTATATGTTTATGTATGTATAAATTGTATATGTGTATTGTTATAAATCGATACGTAGAATCCTTAGTTTTGTAATATATTTAATTGATTTTTCGTATTACCTTTAAAATACGCCTGCCACACACAGTGTTGCAACACCCAAAGGTTTGACTGTAAGAAAATGCCTGTGGCATTAAGTCCGTCTTGTGCAGTATGTTTGCAGGAAGTTTTAATAATAAATATATATGGATTGTAAGAGCCCACTAAATGAGCACGTAAGTATATTAGAGCACCGCAAATAGAAGGAAAACTCGAAACAAATACTACAGCCGTCTGGCCCGCATGATTTAGTAATAACAATAATAATTATGATGTGACGTCACGATTTAAGGACACTTGCAACTCAAACATAAGGAATGCCGTTTACTACGATTTTAATCTACTCTTCTGTAGTCTCACTCATTAGATGAAAAGCAATAAGAGATTTACTTGACTCTATTCTTTATGTCTTCCAGGTACTTTTGTCGAGCCAAGCTGCTTTAACTGTCTCGGTGGCGTAGTGGTAGCGTATGCTTGTGTTCTCGGGTTCGATTCTCGGGTCGGACCAAATGGTTGTGTGATCTGCAAATATTTGTTTCGGTGTTTTCTATGTATAATATGTATGTATTTACCAAAATAATCTGTATTAATATCAGTTGTCTAGTACCCAAAATACAAGCTCTGCTTAGTTAGGAACTAGATGACGTTGTGGTTAGATATCCGATTTTAAATAAAAACATCGGAGCAAAATCTCATGTCAGTGATCTTCCTTTTGCAGTTCAGTGAACAAGATACGTTGCAGTTCTAACTTAATGCAATTGAACTAATGTAAACTTTTAAATGGATTTAGCCGTGTCAAGATCTCTTGTTAAATGACTTGATACGTTATTGATCTGCAACGATATGGAACTTTAGTTTTAACGAGCTCACTTGTTTCCTCAAAGCATTTTATTGCATTTTCAACAAAACGAACTAAGACTTACTGTACAATTATTTACAGTAGTTTTATTTATTTATCTTACTCTAGAGTCTAGAGTATTTATTATTTTTTAAGATGAGCTGAATCCCACGCTGTTACCCGCAGTTATTGTCGTACCGTAGGTAACGCCGCGGGGCGAAGATAATCTAAATTAAATACGGACTAAGTGACGAGCAAATGCTAATAATATATGTATTTCTGAAATGTAACGTGTGTAACGTGTGTAACGCCCTTTCCAAAGATACCAAACGCGGCATATTTATCTCAAATTATTTTTTTATTAATGCACTTTATGTCGGCTAGAGGGCGCCACATTAGATTCAGTGACACGTCATATAGCCTAAAACTAGCTGACGATCACGACGCTTCTAACGATACCTAATTTGTCCAGTTCTAATAAGTAGTTAGGGAGCTATGAGAGAACAGATGATCATATATACATACATACAAACATAGCCTGTCATAATCATAACCCCTTTGGCTTTGACGTAGTCGGGTAAACAGTAGCCTAAGTTACGTCTTATATCATCAGCTACCTTCCAGTGAAGTCCCGTCAAAATCGATACTGACTTACGTATTAAACTTCGAATAAGTATTTTGAGTTTGTATGTTTAGGCTTCATTTTATTTTCAACTGTTTATTGCTAAAGCTATTGAAATCACCAGATGGACAGTTAAAAACACATGAAAATTAAAAAAAAAAAAATGGTATCAGGGGTAAAGTGCTGGATATATTTAGTGACTATCTAAATAATCGCAAACAAAGGGTTGCTATAGATGGCCTTGTCAGTTCTGATGGTTTATTAACTATGGGCTTGCCACAGGGAAGTGTGCTCGGCCTGACCCTATTTTTGATTTATATAAACAGTCTATGTACACTCAAGATTCAAACTTGTCAAATATTCACATTTGCTGACGATACAGCATTGATTTTTTACGGATCTACATGGGATGAAGTTAAGCACTACACTGAGATAGGTCTCCGGACAGTTTCAAAGTGGCTAAATCATAATTTATTAACCCTTAATATTTCTAAGTCGAAATTTGTTACTTTTGGTAATACGGAGGCTTCATTAAGGACAACACATAATTTAAAAATACAAATCCACCATTGCCTAATAGAAACTAATGGTAACTGCAATTGCAGTTGTTTGGATCGAGTAAAATCTATCAAATATCTTGGAATAATCCTTGACGATAAGTTGACATGGTGTCCATATATTAACTATTTATCTGGAAGAACACGGAATTTAATATACGTTTTTAGGAATTTAAGACGTGTGGTCAGTGATGGTCATCTGAAACTGGTATATTATGCACTAGCTCAATCTATTTTAACGTATGGAATTATTGCTTGGGGAGGAGCTCGAAAAACGCATCTCATAAAACTGGAACGTGCTCAACGAGCTTTATTGAAGGTCATGTTCTTTAAGCCCTTCCGGTATCCTACAGTCGACCTTTATTCAGAAAGCGATGTGCTTACGATTAGGCAGCTATTTGTTATGACTATTGTTATGGAGCAGCATCGAAAAGTTGAATATGACAGTCGCATGTCTGCTCGACGGAGGGTCAGGGTATGTCCTGTGTTACCGTATAATACAGCATTTATTGAAAAATTCCAGTGCTACCTTGGTCCAATGCTTTACAATAGAATAAATTAAATTTTAAAAATTTACCCGTTACCTGAACACAAGTGTAAAAAAGCCTTAACATCGTGGCTTAAATCGAGAAACTATGAAGAAATAGAAACTGTGTTTCAAATTATTAAGTAATTAAATATATGGATATATATTAGTATGTATGCAAATGTGTGTGGGTATCTATTACTAGTCGGAAAAAAACCTTAACACAATGTCTATTCAATAAAAAAAAAAGAATAAAAAAAATGTCTTAAGTTCGCATATATAGTGATTGCCTCACATTCATTCGACCTAATTGCTGACGGTACGGTATATTTTATTTCTACGCAAACATGCTGCATTTCGAGCCTACCCACATTTAATTGCAATATGTCTTAATTTAAGTCTAAAAATTATCTATGTACATTTCTTAGGAAGTAAGTGGCCACTGGGACGTGCTGTAATTGTGTGGATACCTTGCTTAACGTCTCGGGATCATGGATTGTAAACGCATAAGTACCTGCCCAGTTTATTAATGTTAACAGTTAACTACTTGTTCTTCTGTATTGTTTTTTGTGTTTTAATTACCAGTGACTGTTGTAATGTGTAAGTTGTGATGAATTCTTGTGTGGAGTATGTGTGATACCAGTGTGTCGAGATAGCTCAGTAAGTTTGATCTATATTCTTATAGCTATTCTTACGACAGGAAAACGTATGTATGTGTGTAAATACTGTGTGAGTCTGGCCACATTTTGATGCTGTGTACCTAGGTCTAGTTAAATACACATGTTTTTATGATATACTTAAAACCTGGGAATAAACTAACGTCTAAGATACAGGCTCGGCCTAGTTTAGACGTTAGTGACCATAGCCATACTGTAGACACCTTGTTTAAGAGTACATTATGACATATGCTTAAAAACCAAATTGTTTTATCGTGGTGTTGGTGTTGTATCAATAAAGTTATTATTAAAGTATTATTATTAAATTCTATTATTAAAATTTAGTAAGAGGAGAAGACAATGACAGAGAAAAGAAATAATGAGGTTCAACTCGGACAACTTTAAATGGCAGTTGCCGAAATATTTGACGTTCCAACCTATAACGTAATATTTAAGATTTAATATTAAAAGTAAACAACTAAACGTTGACTTAGTATATAACTAGTTTAGCATTGTTTTCTGCTTCATTATGCTTCAGAGTACGCTCACTTTAATTCTACAGAGACGGCGATAATTAGTTACGATAGTTCGTAGCAGGCCGAGCTCTGGTGTTGGTACTTTGGAAGCTTAACAAAGTGAGTTAGAATATAGCAAATACGGTAGGTAAGGTAGGTATAAAACATTCTAAATATATTCCACTTGTTTCATAAGTGTCTTGCGTTTAAATAAAAAACAACAACTAAACTTATTCAGTTTTCGTTTCGTCATGACTAAAGAATAACCATACTAATATAAATAATAATATTCATATAATATTATAACTGACTCGTTGGTCTAGCGATTAGCGTAAGCGACTGCAGATTAAGAGGTCTTAGGTTCAGTTCCCGGGTACGACTGCTGTTTTCTTACAAGAAATTCTTAATAGCAGCCCGGAGTATGGAAGCTGGCAGTGTTTCTCGCCCGTGCCTCGGAGAGCATGTAAAACCGTTGGGCCCGGTTGTCTTGAACATCTATGGCAATCGTTTTTGGGAAATCAGTGTCCTCAAATGAATATGGAAAACCACTCGGGCCGTCATCCCACCGGGGTCTGCGGCGGGGTGGTGTGACGAAATCGAACCTATTAAAACCACACGGTGTGCCACTCTGCGCCTGAGACGGGAGGGGTCCGGGAACTGCTGTTATTAACATATATATTGACAACTAGTTCAACTTTCGAATTCAGTTCACCCTCCGGGTGGACCGGACCGGACCGGACCGGAGGTCAGATGCCAGTCGCTACGTGTAAAACCTGATATTCAGGTAAAACTAGTTTAACTAGTAGACGACCCCAAATAACGTTGGGAATAATAATGGCTAGGAAAATGAAGATGATGATTATAAATTCGAAAGTCAACTCAGACCGTGACGATGTCCCGGGTAAACTGCTACACTGATTTTAATGACCTTTGGTTTGGAGATCCTTTGATTTCTGAGGAAAGACCTAAGCTACTTTTTACCGCGATAACCTATATACACGCGAGCGGAGTCGCGGGCGAAAGATAGCGTATATTTAAAATAATCTAAACAAAACACTTTCAACAAAGGAGGCCAGGAATGGAGACGACACTAGAACCCAGTTGGGTTTCGTTTATTATAAAAATGTTGATGATATATTTTACTTAGGTATATCGAGCCGTTAATATCTAGACATAAAACCAGTAATGGGCAAAAAGAGAAAAAAAAACTAATACACAAACGTACAGACTACAGTAGGTGGTGAGGCAGCAATCTTTCCAACAAAAAAAACAAAATAAAAATCAAACACTGTTCTTTTATGCGCTGGTCCATTAAAAACGTGCTAATGTTTTGTTTTAAAAGCAACGCTGCAAAATCTGTTGTCACATAAACGTTGCAATTTATTCATTTGTATCAGAATAAGATTCTAGACAAAAGATAACAGTTTATTTATTTTTAACCGGTTGTAGTTAACATAATTAGCTTTTAGTTCGTGTTATATCTATACATCCATACAAACAAATAACCGCTTTTTACTAAATTCATATGTACGTTTACACGGTACATATGCCAAAGACCATTTTTTACAATTTTTGTATATCTGTCTATTTTTCCGGCTAATCTCTGGAATAGATGTACTGATTTTGACGGGGTTTTCACTGATAGGTATCTGATGTAATAAGGAGTAACTTCGGCTACTTTTTAGACTTGCTTCGCTCTCGCAGGTAACACCGTGAGACTCAGCTAGTTAATTTTAAACTTTCTTCAATATTTAGCTAATAGATTGTTGAATATAGAAGAAAACTACTCAGTTTAATGATTGAATAAAATGGAGCTATGCAACTGTGGGGTTTTTTGACTACTTTTGGATTGATAGGGAGCTTTTAATTCAGAATACATTGAGGGCTATTTTATGTCGTGGAAGTCCAACAAATAAAAAATGAACTGTCATGAATTTGTATACCAAATATTTGCCTGCAGTCTATAAAAATTAAACATGTGTCTCTTGAATACAAGTACTCGTATCCTTGGATTTCTTTATTCATTTATCAACAGGAGACCAATATCGTTCATTCGTTCAGTTCGTTGACCCTGTATATTCATTGTGAATGTTCTATATGCTGTTCAATTTAAAAAAAAACAAGTCATAAGAAACTGTAGAATTAAAAATCTATACACAAATAAATAAAATTGGAGTGTCTGTTTGTAATATTAAAATAACCGCTTTTTACTAAATGCATGTGTATGTATACACGGTACATATACCAAAAAATTAGTTAAAAATATTATTTTCTGTCTGTCTGTCTGTCTGTCTGTCTGTCTGTTCCGGGTAATCTCTGAAACGGCTGGACCGATTTTGACGGGACTTTCACTGGCAGGTAGCTGATGATCCCGAGCCATATACCATATATATATACAGTTATCATTTATTTTTACTCCAATTATATCACTCGAATGAGCTTTATTAGAGTTACTTTATTAGCCTTTAAAAAAACTCCCGCATAAAGAAATTATCCTGTGTCGCTGGGGAGTTTATAAACAAACACACAAAGTACACTTCAACTCAGAACAACAATTTGTAGATCACACAGTGTTGTACCATGTAGGATTTGAACCCAAAACACTTGGTGTAGTAGAAAGCAGCGTGGCGGCCGCTTGAACCATTAGGCCATGCTTAAAGTCAACACTAGTACTGCTATAACGAGTCTCTAAAAATAAACGATATCTGCCTGATGTAGAAGACTGTACGTGATCCTATTATTGATTATTCATTACAGCCTCGCACGAAGCTTCAAGATAAAGTATATTAGCACACCTTGTATGTCATATTTGTCCCAATAAATATTATAGAACCCCTTTTTACGATGAAGAGATTAATCTTATCTCCGAGAAGATACTTTGATATTAATGATCACGAAATAGCGAAAGAATTTATTATTATACGGTTCGGTCATGAAATACTTCTGTTTGCATTTATTCGTATAAAATACATACTTGAAATTCTTGTACTCACTTGTACTTTTATTCTGCTATTTAATGAATTTTTTTTTTACCTGACCTGTTTCGCTTAATTGCATTAATTTTTTAACAAGTGAATTTAATTTCCAGAATATATTTCAATAGGCTCCTTCAAATGCCGACAATAGAGAGTATAAATAAAAAAATACTATTTGCAATTTGTCTAAAATATGCAAATAGAAAAAGGATAGATTGTACGTTTCAGGTTTTAAATGTGTATAAAATTTAGAGCATATAACTTATAGAGCTATAGAGAACTCTTGTAAAATACCTTATCATCATTATCAGTGTATCAAAGTCCTTGCAGGCTGATCTATGATCCCTGGTATTTCAAGGATCGCCAACTATTTCAGTCTTGGGCAGGCGTCATCCTTTGTAAATTGTCACCTACTGTATACTTTGTGATCGTCGATTAATTTACTAACCACAAACTAATTTTTTTACGCATAGGGCATTAGATAAATCTGTAATGGTAGAGGTATGAATATTTCTCTGTGTGCTGACAGTCTGTGACGTATTAAGAATGCGAAGTGTCACGATCCTTCTTTATTCCATGGGACGTAAGAGCCTAGAGAGTAAACTACGCAAGGCAACATCACTGCTAGTAGAATGTCGAAATGAATGTAGAAGCTTGAAATAAACCCTATACCAACACACCAAAGGCCAAAACCTCATATCTAAAGAGACGCTTACGTCCAACAGTGGACGGTTAAAAGGTGTGGATGAGACGTAAGTATATATTGTAGGTAGTAGAGCCACGCTGATTTTCGCACGAACGGGCTGGCTCGACCAGGGCGGTACTACCCTCACACAGAAAATCAATGTAAAATGACGGCGTTCGTGATGCAGAAGCATCACTAGCCCGCCATAGTGTGGGTCACCATGCTGCATTATTGTAGTATGGTGGCCACAACTCTTGGATTCTGATTATTTTTTCCATCAGGCAGAGCAGAGTCATTTTGGCAGGCCCATAAATAAAAAAAAATATAAATAAATGTCGTTCATTAGTACGCACTACGTTTGCCTAATGACAGTGTTAAATAAATAAATTTATAAGATAGGTTTTTAAGCGTCCTTATAAACGGTGTATTTGCTCTGTATTTAAGTGTCTTCGTAAACATTCAGTTTTTTTTCTTTTGCCACTGGTGGCGCTGTTCTTTTCTTTCGGTGTGAAGACAAATGTCATGTTGGTTCGTGCTTATCATAAATCGCTCAAAGAGAAATCTAACATTGGTTCTTTTATTAAAATATTACCAAAAACCAACAGACTGTATCATAACTGTGTTTATTTAAGTGTGTATAAATTGTTTTTAACTCAACCAATTTGTCGATACTACATATGCTACTATTTTTTTTTTAAATGAATAGATAGCTCCCGCATTAGAAATATAAATCCTGTGTCACGGGGACTTTACAAACATGAATTAAGCGGACACAAAGAACACCCAGACTCAGAACAACAATTTCTGGATCACACAAAGTGATATAAGATTTGAACTCACAACACTTGGCGCAATAGAGAGCGACATGGTGACTGCTTAAACCACTTTTTAACGTGTGGAAATACCCTCGGGCCGTCACCACGTCGGGGTTTGCGGTTTGCGGTGTGTCGGAATCGAACCGACTAAAACCACACAGTGTGCCACTATGAGCCTGAGACGGGAGGGATCTGGGAACTGCTGCTATTAACACATCCGGACCCCTCCCAGCGCTTGCAAGCACTGAAGCGGGCACCGTCTGATGGTTAAACTCTCAATTTAGGTGACATACGGCGCACGCGTACGCCTCTAAAGCGGATGGAGAGGAAAACCCGTCCCGACCATCCGCGGCCACACTCATGGCGGAATGAGGCGCGACTGCTTAAACCACTAGGGCAACGGTGCAGTCATTAGCGTGCAACATTAACTACGTATGGACGTACCTATATTGCCCTAACAGAACACACTAACTGAGTTAGCAATTCACAAACAAAATGTTGTTCGTTTCACATTGCTCGGTCAGTCGGCACATTATTATATTAGCGTCTGCCCGTAGCTGTAATGGATCTGCGGTAGCGACTCACCTATCGACCTTATAACAAATACTGTGGTTAGTTTGAGAGCTTTTAGAGAAGCTTTCATGGTCGTACTATCAGGTGATTACATTTATGAAAGTGCACATAGACAATTTTGATTTTTGAATAGTAAAAGTGCAGCATAAAACACACCTGAGTTAGATTAAGCTAAAACTCAAGGTAGATAATAATAAATAAGCCACACACGCTACGCTATAGTACGTTGTACACCAAATAAATACGATATCTACGTGTCTTTCTGCTTCGTAAACGATTATAATCAAGCACTCTAGTTGTACGTCTCAGATAGAATTTTCAAACTTTTACTTTGATATAAAGTGAATTAAGAAAACACTGTTCTAATACATTCAGTTATTTTTTTGAAAAAATCCCTGTGAAGAATAGATGTCCATTTATAAATGGACTACTTATGGTAAGCAGGATTCTCGATTTCTTTGTAGATGTGCAGAGATAGTGGGCTACCATAAATAAAACCATTCTACAAATATGTTTCAAGCTTCATTGAAATCCAAGACAGAGTCATAAAATTCTATTTGGTAATAAAAGAATAAGAGCGCCTTCTCTAGAATATTCAATGTAAGCTACGGTAGTGCTGAAATTGAATTATGTAGATCTATTTGAAATTCAGTTAAACTCAGCTTATACTGTTGGCCTCTTTCTTTACACAAATGCTGTGTTGCTAATCTTCAAGTTAACAGTAGTTGTGTTTTTAGATTTTGTTCACTCTGTACAAATAAATCTATGGCAATATAATAAACTTGGATTATATTACTTAAGGTGAATAAGAAAAAAGACTACGGAAAATGTCGACAGTAAAAACTTCCCATGATGTACCTTCTCCAAATTAACAAAGATAACTTTTCTAATAACCATGAATAAATAATAAAAGTGATTACAATTCATCAAGAAGTAGGTGCATTAAAGTTGTTATAGTTAATTAATAATAATAATAAATAATAAATTCTTTATTGCTATCCAACAAAAAAAGAATTAGCGAAATCGGTTTAGCCGGTCACGCGTTATGTCGTAACCAAGGCAAATAGGGATTCATTTTTATAAATATAAATTTTCATCCAATATTTCGCAATAACTCCTTTAAAGAAATTATAATAATCAAGGTTCCGATGAAATATATTTGACTTCTTAGAAGATGCAGCGACACTAGAAAGTTTTGTAGAACAACCAGCCGGTGCGCTCACGATTATTGGTTGGACCTTCTAGAAACCTCGTAACATCTTAGTTCACGTTAATTAATTAATGCCCTGTCTAAAACTGGACAGTATTCATAGCTTTTTTGTACTATTTGTAAAAAGTATTGTCTTAGGTATGTTCAGTTTTTTAGGGGCAAAGAGGCTATGACTACTGCTGCCCATGACTCGCGGAACTCACTCACAAATTACTTACCACCTTTTGAGTCCCTCGCCTTGCTCATCTTCCTAGCCCACTATTACTTGAGGTTGGCTACTAGCTTAACCAGTTTTATCTAAATATCAGTTTTCCACAAAGATATTAGCATTGTACTTCCACAATCCTGAAGGCGAACTGAATTTAAATGATGAACTAGTTGTTAGTGGATTTGAGGCATGAGCATCTATGGCAATGGTTACTTGGTAGTCAGTGCGACTTCTCAGTAACCATTGCCATAGGCTTATACTCTCGATTATCAGTACTTGATGCAAATTGTTGCAATACATTTTAGAAACAATATGGCATCATAGGTCAGGTGTAAACATAAATTTAATTGTGGAATAAGTACAAGTGATCTATACAAATAAATAAAATTGGAGTGTCTGTTTGTAATATTAAAATAAACGCTTTTTACTTAATGCATATGTATATATACACGATACATATAGCAAAAATGTAGTCAAAAAAATTTTTGTCTGTCTGTCTGTCTGTCTGTCTGTCTGTTTGTTCCGGGTAATCTCTGGAACGGCTGAACGGATTTTGACGGGACTTTCACTGGTAGGTAGCTGATGACCCGGGGAGTAACTTAGGCTACTTTTTTTAGACTAACTTTGTCCCGCGGCGTTACTCGCGGTACAACAATAACCGCGGGTAACACCGCGGGGTTCAGCTAGTTTGATTCTAAAATGTATTGCCATAGATGTTCATGATAACCGGGAACGATGGCTGAACGTGCTCTCTACCTCACTCAGTAAAGATAATAAATATTGTTTAAAAATACTAAAAATATGCTTAAAAAGGTCGGTTATATATAATAAGTGTGTACAAATAAAAAGAAATAACAGAAACACTGTATTTTTTATAACTTTTAATGTATCGAAATACATAAAAATATTTAACTGACAATATTAAAATTTAAAGCAACTTAATCCCAAGCATTCTTCATGTAAGTACAACTTACAATGTAATGTCTCGTTGCTAAGTTTATATTTGGCTAGAGTTTTAAATATTTTCAGGCTCGGATGTCATTTGCCGCTTGAGATTTTGTGGTAGCAGCGTAACTTTAGGAGTAATACTCAAAGTACATACACACGGAAAATGAAATACCGTGTAAGATTTACATTTGTGTATGTATATTATTACAAGTTTCGATGTATTTAACTTATGAAAACTCGTTTTTGCACTCATATATTTGCAAATAATAATGGTTTGAAACCATTATGCGTTATTATTTTGAACTAAGTGAACCCCGCGGTGTACCCGCGGTTATTGTTGTACCGCGGGTAACATCGCGGGACAAAGCTAGTCTAAAAAAAGTGCCAGTGAAACTTCCGTCAAAATCGGTCCAGTCGTTCCAGAGATTACCCGGAACAAACAGACAGACAAGAAAAAAATAAAAAAATGTTATTTTGATACATGTATCGTCATATATGTACATATGCATTTATTTAAAAGTGGTTATTTTAATATTACAAACAGACACTCCAATTTTATTTATTTTATATATATGTTTTTTTTTTTTTTTTTTTTTTTTATGTTTGATCCTGCCATAATGACTCTACTCTGCCTGATCGAAAGCATAAGCAGAATCCAAGAGTGATGGTCACCATACTGCGAAGGCAGACAATGCAACAATGCAGCATGGTGACCCACACCACGGCGGGCTAGTGATGCTTTCGCATCATTGGGCCTCCGGTCTCGCACTCACCAACGAAACACGACAGCATGATCGCTGTCATTTTACGTTGATTTTCTATGCGAGGGTAGTACCGCCCCGGTCGAGCCGGCCCGTTCGTGCTGAAATCAGCGTGATATAAATGATTATTAAAAATTACAAATACTATATTTCTTTACAGATTCATTTCACTTAGTGATAAAGTTTGAGTTTTAAACAGTAGACCTCAGGACAGTTTACATAATATACATAATATGAGGACGGCACTAAGCAATCCAAGAGCTTTAAGACCTCGCCGTTTACACTTCTCTGAGTGTTGTGAGTTAGATCACTGACATCTGAGTTTGAGTAATAATAATAATTTCTTTATTTCTCTTCTTACAATCACCAATACATGCAATATGATTATTGTTTTTTCACAATACAAAACAATACAGCAATTGTAAGAGGACTGGTGTCTAAATTAGACGTGAGGCTGCAGCTCAGATCACCAGAGTGTTTCTAATATCCATTTCATAATTGTATGTAGAGTTCCCTTTAATACAAGACATATTCCCAGTGCAGAAGTTCCTCTTTTACTACAAAAAAAAAACAGAAAATCAATGATGAATGTACGCAAGGACTTAACATAATCGCTATAATTCAGTCGTTGATTGATAGGTAGATTGTGAAGGCTTATCTGGGAAACCAGGATGTGCTAATGTCATCGTAATGGATGGCTTTAAGCCGTGATAATCCTCGACTTTCCTTACATTGGTAGATTAATAGATGTTATAAACGATACCCATTTAAAATTATATATAGCTTTCGAAGGCTTTTATTATGAACGATTTATTCTTGATTGTAGCTTTATTTTTATACCTATCTCAGAATCTCTGGCCTTCCTGTATACACTATAGTATAATGTGCTCTAAGCGATTTCGTAAATAAGAAAACCTAGACTCAGAACAAAAATTAATGGATCACATAAAGTGTTCTCAAGTGGGTTTCGAATCCACATCAGTCAGTGCATTTAAAAAGCGGTGCAGCGTAGTCGATATAATCGATCTGCTGAGTTTATAGAACGTTTATAAGTGACTAGCTGACCCACGCAACCTCGTTTGCGCCTTATATCGCCCGTAGCGTGAAAATTTTCCCCGTTTTTGAAACATTCTTCATTGTTGCTCCGCTCCTATTAGTAGTAGCGTGATCATATATATCCTATAGCCTTCCTAGATAAATGGACTATCCAACACTGAGAGATTTTTTCAAATAGGACCAGCGGTTCCTGAGATTAGCGTGTTCAAACAAACAAACAAACTCTTCAGCTTTATATATTAGTATAGACTAGAAAAAATACAATAATATCAAGTCGCGCAATATGTTTTACTAATATCTGCGTCGAATATATATTAGAAAAATAATTCCAATATCGTTAATACGGTACAGATGTGGTTATCAAAAGGTCCCATTTAAGTGTCATAATCCGATCTTCGTAGATTGTACGATGCTTTCAATATGAGTCGTCGATGATTCGATTCTAGATGTGGCTTATGGTATGGATTTAGTTTATTAATGAATAAAAAAAGTATAAAATAACTTAATAAAGATTTAATTTAATATACCTCATATGCTAACCTTCATCATCTGGAACTGATGACTACCAAATGTAAATATAGTAATAGCTTTAGAAAATATATGAAAAACATAGTACGTGCCTAACAAATTTGGGGATTTCCTTCGATTTCCTTGGGATCCCATGATCAGATTCTGATATAGTTGCAATGGGACCACATGGGGAGCAGACCCTTTCGAATACAACAAGAATTTTCAAAATCGGTCCACAATTGACCTTGAATTGAAAAACACCAATCAACTTGCGAACCTGTTCCTTTTGGAAGTCGGTAAAAAAGTAACTTTAAATCTACTAAAATGTAGTATCTTTACAACAACAACCACAAATACCATCGCGGCGTATTTTATTTTATTTGTTTGTGTTTTAATTACTCCAAACAAACCCCACATAAGATAACACTTTGATCCACACTTTGATACAATGTGATTCACAAATTGCACGTTTCATGTATGTTTGTAACGTCCCCCTCGACGCAGGGTGTATACTCGTATTTCTAAGGCTGCAGATGTATTTTAAAGAAAGAAAAATAAGAACATATAAAAAGTATCTACCTATAAAGAGTACCTTATATCATCAGCCTGCCAGCAAAAGTCACGCCAAAATCGATATAGCCGTTACAGAATTAACCAAAACATGCAGACAAACAAAATAAAACAAGCTAATATCATATTTATTTTCATATTATGCATTAAATGAAAGCTGTTAATGTGAAATTATAAACAGATACTGAAATTTTATTTATTTTATATTTAAATGTTTAATTTCTGAGTTATTTGGATTGTTATAATAGTTACTAAGCAGTTTATGTTGTTTCATTGGATCGTAGTATTTTTTTTGTGACGTAAACCATACTCTTAACATAACTATACTCAAACTTCATTAATTATATCTAAATATGATGAAGAGAAAAAAATGACTATGAAAATTGGTAATCCATACTAATATTGTACATTCGTAAGTAGCTCTGTCTGTCTATCTGTCTGTTATACTTTTATGGCTAAACTGGTTTGCCGATTTCAATGAAATCATTTTTTTTTATGGAATAGGCAGGCAAAGGAGCAGACGTATTACCTGATGGTAGGCGATTACCGCCGCCCATAGACACCTGCAAATACCAGAGGCGTCACGAGTGCGTTGCCGGCCTTTAGGGGATAGGAAGGGGAGATAGGGGGAGGGGGTTTGGGTTACGGGCCTCCGGTATCCTCACTCACTCGGTGAAACACAGCGCAAGCACTATTTCACACCGGTTTTCTGTGAGGCCGTGGTATCACTCCGGTCGAGCCGGCCCATTCATGCCGAAGCGTGGCTCTCCCACGATGCTTTGATTCTTGAGGAAGGTCATAGTCAACTTTTACTGCAAATACCAACATAAACACGGGCGCAGCCAAGGCAATTTTATTCTTAAAATGTGCCACTTCTAGCTATAACGATGAAGTTCAATGGTAGTATTCAGTTAGCTATATTAATCCACACCGACCCGGATGGGTCCTTTGATCCTGGGCACAAAGGGCGAGCTACTTACCTGAACATATTCCACATAGCTGACGTGGAATTAAGCTTGAACATATTCCTCATAGCTGACGTGGAATTAAACTTTAAGATATCTGTTTGTTCCGTTGTTATGCAGCATTATGTTACGAATTTCAACGTCAGGGACCTCCACGAACTTTATTTTCTTTCTTTAAAAGACAACTCGCATAAGGAATATCTCCTAAAGCGGGGTACTTCACAAACATACATAAAATGGACACAATGAACATCCAGACTCAGAATAACAATATCAGGATTATACAATGTGTTATTTCACGTGGGGTTTCAACCCACAACACTTAGTGCGATACAAAATGGCGTGGCAATCGATTGAATTACTAACCATCCGTGCAGTAATCCTTACTTGATAACATTATAAATAAATTTTGTTTTATTTCTATGGTTAAGTAATTGAAAATGCACATTTAAATGCAGTTAGTAAATAAACATAATAATATAAAGAAAATAATTCCTAAACTAGAGAAGGAGTTGATTACCCATTTCTTTAGGCTATTTAGAATGAAATACTAAACAGTTCACTTCATGTCCGCCGATGGTACGGTATGGTAAACATGAAATGCCAACCATGGTTAGCAAGAATGAAAGTGTCTCCATGAGAAATTTCATGAAAATCCAAGGTATCATAATGAGTTACTTTCGAATTTTTAATACTTATTACTATGGATTGCTCTCCATTGGTCTTAGGCCTCATCTTTACCACTAAGTTTCATTAGTTTGAAGACTTAGATGAGAAAACTTACTTATAGGTTAACAGTTGTTTATATTATTACCCATCCATTCTTTTAGGAATACGCTTATCATTAACGCTTACGTCTGCTCGTTTGCCCCACTTTCCATGAAAAAAACTTTTCTTTACAATATACCAAAATGACCAAAGGATAATCTTTTTAAGGAAAAACATTTACTAGACACGCAATCTTTAACGCTTGACTTAATGTTAAAGTAGCTTTCTTAAATATTATTGTCAAAAGATTATTTGTATTTGAAAGTACTATTATTACATTATATTACATTTCTATTACATTCAGACATCTCAGAACTGTGTTGGTTTATTAATCTTTCATTTCAACGTAAAGCGCTAATATCACTGTATAAATTAGATTTAATTCTACTTAAATAAGTTTATGTTAAAAAAAAATTACTTTGAAGTAGGTTTTTGAATAAAATAAAAATGAAAGTAACATTTTTTCCTTCACTTGAGGTAATGAAGTAAATTCGGTTAACATTTATGTCTACTAATCTTTACTACATTACTCAAACATACGAATTTATTTGGTGACCAAACAAAGGTCACATAAAGTTTTGGGAAACTTTAGCAAATCTGAATTTCGGAAACGGTTTGAACGATTTTCGATCAGGTTTTGGGGGATCGATCTAACAAGGATTCCTTTTGTTAGATAATAATTTCGAGCAATGCTTGGTAATCCAGGTATACTATACTATATAATCAAACTTAATATTTAAAATAATCAATCTCATCTAAAGTAGAGATATTTAGAAATAACTTGATGATTTTCTAGTAGTACTTTGTGTTATAAGAATATTTTTGCCTGTGGCTATGAGGCTCTGCATGCTTTATATTAAGCTGCTAATACGACCTCCGTCGTCGAATACTCCCCGATCTCTCTCTTAGGACAATTTTAAGTTTCTAAGTGATTGAAGAATGGTTTCGTTGACTCACACATATGACGTCGCATATGCTAGTCTGAGGGTAATCCAAGCATACTCAATCGGGTTCATGTCCAGGCTGTTTTTAGTTCATGCAGTATGATCTTCATTCGCTCCGGATTTATTGACCTTGAGTTATGATTACTTTTAGATTAACTTACGCTTAAATAAGAGAAAATAAGTAAGAAATAATACATTACGATTTAACTGTTTTTACGTATTCCTTAACATTGAAAAACTTTAGGTCTGGTTTTATAGAGTTCAATGTGACTGATATTTGCACTGATTTTATAGAGAATTTAAAATATAAAAAGTAAATAAAACGTAAAAGTGATGTTATAAGTATAGATTAATTATTTTACGAGGCAACTTGGGATTCTGAAGGACGAATTTTCTGGGTCATTGGACAAAATAATGCTTACAGATCGGTTCCGCAGATATTCTGCGAGTTGAGGGAATAATTTCACAGTCAATTGCATGTCCAAAGCGTATATACATAGAAAGGGATTCATTAAAATGTGTAAGGAGTATGGGAGATTGAGAGTAATGGATACGAGAAACTATGGTTTTTAAGAAAACGTCTACTATCATCGTCATGATGGATAGCTTTTAACAGTCCACTGTTTGACATAATTATGTCTCTCCTTTAAAGGAAGGTTTTGGCCTACTAAATTACCCTGGCCATATATGGGTTGGTAAAGGGTTTAATTCGAGTTTAACTTCTTTTTCTAATTAGTTTGTTCCCTAACATCTGTTATATATTTTTTTTACGGAATAGGCTGTCAAACGAGCAGATGTGTCGCCTGATGGTAAGCGATTACCACCGTCCATGGACACGTGCAAAACCAGAGGCGTCACAAGAGCTTTGCCGGCCTTGGTAGGAAAGGGTATTTAGGGGAAGTGGCGTTGGGGTATGGGCCTAGGTATCATCACTAACACGGTGGAACACAGCGCAAGCACTATGTCACACCGGTTTTCTGTTAGGCCGTGGTATCACTCCGGTCGAGCCGGTCAATTCATGCTGAAATGTGGCTCTCCCACAATTCATTAATATTTGTTAGTCAATACAACTGTTATAAAGTTTCATCAACAAAAGTAGAATGAAGGGTTAAAGGTCCTCTTGACTTGGCTACATTGTTTGAAATTGATGAATTTCAATAAACATAATTTGAAATCGCAATGCTATTGGAATGGATGGATTTTGTTTAAGGGTAAATAAATCATAATCAAATAAAAAAATAAATATAAATGTCGGTGCCCTGACTGATTTATTAACGGGAGCCTAAGGCCTCTAGCACACGGCGTTTTAAACGCGTTGATGACGCGCAGCGGATGCGCGCTAACTCGCTTCAAACGAGATTTGAACGCAACCTTGAATCCTAAGCACACGGGGCAGTTGTGAAACACGCGTCTACTGCGCGTACACACGCGATACGCGATACAGCGATACAGACCACTGTAGTCGCTCGTAGACAATCCTCGTCAGTTGTACAATGGCGTCGGTTGAGGCAGCACTGAATGCGTCATCAGCGCGTTTAAAATACGCCGTGTGCTAGGGGCCTAACCGTTGTGGCTAAAAACTTGACTTAGTTGCTGCTGATTCTTTTTATGCTGTAAGCATTCACTAAGAAAGAATTTTTAAATAAATATATTTCGAAGGGATACCGATGGTACAGAAGTTCATTCTTTTCCCATTAAGAAACTTGAACTGAAAGCGCGCAAAGCCGCGGGCAATAGTTAGTCAAGATAGAGGAACCATTATATCAACCACAGGAAGACATTTAAAACAACAACAGTACAGAAAATTAAAAAAAAAGACATGAAGTCCTCCGTACAAATTAAACAAACAACCAGTCCCGAAATAAAATCAACTTTCCCAGTCGATCAATGAGACTTTCAAAGAATATTTTTTTAATAAATGGTGTACAGAGATTATACTATTCCTATAAATTGTTGTATTGTATATTAATCTATATATACAAAAATGAATTGCCGAAACGTATGTACGCATATAATTTTCGAATGGCTGCACCAAATTAAATAGTTCTTTTTTTATGTGTTCGTTATTGTCAGGACAAGGTTTGTGTACAGGAAAAATTAAAAGATAACGGTAATTTTTGTTTCCACAACTGTACACTGCCTGTGGGAAGCTGAGACAGATGTATGTAAATATAGCGGTACGAAGTTCGAAGTTAGTTTATTATATAAGAAAAAAATGCTTTCTGCCATACTATACGTCTTCACACTTTTATCCCAAAAATAAATTTAAGTTTTAAAGTTTTCATGAGCTAAATATAAGCCAGCCAGTAAACGCTCCACTCCACTATTCATTCAACCATAACCTTTTAAAACTGAACCTATAAACCCAAACACGAAGTGGCTGACATAATATTAACCGTATCGGCTACAAATTTCCAATATTTGGAAGAGTAACACCGAAAATCACTTGCCATATTCACTTATAAAATGTAATGCGCGACCTTCGGGCCCGATACAGTGTCGAACATGAGCCAATAACGATTTGACGATAAGAAACGTGCTGTTCGTCTCATATAATACAAATATTCGAAGTATTTAAGCAAATTTTCAGAGGTTTCGTTAGTAATGTACTTAAAATATACTTCATTTATCTATCGTTTTAATAATCAAGTCTTAGTCATTGAAATACTAACGCAAACTACACTTTAAGGAAACCTAAGTCTAACTTCGTTGAAATATGACTCCGAAATATTGAAATGCATATGCAGAAGTCTAAATAAAGATAAAATCACTTCGTGCACAGAAAAATAAAAAAAACTGCTAAAAATCTCGTATTGATTTTCTCTCATAAGCTCTCCATAACTCGAAAAGTGAAGTGTGTTATTAGAAGAGGGACCACTTTTCATTTCTTGTAATACCTTCATATTTTGCTGGTCTTGCATAACCATAACAAATGACAGAGCTGACTAACCATTAATGGTTTTACGGAGTCAGCGTCTTAATTCTATGGTTAACGGACATTGTTGAAAATTTAAAAGGATTTCTATTTTCTGTAGAGTTCATAGGTACATGAATTATTACCAGTATCTGTTTGTGTAAGAAGTTAATGCCCACGATATGATGTAGGAGAAGTAAAGTAAAGAGTAAATATATTTTTATGACTAAAGTTAATATCAACTTTAATTATTTATTTCTTATGTTTTTACCCCTTTTTTTGGGTAGAAATCCCCTCGGATACCACCAAAAACACTGGAATAGGAATAGGAAGGAACCCCTAAATTTTTTAATATTGAGTCCTCCCCAAGAGTAGGCTACCACTGCGCCACCGAGGCATACCTCGGTGGCGCAGTGGTAGCGTACGCGACTGCTGTTCTTGAGGTCTCGGATTCCATTCCCGAGTCGGACCAAATGTTTATATTATCTGCAAATATTTGTTTCGGAGTTTGGGTGTTTTCTATGTATAATATTTACATAAAAAAGTATATAAGTATTTATATCAGTTGTCTAGTACCCATCATACAAGCTCTGTTTAGTTTGGGACTAGATGGAGTTGTGTGTTAGATGTCCGAAATATTTATTTATGAGCTAACGAAAGAACACGAATCTTAAATTATACAAAGATTGATTTGAAAAATCTTAAATGACATGCGTGAACCCGCGATTGAATAAATTATCACATGGAACTTTGCAAAGTATTTAACTGTACCAATCCAATAAATTTAAAAAGTGCTCCAAGTTGGTTAAGAGCAAACATATCAAACACAGACTTGAACCTACCCTTCAAACTTTACTTTGTGAAGGAAAATATTGGAAAAATATTTACTTTATCGTGTTAAAACGCTCGCGGATGAATCTCATTTTGTCGAACGCTTGTGTCGAGTTATTCAATTCATGTGACGGTGGCAAAGTCAATTTTAAGATGCTGTCGCTTCGTGATAGACACTGTATTGAGTTAAAAGGTATTCAGGTTGCTAGGGCCTCTTATTGCATCGGATATTTTGAAATGTCATATGAATTTAATATCGAAGGTTCATACTTAAGTGTAAATTACTAGACTTTAAAAATTGAAAAAGAACACAAGGTAATATATACCTATTTGTCTTTGGAACTCTTTGAATTGTGTCATGATTAAACCATTTGATTTGACTCAACAATGCTCTTTAATAATGAAGCTTTTTCAGTCAATCAGTTCAATAGATCCAAAGATTAGTCCCTAATAAACCCAGAATTTAAATAATGGACCAACTACTTACCTATTTTATTAAGAAAGATAGTTTGCCACACAAATAGATTTTAGGCTTGATACGCGGCTTAAGTGACACTTTATATTTTTTCGATGAGCCATCATAAACACGCCATTCTTTTCAACTATGTCGTAGCGTGACTTATTACTTATCGATAAACCTTAAGCTCATTTCATAGCTTCTGACCTCCATGAATTCTTCATAATAGATGGTAGCTGCTCAATCAATATAGCTAAACATTGAATCTAATCGCTCGGCTTCACGCTTCACTAGTCGTACTCCAATTAAACCAGGACAGAATGGCTACTAATTTGTACGACAATAGTTACTATTTTAGCTATTTTATTATAGGTATTGATGTAAGTCTTGTAATGGATTAGACTGTCAAGAGCTATAACTTTCTAATAATACCCTGCTATAGTTTTATCGACTTCATGTCGTCAAATTGTCATCAAATTTTTCTATCGTTTTAAGTTCAAACCTTTTTCATCTCATTTCAACGTACCCGATTGGTGCTATTAGGCATGCCATCTATTACGTTATTAGCATATTAATTAAGATCACACAAAATGTGAAGCTCAAGAATTTCACGGATCTAGAAAATATAGCCTTGTGGTTAGAAACACATTTTTTTTTCTATTTTAAAAAACTAAATAAAATACATTAAAAGAAATAGAATACTTTGCGTTATCTAATGCAGGGTTAAGCTAATATGGTGGCCTTTTATATAAGTTTTATAAAAATACAGAGACTCATATTCCTAGCCTTTATTATAACCAAGAATAATTAGGATCGGCTACTAGTTCAACCGGTTTTACCTGAATAGCAGTTTTTATACGGAGCGACTGATATCGGTTAGTTAGTTATCTAAAGTTAGTTAACAATACTTACTTCTGCCTACACTACCGTCCACTGCCAACGTGCCAACCATCCCGGTCTCTTAGGTTAGACAACTCGCATCCATCTGCTGCAAGCCATTTTCTCCAAGTTGTCAGTCCATTGTGCCGCAAGTCATAAGATTTAATTTAAAGTTTGCCCGTAAAACGTGGATGCATCCTAACGCGTTTAACACGCGAAGTTATACGACCGTAACAGCACGCGAGCACGCTGGCATAATCGATTGCTTTGACTTTTGGTTTTACGTAATAAAGCTGTGTTTCTGATATTAAGCTTAACTTGAGAAGGATTCTGATAATTCTCATGAACTGGATGAGTAGTGACTATAATTGCTACCCATAGCAGTCTCGATTCCCATCCATTAGCAAATATTGTGTATAGACCCCTTATTACGTAAGTGAAAATTATATCATTGTCAGCAACTTATAGGTGTTTAATGAGTCTTTAGGAAATACAGACTAGATTGTATGTATGTATTCTCCTGTACATATTAGTAATCGAGTATATTAATATGCATACGCTCAAATTATATTATTATTATATTAGTATTGCAGGTATTTTTTCTCTAGCACCGATTTTGTAGCCAACTTTAAATATGAAAACATAAAATAAAGAAATGAATACGATATATTTAGTTCAATTTGTGTTAGGCACTCGACGTAATAAATTAATAAATATTTCGGACATTTACCATAGAACGCCGTCTAGTCCCAAGCTAAGCAGAGCTTGTATTTTGGGTAGATAACAGATATAAATACATATCATCAACAACCCATAAGTACCCACTGTCTTCTCAGGAGAGGGTTAAGGCCACACGTCTTCACGCTGGCCAAGTGCGGGTTAGGGAAGATAAATACATCTATACTTTTTTTTTGTAAATACATACATATTATAGATGGAAAATACCCAAACTCCGACACACATATTTGCAGATTATACAAACATTTTCAAGTACAATAGTCGCATACGCTACCGTACGACTGCGCAACTGAGGTAGTCAATAAATGTTTTTAATTATACTAGGGGGAAGTTGTTAGATGAGGGCAGCAAAGGACTATGTGTTGTAGAGACCTTTGGGGGATGTTTACAGATGTCTAGCAGTGGACGTTGTTCGGATAAGATGATGAAGGTGATGTAAGAGTCTGGAAAAAATATTTACACCAAGATTTCTTGTTGATAAATTTTAAACAATAGAATAAAAAATGTTGGCAGTCATAACGACTGCCGTTAGAAGTGAAAGCTTATAATTTACTAGCTGAACTCCGACATATTACCCGCGCTTATTGTCGTACCGCGGGTGAAGCCGCGAGGCAAATCTAGTCTAAAAAAAGTAGCCTAAGTTACTCTCTATATCATCAGCTACCTATCAGTGAAAATCCCGTCGAAATCGGTCTAGCTGTTCCAGAGATTTTCTGGAACAAAAACATACAGACCGACAGACAAAAAAAAATTAACTTCACATTTGATATGTACCGTCTATATATACATGTGCATTTAGTAAAAAGCGGTTTAATATTACAAACAGACACTTCAATTTTATTTACTTGTATAGATGAATAGATATCTTAGAATGTAATTAAAAAAAAAAATGTGTACAATTAGAAATTTTATAATTTTAAATTTTTTAAATGTTTAAATCATCATGTCGGTGACGCATGAAGAGAATTCATAAGATTTTTCCCTACCAAAAAAAACTCACCGCGGTCAAACAATTTTTGTGACGTCAGCATGTCGGTGACGTGGTGATGCGAGCACATAAGACTTTCCCCTACCAAAAAGTGGTCAACGCGCCTCAAGAACTTTTCACTTCAAAAATGTTACTGCAGGAGGTACTTTGTAGCGTGTTCTTTATCTAAGTCATGGATCAATCAATTTAAACTACGGGTTGTTGCGAAATTTTTATTTGAAACTAGTTTTAACTTGATGCCATGTCTATGTGGGATTCAATTTCCGCATGCATATTCATGTTTGTTTTAGATTCAATCAAATAAAGGATACCAAATTTAAAAAGCACTTTTTGCTAGAATTTATCAATTTTGGCCAATAAAAACTCTTCGAATTGTGTTATTCTTTAGTTTTGTCTGAAAATAAATATAATCCCAAACGAAATGATTGAGAACAGAGAAAAATCAGAGTGAGAAATTATTACAAAGACGATGAAAAATAACAACATATAAAAATCGATAGGCTTAAAAAATATCAAAACAAAAATACCATCAGACGAAATGTCTGCTCGTTTGTCCCCTATTCCATAAAAACAAATAACTGGCACAATTAAAGTTTACTAGTATTTCAAATTCGACCATAATTCAACTTTAATTAATCTATAAATAGCGCAGTCTAATGAGGTGATGGTAATTATAATTTAGCTCATATTAGATCTTGAATACTACAGCCTTGAACTACTAATTTAGACTTGAAAATGTTACATCATATTCATAAGCATCTCACTAGGCGGCCATAGTGTGGGTCTCCATGCTGCAATGTCCTTATTCGCATTGAGGATGGTGAACCACCACTCTTGGAATCTGCTCATGCTTTCCACCAGGCTGAGCAGAGTCATTTTGGTGCAGCTAATATATAAAAAAAAAAAAAAAAATATTAACCTGCTCACATCGAAGATGCCTTAGTATCATCAAGACATTGTAATGGAGAACGTGACTTGCGATAGTAAATTATATGTTCTAACATAATTGGATTACTTATATATTTGAAATAATTTCTTTTTTTCTTTCTGCCAATGAATTTGATTACGTCGCTGTGCTTGAGGTCTCGGATTCGATTCCCAGGTAGGATCTAAATGTCTAAATGTTAGTTTTGATTTCTAAATACTTGTTTTGGGGTTATAGTGTTTATTATATAAAATATGTGGGTACATATTTACAAATACAAAAGGCATGCGTACAAAGTACACATGTCAGAAGTGAAACTCCTTTGGAAAACTAAACCCCTTCTCACAATCGATCTTAATCGCTCTCTCTCTCTTCTTGGACAAAACGTCCCACATTTTCGTGTCACTTTTATTGTGTTTCATTGATAAAAAAATTATCCCCATGCGCGCAAAAAAGTTTCACTTCAAAAGTTTTCTAGTACCCAGAATATAAACTCTGTTTAGTTTGGGACTTGATCGCGTCGTGTGCTAAATTTCCGATTTTTTAATTTATTTATTACTTATTTTTATAAATCTAAAGTTACATATTATAAATTGTCAATAATTAGAAGTGGCTACGATAATACAGAATCTGCACATGATCATTAGTAAGTTAGGTGACTGTCATTCTGTCTGTTTTTCTTTTAACATCCATTTATTTTAAGCAATCTACATATTTAAGCATTCATTACCAGTAGTGAAGCATGACAACTCGGATGAATAATGCCCGGATGGATGAAGAAGAACAAAAGATTATGACAAAATACCAAGCGGTCCGCAAGAGTTGTTCTCAGTTTGACATTATGTATGTATGACACAAGTGTGGCTATGTAATAAATTATCAATGTAGTTCACAAGCTACGTAATTTGTAAATAACGTATATAACCTTAGTAAATTCTAACTGGGTTGTTTGCAATACTTAAGCATTATTCATATATATTAGATCTGAATATCGTTATTCATAAAATAAAAAAACACATTTTTCCTTGATGAAAAAGTTATTCTCCTACTAATAATGACAGTTTTTCAATATGTACTAGATAAATGTATTTGTACATCTTAATTCTAATTTAATAGTAGTTGTAATGTAATCGTCATTATTAAAGTATTGCATTTAATTTTCCGAGAGAGTATTTCTAGAAAAATACAATGTTCAAGTCACTAATCAAGAAAGTACCTCTTTGAACATTTACTGTGTGGCCTACTGTAGCAGCGTCGATTCCTTGTTCTACAACAAGACATGGTAACTGAAATACAATAATAACCATTTTTATGGACGAACATCAATAATATTACTTTTAGAAACTTAAGAGTTTCACAATAAATATATATTTATAGATTAAAATCTTTAAATTTAGAAGACTTTTCCTTTACCGTTTCCCCCGTATACCACCGACTGGTGGCAATGTCGGACTCGAACCGACTAAAACCGCACGCCACCTGTGCACCGCAACCTGGGCCTGCTTCTGCTAGGGTTACAGGTGGCCTCATCTGCCACCCTCAGGCTTGCCTTTATAGAGAACGGAGATCACTCTGCCACCTGCGGTGCCTGAGTCGTTTGCGGTACTGGCCCTGTTCCCGGGCCTGGCGGACCAGGAGAGTTCTAAACTTTTCCCAGTCACACTCCACCATCTCTTTCACAAGCATAATTTTCTCATAGAGAGAGATGGCGTAGACGTCCACGCGCTCTCGCTCCGTAAAATGGCCGCAATCATGTTGCTGAGCGAGAGAGGAGAGGAGAGAGCGGACATTCGCGTGTCGGAGCGCCGCACTCGCTTACCGACATTAATTTTAAATTTGTTTCAATGAAATTTCACTTACCACATTCGCAAATTGTACAGACATTTCATTTCATAGCAGCGTTGTGGATTTAATTTATTTCTTGCCAACAGCAGCGCGTATTGTTTCCCAACTATTGCTCTTTGTTGCTTCTGTTGGTCTTTTTACCCGCCTTGTGGCTGTTGCACAAGTTGCTCGCTTGCATTTTTAATTTAGCAATGGTACTTAAGTAATTGGTAAATGAGATCTGTTTTCATGAATAAGGGATATTTAAAACTAACGTTTATTACAATTATTGTGTAATGTAATTTAAATGAAAAAACCTTATTTTATAATTCTCATTTCCTTACAGTTCTTTGTGGACGTACTGTGAAGTCTTTGATATTCTCATATTTTCAGATTCTTTCTTTTAAAATATGCATGTATTACACATTTAAACCTCCCTCTTGAATCATTCTATCTATTTCTGAAAATTGCATTAAAATTCGTTGAGCAATTTAAAAGACTCAAGTAAACTGAAACCAGGAGCGACTTCATTTTATACTATGTAAAGATTAATGTCGAAATTTGATACATACGTACAAAATGTTTTCTTCATTCTATAAACCTTACGCGTGTCATCGGATAATATGGGAGTCTCAAAGTCTAAACTGACCTGCGTACTAAATAACCACTTTCTAACAGAACCTTGCCATTCGCGAATTCTCTTCTCGCGCTCTGGTGTTGTTCATTGCTTAAAGTAATCCAGTAAAAGCGATCGGTCGGGCTATGTACAATGTGAAAAACTACAGGTAAGAAAAAAAACCGCCAAAATTCTTAATTTCCTTTAGTCCATACTTTCTGCTATGAAATAGCCAAATGGTAAAGTTGCATAACAAAAAAAAAGTAAAAACTAAAACCCAACTACGACAAAAAACGATGTTGAAAAAGCATGAAACAAGTTT
The DNA here is from genome assembly GCA_905220595.1 of Spilosoma lubricipeda. Lineage (NCBI taxonomy): Eukaryota > Metazoa > Arthropoda > Insecta > Lepidoptera > Erebidae > Spilosoma > Spilosoma lubricipeda. The sequence goes on along the minus strand of HG992282.1, from coordinate 19,601,123 downwards.
CAAAAGCCGTAGTCACGCGTTGTTAAAGTGATATGGACTATGGTACATTAATAAGTTTCAAAAGCCGTAGTCACGCATTGTTAAAGTGTCATGAACTATGGTTCATTACTAAGTTCAAAAAACCGTCGTCCATGTAGTATAATGTACCATAGTTCATAACACTTTAACAACGCGTGACTACGGCTTTTGAAACTTGTTTCATGCTTTTTCAACGTCGTTTTTTGTCGTAGTTGGGTTTTAGTTTTTACTTTTTTTTATTTAAAATGTTTTGGTGCCTCTATAATATTAATTTCTTTGCATAGTATATTTTAAGTACTATCAAAATTTTACACTTATCGAATAAATACAGACAAAGTCACAAGAAAATGCTTATAATATATATATTTTTAAAAGGTACAAGTAACGCCCTTTCGTATGATACTAAACACGGCATATTTCTCTCAAATTTATTTTTTGAAACAGTACTTTACGTCGGCTAGAGGGCGCCACATTAGGTTAAATGACACTTTGTATAACCTATAACCAGCGGACAATTAAGACGCTTCTAACGATACCTCATTAGTCTTATTCTGACTAGTAGCTTAGAAAGGAGGGAACAAACGAGCATACCATAGAAATTCCACACTTATCGAATAAATACGGACAAAGTCACGAACAACTGCTAATAATATATATATTTTTGAAATGTACAAGTAACGCCCTTTCCAATGATACCAAACACGACATATTTATCTAAAATTTATTTTTTAATGCAGTACTTTATGTTGGCTAGAGGGCGCCACATTAGATTCAGTGACATTTCATATAGCCTATAACCAGAAGACGATCATGACGCTTCTAACGACACCTCATTTGTCCAGTTCTAATGAGTAGTTAAGGAGCTATGAGGGAACAAATGAACATACATACATACATACATACATAGCCTGTCAAAATCATAACCCTCCTTTGGCTTTGCCGTAGTCGGGTAAAAATATGAACCAACTATCCCGAGTTAGTGCGTTACAATACTAATGGATCCTCTATGAGCCCAAAACCATTAGGATGCTGGTTTTATTAACATCCTTATATCCTTTTTGTTAAAGTCAAACGGTTTTATGGCGGTAGTTTTGATAACCTCTTCAACTTAATGTATTCTAACAGATTTAGTCGTATTTTTTTCTCAGAAGTGCGTTTTAGATTTTTTGTCAAGCTCTTCATATTTTAGACATGTTACTAATGTTTTAAAATCATTCAGGTAAATAGATCATCATCATCATCATATCAGCCGCAAGAAGTCCACTGCTGGACGTAGGCCTCCCCCATTGCCTTGGTAGGTAGGTAGGTAGCGGCCTGCATCCAACGAATCCAAGTAAATACAGTTATAAGTTTATATATATATATATACCGTACATATATAAAAATATAAATACAGTCAGCCTGTGACCACGACCAGTGCAACCTGGTTGAAACGACAGGCAAATCAGAGGTATATAATACCTTTTAATTAAATTTTGTTTTATTACATTTTAAGATTATGATTGGCTATGAAACTGTCATCACATTGGTTACAAATTTTTGTTTTTGTAAAAAAAAATCTCTTTCTTTTTTACACTCATTTTACATCATAAAGTCTAGAAAGTACACTATTTGCTATTTTAAGATTGACATAGCTTTCTTTTTTACTTAATAAAAAGTTTTTTGCTATATCTAGTTTGATCATAAAAATGTTTTTAAATGAATTTTATTCTCAAAGTCTCGTACTTTGAGAATAAAATTCATTTAGAATGTCATTATTTTGATAATTTTGAAACCAAACTGAACTTAAAAATTCAGAAGTGTTGTTATAAAGTACTATTATTCTTAACTATTTTGTACATACCGGATAGTAAAAATAGATATGATCTATGTATTATATTATTAATAATACGACGAAGCCTAAATAAATAATGAATAAATAAATATTTCGGACATCTAACACACAACGCCATCTAGTCCCAAGCTAAGCAGAGCTTGTGTTATGAGTTCTAGACAACTGATGTACATACATATATATTTTTATTGCAAATACATACATAGAAAACACCCTAACTCTGAAACAAATATTTTTAGATTACACAAATATTTGATACGACTAAGGATTTGAACTCGAGACCTCAAGCACAGCAGTCGCATGTACTACCACTGCGCCACCGAGGCAGTAATACTTAAAACGACAATATGGCAAGTCAGAAAATCTAGATAGAAAAAACGGACATTCAGTAGATAGTTTACAAGAAGGAGGGTATTAATTTATGTTAGTTAAATAAAACTAATTTTAGAGTAAATTAAATAATTTTTAATTTTAATTTTTTTGGTTAATTACTGCTTAATGTCTACAGTTGCTTCTGTTTGTTAACCGACTTCAAAAAAAGGAGGAGGTTTCTCAATTCGACCGTATATATTTTTTTTTTTTTATTAGCTGCAACGATTACTAGCTTTTTTTATCTAACTCACGAACTGACCAATTATGTAAACAAGAAATCCTTAGTTACTTTACTTTTCTTATGAAATATCTTAAAAAAAGTAAAGTTTAATTAACTACGAGTATAATCCTTATTAACTTCGTTATTTCTATATCTAGTAAAACAGTGACCATCGCTTGACATTTATATGGAAATTACTTCTCCAAGCATTTTGTAATTTGTGTTCAAACTCGTCATTCTAAAACCTTATATTAAATCACATATACTTGAATGAGTAGGTCGTATGCGCTTCATTTATAATCTTATAGCAATAACCTTTGTCGAAGCCTCATATTAATGGAAATCTCGATAACCGTCATCTTGCTCCACCAATAGGTTTCTCTCAGCCCTGTTTTCAAGTCAAAGTTATAAATCGGCCACGTAGGGCATTTGCAATTTAATAGCTTTATTACCATAATCGACGTCCGGTTGCAGCGGACGGAAAAGCTTCCGTGTGTTTCCATATTAATGCTTTCAGTGTTCCATAGCAATCAAGATTTTTCAAAATATATACTTAGATGAAGTAGTAATTTTTACTTTAGGCGTTTTATACTCATATTTATGTATCATATATAAAGAAATTTTAATATTTTTATGAGTTTTAATAAAAGCGTATATGATTATTGAAAACTAAAAGACCAAAGTCAATATTTTACTCTTAATTTTTACGCTTGTGAAGAAAGTACTTTCTTTAGCATTTGCATGGAATAGAAATGTTATAATCCTCTACCATTTTATTAGAATGTTTATCCTTACTCAAAATTTTACAATACTTAGTTCAGATACAGAAGTTTCAAAGAAAAAACTTTAACTACAGACAATTCATTTATATTTACTAATTTAACACATTAAAACAACGAAATTTTAAAACTCTTGTTGAAAAATAATAAAAAATTCATCTAGCCTGTGTTTGAAAAAGACAAATAAGTCGTAAAAAACAAATAGATTATAAAACTCAATTAGAAACATGTAGTTTAGTTTAATTTAATCAAAAACTTATATATATAACTAGCCGACCCACGCAACCTCGTTTGCGCCTTATATTGCCCGTAGCGTGAAAATTTCGCCCGTTTTTGAAACATTCTTCATTGTTGCTCCGCTCCTTTTAGTAGTAGCGTGATGATATATACCCTATAGCCTTCCTCGATAAATGGACTATCCAACACCGAAAGAATTTTTCAAATCGGACCAGCTGTTCCTGAGATTAGCGTGTTCAAACAAACAAACAAACAAACTCTTCAGCTTTATATATTAGTATAGATATAGTTACACAAATCGGACAAAACACAATGCAACAGCAATATGCGAGGCCACCAATCAAAAGATTAGGCATACCGAGCGTCTATTAGACTATTAGATCATAAATTTGAATATATTTTAGACATATTGCGTAAATTCAGCTCTCTACGATTCCCTTGGGCAATCCCTATTATCACTTCTAGTAATATAGTCGTGTCTCTTGAATACGGAATTAAAATACATCACCTTTCGGTGATGTCAAAGACAAGTCATTTATTTGATTGACAAACATGGCTATTATTTAGGTGCTGTTCACAGAGTTAATAGGATTACCAGAGGCTCAATCTCTTCTCTCTCCTTAAATCGCGGAATTTGGGAGGGGAGCTGTCCCCTTCTCCAAACTATTTCGCGTGATTCTCTTTCTACAATCGTCTCTATTCTCTTTCTACAATCGTCTCTATTCTCTTGTATTATTGGCTAATATTAGGTTTTACCACGTGGCTTAGCTTTGAGCGACGTCATTCAAATACATGTGTGACATTTAAATTAACGTTTTATTTTGTAGAATACAATTCGGCAAGGGGGCTAGTGCTCGCGCCCCTTTTCTAATAAGAAAAAGGAGCATCAGGAGTCTTACACAGGAGGGCGCCATCTTCAAACCGTAGGTGGCCCGAGGTACATCGGGGTTTCAGGGATTTTCTTCCGAGTGTGCACCTGGTTCCCCAGCTTCTAGTATCGAGACAGTGTGCGGTTTTAAGTCGGTTCGAATCCGATATAAAGACCAGTTGGAGGTGTCCGATGGGATTTCCGTACAAGAAAAAGTTCCCTCCTTTTTCTTGTACGGAAATCCCATCTAGTACAGTTTTTTATTATAGGGGACAAACAAGCAGACGTATCACCTGATGGTAAGCGATTACCACCGCCCATGGACACTCGCAACACCAGAGGCTACACAAGTGCGTTGCCAGCCTTTGGTGGATGGGGAAAGGGTTGTAGGGGGAGGGTATGGGCCTCCGGCATCCTCATTCACTCGGTGAAATACAGCGCAAGCGCTATTTCACACAGGTTTTCTGTGAAGGCCGTGATATCACTCCGGTCGAGCCGGCCCGGTGCCGAAGCGTGGTTCTCCCACGTTAAAATTGTAATCAACCAATTGGAAAATAATATTTCACTCAAGTCTATACATGACTAGAGCGGTGGTAGTGACATTATATTAGTGACTTCTCTGCTTTATCTACTCCCTGTGACATAAAAAGCATGGTATTTTGTTATCAAAAGAAATTGTATAGAAGAATGCAATCGATATGAACCACGTATTGTATAATGTAGGTTTTTGCGACTTAACGAATTGCATTGACAGTAGATGGTTCTACAACCACTATGAACTAAAAATCTCTATTCCAACCACATAAGGCTGAAATCTGCTTGAATCGGTAGCAGCTGGAGCTTTATTCTTGCAAATCGGCCAAATTTTTTTTTGTACCTTTTGCGACCTTTTGCGTACCTTTTGGTCTTAACGCTAGGAATATTTAAGTTTTTTTTTTTAAACGTAGCTAACGTTAATCGGTTATATCACGGTAAGGTGTCATGATTTTAATTCTTAAATACAGGAATATTCATTCAAAGAAATGATTTGGTTGGTTTTGCTAAATTAAACCAAAATTCGTAGTCATTTCCCGAAAGCTTTGGATCTATCTATTTTTTAAGAATATTAGTATAGTGCATAAAAGTACCTGTGTACTGTATGTATTAGTATAAGTAGCCTATGCTTCTAGTATTACATGACTAAACCTACTTTGGAACATGACTGCTGAGTCGGAACTCGATTACCCAGGAAAAATAAATTGTATGATGAACATGATGAAATTATTCTTTGTCGGGCTGTAATTTATTAATGTAGACACATTTAAGTATCTTTATAAGTAGTCAGATTATCATAGTACATAATCAGGCTAGTATGGCATCAAACTTTCATGCATTATATAAGATTGGCAAAGTAATATGATTATTATCCATTACGATATCACCGTATAATTTACTGATTGATTTAAGTTTCACTGAGCAAGTTCAAAGAGGTATTTGGTAAAGCTTCATTTGAAGCAGAAAATAGTAAGACATGTAAAACAAGAAAATTGCCCTATGTAATTAATTTTCATATATACGTTCACGCCATAATCCCGTGCAAGATAAACAGAGACGTTTGAATTTTATTTTTCAGGATTCTGACAAACTTAATCAACTTATAGCTACTTTTACCAAATCCTTTTCTAGTAAAATGCCAATATCGTCTGTGTTTTTAGGCTTAACCATACCAGCTTGCTTATTCCCAAAGACCTTATGAATTAATTTACCATCGCAGCCATTTTCCTAATTCTTCTCACTTCCTCTTCTTAAAACCCTTGAGGTCATTTCTCAGTCTGAATCGATTCATTTCTCGTTCTCTATTTGTCATTAATATAAAAATTAAGTATGTAATATTCCAAATTGAGTATTTTTAAATTTCAATTGAAATCGTAAGCGCTCGTCATATCACTTGGAATACCATTCACAACCAGACTTCAGGTTTAATTAACTTTTCTTAATAGGAGAAAGTGTATCTTGAACAATGGATCCGTGCTTATGAGCTTGTACCACATAATAACAATGGTACAGAAGTCTAACTCTGCCTACGGGCAAACCCTGGTGTGTAATTTTGGCCAATTTATCTTAATATTAAAAACCAATGTACAAACACAAATAGTAAAGCAAAGTTATAATTATCAGCGTCATCAGTTCACTCCTAGTCATAAAAAATTCTCATTACGTGGTACTCTGATCGATTTTCAGCTTTCCACATCCATTTCAATTCCCGGATCGGACTAAATGTTTGTATGATCTACAAATATTTGTTCATATCAGTATGTATCAGTTGTCTAGTACCCATAACACAAGCTCTGCTTAGCTTGGGATTAGATAGCGTTGTGTGTTAGATGTCCGAAATATTTATTTACTTATTATTTATTTATTTCCTTCAAGCTTCGATCGCGCGACATGACTACGATCTCCACTATCTACTACTAATCTCAAAGGGTTATCACGAGTTCTACTTCAAATATAGCCAAATAAATAAATAAAAACACAATTTACATAATTCTGTCCATTTTTGTATTTAAACTTCTATTACATAAAAAAATTGACAAGTTCATGTTTACAAAGAATATATGAGATAAAACTATTTACCGCGTCGTTCTTAGACTCTTTATCGCCTGACAATGAGTGCGGAAAAAACGCTTAATTCTTGATAAAGGTCCCTGGGGTCCGAAGCTTGTCAGATAACCCCGATCCTTCGTAAATCGGTTAAACTTCTGTTATTCTCTTGCACAATACAAACACTACCGTCACGTGCTCATTTCGCAAACAATAGGCCATGTCGTATAATTTAGTACAACAGAGGGACCATCCTCTTGAATATACTTGTGCCGGCCAAATGTAGCGCATTGTTAGAAATCACTTTAAATATAGGTAGGTATGGTACGAGGTATGGCAGGAATAATGATATATCCGAAGTCAGTGTGATAAGATGACGAAAGGGTATGAATATGTCCCTTGATGTCGACCTTGTAATGAAAAGCATTTCAATGCTGGTTGAGGGTGACTGTGTTTGTGACCGACACGATAATTTGTAAAGATAAACAACGTTTTCAAACACAATACAATTTTCTGGGTTAAAATGTGTTCAATTATATGTGTTCAGCTATGCAAATAAATAAAATTGGAGTGTCTGTTTGTAAAATTAAAATAACCGCTTTTTACTAACTGCATATGAATGTATATACGGTACATATACCAAAAATGTAGCTAAAATTTTTTTTGTTTGTCTGCCTGTCTGTCTGTTTGTTCCGGGTAATCTCTGGAACGGTTGGATTGATTTTGACGGGACTTTCACTGGCAGGTGGCTGGTGATCCAGGGAGTAACTTAGGCTACTTTTTTTCGACTAGCTTTGTCCCGCGGCATTTTCCGCGGCACAATAACAGCGGATAACACCGCGGGGTTTAGCTAGTTTTATATAAATACTAATTATGCCTTGTTATGCTTCGCTGTAGTAAATTATGGTTACAGAAAATTAACAAAAGCCATTTCTGAAACGCGTTGTAAACAGTCTCAAAATTTGAACTTAAAAGGTGCAGATTTTTTTGAGTTGTATATATTTCGGACATTTCACACACTTCATTGCTTCATTCCTTTCATTTTAAACCTAGCAGAGCTTATATTATAATAGCTAGATTGATTGATAGAATATTATATTTGTTTTTAAAAAAAAGTATACACACGCAACGCAGAAATCACCCAAACTCCAATAAATAAACATTATTATAAACACAGATTTATGTAAGTAGTTTATATTAAGTGTGAAAGATTATAAATAATAGACAATGGAGTGAATTCAGCCAAAGGTTCAGATTATTGACATTGAACTGGTTCATTTTCTCTTTATAGTTTATGAGGCAAACGATCAACGATCAGACGTGTAATCTTATAGGGAGTGACAACCTTCGTCCACTCCCGCTCCAGCTGATAATATATGAATATTCAGATTTATTTTTACTTCAAAATAATTATTAAGGAACAAGTCCTTCATCAAATAATTCAATAAAAGTGAAATCAAATCAATTTAATATTTATATGAAGAGTATATAGTGAGGTTTGTTACATATAGGTAATTTAAAACTGTTCGCCTAGATCTACATTACCGGCATCCAAATTTAGCAGCAGTTTCATTTGAACAAACTTATGCTAAGTACTTAGCTCCAAAACATTCATTAACATAAAATCATTACAAGTAACTGAAGATGAACTTGAAATAATGTGTACTACCATCTGGCAGATAAATTTTCTACGCAATGGTTCAGTCATCGTGTAAAATAGATGTTACTTATCATTGTTTTCGTAAAGAAAATTAAATATATCTAATCTGCTTATACGTAATAAATTAACTATCTACCCGTACTTCACTATATTTCAAAATTAAAAATACAAAATCTCAGTACTTAACAGTACATTTGTTTTTAAAATTTGTGTTAGAACATATTATTTTGTATTTCCACCGCCCGTTTGCTCTCGTAATAAGATCTCATTACTTTTTTCCAGCTCTCCCGCCTTCTTGATGTTTTGCTCAATCGTCCGCATGAATAGAGGCTCGATTGTGTAAAACCTCAAATATATTATGTCTATCTCGGTGATTTATTTGAGAGTTTAGTCTTTTCTGTTTCATTATGAAAATATACATTTTTTTTTGTTTGTAAATAAAATTTTCTTACTTAGGTTAAGGTATTATGGTATTATGCAATGAAACTGTAATCATTATTTTATTTCAAATGATGGAACAAGCTGTACCTTAAACAATGCCACTTAATAAACTGAAAACACGTTTCTCACAAATGAAAATTGTAATTTGGATTCTGATTTATTGTTAAACGAGGTCACTCTAGAACCTTTGAAAGACAATGATGTAGTAGCAGATTTTAAGTGAAATACAGAACTAAATATAGCCAGTACAACAGTAGAACAAATTGAAGCGAGCTGCTCGTTTATTATACCTTCTCACTCTGGGTATTGTTTGAGATGACAGCCAAACACCAAAGTCATAAGCATAAGCGATTTTCTTGAGAAACCTTGTAAGCAAAATTACCAGTGTTAAACTTTGTTAATAAATCTTTTTGTCTTTGTCTAACAAAATAGTCTTGAATCTTTTTTTTGCGACCTTAAATTTAGGTAAATTTCTTTCATTACAAGTTGTTGAATGAACTTTGGCGAACGAAGCCATTGTTCAGTGTTCAGTGTACTGAGATATGCTTGAATTTCATTTTGTTACAGACCAAATGTCGACAATCCTAATACTAAACGCCATCGATACTCTGTAGAAAATCTATTTACAGATTTTTTTTGACCTTACCAAGGAATTACCTGTTAATGTGAGTATTTATTTGCGCGTTTTCACTTAGACCAAACACTAGCTGTCAACATTATTGTTGCACCATTACGACGACTATCTCAGTCTGTTTTATATAGAATTATAAACGATTTACTCCACATCTACGCATGATGTGTGAGGGGTGAATATTCATAGAAACAACACGTCATAAGAACTTATTTGAATAAAAGTTAGGTAACAATTTAAGTGTGAAATAATTTATTAAATAGATAGTTGTATTTGATGAGTATAGCAATCTAAATATTAATATACTATGCAATGGAGTAACTTTTTCCGTATCAAATTACATACCTATTTTTATCCTCTCACGTGACGTAAATAGAGTCAGTCGAAATCCCTATAAATATTTCTTATGTACTTCATATCGTATCGTGTCACAGTACTTTTATTGCGAATATTTACAAACTTATTATTGTTTTACTCAGTAAGGTTTTATCAACACGGGTTAAGTGATCACACAAATCATCATCGCCATTATCGTCATTTTTTAATCCAAATTTTATATGGAAACGCCGCTTATGGTTTCTTTTGATAACCGCCTGCCTATTGTCTAGTTTATGTAGACAATTTTTGGAGGAGACCAAGAAAGCATATAATATGATAAGAAACAAGAATAAAGCGAGAGAACTTTCACAAGGGATACCGCAATTCGGATTTAAATGGAGATCCTCGACAGTAAACGCGTTTTGTGTTGTGAGAAAGAGTTAAGTGCGGTCCAATCATGATCGCAACGCTGAACGCGGTGATTGCAGCGAACAAGTTGATATGAAATAAGCCCATGTCAGGCCTTCTGTAGGGACCGCGTATCTGTCCTATGATGGGAAAGGCCATTAGGAGGGAAACATCAACTAACCCAACGATATAAAAATCTAATATCCTTGATATCCAACTCACCGACTTATCAGTTTTCTCGACCCAGTAAATAAGCATTCGACCTTAGACAAACCCTCGTTTATTTTTGTCTTTGCTATAATAGCCTCCGTCATGACAATGTCGTCTACTGAAACAAATTACACCTATTTTGTAAATATTTTGTTGGTATTTGTTCTTGTGACTTTTTTTGTTTGCTTTGTTGCATGTTCAGCGTTGTTGATAATCTGTTTCGGGTTGTTCGATCGACTTTGTCAGATTAGATGTATTTATGAAATGCTCTGAATATTTAAGATTGGTTTAGTAGAAAGCTTAGTTTTCATTTCTATCTAATATGACTAAATAGTTTGCCTTTCCTACAGTTTAGTCAGTTTTCAATAGTGAATAGTCAGTTTTCAATAGTGAATAGTCAGTTTTCAATAGTGAATAGTCAGTTTTCAATAGTGAATATTCAGTTTTCAATAGTGAATAATACAGTTAGCTATTAAAATAGGCTGACCTCATCCTACACTGCGCTGGTCAGACAGGTTGGTATAGGGTTTGTTTTTTTATTTTTACATGACATTAGATAGTTCCCTTACCATTCAGGGGATGAGTAGATGTAATGATTCTCTGTATTCTTAATTCGTTGTCACTCTGTTGTCTTAATTGTTCGAGAGGCTGGTAAATCTGCCATACAGGTCTTTTAAGTACAGATACCAGTCTCTCACACAGTTTCACTTAATTGAACTAGTAACACCTAATTTAAGATTTAGTTTAGTTTCAAGTGAATTAAATTTGGTTAAAATGATGATGGTACATGGTTATGGATACTAATCCCAATCGGGAGAAATAATTGCGCCACATGCTTAACGTTTTGGTATAGTGCACACATTGGGAGAGCCACGCTTCGGCATGCATGGGCCGGCTCGACCGGAGTGATAATACGGCGACGGTGTTTCACCGAGTGAGTGATGATACCGGAGGCTAATACCCTAACCCGCCTCCCCATCCCCAAAAGGCTGACAACGCACTTGTGACGCCTCTGGTGTTGCAGGTGTACATGGGCGGCGGTAATCGCTTTCCATCAGGCGATACGTCTGTTCGTTTGTATTCCATAAAAAATAAATAAATCCATAAAAATAGTGTTATACATTTGTTATGATATTATTATAATAAACTTAGCTTTGATTTTAACAATTATCAATAAAGAATATTCTTTTTATATTGGGATTCATTTCATTGATATCAGAAAGTGTTTTCATAATCACGCTGATGGTTTTTAATGTTCTGCTAAGTACTTGCTTCCATTAGCAAATTGAGAATACTCGATTTTGTTTAAAAAATTTAATGAATGTTTATTTTAGCATTTTTTTAGCGGATTGATTAGGGAAAGAAAAATTAAAAGATAACGGGAAAATCATTTGTTTTGTCCGCGACTGTACACTGCCTATGAGCAGTTGAGATAAATATGTGAATATGGCGGTACGAAGTTCGCCGGATCAGCTAGTTGTTCATAAAATTTCACACCACGGACTCAACATGAAAGTCGTTTCTGAAGGAGTAAATTCCAAAAGTAAAATAAAACGGAATCTTTAAATTACATTTTATTGTTTGCTTTGGTTTTTTCTCTTCTGACATAAAACAAAGAGAGTATACAAAGCCTATTTACATTTTTATATAGTAGTTATTGACACTGTACTAAGGCAAGAACTCTAATGTATAATATTTAAAAAATAAATACTGCTCACGGCCTATTAATACATTTTACTTAATTAATATTTACAGAAGACTAATAATGAATAAAACAATATAAATAAACACAAGACTGTTACAACAAACTATCTTACAAGAGTAAAATAAAAATGTTTATGTATTTATTTTTATTATGAAAAATATTTTGGATTTAGTTATTACATTTACAACTAAATAAAAATTTTGACATAAATCGTAATAAAAGAAACCTTGAGTATTCTAACTTAGAAGCATATTTTTTTATATCTCTAGCATGAAATACAGTTTATATTATTTAATGTCGGCACATTATACACATCAAAGAATTTATTTCTACAAAATGATATTGAGAACATATAATTTGTACTTTCTACAATGATATAATGTTTAGAATTCTTAACTAATTTTATTTCACTTTTGTCTTTCATCATTTTGCAATAACTATTAATTAATAGCAAGTATTTGTTACACGTTACAATTAATGTAAGCATCTAAAATAGATAATTTGGTTTACTGTTATAAGACATATTGAGAAAACTTTTCTAATCAAAATAATATTTTAATAATATTATTTTGTAATCAAAATAATATTTTAATAATTTTATTTTGTAATCAAAAAAATACTACTTTTAAAATAATATTTTGAAATTAATATCATATTTCAATAAAATTATTTTTTGTTACATTATCTGTAGTTGAATCAAATAAATATTGCAAAAAATAGTAATGTGAAGTATTATAAAACCTGAAGAATTTCTTCCTATGTCGCTTGAAGTAAAAGTCTACGCTTCACCTAAATACAGGGACAGTCAAAAACTAGACAGTTAACACTAAAACGGATTAGGCCCGTGATCTTTCTATACAAATGTTACTTTAATTGACTACATCCAACGCTAGAAAACTTTAGCTGGGCTCATGGCTAAAAGCTTTGAAGCGTAAGGTTGTGTATGTGACCCTGAGTAAATTACTTAATCGATTTCATACATTTTACTCCACAATATTAATCTTAGATTAAATAGTTCCAAGAACAAAGTACCTTGGAACAAAATTTTAGATTTATAATGATTAAAAAGAAAGTAACCGATCATTGTCACACACAAAACTATACTATAATAATAAAATACTTAATTGAATTAATTATTATTTCTAGTTATGCATCTACAAACATTCAATTAATTTACTATCATATTTTTAATAATAATTATCCATTTAATTAAAGCAAACACTATAATATCTAATTAATTTTATCACTTAGAAATACAAAGAGACTTTTACTTAACTTTTATATAAATATATACATACATGATCTAACATTTTATTGTCAGTTCTGAACTTTCAAATAAATTATATTATTAATATTACTATTGAAACTATTTACATAATATCATAAATTTGCTTTCATAAAGCCGAAATCCCTATACATTTAATACAGATAAACTACACAATTTCATTTCTATACATTGAAAGCCTTAACAAAGTCATTATAAATGGGTATTGTCTTAGAGTAATAAACAACTTTTCCATGAAAATTGTGCGCGTAACATTCACATTTGTAATCTCAATCGAGTCCTTTATTTACGCGTTCCTGTGACCAACATACATGGACTAGGTGATGTGAAAATCACCCCGAAGAAGTCTCGTGAAGGTCTTCTTGAACTGCTGGTTCGCCAACGCGTAGCAGAAAGGATTGATTGGGCTATTTGCATAACAAAGGAAGTACGAGAACATGTATAAATGTTTGTTAATGCACGGTGGGTCCGTACAAAAACCTTCAACCAATGCAAGAACGTGATATGGAGTCCAACAAACGACGAATGCACCCAATATGAAAGAAATAGTTCTAAAAGCTTTTCTAGCTCGATTTTCTGATTTAGATTTCTGTCGTCCGATACTTTGGAATAGGCCGTCCCGCTTCGAACGTTTAACTTTTAATTTTTTTCCTATGTTTTTCACGAACTCTTTCTTAGAATCACCGCGGCCTGACCCAGTTACTACAGTACTTGATATTTCACTGTTCTCAACAGCTGGGCTTATTGCGGGATTTAGTTTTAATGGGGATATTCTTGTCTCTGTTGCTTTTATTGGTTGAGGCTCATTATTATTGGAAGACGATGATACGAGAGTAATAACTGGCTTTGAACGTTCTCCAGTTGTTAAACTTACCTCGGTGTTGACTTTAACTGGAGGTGGCGAGGAGAAACTCGTTTTTGGCTGTGTAACTTTAGCCTCAGCAGTTGCTCTAATTAAAGCAGCTTGCAACAACGACGTGTTGGTTACGTTAGCTGAGTTCAAATTTGGTGGAGACGAAGTTTCAGTTTCAGTTGGAAAAGTGACAGAAGAAGGCGGACTTTCATAAGTTGGAGAAGGCAAAATAACTGAGCTTTCATCCATATACCTTAAATCTGCACCGTCCATACCCACTAAAACATCGTAAGAAGTTCCATCACCTTTTACAAGTCTCACAGTTCTCGTTCGTGAAGATTCTGATTGTGATGGAGGGCTTTCAGACACAGCTGGACTACAACGAAATTCGGAAGGTGGTGGAATAATTCTTTGAGCAATCGTAGTTGTTACTTCTCTTTGTTCTGAAGGAGTGGCTATACCTGATGACATGGGTGACATAAAACTAGCAGTTGACTGTGCCATTGTTTGTGCTGGTGTGTTGTCATTACTTTGTGTGTCAGGATTGTCAGTGTCAAGTAAACTCTTTTCTGATATCAACGATAATGACGTTTTTGGTTTATCGATTTCATGTTTCAATATTGGAGATTGCTTCGTTATATCTGTTTTGATCATCATACCTCCATTTAGACGCATGTTATTTAACAATTGCATTGCACCAGTTTGCATTACTAAGTTTGCCACTGAAGGTCGTTTTTTAGCATTTGTCTGCGTAGTGCTTTCCTCATCTGAATCAAAAGCAGGGCTGCTCGATCTTTCAGCTTCCACTTGATCTTCTTTTTTATCCCCTTCAGATTCATTTGTAGTTGAAGTACCCGTAACAGTGGCACTACTTTTATGAGCGGAAGACTTTTGGCTGGAATTTGAGTCAGTGGAACCTCCTAAATTAAGTAGAGGTGCAGCCAGAGATCCTTTTGACGTAGAGTCTTTACGAACTGTTTCAGAAACTTTAATTTGATCCTCGTTGGATATTGTTGCTTTTGATAAGTTTGCCATACCCGCAGCTCGGCCAGCCATTCCTTGCATTACTCCAGCACTTAAAGCTACCATTGACTGCATTTTCCTTTGTTTAGCTTCACTCTTTTTTTGCATATCATAAGCTGTTTTAAATATACCAGCATATAAGACAATTAACACGAAGAGAGTAGTCCAATAATAACCTATGATTAAAGCAGTATTAAAAATTGGATCTTTCAAAAATTGTACAGCACATTCTCCCTCTTGTAAGTCTCTGTAGCCAACAAAATGCTCCCACCCAAATATTGTGGTAAAGAACAGTAAGGCTGGGATAATCCATGTTACAGTGACCATCCAGATGACTCGATTTTTTGTTCGCCATGCTCTATATCTTGCTGCAATTTTTACGCTGCAGAATCTGTCTACAGTAATCAAAAGCACAGTATATTGTGAAACAAGACACACGGTATAGTCGACAGACAACCAAAGGTCACAAAGCAAGGGTCCTAAATGCCAATACCCCTTTAGTACATAGTCTGTGTAGAACGGCAGCGATAGAGTACCTGCAGACAAAAGAAAATATTTGTTTATTTATTACTGTCGTCAATATCAGATTTCAAAATTTTAAAGACCAAGTGTCTAGTGTTAACAATGGCAAATAGTAACAAGGAGTAAATTTCAAACGTTTCTTTTCAAAGTTTAAGAAGTGAAATTTAAGAAAATAATTATTCAGTTAGTGTTTAATTACTTTCCTACAGGCAAATTTACTTAAACTAGTTCAGATTAACATTTAGGACATAAATTACGGCTTGTATTGCATATTTTGATTAGTAATCTAATGCTATAACGAGGATTTAGATTTCCTTTTAGCATTTGATATTTTCACCAAGATTTTCTTTTCTTTTAGATATTGTATCTACTTTTTGCCAAAATCAAATATGAGGTTAGGTTTAGGTTAAAAAGAAGCTAAACTTGTGGAATTTAGTTAAATTGGTTAAATATGTTCTAATGTCTTTTTCATTTATTACTTTTATAAAATTAAAGTATACTCCCAACGTATTTTAACAACAGTTACTAAACAAAAGCGGCAATTTTAATTGCTTCAACTGAAACTTGATAGTAGTGGGTATACAAATGCTGAATGCACAATACTTCCTTCAACTGATTTTATTTTTCTTTGTTTCATTTTCATTGTTTGCTTTTCGAATGGGAGCACTGTGTTCTAGCAACATTATTGTTGTAATCGATTTGATCTAAGTGAGGTCAAGCCATTCGTTGGATCCTAAGTAAACTTAAGACATCTCAATTTATTTTGGGAGCCTTTTCATTGCATCCTAAATTTAAAAATAAAACGCAATTTGAAACCACGTACAGGTTTTAATTTGACTTCGGATTTTACTATATATTTAACTTTTTTCAACTACAAAACCCGATCATAGACTATAAAAACTGAGAATATTTTTTTTTATTTGGAAAAATCAAATACAAATACATAATATAGCTTCATTATTAAAGAAGGTCGAAAAGTCGAAAATTCGTATTAAGCTTTGAAAATAAGATCAACGACTAAGGGTATAATATCAATTTACTTATACGAGTATATCGTTTACTTCTAATCTAAAGGTTTGTAAACAGAAATATACAGGTACGTTATGAAACAAAATATTTTGAAGAAATAAACGAAACGAAGAGGCTAAAAGAAATCATATTACAAATACCTTCAGGCACCATTTTGTTGTTAGGTAATTTGATTCTGGCCAACATTGCTAATCCCAGCAATAATGACATTTTATCTTATAGGTACTTCAACATATCTCGTAACAGAATTAATTGACTTCGTTTTTATTCTCTACTAGCTAAACCCCGCTTTGTTACCCGCGGCTATTGTTTTACCGCGAGTATCGCGGTGAAACAATAGCCGTTCAGCCGTTCCAGAGATTACCCGGAACGAACAGACAGACAGACAAAAAAAATTTTAACTACATTTTTGGTATATGTACCATGAATACATGTGCATTTAGTAAAAAGCGGTTATTTTAGTATTACAAACAGACACTCCAATTTCATTTATTTGTATACATAAGTTGTTTATCAGGGTCAGTCATAACATGCAATAACATTAATATTAAGTATATAACATAAATATAATAAGAGTTCTGAGTGTCTAAATATGCATTATGCCAGTGCGTCGACCAGGAGTGGTATAATCCGTTCTAAACATCGGAAAATACTTATATTTCGTTATTGTATTAATAATAATTATCTGACCTGGACAACTTTGGCTATGGTCTAGTCATATAGTCGTTAGTTGTACTATCTGTTAACCCAGAGCCCGTGTATCGAATTTCCACCCAGCAAAAATATTAGGGTGATGAGAACGATTATTCATTCTTTGTTTTTTATCATCATCATCAGCAGTCCACTACCTAGGCTACCTACCTACTACATAGGCCTTGGCTAGTCCTATCCAAATCCTGCTAGGCATCTTGCGTTAATCATCAGTCCACCTGGCCTGTGGACATCGTACACTATATTTGCCGAGACGTGGTCTCCACTGAAGAACACGTTTGCCCCAACGTTTATTAGTTTTGTGGCTAATACTATAGACTCTGCATAATTTGGCACATGCGTGTGAGGTGTGTTAAAATGTTATTATAATTGACATCTGATTTCTTACCAATTAACAGATCTGTAGCAGCAAGTGAGGCTATGAAGTAATTGCTGGGTTGTCTGATCGTCCTGTCCACGAGGAACGCCAGGAGTACGAGGACGTTCCCACTGACTGTTAGTAGGATGACCAGTACCAGGCAGGTTGCAAAGATGGCAGCCAACCACAGAGGGAACGGAGGAAGAACAGGTTGCTGCAACAAAATTGGCTATTATAAAATTGGTCAAGAATATATTAGTATCTATATATATTATATTATTGAAAAGTTATTAAATATGCGATCTCTCTTTTGTAAGGGGTTTTGTAATTTTTAAAACTTGTCATTCATCCATATGTCTCTATTTTTTAGTGGAACCTCCCAAGAATGATTTTTATACATAAAATATTTTATAACAATGAGTCAATTGTAAGGGACCAGGAGCAACCGAGATCCCCTGCAAATTTAAACCATCTGATAAACAGGTAACCACACCATCTAGTACCAAAACCTCCACTCGGAAAGCAGAACAATAACGCAGACGCGCGTGTACCACACCACACTAAAACCTAATTTAGTTCCTGTATCATGAATCAGCACCTCAGCTTAAACTTATAACTCAACCTTGGTACTCAAACAGCACACTGCAATATGATCGAGTTAGATTATAGTTGGCGTGTTCATAAGTATAACATGCTCGTGAATAAGAAGTAATCGTATGCAGAAGCCTATTTCTTAAATATAGAAGGGGTTATCAAAATTGTAGCTTAAATATCCTGGACGTATTTGTGAAAACAGTTTTAAAGCAAAGAATTCATATGATTAAAAAAATATTTAAATCTTTTATTTTGTACTGACAAAGACGTGATACTTTTTTAAATGTTGAGTTCTCTATTAGTCATGATAGTCTTCTTAATGTTCGCTAAAATTTGTTTGGGATCTGGTCATGAGTTTTTTTTGTTATAATTTTTGCTACTTTATTCCATTGTAAAATGTTATTGGTTTTTCATTTCATGCCCGACAGTTTGCCTAATGCCAACTTATTTTTTTAGAGGTCTTGATTGAATGTGAAATTAATAAGTAGAATAATCTTCATTAATTTACTTTCACCAAAAGTACAACAACGATCCGAATCCTTTTTTTATACCGACCATATAAACGAAGTCAGTATCAACAGGATTAAGTCCCTTTTTGGCCCACAACGATTCAGAGACAAGTATCAAAGACTCTTCACTTTGAAGTGAATTGCGGACAGATAAACTATAGTGAAAATACATCAAAACCTTTCTTAGATTACTGCAGTCACTTTTTGGCTTTTGCTTCCCTAGCTTTGAACAACGTAATTTTAATAAAAGCCTAGCACACAATTGTAACTGGGTACAAAGATGAGCCTTGAGGATTGACGAAATCTCTTAGCTTTGGAAGAGCTTCAGAGAGAATTCAGCCACTAAGTACAACTTAGTTAAAATTCTTTAAATTATTTTATTATTATTTATTATTTATTATTTATTTATTTGGCTCACCAACAATTGATTACACTGATACAATAGAAAAAAAATACATTCAATGAACTTATAGGCTAGTGTAACAATTTCTTACAGGTAAGCACATCATGCACTACTTATTTGTTAACATTATTCAAGATTGTCACAATGGATTAAAGATCCCCACCAGTCCATGAACTTAAAAATAAAAAAAAAAGAAACAGAGTCACGGTGACAATGCCGTAACCAGCAATGGTCAAAAACATGGACACTTTTACAAGGTCTTATAAATAGCACTTGTGAACCTACCAAGTGAGTCAGAGTGCAGATCAACGAGATCACTGCAGCTGTTTAATAGTTTGGAGAGGCGGAGGATGGGAGAATTGGCACCAAGAACGGTTCTGCGAAGAGGAGGATGTAAAGGAGTTATAGGGGTTCTTGGATATTTTGTAGGTACACGGATTTTTATTCTGCTCAGTAGCTGGGGACAGTCAATTTTGTATCTTAGTATTTTAAACAGAAAAACAGAATCCGCTATATCTCTCCTCTTTTGTAGGGATATCATATTGAAATGTTAAAAATTTTACATTCAATACCTACATTATCTTTCATTAGAATGTGTAGTCAAACATGGAGCTTAATATTAAAAGTCTGTCCTGAAGTCCTGAAGAGTTTGACTTTCATTCAACCTCTTTTTTTTAATATAAAATAATTTTATAGTTTATTTTACTCATAACAGCGTCTAGTTAAACTAGACAGGTACCGTACTAATAAAAAAATCACAAAAAGACGTCTTGCTCATTATTTTTCCTGGTGCAACTCTGCTAACATCAGTAGTCAAAATTTCTAAGCCCTAAATTAAAAGTGAATTCGGCTTTGACGTTTGTTTTTCAAAATTCGAAATACGTTTTTCTCAAGATTAAAATATATATTGTCTTTGTATCAGTATGTTTGTATCAGTTATCTGTCTATCTCTGTCTTTTCTTTTTTTTTTTTTTTTTTTTTTTAATCTTTATTTAAGGAGTTATAACCAACATGGTAATGCCACTCCATTGGGCCAGTTCACAATCTTATATATCTTATATAGATAATAACAATCTTATATATTTATAAGTATAAATTAACATCTAAGTATATATACAATTGTTGACATAGGCCCTTCTTCGCATACCTATGTCAACAATCTTATATAGTAGTGTGGCTGCTGTAGATAGCGGATATGATAGAATGCAATTGCATCTCCCTACTTCTTTTAAATTGGGAACCTCATGCAACATTACACTGTACCTAACGTCCTCGTTTCGTACACACTCCACTAAAATATGCAAAACGTCCTCTACAATTCCGCACTCTGTACACAAAGGAGACGGAACTTTCTTAACTAAAAATGCGAATTTATTGAGTGGAATGTGTCCGGATCGAAGTCTAAAGGCAGTGATTAACAGGTCCCGTTTTATTTTACAACTACCGAACCATGGGTTCTTTAAAGGTTCACTTTGAAGTGTTTTATACCATATCCCCCTCTCAACAGATCTCTTATCGAAGTGTACCTTCCACAATTCATGACAATAAACTTTAATTAAATAGATGCAGTCAGAAAACACGGGTAAAACATGTAAAAGTTCACCATCACTCGAAGCTTCTTTAGCTGCTCTGTCCACTGTTTCGTTTCCTATCAAGCCAATGTGAGAAGGGATCCATTGCAAGATGACTTCTTTAGAGTTAGATTTTAGTTCTAATAATAATCCAAGAATACTATAAGCTATCGGAGAACCTCTTAAGGAAGAGGTAATACGAGCTATATGTTGTAGGGAACTCTTCGAGTCAGTCAAAATTACAAAATGTTTGCAGTCTAAGGACTTAATATATAACAGTGCCTCCAAAATAGCCATCAGTTCAATGTACATTATAGAAACGTTTTTACAAATTTTGAATTTACAGGACAAGTCAGATTGTGGGTCAAAAAAGGCCGCTCCCATATGTTCGCTCTCCTTTGAACCATCAGTAAATATCTTGTAATGAGAGTTATATTGACAATTCAAAAATTCAGAGCACTTACGATAAAGTGATGTACGATCGTATTCTCTTTTGGTTTGTATTCCCTCGATTCTATGTCTTATAATGTCATTTACATCATACCAACTCATCCAATATTCCAGAGAGTACATGCCTAACTGTTCCTCGGAATGAATGTTAACATTACAAAATTTAATATAAATTTCAATTAAAGCTGGAATTTTCTTTTTACGGCGCCAGTATCTTAGATTAATATGAGAGTTCAGTTCGCTCAGAACATCTACAGTAGGATTGTTAGAGATAGACAAAGATCGAAACCACACTTTGCCAGCTAAATACATACGTCGAACATGTAAAGGCTGTAGACAAAGCTCACTCTCCATCACATGGATAGGAGTACTTTTCACAAAACCACCTATTATTCGCATAGCTTGATTCTGAACCCTGTCTAACTTAACTAAATTAGAATTACAGCTAATATCATAAAGATAACTACCAAAATCTAAACGGCTTCTAATTATAGCTATGTATAGACGTCTCAGATGTTTTGGGTGGACGCCCCAACCAGATCCAGCCAGTACTTTGAACACATTAAGCAGCTTCTGGGTCTTCTCATGTAAAACATTGATGTGTTTGGACCATCAAAGAAGAGTCCAACCACATACCTAAGTATTTTATACAACTAACGTTTTGCAATGGTGAACCTTCAATTGAAACAGAAACAGTTTTTCTATTAAAGCCTCTTTTAAAGATACATATCTTACTTTTTGTAGAAGATACACTTAAGCCTAACTTTTCCAGATTTACAACCAAATTATTTATTTCTATTTGAAGTACTCTACTGGCATTTTCGAGGCTTTTATCGGATATATACACGACAAAGTCGTCTGCGTATTGTGACATATATACTTCACTTATGCTGCTACAAATAGAGTAGGTAGCAACATTGAAAAGCAATGGCGATAATGGATCGCCTTGAGCTAGACCTAGGCCTGTACATCGAGCTATACAATCAAGGTTGTTTTTAATTTTTAAAGTTCTAAAACTAAGGAAGTACCATAAATAATTACAAATTTGTGATCCGACACCTGCCTTGTCCAATATGTCCAAGAGTGAAACTACATTTATATTATTGTACGCGTTATCAATATCAATGAAACACGCCAAGGTGGTGAGATCTCTTGAGAACCCTGTCTGGATCCTTGTTACCAGTCTTATTAAACTATCTAAGCATGATTTAGATTTTCTGAAGCCAACGGTCTCTTTTGAAAACGTTCTTTTATTCTCAAAATACCACTCTAGTCTCCTGTTAATTATTGAATGAAAGATTTTACAAACACAAGACATTAAACTAATTGGGCGCAAAGAAGTAGCTAGAGAAGGGTCGCGTCCAGGTTTAGGGATGGGAACTACGTCAATATCTCGCCATTGCAATGGTGAGAAACCTGAACTTAAACAATTATTAAAAAGCTTCAGCAACACACACTTCGCATTTTTAGGCAAGTGTTTAATCATGGAAAAATAAATATTATCCCAACCCGGGGCTGTATCGCTCGTTTTAATGCTAGACTCTAACTCTTTTAATGTTATCGGGGATTCTATTTTAGGGTTATGCGAAGTAAATATAGGCCTATCGGGTAATACGTATGGAGGACACAAATTGCATAACAATAGTTCGATTCTAAAACTATCTACATGTGTATTTACGGTGTTGTTTCCTTTAAGCCATTTCATTTTCCTCCACATTTCACCAGATGACGAAACTGATTCCAAAGAGTTACAGAATTTGTGCCAATTGTCCGATGATGCTTTCCTTATAAGTATTCGTGAATCTTTAATGCATCTATTTAAGATTTTCAGATTCGATGGAGTAGGATTTTTCCTAAACTGTGATAGGGCTAGTCTGCGCTTGGCAACTGATTGCGATAGATTAGAGTTCCAATAAGGCTTAGGGGTAAATTTACTAGCTGGGTTTAAATTGACCTTTATGTATGGAATAAACTTGTCTGCAGCTATATCTATATTATTAATAAAGTTATTATATACCTGTTGGGGGTCATTCGTTAGATTAAAGTCAGAGAACGTAGTCTGTAGGAACCTTTCATAGCTCTCCCAGTCCGCCAATTTTAAGTTACGCTTTTTTAAAATGTTAGGGTTAAAGTTAATCGAAGTAGAGAGAGTGATTACAAGATGGTCACTACCTAGAGATTCATTAGTAACTTGCCAGTTAAAAAAACATGAGATATCTGAAGTAGCCAAGGAAATATCTGGTGAACTACGTTGCAAGGTTCCCGCAACTAGTTTAATACGTGTATGGCTATTATCATTTAAGGAAACTAAATTACTATTGGCTAATGAATTAAATATCTGCGAACCCCTGATGTCTGTTTTATATGACCAAGTAAAATGATGACCGTTAAAGTCGCCTAAAATTAAGGATTTGTGAGTAAATTTGTTAAATAACTCTTCCCAATCAGTTTGACGGGTATGTACCCATTGAGGACAATAAATCGCGATTATATTTTCAACTCGTCTGCAATTAAAAATCTTAACATGTAACACTTGAATGTCGGCGTGATTAAGTACCATTGGGCATATCTGGGCTCTAACGGACTTGTGTGTTATAATACTGATCCCTCCATAATTGTCTGCCCGGTCGGTTCTAAAAATGTTGTAATTCTTAATCTTAATGCTACTATTCTGATCCAGCCAAGTTTCACAAACAACTGCTATATGTACCTTGTCCTGTATTAGAAGGTTCTCAAACAATAATAACTTTGGTCTTAAGCTTTGCGCGTTCCACTGTAAGATATTGATAACGGTATTATTATTAAAGTTAGTCATTTTGAGAGTTACTAGTAATGCCAAACAATTTCTTAAGTAAAGACAAATCCGTAAAATTATCAATAAGAGTCGATAAAAGCCATTGTAAAATAATGCTAACAGTTAAATTAATTTTTCTAAACCAGTCATATCTTTCAGAGAGTAATATCCTTTTAATTTTGTTTAATAAAGGCTTAAATGAGCAGTTGGGAAATGAAAATCCCGGATTCGACTGCACGTCATGTTCAAAGGGCCCTACTTTAGATGTATTACCTGTATTTGAAATATTCTCGTTATTATTGTGTTGTTCAACTGTGGTTTCACTACGTTGGGGTCGACGCCGGCGCGGGCTGCCACGACGAGAGCGCGAGCGCTTAATGTTCGCTGCCTCAGTAGCAGTAGCAGGGCGCCCGCCGTCAGTGACGGATGCGCGTTCATCGTCGTCGGACATGCATGACTCTGATGACAGTGACTCATTCCCTCCTTGACGTGATTGAGACGATGAGCTGCGTTGTTTACGTTTGTTATTTCTGTGCAAATCCTTTCCTACCATGTTCTGCTCCTGTTTGTTATTTGTTGATACTACTGCAGCGTATGACTTATAGCTTGGATTCTTTTGTGTAAACATATTGTTTTTATAATTGTCTTGTTGGAGATAAGATGTAGATGCTTCAAACTGTTGATTATAAGAAGGTGAAAAAGGTGGTATGTACATTGTTAGTGCACGGCGGTATGTACAGTTAAACTCAGACATTAGTGACCTAAGTTTCTTTTCTTTAATAAAAGCAGGACAAGATTTGACTAACGACATATGACTGCCTCTGCAGTTAACACATTTATATGACGATGTTTCACAGTTCGGGTGATTCTTACCACACTTGGGGCAAATAACTTTTAGGGAGGGACATACTTTTATTGTATGACCGAAACGCCAACACCGCGAACATTGGGTAACTGGGAACACATAAGGTACAACGGCAACATTGACTTCGTATATTTTAATGTACGGTGGGAGGTAGTTTCCTTTGAAACAAATACGAACACTCTCGCTTAGTGTCCATCCTGATTCATAATCTCTCCGCTTTAAACGTTTTGCTGATAAAATTTCAAATCTGTTATCTCTTTTAATGCACTCTAATAGTTCTAAATCAGATAACTCTAAATCTATTTGCCTTATAATACCGTAGGAAACGTTTTTCTCCCATGTTTTCTGAACTCGCCATTCCTTTTCTTGCAAACTTTTACACTCCAGCAACTTCGCAGCGCTTTCTTCGTTATCACAACTAATAATTACCCTAAAAGAATTCATGTACTTGACCCGAGTAATTCCTGTGATACTTTCCGAGTTAAATAATTTGGCCAAAGCAAATTGCTTAGGTAACTTCTGTGTACTAGAAATACTTATTTCAATCGGTTCAATTCTTCTTCTTTTTTCACTATTGCCCACTACTGTCCAATTTTCGTTATTATCCATCTCCTGTTCTTCTGAAACATGTACGTTAACCTCTTCGTCGTGTTTTTGGTTCTCATTTTGACTCGTGTTATCTTCCTCCATACTACTTCCTCCCCTACTAATGATATCTATAGTTCTTCTATTCTCCTCTAATACACTCTCACTCATATTATATAATATATATATACAACGGCGTGTCCATCGACAGCGCGCGAACGCGCCGACGATAGGCAAATAATAAATACAGTTAACCGCACACTTATTAGCTAGCCGTAGACACGTCCGGCACGCTCGAAGTTTCCCGCGCTTTTTTGTCTTTTCTTTTTCATGAGAATTGTGTGACCTAATTTCCAAGTCAAAAAAATTCACTCCGGTGTAAAAAAAAAAAATGTGCAATCGCTTGTCAGATTTTCCTAAAAGCAACCCAAAAGTATCCCTTAATTAAAATTTTCCATTCCCTCGTAAAATATACGCTACAACGATCAAAGTACCTACATTCATCGTCCTTAGTTCTTAGATACCAAACCAGCTCAGGTGGTGTATTGTTCAATGGTGCAGACAGTTAATCGATTGACATTACCGACGACTGTGTCACCGCCGCCTACTCGCATGCCTTTGTACTTACCATGTTCTGCTGTATGCTTATGAATGGTCTATTTAAAAGTGAAGTCTTTATTCATTTATATTAATTTAAACTTGGTATACCTAATACCTGGTTCGATGCTTTTGCTAAGTAGGAGAGGTTACTTGAGAACCAACTTCCCTCTAAACCTTAAGGAAAGGGATACAAAAGACGGCAACGTACTAATTTTTCTTGAGTGAACGATCGGGTAGCGATAATTTTATAACTTTTTTATGAAACATCGATGTTTTATTTGTTAATTTTTAAACTTACATGTAACCATAGATCTCTTATATATACTCATTTTATTAAATTGACAAAATTGTATCTACTCGTGTCAATTAGATGGACATCAAGTCACAATAGCACCTTAGTATAAACATAACATTTTAAATACACACTTACTTCTTTGTTTATTAAAGTTCAAGACAGTTAGAAGGTTTTTACAGGTGAAACGGTAAAATATTTTAAACCAGTAGCATTTGATATCGAAAGAGTCTTGTAATAACTCTTCACTTTGCAACCTCGGAACAAAATGGCGAGCTATTTTCCGAGAACATCGCAAACGACTTTTAGTCCAAATATTTTCCTAAAATATTTTCCATTAAAGCTGAGTATTTTTCAAATTTATATAAATAAAATGAACCAGCATATATTATATGTGTGGAAAATATTGTTATATAGTTACTAGTATGTAATTTTAGAATTACTAAATTGCTGAGGTGCTACGTTACTACACGTTACTACGACTATAAGGGAGAGCAAATCGTAGTGTGATTAGAGCTTCACAAAAAAAACAGTGTCAAACAATTCGGTTATTCTTTTTTACCAAACAAGTATGGTGTCTGTAATCAGGTATCCAAAACAGGACCGGATAACAGAAACTATCAAGCTAAAATTTATCAACTATTAGTGATAGTTTTTCACAAAGGCAAAGGCCTTCATTTTGATTACAAAGGATGTCATAATTCTGAACAGTAAATTAACTACTACTCCATAACAGGTACAAAGATGATAATATTTTCCCTAAAACATCGGAGGATTAAAGTTTCTTATCGAACACTGTCATCGAAGCTATTATACTAGATATTCTTTTGTCAGTACAGCACAATAAGAAAGTTACCTACTCATTAACACTTCGAGTTTTATCGGAAAAGGTTTGCCATCCGATATTAGTGTAATTAAAGTTAATGAATGGCTGTGAAAATTGGTCCAATACAATTAGTAAATATACTGCCCATGTTGATAAAAAGACTCTCCAATTTTATAATCTAAAGAAACACTTGCACTAAAGAGGTCCCAGCATCTATAATCTTCACCAAAAAAGTCAACTAAGTCTCCATCATTATCGTCATTAAGTCCATTGCAGGCTATAGGCCTTTCCTTAGCAAGGAGGTTTTGGCTTACTGTACCAGTAAAAAATAAGCGAAAGATAACTCGTACTATCCTCGCATAGAAGATCAACGTAAAATGACAGCGTTCATGATGTTGTGTTTCGTTGGTGAGTACGAGACTGGAGGCCCAATGGTGCAGACGCATCACTAGGCCGCCATAGCGTGGGTCACCATGCTGCATTGTTGCATTGTCTGCATCCGCAATAAGTCCTCTTGCATTCTGCTTATGCTTTCCATCAGGCGGAGTAAAGTCATTTTGGCAGGCCATATATAAAAAAAAGCTTACCAATTCTCCATTAGTAGTTAGAATAGTCGGGAAGGTGTTATTGTAGAAGTATAAGTCAGTGATGTTGGTGCTATTGCTGAACATGTACTCGCCATGGCACTCCTGGTATCCACTCGTGGCAAGGCACGGCCGCTGTCTCATCTTCAACATTTTCCTGCAGACAAAGGCAATAATATATACCTACAAATGAAGAAAGAAAATTTCTAGGGATATACGTATAGAATTGCTCGATAATATTAAGTTACAGAAATGATGACTCGTTTATTGAAGAATTGCGTTTTTTTCCTTTAATAATAATAATAATTTAGATCACGGAGGTCAATTTATATACGTAATGCTGGTACTTAAAAGAATCTTTGTACACAAACTTGTACTGAAATCTGAATTTGAATCTCAAAGTATCTCCGCAGTATATAATGATATGTGTCGCTAAAAGCCAGTTTCATCATTTCTTGTTAAAGGTTCAGACAGTAATATCCATATTACACTATTTAACAGATAAAAGCTAGTGATAACTTTATGTATATCTGACATATGTGTCTCTATCGAAATCTATAGTTATTTAATGGATTAGTTGACAAATGGCGAAACAGTTCCTTAATGTGTTTATGTATGTTAAGTCTAGGCTATTAGTTGGAATGAAAAACACTGACCTAGTACTAAAAATTGTCGGTCTGTTTGTTTATTCAAATTTTAGCGGCCCGACATGGATTTGCTCAGGTGTAAGTATATGACTTTAAGTTTCCGTATAGATTTAGCTTAAATATGTAAATTTTGTTTTTCAACTTTTTTTCAACAACAACAACAACGAAATACAGTTTTTTTTTTTAACTTACAAAAGGTTAGAATGAATTATACACTAGCTTTTGACCGCGGCTGTGCCCGTGTGTTAAGTTATCGTGTTAGAGAGTAGTCTATGTCTTTCCATAAAAATCAAAGTGTTCCATGCCAAGTTTCATTGAAATCAGATTGGTGTCTTAGCTGTGTAAGATCAACAGACAGAAAGACAGACATAATACTTTCGAATTTAGAATAATAGTACAAATATAAAAAAAAAAAAAAATATTTAACCAGTAATAAAAACCACATCAAAATCTGTTTCCTGTTTAGAAAGTCAATCCTTTTTTGTTTTATACTATGTGATAAAAAAGATATGGTTACGACGAATGGCAAGGGTATAGGCGAGTTTACTGATGTCACCTAATAAAAACAAATAATATGATGAAAGTATGATACGTGAGTCTCCATCTAATATTGGGTCACGGAATGGGTAAGTCTGATTTGGTGTACGGTCGATAGTACAGTTTATATAACTTTATGTAACTGCACTGTGTAATGAAGGAGTAATGGCTTTAAATGAGTAGAAACTTTATCGGATTTTGATGTAGTGGTAGCGTAACTATCATATGCGACTGCTGTGCTTGAGGTCTCGAGTTCGATTCCCGGACCAAATTTTTGTATGATCTGCAAATATTTGTTTCGGAGTTTGGGTGTTTTCTATGTATAATATTAAATATTCACAGTAAAAGTATATATGTACTAGTACTTAGTACTAGTTAACAACTTAGTTGTTGTAGTAGCCATAGTACAATCTCTACTTAGGCCTGGACCATATAAAAATCGTCTCAAGTTAAGTATAAGTTCCGCTTAACTCTGATCTGTTGAAAAAAGTTTTAAGTTCGAATCAAATCTCAAGCGTCACTCATAGTATAGACTGCGTTCTCAATTACGTTTCTGCATTATCGAAATTATTGTTCCGTATCACGCATCAAATTTATTTGAACAAAATATATTTATCAAACATAATTTATATAAGAGTGGTTATTAGTTTGTATATAATACACTATTGGCTATTATATACTATATGTAAACATTATAAAAACAAGCAACCCGCCCCAAATTAAATATTATGAATATTAAAATAAAAGTGGCAAGATATTACCTATAACGGAACGTTTAAATTGTTATCAATACTTGTCAAGTTGAAGCGTCAAACTATGTTTTGATTTTTATATCTAAAATAATATTATATTTTTGTAATAAATCAAAAGGTTGTGGGTGACATTAATAACAACAAATGATTATTTAATCATA
Organism: Spilosoma lubricipeda; assembly: GCA_905220595.1. Classification (NCBI taxonomy): domain Eukaryota; kingdom Metazoa; phylum Arthropoda; class Insecta; order Lepidoptera; family Erebidae; genus Spilosoma; species Spilosoma lubricipeda. The sequence continues at coordinate 19,570,891 of HG992282.1, read as the reverse complement.
TGTTTTAATTAATATTACATTGATATTAAATATTTTATATCAATAATTTAAAAACATAATGTAAAATATTTATTTTTGAGTGTTTTAAGTGTATTGAATATCAATTAATGTGAATTGAAATATGTATGATAAGTAATTCTTTCGTAAATAAAGTAAGGTAAAGTTAATTTTTCCTTGTTGTTCAGAAACATCATCAACATTAAATACGTACATTTCTTCTAAAACGCCGTAGAAAATACCACTTGAGACTAAATTGAGCTTGTCTCAGGTGAACAGAGATCACATATGTCAAAATCTATACCTGAGAGGAGATTTTGACGTAAACATCGTTCTAAAATAAGCTATAGACAAGGATCCGTTGATCTTTACTCACTTGATTAACGATCAGTGAATCTTGTTTCAAGAGATGTTCAATAATAAAACCTCTTCTTAAAACTCACTAGTTTTTGTTAAACTAGATTTGCGACTAAGACGCCTTTTCAAATACGGGCCTTAGTTTGGGCTTAGATGGTGTTGTGTGTTAAATGTCTAAAAGTACACAACATAAATATTTAAAAGAAAATCTAAATCGCGCTAAAAATGTTTCCACATTATGTAAGTAGTTTTTGAATCGACTTCATATTATGAATGAAACATCTGAATGTCAAATGCTCTTTTGCTTGAATATCTGATTATTAATAATATGACTGCCATAGTGGGTCATCATGCTGCATTGTCCACATTCACATTAAGGATGGTGACCACCACTGGTGACGGCCCGAGGGGGTTTCCGCACGTTAAAAACAAGAAAAAAAAGTGGTTTAAGCGGTCGACACGCCCCTTTCTACTGCGCCAAGTGTTGTGGGTACAAATCCCACATGGAACAACACTTTGTGTGATCCACAAACAGTTGTTCTGAGTCTGGGATTTCTTTGTGTACATCGGTATGCGTGGGTCGGCTCGACCGGAGTGACACCACGGCCTCGTAGAAAACCGGTGTGAAACAGCACTCGCGCTGTATTTCACCGAGTGAGTGAGGATACAGGAGGCCCAAACCCCTCCCCCATCCCCCAAAGGCCGGCAAGACCCTAGTAACGCTTCTGGTGTTGCAAGTGTCCATGGGCGGCGGTAATCGCTTACCATCGGGCGATACGTCTGCTCGTTTGCCCCTTTTCTTTATATTAAAAAAAATGTTGTAAAGTCCCACGCGACACAGGAATATATATTTCTATGAAAATAAAATATGTAAATATTTTCGAAAGTTATACAAATAAATTAATATTACTTATATAAAGTAGACACTTAATTGGGATAAAATTAAACTTTGCGTCAATTAAAAAGTAAAAATATTTTATTTTGTCGCTACTCTTAAAAGTTTTCATCAATCAAAGATAAATTTGTATCTCATAAACAAAATTTACTTTCGAAAGTGAAATTTAACGAGCAATATATTTTTAAGTTACAGAAAAGAATAATTTGTGCCAATTTTGAAGGCGTTTCTTTTCAATTTATGTAGATACGTGTTTTAATAAATATAACAAATATTTATCTAACTTTTTAAGAATATTTTTTAGCTTTTTCATTTAAAACAAAATCTTAATACAATTATAGCATATTTCGACGAGCAAGTCTTGTAAATATAAATTAATATTTCGGACATCTAACACACCTAGTCCCAAGCTAAGCAGAGCCAAAGCCAAACAAACACCTAAACTCCGAAAAAAATATTTGCAGATCATACAAACATTTAATCAGACCCGGGAATCGAACCCGAGACCTCATGCACAGCAGTCGCGTACGCTACCACTGCGCCAACGAGGCAGTCAATCAGTTATTTTCCAATTCATTGACAATATCTGTGGACATCCTATGATTATTGTTAGCTCGACATTTTTTATTTATTTGACTGTACCTTTAGTTTTTGACTTACATTAATATTTAGACTTTGCATGTGAGTTCAGTTCATTTTTTTTTTTTTTTTTAATAAATGTCATTACAAAATGTACCATACAAAATATTTGCATACCATGAATATACTAGTAGAATGTATATAGGCCATGTATCCATTTAAGATACGTACTGTGTACACCTGCATTCTGGCAAATAAGGGATTATTATTATTATGTTAATGTCCAAAAAGTTTAAAATTAAAATAATTTAATAAACGTATAACAATGACGTCATCTCAACACTAAGACACTTTATCAAAACGAAATATTAACCACTAATACAAGAAAATAGAGACGTTGGCAATTTTAGAAAGAGAATCATCACGAAACACTTGCTATTTGGTTAAAGGTACAGGACTACAGGTTTTTATGGGTATGTTAATTAACTGGCAGCTATAGCACAGTTTAATACTATTATGGTTGCCGACGTTAACTTACAAATGTAAGGATTTGTAACAATCGCTAGTGTCTTTGTAATAGCATTAAGAAAGAGTGAATAAATAAACTTATTATTATTAATTGAAAGCTCCATCATTTAAGAACGAATTTAGATCTTTTATTTGCAAGAAACCACTTCTTGTTAGTTCCATTCAAATTTGAGATATAGTCTATTCTTAAAAGTGAAAATTTAAGAAAGAAAATCATAATTTATGAATTCCTTATTAGCCATTCTATCTTGATTGTAGATTTAATAATGTTGAAAAAAAAACATTCATGTAACATTTTAAGACTAGACTTTTAATAGAAAATTCGCTCTAAAATTCTGTTTTCACTTTTTATGTCTTTTTTCTGCGACACACGGTGACTGTAACCTTTTATATAATTCATATAAAGTTGAATTTAGTATAGTACCCACAAACACAAATGTGAGATCATAAAATCAACAATTCTGCGCATGTAATGGTACATGGCGGGACTGTTAGCTTTTATTGGGATTATGGTACTATAGGGTTAGGGTATCGTCTGTTTTTACGAGATGTTGAGATTAAAGTTTATAAATATGAAAAAAAAATGTATATGCAAGAATCAAACTACCTAAGACCGAAACAGATATTTCGTCCTGTTGTTCGTAAATACCATAAACGTGTTCTACAAAAACTAGTCCACTTTAATAGTGACCCGATCTGATAAAACTGCATTATTGCATTCTATTTTTGAAATTAAAAATAAATATGCCTATTTGGTTTGTATGAATGTATGAAACTTTAACTGAGAAAAGAGTAGAACGAAAAAAGATAATTAGTGGAAAAATAATGGTATAAGTGATATGTATAGTATGTCCCAAAATTAACAAATGGTTTGAATTTACCGTCATTTGTGCAGTAAAGTGTTGGCAACAGGTCAGGGTTATTAAAATAGAGCACAAAATCTAACACAATAGAACAAACATATTTTTATTATTAAACAATAGCATAAAAATTATTTAAGTTTAGAAGCTGTAGTCGCACTTCAAAATCATACCATTCAAGATGAAGCAGCAAAGGCTTTGTTAATCGTCAAAATTGCCTTTTAGGTTCGGAAAACACATAAGTGATTGTCGAAAAACAAACGCATCCACAATGTGTGACTGTTTATTGCCGATTTTGGGTTATAGGCATAATTGAACCATACATTTTTTTGAAATGAGACTGTTCAAGCAGTGACTGTTACTGGTACTCAAGATCGCGACATGGTAACACAGTTCTTGCTACTTCAGTTGGATGATATTAATAAAGACGATGTGTTATGTGCTTTTAATAATACATACATACCATGCAGTCCGTGAAATAATTCAATCACACATTTCCTGTACCTCGTGTACTATTTCGCTTGGGTAGCAGAAATGACCCCCTAGATCTTGTGATTTAAGACCCTTATTATTGAAATTATTTTATTTGTTTAAATTGAGTTATTTGAAATCAAAGGTCTATGTCAACAATGCCCAAAACTACTCGTGTATACAGGAGGGAAATAACGCTGTATGAACAAAATTCATACAGCGTTTAGTTTCATTTGTGACCATTTTGTATAAATGTGATTGAATTTTGTTGAAATTTCAATAAAAGAGTGCTTATGTTCCAACAAAGCTATAAAGTCCATTTGCCCGATATGTTATTCCTTTAAAATAACCGTATCATATGCATATGTATGTATACACGGTACATATACCAAAAATGTAGTTGAATTTTTTTTTGTCTGTCTGTTTGTTCCGGTTATCTCTGGAACAGCTGGACGGTTTTTGACGGGACTCTCACTGGCAGGTAACTGACGATTCAGGGAGTAACTTAGGTAACTTTTTTAGACTAACTTTATTCCGCGGCGTTACTCGCGGTACAACAATAACCGCGGGTAACAACGCGGGGTTCAGCTAGTTCAATATAAATCTTGCGTTAATTTTGGGACATCTTATATTATACATGTTGTTCAAAATTTTAAACGAAATCGAAGCAACCTATTACAGTGCAATTTTTAGATTACACAAATGGAGTTATCTATGTTACAAAATATTATTGCGGGGCAATCTGGACAATGAGAAACATAAAGACGATGATGGTAATATAAAACATTATATTAGCATAGAATTTCAGATGAGATTTATGTTTATGATACTCACCATTGTATTATAAAGCTAGTACCGATCGTATAGATTGGTGTAGACCGGTTGACGTCAAGGCTGGTCTCTGTAGAATTCATATTTAAGTCTTGTCCTATTAGCTACACTATTATTGTCTTGCTTGAGTTGGGTCCCGGCTGCGAACTTTTAGCTGTTCATCTGAAACAAAACAATTTAATGTTGGATTAAATATTGGTTACATAAAAAATTAGTCTTAGGAAGTTTTAATTACGAAATATTTTTTATAATTTTTTTAGGTTTTTTCATAATTTTATTATCTTTAATAAATAAAACTATACTTAATCAAAGACTATTTTTTATGTATCTGAAACTGAACGGAATTGATTCTACTGAAATTCATCTTTAACAAATTTGGTTGTTTGAAAAAAGGTATCTGTACCCTTGTCAAAGTGTGGTTGTTTTATGAGATTCGGTTGAGAAGTTAAGTCTCAAAAAAACAAACCCTTCTTTAGATTTAAGATAATATTAGAGCAGTGATGAAATTCATGAAAATGCCCTAAAGTACGTAAAGACATGTATCCATTGATATTGCATTGCATGCAATTAAAATATTTTTACCAAACATTGTAGCAATTATAGTAAACGATTCTTAAGTAAAACTTAATTTTTTCAGGTTTCATGCATTCATGCAACGTACGTTTTATTGATAATCTAATCCTCACCTGGTTTTATTACCAGACCATCGTTTAAATTTAAAGTAAGACTCATAAAAACGAATCATATTTTATGTTTCAGAATTTATTACTATTGTGTTGTCATTTTGACAGATGATAAAAAGTAATTAATTTGACTAAGGTGTCTCTATTGTGTGATGAGCACGAATATTTGTTTTACGTCTGGATGTTACTCTTCTATCTATACAAAAAAGGAATTGAAGTATCTGTCTGTTATTTCATATTAACAACTTTTCACCTAATGGACATGAAATTATACTATATACTTTAGCCGTGGGCTATATATCTGGGCCGTGGTCTTCAGTCCGGTCAAGCAGGCCCATTCATGCCGAAGCGTGGCTCTCCCACTCTATTTACAATGAAAATAAACTGCAGGAAATGTACAAAATAAAGTATCTCCAGAATTTGACTATCCAACCAACAATACCATGGACCTTTAGTCCATTAAATAACATAATGAGAGATGTATTAGAATCGTTTCATGACGCATGATGAGTTAACAATGGACGCTCATGTAATTGAATATACTGCAAATCAATAAGTTTAAACCCTATATTGAATTAAAGTTTTCTTAACCGTAATTTACTTTTAAATTTTAAGCCAAGACTCAACAAAATTTGACTGCAACTTACTAACGAGGCTGATATAATAATAATATTCAACTGAACACCTCTACTGGTCTTACCTATAGACTTTATACTTGCCTACGTCCCAAAAATAGTTAAAAACGTATCTATTTTTAAATCTACACGTTTCAAGCATGGATAAACAAATAAACATTTACAAATTACATTCTAATTTTACACCACAACATATTCCCGCCCTCACAATGTGAAAACACCCTTAGATAATGCGACCTATTTACAAGATAAACAGTACATTGAATAGCTATTATGTACCTCACTCAATGTCGTTCTATTCAAATCTCACCGTGGAAGATAAGGCGTATGGCAAACGGGCGCCCGACCACCGGTGGCCCGGAACGCTGGCGTCGTCCTCCATGCGATCACAGCCTTATATCACCTGAAAAGAAAGTGCTCGGTTTGATCGTTGGGCTGTGTTGGATTGTGTTCTTATTATAATGAGGTTGAGATACATGTATAAAACAAATTTAATACGTCTGTTAAACTTTCAAAAGTTTGTTATAATAATGTAAGGTAGTAAGTAGTTGTGGTTGTAGGTTATCTTTACTAATATATAAAGCTGAAGAGTTTGTTTGTATGTTTAAACGCGCTAATCTCAGGAACTTGTCCGATTTGAAAACTTATTTCGGTGTTAAATAGCACATTAATCGAGGAAGGCTGTAGGCTATGTATCATTACGCTAAAACCTACAGGAGCGGAGCACCAATGAAGAATGTTACAAAAACGGGAGAAAATTATCACGTTACGGGTTATAGGAGATGCAAACGAGGTTGCTTGGGTCTATTTTAGTTTAGTTTATATAGTTTAGTTTCTTTAGTAACTTTTAAAGTATAAATCGGTCACAAAAGTATATTTACGGTATCTAAATTAAATTATTTTATATTTCAATCTGCAAATTTCAAAGTCACAATAAAGGTTAGCAGAGTACTGATAGTGGTGAAGAACCTTGGTGGAGACCTATTTCCAACGGTGGGCATCTTTTGCCTGAGATGATGATTCTATTAAAATTAAATTCTATACTTAAATCTCTATATTCGTATTTTTTGATCGAATCTTCAATTTTTTTAATGTGCTACACTGGTCTACTGTTGTATTTTATACTATGACCAGATATGTATTTGAACCCATGGATATATGTAAATGCATACATAAGCATGTAAACTCATTAGTTCAGTGAGTGGTTCACTCGGTTAGAAATTTACAACCTCGAGGATTGTGTAAAGACAACATTTTCTCATAAAAATGTTTTTGTAATTGTTTAAATGTAAAATATTTACATTGACTTACCTATTCAAAATAGGTTTAATTCCGATTATTTCGATATGGTCATATATATTTTTGACTTTTTAAGTCTAGATAATTTCATAAAGATGAAATTATCAGAACTTAGAGTATTTTTTTTGAGTCACCACTGGAATATCTGGAATGGTTGGTTGGTTGGCTCATAGATATTATGAATAATTATTTTTATTACATTTGAAAGGCTGTATCTCTTTCAAATTTAATGCTCTTTGCTTCGCGATCGAATGATGAAATCGATATTATTTCTCAAATATAAAAGGCTTAGTAACGAAAACATTAGTAATTTGTTTTTGATCGATATGTATTTTGAATAGTTCAATCTGATTACCAAGTATATTGTTATTTTAGTCGCAATGCAGTAGTTGTAGCACACACTAATATAATTCGTCGGCAATATATTGAATGAAAAATATTATAACAAGGTGATAATTCACTGTCATTTATTTATCATACCTGTTACACCTGAAATGTCTTCTAAACCGATTTACTGAAAATCAAATCCCATTTTTTTATTAAAGTATACTCTGGAAAGAAAGAGGTTCTTGATTTATCACTTTTTTGTTAATATGTCAGGATATTGAATAATATCTTAAAGGGGGGACATTTTAAAGGAAAACTAAATGTTTTATTTATCAGTTAATTAAAAAGAAACATTAATTTGCTTTATTTTGCTTTTAAATCAAGAAAATAGTACCAACAGGTATGGTTTCACTAGCTTTATTTCAGCTCACTAAAACTTCAATTTTTGTGGCGGTAGCTATATTCATCATCAGCCTATCGCAGTCCACTGCTGGACATAGGCCTCTACAAATGCACGCCACTTAGTTCAACCTTCGGCTTCTCGCATCCAGCTCCTGCCAGCCGTCTTGCGCAAATCATCACTCCACCTGGCCTGTGGACGTCCTACACTACGTTTACCGAATCGCGGTCTCCACTCAAGAACATGTTAACCCCAACGGTTATCGGTTCTACGGCAAATATGGTAGCTATATTGGAACGTATCAAACTTTAAGCTGACCTAAATTCAATAAAAATACAATAAACGCGGCCACAAGTGCAAAAAGACAAGACAATAATCGTAGCTAATTTCAAAGTCTCCCAAACACTATTAGTTTTCAGGCGGAAAGAAAAACTTAAGATTATATTTCAATAACGTAATAAAGAAACCATTTAGTTCATTTTTTAAATAAATATTCATTTTGTATGATACTAGCCGACCCACGCAACCTCGTTTGCGCCTTAAATTGCCCGTAGCGCGAAAATTTCCCCCGTTTTTTAAACATTCTTCATTGTTGCTCCGCTTCTATTGGTAGTAGCGTGATGATATATACCTTATAGCCTTCCTCGATAAATGGACTATCCAACAACGAAAGAATTTTTCAAATCGGACCAGCGGTTCCTGAGATAAGCGTGTTCAAACAAACAAACAAACAAACACAAACAAACAAACAAACAAACTCTTCAGCTTTATATATTAGTATAGATTTAAATATCATTATAATGTTAATGACTGTCAAACTTCTCTAACTTGCATGCTAATTCATTTTTAATGACGGTCTTTCACTTTAAAATTTCATAAAACTTTCTTATGCCTTTGGTTGTATCCACAACATACAACACTACTGTATATTATTAATACACTGTTATGATTTGCTTAAAAGAACTGATAGTCATCGTCAAGAAACAAGTTTAAAAAGGAGTAAAATAGGCAGTACAGAAACACTAAGGAAGTAACTCTATGCAGAAGATATAGTTAGTTACTTAACTTGGACTTGTATCACTTACATCCGACCTTTCACACTCATTTGTCGTTGTTGGGTAGTTTTTAAAAAACCTTAAAAGCATAATAGCACTGAAAGGAGAAGAATATTTGAAATAAGTCCTTACCCAATCAGTCTGCTTAGATTAGAAGGCCTTAAGGATATGTCTATCAGAATCTTTAAAGGTTGTAAATGATGACGGTATACCTAAACACACCAATTCTATTATTTTCACACAAGACCTTCAAAGTATTTTTACAACCTTCTAAAGTAAGTAATCAAGTAAGCCCTTAAAAAAAACTACTAACGACGAAGGTCAGGTTTTGAATACTCAAGATCAGTATACTTAAGAGGTCAAGACCAGCCAAGGTTGAGGTCATTGTAGATGAGATAACAACTATGTTCGAATCACTTTATTAGAGACTTTGCGAGTAAATAGAATTCTACATAATTGGAAAATTCTTCCACAGACTTTGTCCTTATCACTATTTATGTACATTTTTGCTCGCGGCTACGCTCGCATGTTTATCAGGTATCAGCTTAAATTGTAGCCAATGTGTTATCTTGTTAAATAAACTGTGTTACAGTAAAATTTCATCTAAATCTGTTCAGTAGTTTTTGCGTGAAAGATGATGGTCAAACATCCAAACATCCATTCGAGTACTTTCGCGTTCATAATATTATAGGACAAATATGTGGTACAGATCATAATTATACGGTTCTATGTGCTTAATAGTTTTGTCTTACCTTTTGTTTAGCCTCTTGCGGATGCCCGAGTCGGATCAATTGTTCAATCTACAAATAGTTTGTAGTTTGAGGTTTTCTTTTAATAGTACTAGCTGTTGCCCGCGGCTCCACCTGCATGTTTGTCGATTATCGCGGCAAATAGTAGACTATGTGTTATTTTGTTGTATAAACTATATAACTGTAAAGTGTCATCCAAATCTGTCCAGTAGTTTTTGCGTGAAAAAGTAACAAGCATACACATTCACAACCTTTCACCTATATATATGAGTGCGACAAATAGTAGCCTATGTGTTATTCTGATGTATAAGCTATATTACTATAAAGTTTCATCCAAATCCGTTCAATAGTTTTTGCGTGAAAGAGTAACAAACATCCATCCAAACATCCATCCATCCTTACAAACTTTCGCATTTATAATATTGGTAGGAGGTAGGATTATAATATTGGTAGGATTGATGTATGAAAAAAGTATGTAAGTGTTTTATCAGACTATCTAGTTTATGTAATATAAGCTCTGCCTAATATGAAACCAGATGATATTGCGTGAAAAAAAAATGCATTAATATTTAGAAGTGCCGACAAATTTGTGAATAAATTTTGAAAAAATGAAAGGTATTCTATGCCTGTGCATTTCATTTAGACAAAATACAAAATAAGATCGATATTGAAAGTAATAATTGGCCAATCTGTGTTACATGGTTCCATGTTCTAGGGAGCTTTTATAGTTTTGTTTTATGATATCTTTTGTTTGTTCTCTCGCGGCTTAACTTAACTAGTTTCGGATATTTCTATTTTCAAAATTTCGTACCGAATTCTTTCTTAGAAAAGAATATTTGAAGAAAACTTATTAGGAGTACTGCCAATCTAACATATTTTTTGTGCTCTAGGGGAATATAGTGGTAGTCTAGAAGAATTCCCTTGTATAACATACATTTGTCACCTCAGATCATATTCTAAAAACGACGATCATATTCTAGCGACTTGATCCTTTCTTTAAAATTCTGGGGTTTTCTCTCCTATAATATGTAGTTGACATGATAACACATCAGGTAAGACATTCTGACGAACGACGTGACGTCATCATCGCTGTCGCTGGTTCTGATTGGTTAATTTCGTGTCATGTTGCTATCACGTGGTAACTGGATAGTGACGTCATCTCGGGGAGCTCACCGAATGCGAGATCTTGTTTTCTTAGACCATGGTAATTGACTGGTCTCCGTTGAGACTCGCCACCGTGGCCAAACTCGACCAGGAGAACACCATCATACATAAAAACCTCCCTCTTTAACCAGTATATCTATAGCTGCTGTACTTCTTATTCTATTGATTTCACTAACACCAAAAAGAGCAATGCAGATGAAATCTATTGGAAGCTACTTCAAAATAATTTAGAGAAATCCGAAAAATACCTTATCCAATTTCTAAAGAAACAAATGCAGTTGTAGGCCTTGGTTTATTTTAAATCGATTAATGGAAAAAATTTTTAGAAACTTACCTTTGAAAAATAGCCGAATTTTTCATAGACATTTTTATAAAAGCTACTAAACTAGCAGGTTTTGTTCAAACACAAAAGCTTTAGAATATCAGCCCAATTTATTCCTTTCAATTCAACGATTACTTCGTTTTATACCTTTGCTAAATACAACCAATATCAGGATGGGTATAACAAGTTATTTATACTTTCATTGTTCCCCACGCAGTGTAATGGTGAACTCAACCGTGCTAGGTCGAAATAAAAGGGCTCGAAGGTCGGCTCGTTGGACCATTACCTCAACTATGTATATGTTGCTCATCATATGGATATTGTGACATAGATATTTTCTATGTTATTTCATCGAATTCTGAGTAAAAGTAAGTTTTTTATCAGTTGCCATGGAACATTGTAACTACAGTATACGATCTGTGAAAGTCATGTTATTCAATTCATATTTGAAGCACTGAGCCTTCAGTTCACATTTAATGTTGAAGAAGAGCCCACGCAGTAGAGCTACGCGGATTTTACTACCCTCACACAGAAAAGCCACATAAAATAACAGTGTCCGTGCTGTCGTGTTTCGTTGGTGAGTGCGAGGCCGGAAGCCCAACGATGCAGAAGCATCACTAAGCTGCCATGGTGTGGGTTATGATACTGAATTGTCTGCTATCGCAATGAGTATGGTGTCCCACTCTTAAATTCTGTTTAAGCTTTCCATCAGGCAGAGTAGAGTCATTTAGGCAGCGCCATATAAAAAAAAATGCATTAACGGAATGGGGTAAATTTTATTTTAAGAGGAAACTTCTTGGTGGCTGGTCAGTTTGTTGGCATATTATATCTCGAGTCGAGTCATGACCAAATACGATATTAATTACCAATTTCAAGATTTAGGCACCACATAAACATCTTTAATGTGGTTACACCATGACCCAATCAACATTTATTACAATATATTTATGAAACACCACACATACGCTTCCCAAAGTAAGTGAACGTTATTAATTTTACAACATAAACCATAAATAATTATAGTGTATTAGTAAAATCGGAAAAATAAAATCACGCACTTTGTTCCACACGCACTTCATAACACGTTTAATGGCTACTTAAGCACGCATTCACTTGTTTCTGATTTGCTCGAGAACCGTGTAATTGCTTAGTTTATTGTTGTAAAACTAAACTTTTTGATAATAAATAAAACCAAACCACCAAAGAAAGTATTTAAAGGGAAGGGAAACTTGAACCAAACTCTTTAAATCCATATGCCTAGCATTGTACGGTAGGCGTAAATCATTTTTCTAAGGCGCAACCTATTTCTAGCAGTGAACTATTAAGGCCATTTGATGATGATATGCTCTGCCTGATGGAAAGCATTAGCAGAATCTAAAAGTAGTGGCCACCATACTCATAGAGAATGCAGACAATGCAGCATGCTGACCCATACTAGGGCGGCCTATTGAGATTCTTTTGAATCATTGGGCCTTGTCACGTACTCACTATCGAAACACGACGTCACAATTGTCATTTCAAGTTGATCTTCTTTCAAGATGATGAAATAGTATTTTTGTTTAGCACAAAATTTAGGAATTCTGGAGTATTGTAATACATACAAAATACTGCACGTAACAATAGTTTCATTTCCATGGTATAGAGAGGGGAGAGGAAGAGGAGCAAAATGTTACCCGATAGTTAGTGACTACCTCCACCAATGGACATTTGTAACTCGGGAGTCACTAATGCTTTACCACCCTTTCAGCTAATGCTCTCAGAATAATATAAAGAACTCAGCACCCTCGTGGAGTTTAGATTCTCTTATAAAGCAACGAAATAATAAAAAAAAAAACAGCCCATGAATGGCATAGTGGTTTAAGTTATCATGTCGTCGCTTTCTATTACACTGAAGTTTACAAACTTAAGGTACAGTTTCACCAGTTCCTAATTTAGTTTTTGATAGTTACGTATCTGCCATTTAATACCATTTCTAACCAATTTCAAAAAAAGGAGGAGGTTTCTCAATACGACCGTATATCTTTATATATATAATTCTTCTGTGAGTGTGTATGTCACTGAACTACTCTCAAACGACTGGACCGATTTTGATGAATTTTTTTGTGTGTGTTCAAAGGGATCTGGGAATGGTTTAGATTCACAATTTTGTCCGCTGGACAATGTGTTTTTAATTAATTTTTAATTTATTAGTAGTTATGGCAAAACGACGTTTGCCGGGACAGCTAGTTTATATATATTTCTTTTATGTGTGTTCACGGATAACTTCATCGCTTATGAACCGATTTTGATGATTCTTTTTTTTTTATGGAAAGGAGATATCCCAACGGTGGTACCATGATAAGGACACTAAGGTTTGATTATGGCATCCAAGAGAAATCGAGTCAAACCTTGAAGTCGGTTTTATGTTTGTTAAAATTTTACTTGTACAGATAAAAGTTCTGATTATTACATGCTTAACTGAACATAGCATAATATTGTGTCTCTATTCAAGAACTGAGAAATCGAAACCTCTAGTTATTTTACACAAGAGTTGACACTAGTTTATCAGGGAATTTATAAGCAGGTCGAGAAATTGGTTCTAAGTCACTAATATAACAAACCATTACATTTATTTTTCAGACGAAAAATTTTCCAATCAAGAACGTGGTGTCGCAGCTTACCTCATGGTCAAATGAAAGTCGTGTTTTCTTCTCTACGAGTATTATATTAAAACTAATTGCCTACACGAAATAAGTAACTTTATAGTTTCGCGACTTTTATACGGAAATCGTAACAATTATTATGAAACTTAAGTTATTTCCATCATCTTTACCTAAGATTTCTTATGGAGAACTCCTGCATAAATCAGATGTGTTGCAGAGTAGTTTACAAACATACATAAAACGAACACAACGAACGCAGGCTTAAACCAACACTTTGTGTATAGCACTAAATTAGTGTGAGATTTGAATCCATAAGACTTTACTTAGGCGAAAGCGGTGTGGCGATGGTTAAAGCCACTAACCATGCAGTTAAATTCATTTAGAATTTGTATTCCTTTAATATTGCTCTTAGTGTTATGAAAAAACTAGCTGACCCACGCAACCTCGTTTGCGCCTTATATTGCCCGTAGCGTGAAAATTTCCCCCGTTTTTGAAACATTCTTCATTGTTGCTCCGCTCCTATTAGTAGTAGCGTAATGATATATACCCTATAGCCTCCCTCGATAAATGGACTATCCAACACCGAAAGAATTTTTCAAATCGGACCATCGGTTCCTGAGATTAGCGTGTTCAAACAAACAAACAAACAAACTCTTCAGCTTTATATATTAGTATAGATATGCAAAAAAGGAAGAAAACATTATATTGAAATTGAATTGGGAGAAATCGTTTTTATTGGTAAAAAACAGTTTAAGTAATTTGATATAATCACCTTATGATAATTACTTAATATAAGGATACCTCTGCATTGTATTAATATTGTTCCTTATTAATATAGTACAATATCATCAAATTACTCTTTACCAATAAAGGTATTCAACTTTGCCTTCCTTAACAATGAAAAGCTTCGTTCACTTCACTATCAGATGACCTCGTTAACTGTAATTAATCATTAAAAACCCCAGTCACAGTTATCATTAAAAATTTCCAGTTTTATCATTAAGCCGCTTTATCCGAATAATGAACTCACGGCAGACGGTTTTACTGAAAACCACCGAAAAGACAATGGTTATGAAACATAAATTTCTAATTTCTAACTCATTTATTCTCTTTTACCTATATTTTATTAACAATGACTTAAAATGAACTTATTCAGAGTTAGTTTCTTAAATATTCTTGTCTGCAGATATCTGGATTGGAAAGAAGTATAAAAACCATTTTTGATTTTTTATTTCAGGAATCCGGTAATTTTGTACCTATAGGTACCTATGTATCACACTTTTTTTTTTCATCATGAGCCTATCGCAGTCCACTACTGAACGTAGGTTTTTATAATTCCACGTCACTTGGTTCGATCCTCGACTTCTCGCGTCCAGCTGCACGTAGTGTGTGACGTCCACAGGCCAGGTGGAGTGATGATCTGTCTTGTATGAATATAGTCGTGTATATGTATGTCTATGTACGTATTACTGTATATATTTATCTTTTCCAATATATTAGTCTCTTTTTTTTAAACTAATTGTAGTAACTATGAAAACCACTATAATTATTCCACTATATCTATAATTTCTAGTAAGTGCTCCTACCTTACCTTTTCTCTGCATCGCTCAATGGGTCGACTGGCAGAGAATGCCGTAGGCATTAAGTCCGCCGATGCATGTATTAGTGCATAAAGATATAAAATGAAATAAATAAATGATCTGCGCAATACGGCTGGCATGAGCTGAATGCTACATTTATTAATTTGTACCAATTTTACCCGACTGCCGAAAGAAGGAGGGTTATGTTTTTCGAGTAAAAGACTGTATGTATGTATATTTTTAGAGCCTAAACGACTTGTAGTATTTTTATGTGAGTAGTGTCAATAGATTCGTCTTAGTCGTGAGAATGACACTGGGATCATCGAAATAATAATAATAATAAATATTTGGATTTGTCTCACGAGATTGTCGACATGTGGAATGTGGATTCGGCGATCATTGTTCCGATAGTCGTTTCTGCTCACGGATTGATAGCCAAGAGCCTCGACCAACACCTTAAGAGGCTCACGTTAGAGGGCTGGATCAAGGGTCTGATGCAGAAGGCAGTCCTTCTTGACACGGCACGTATAGTGAGGAGGTTCCTGTCTTTGGAGCCCTAACCACCGGTTTCTTGGTCCCTGTACCCGAAGTCGGTGGTTTACTATTTTTTATATTTTTAAATGTATTTGTTTTTTATATTTATATTTAAAAATGTAATTAATATGTATTTATAATTGTAATAAAGAGAATAATAATAAATAAATAATAAATATTTCGAACATCTAACACACAACGCCATCTCCATCTAGTCCAATAAAAAGAAAACGCAGTCGGGTTTATTAATTAAAATAGTTGTTTATTTGTTTTTTTATTTTTTTTTATTATTTTATTATTTGGGGGTTTTTATCCTTTCGGATATGACAACCCCATTGTACCCATTACAACTAACATTGCTTTAACCTATTTAAACTAATATAAAGGAGTCACTGCGGGCTTAGTCATGCGACAGAGTATCTTTGCTTCATTAGATGTAGGCGCCGATAGAATCATTTGAGGGACTCCTATGTCACATGAATTTACCCCCAGTGCCACCATTAGAGTTTCCCTATCTCGGCGGTTCTTGACACATTCCATCAGAACATGTTGTATATCTTCTTGTACACCACACACATTACAATTTGGTGATTCAGTTTTGTGCATCAAGTACGCAAATTTGTTTGATGGAATGTGTCCTGATCTTAGCCTGAGTATTGTTTTAACTAACTCTCTGTTAAATGTACATTCTGTGAACCATTATATACGAAGCGGTCCAGATTGTATAGACTTATACCAAATTCCTTTATCTTTGGATACTTTACTGAAATGCTCTTTCCATTTGTAAAAAGTAAGTGACTTAAATTTGTGTAGCATTTCAGTATGATCAGGTGGTACATCAATTTCAATTCCTTCTGAACACCCTTTTTTGGCTGCTTTGTCTGCCACTTCGTTACCACGTACTCCAACATGAGACGGAATCCACTGCAACTTCAGCGCTCTATCATTTCTTTGCAGTTGTAGTATCTTCTCAAGTATCATATAGGCTATCGATACACCTCTAGCACCAGAGGCGCATCGAGCCAAATGCTGCAATGCACTCTTACTGTCTGATATTATAACGGTGTTATTCCAATTTTTATCAATCACAAATGATAGGGCTTCCGAATCGCAACGAGTTCCGCCGACATTATAGTTAGTTCAGTCTTAATGTTAAAACAAGATTGACTTTGCACAGACACTACATAATAGGCTGCTCCCAGAGTATTATCCATCATTGAACCATCTGTAAAGATTTTGTGCCAGTTCATATATTTTTCGTTTAGCTCGTCAATTATACTACATTTTAACGTATTGTATTCATACTCCGCCTAACCTTTCGATATGCTGTCTAGGTCTATATTTATTACATCTTTAACGTTTATACTAGTTACCCATGTATTTAATGAAAACATTAATAAAGGATAAGTACAGTGGATTTTATAAATTTTAGTCTCTTCATATGTAGATGCAAGCAAGGGTTTTTTCTTTCTTTGCCAATATTCTGTGTGACACAAGTTGCTAAGCTTACTTAACAAATCAACATTTACATTGTTGTCCCACGATTGACTTTTTAAGCAAAACTTGTATGCTAGGTATTGTCTTCATATAAAAAGTGGTGGTAAACTAAGCTCACTTTCCATAACGTGTATTGGGGAGCTTTTAATAAATCCACCGATAATTCGTAAGGCCTGGTTCTGTACTTTGTCTAACTTAGACACTTGATGTTTATTTGTTGCAGTTAACAATATGTAGCACAGATTAGTTTGTGTGAGTCAAATAGTTTCTTGGGAGAGCACAGTAATAATAATAATTATGTTTTTATTTTCTCCTACAAAATATATGTTACAATGATACGCTTATAATGTACATTTTTGTGGGAGCCAGGAAGCCAAACTAAGATAAACCCTGGATAGATGTAATGGATTAAAACAACACACATTAATAAAAATATTAATGTTGTGTGATATAATTCTACATTATTTACAAGTATGTTATGGCAGTCATTTTCAGTCAACTTTACTAAATACCTTTAGAAAATAAATAAACAATGACAAATGAAGTCATAAGCATTTGGATACCTAAAGATTGTAGTCTTCGAAAGCAAAATACATTAATTAGTAATGCGTCATATGACAGCTATTTTATCTATACATCTATGATTAATTTTACATTAATTTCATAGATTAATGTCCAATAATGTGTCTCATATGTAAATTATACAAATAAAATAAATAAATAAAAATAAAAAAGCCTTTATTTGATCCTGCTACATTACTTCTTAATATACTATTTATTACTATAACACTATGATTATGATTGTTTATTAGCAAGGTCCCCAGGTCGGGTAAAGGCCTCCTCCAATGATGTCCACTTTTCTCTATTCTGTGCTATTTGCCACAACAGTTATACAAATAATGCAAACATGTAATTTTTTAATTGTAACTGTTTTAAAAATGAAGTTTTTTATCCAAATACTAACTTACTAAACTACTGAGCTGATTTTAATGAATAAGGTGTCAATAGATTCGTAAATAGTCCGGGAGATTAAGGCTGTATACATTTTATCAAAAGTTTTAAAGCAGTCGGGTCATTGTTTGTTTTACTTTTTTTTTGTTTAAAATGTAGAGAAACAGTCTTCTAATATTCCTAAGGTTGTCAAATTATATACGTACCTACAAGTTATTTAGCTTTTTTTCTGGTAAACCTAAATCTGTACTTTATACAAATGCCGTTTTTCCATTAATTTTTAATAGTACTTAGCGGTACTGCCTGAAAGTAAGTCTATCTCCTCTCCAGTGCATTTACTCTCCAGTATGTATGAGCCTACCGAAGTGACTCTTCTCAGCTTGATGAAAACCATGGGTACAATTTAAGAGTAATAGTTGCCATACTTAATGCAAATACTGAAAATGCAACATTGGAGCATGAAGACCCACACATGGCGGCGGCCTATTAAGATGTTTCTGCATTATTGGGCCTCCGATTTTGCACTCTCGAACGGCATCACGAATGCAGTCACTTTTGTTTGGTTTTCTGTGAGTGGGTAGTAAGACTCTGTCGAGCCGGCCCATTTATGCTGAAAAAAACAATAACGCAAAGCTTCATTTCTATTTCTGTTTGCGAATGCTAATAATAAAGACAGGTGCGACCCAAAATGTTAAAGCATCGTTAAATGGCTCATTTGGTTCGACTGGAATTACAAAGTTGCTAACGAGGAGAACAAATTAGAATTATCCAATTTGTTCTCTAATTAGTTGTTTGTAAATAAATGTAATAACACCTTCAGTTATTTAAACAGTTTTAGGCTTTTGAAACATAATACTGAAATATAATTTTGAAAAATATTTACTTTAAAGCAAGTTAACATTGCTTTTTTTTATTTTTTTTATATGATTTACCTGCCAAAGTGATTCTGTTCAGCCTGTTGGTGAGCTCAAGCAAATTCCAACAGTGGGGGCCACCATACTCACTGCGAAAGTAAACAATGCAGTATGGCGTCCCACACTACGGCGGCTTAGTGAGATGCTTTTTCACGCCCCGCTTAAAGGACCCGGGATCATAGTAGGAGGGAAACACGTGCGCTGGTAGTGAGTTCCAGTTTTTAACTGTTCGGCACAAGAAGGAAGAACCAAACCGCTTGGTTCGAGAGCGTATTTCTACCACTCTGAGGCGGTGGCTTTCAAGGCCTGCACGTGTTGATCTGAACAGGAAGGGAGAAGGTGGGATCAATTGGAAGAGCTCTTCAGAGCACTCTCCATGGTAAAGGCGGTAGAGGACTGCCTTAGAGGCGATATCTTTCCACAACTGCAAAGGTTCAAGGAACTCGGTGGCATCGGGACTATTGATAATGCGATAATTGCTATAAAATAACTTTAGTGATGTTTACGAAGTGCTTAAGTCATTGTCTTAAGTGGGCATTACTTATGTTTTACAATTTAAATTTCACATAAAAAATTACACAAAACTTGAAACTCACTCACGAAATAAACAAAAAACAGACTCATGGCTGACAAAAGCTGGATGCGAGAAGCAGAGGGTCGAACCAAGTGACGTGCAATTGGAGAAACCTATGTCCAGCAGTGGACTGCGATAGGGCGATGGTGATGATGAAGAGGTGAGTAATATGTAATATTTGATCGATACATATTTATTTGTAAAACCACAATAAGATGAGAGAATTGAATAACATGTTTTTAAATATAGTGCCTATTTAATAGCCTGAATAATTTACTTTTTTAGAAACAGCAAACATTGTTTTACTGTTCGTTTATTTTTTGTAACTAGCTGTAACATTTTTTTTCAGAATAAGATTATCCAAGTATGTCCTAGATAATACCAGCCAAAAGTTGTTTGTATACTTTTCATAGAATCCAAATAAAATTGAGAGAAAATCAGATTCCTAACTCATTCACTTAAATAGAAGGTGAAAACTGGAAATATGACAATTCAGAATTTAGGCGCAACTATTACCGAATTTTGCAAACCAGTACAGATATCTGTATCATTTCATCTACTAGAATATTTAGAAACAACATTAAAATACAATTAGCATGTAAATTGGAAACAGTCTAGAAATTAATAGAAACAGATAACAAGTACAGAAACACGCTGTTCATTATTCTGTGTTCAGCGATATTGCACATAATGATACCCCCGATTTTGAGCGTTCTTATAATTGGGATAGTTTGTGGATTAACACGTTTACAGCTTTTTGAAGAAATATACCTTGTTATTGCTGGGTTCGAAGCCAAAATTCGGAAAAAGGATTTTTTATTATCTGATTTGGATGTAGATTAAATCTATACTAATTATAAACGCGAAAGTTTGTAAGCGTGTATGGATTGATGTTTGATACTCTTTCACGCAGAAACTACTGTGCGGATTTGGATGAAACTTTACAGTAATATAGCTGATATATCAGAATAACACATGGGTTCCTATTTGCCGCGATAAACGACATATACGCGGGCGAAGCCGTGAGCAGCGACTAGTTTATATAAACTTTATATTTTGACTGTTTCCTTTTTAAGTTGTAAGCACGATATAAGATTTTTCCTTTTTTGAAAATTGTAACTCTAAATGAGAGAAATAAGGATTTTTTTTAAGACCTTGATATTTGTACTCGTCTGGGGCAGGCGAGTACAACTACCTAAGTGGTGGTAACTTCATGATTTTTTATGTGAAAAATCTTAATAAAATAGTTTGATTTTCGAATAAAGTAAAACAAAACAATGTATAGTGGTGCAAAATGTTAATGAAAATGAAAATTTTAAAACTCTGTAAACAAAAAGAGGAAAGTATGAAAATTTTTATTCTAACTTTACATATTCAAAACAGAGAACCCAGAGACAGGGAACAACATATAAGCGTATCACCGAGGCCTTCCAAATAACATGCTTCGAGGAGCACGTGAGTTCCATCGTTAATATGAACGGCGGTCAACCATTGCGTAGGTCGATCGATTTGTGCGACGTAATAACCCTTAACTCAATACGCTGGAAAATGTGAAAACACCGAGAGTGACAAATCTGTTACACAGTTTAGAAAACAATCGAGGAAAATAATTATGTTAAAGTATCAACAAGTGATCACAAGTTATTTCATATGAATTGCCAAGAGTTCCATAGAATTTATGCAGTCGTAATTCATCCTTTCTAGATATTATTACGAATTAAAAAATCAAAGTTTTAGCTAATAAACTAAATTAACCACCACCAAAAAGATGATTTAACCATCAATTCGTTTGTTTTGTGTTATTACTATTCGAAAAATATGCAAAAAGAAAGATGACAAATCTAAAGGTTCTTTTCAGTTCGTTTGAAGCTAATCTAATCCAACTAATATCTTTAAACGCTTAATTCTTGTATATATCTATACAAATAAATAAAATTGCAGTGTCTATTTGTAATATTAAAAGAACTGCTTCTTAATAAATGCATATGTATGTATACCTGTACATATACCAAATTTTTTTTTTTAATTTTTGTCTGTCTGTCTGTCGGTCTTCCTGTCTGTTTGTTCCGGGTAATCTCTGGAACGACTGAACCGATTTAACGGGACTTTCAATGGCAGAAAGACGATGATCTAAGGAGTGACTTAGGCTAGTTTGTTTTCAGACTAGCTTTATCCCACGGCGTTACCTGCGGTACAACGAAAACCACGGGTAACACCGCGGGGTTTAGCTAGTAATATATATGTCGGAGAACGAGTAGATTTCTTAGGTTTTAATTTGAATTCGTGTTTATTTCAATCGATTATTCGAAACGTCACACTGTGCATCGAGAAACATGGCAGTTTGGGTGGAATCTGTGGACGGTGATGCAAAAGAAGGCGCACTGATTATTTGTTATTAACGATGTGATTACGTCTTAGTTTACTTACAGCTTGATTTAATAATGTCGTTTTAGTTTTAGTCGATTCTGTAAGCAATATTAAATTAAATGTTACTAAAATGTGTGCGGGTAACACCGAATATAGTGGTAGGTGTCACCACTAGTTAAAGCGAGCAGCCGGTATAAAAGAGAGCGGCCGCACGAGTTGCGGGACTACTAACCTTTTGGCTCTTAATCTAACTACCCACCGTTTCGTATTGAAGTAAAATAGAATCAACAGATCAGTTGAGTACGGGCATTGTACCAGGAAGGACAAGCTGTAAATAAGCTAAGTACATAGGCTTCTTAATTATTGTGATCAACTATTAAACGTTTGTAACTAATAAGTTAAGATTTAAAAGAGTGGCCATGAGTTTCTTTGCCAGTATTCTTCTCATAAGGCCCTACGCATTTGGAAACTGGAGGTTATGGATTGACACGGACGTTCGGTGGATTTTGGTGTTCTCACCTAATTCACTTTGACAATGTTGTGCCGATCTATGATTTTAACTGTAGCTTCATTGATTCAATAAACTATTGGAATTCTATATTGTCTTTGACTGTGCAAATAAACCCTACCTACCAACGTGTGTAATAATGAAGATTGATTACTAGACTAGATTAGACTTGATTAAGAGCGATTTCTATTGCTTTAAATCATGAGTGCCACTTGACAAAATATGCAAGTGACGTCGGCGAAACTGACGTCACCGTTTCTCAATAACCGCTTCGACCGATCGCCACACGTATGACTCCGACATCAGAAGTGGGATTACCTGTGATACCCCTAGAGATTACCTGTGAATTACCCCTGTGGACTAACCCTAGTGATTACCTGTGAATTACCCTATGGATTACCTGTGAATTACCCCTGTGGACTACCTCTAGAGATTACCCCCATGAACTACCCCTATGGATTATCCCTATAGATAACCCATAACGGATCAGGAACAAAATACAGGGCAGATTGCTATTATTTTATTTACGTTTACCCTACGTTAAAAAAAAATATTTTCGATACGTAATTAATTTGTGCTATACGAGAACCGCCAACTAGTGAGAGAACTACTCCGACTGTAAAAGTGAAGTGATGTGTGAAAAATACAAGCGCTGTCACAGTTGTGGCAAAATCAAAAGGTTACATAATCCAGTAAAGATTAGGACAATTTTAGTCGTGACAATATTGCTAACACATAATCTGAGATTTCAGATACTACCTCGCCTGACAGTCGAAGGAAACCAAAGTGCAGAGGACTATTACTTGAACCTTATTCAAGTGTGGTGTCATAGATACAGTTCCAATATGAATGCCAAGGCAAACGATTTACAAACCGAGTAACCAGTGAATGTCAGGTCCATCTAACCAGCTCTAGTTCAGCTCCAAGAAAGATTTGGTGAGAAGTTTTCATTTTATTTTTAATGCCCTTTAATGAGACAAATTCTGTCAGATAGATTTCTGGGCCAACGACAATATAGTGCAGTAATATTATTGAGGGTAGGTAACGCCCGCCCTTATTGTAACATAGTATTGTGTATTGTGTGGTCCACAAATTCTTGCCCTGAGTCTGGGTGATTTTTGTGTACGTTTTATATCCTTTTGTGAGGTCCCCCGTGACACAGGATGTTTATTCCTAATGGGAGGGTTGTCTTTTTAATAAAACAAGAAATTCTGTCAAGAAATGCACTGAATAGTATTTCCTGTAGTAGGTACACGATTACTGTATTTCAAACGACATAATTGTTTAAAGAAAAGAATGAAAATCTGCTTGCATTAGGCTTTTCAGTTGTAATTTTCGAAAAGTTCTTAAAAGTAATAAGGTCGTTTCTATTGGTGCCTACGTTCTCTTATAAAATGAGGATCGCAATCAAATTAAATTAAACCCACAGTATAAAGGTCCTTACGTGGTCGCCGAAATACTAGAGAGAGAGACCGCGAATTTGCTGTCCACACATATTTTCTACCAACCATTGATCATCTACACTCGCAGTAATCAAAGTGAATACAGACCCTCAGATACGCACTAGTGAAGTCCCTATTGATTTGTCCGATGCACAAGATGTAGAAAACAATGATCCTTGAATAGTTTATTAGATTAATCGAAGTCTTTATTTTGTTCGTGAAGAATTATTTGGAATGTATTTTGACGTTTTAAGTTTATTTTAAATAATAAACAAAGTTATTTAATTACAAGGGATGTAGTGTTGGTAACCTGGTTTCACAACCTGCTTAGGTCTCGCTGGTCATTTGTAGCCGTAGCTCGTGCAGTACTTATCTGTAGAGAGTGCGCGGTGCGCATCTGGCTATGCGAATGTTAGTCGCTGGTTAAGTGACAATAAAAAGATCTCAAACTCTGGTTAAGAGTTGAGCAAAATGCTGCTGGTGAAGTGGTTATTCGCAGTCGCTGGTTAAGTGACTACGATATGTTGCTGGTTAAGTGACAATAAAAAGATCTCGATCTCTGGCTAAGAGTTGAGCAAAAAGCCGCTGGTGAAGTGGTTATACGCAGTTGCTGGTTAAGCGACTAAGTCAAAACGTCTTAACGCTGTTACTGGCTGTTTAGACAGGGGTGCTGAACCTAGTTTAACAATCATTATTGTTTGTACTAAGATTTATGTGATTATGCTGGTAGAGACATAAATGAGCATGGTCAGAACCTTATCGTGATACTGACGTGAATAGAAAAATCAAATTTAAAGTTAAAATCATGAAGGCAAAATAATTTGTTATCATTGAAATTGGTTTCTATGAATCTTTAATTTGGTCAGGAATAGCCGAGAGGACGGATTCACTGTCCAGATGTTTCCTCAGTTAACAAACACGTAGACGTGTATGTCCTTTAGAATGCCTGTGTTGGCAAGGCAATACCGGCCGAATAAATTAAGCTACTGTGGTTGCTTTTTTCTTTGTTTACAGATGACTCACACGAGGACGTGTGAAGCATCAGGATGGCCGTGTCGGAGAACGAGTAGATTTCTTAGGTTTTAATTTGAATTCGTGTTTATTTCAATCGATTATTCGAAACGTCACACTGTGCATCGAGAAACATGGCAGTTTGGGTGGAATCTGTGGACGGTGTATGCAAAAGAAGGCGCACTGATTATTTGTTATTAACGATGTGATTACGTCTTAGTTTACTTACAGCTTGATTTAATAATGTCGTTTTAGTTTTAGTCGATTCTGTAAGCAATATTAAATTAAATGTTACTAAAATGTGTGCGGGTAACACCGAATATAGTGGTAGGTGTCACCACTAGTTAAAGCGAGCAGCCGGTATAAAAGAGAGCGGCCGCACGAGTTGCGGGACTACTAACCTTTTGGCTCTTAATCTAACTACCCACCGTTTCGTATTGAAGTAAAATAGAATCAACAGATCAGTTGAGTACGGGCATTGTACCAGGAAGGACAAGCTGTAAATAAGCTAAGTACATAGGCTTCTTAATTATTGTGATCAACTATTAAACGTTTGTAACTAATAAGTTAAGATTTAAAAGAGTGGCCATGAGTTTCTTTGCCAGTATTCTTCTCATAAGGCCCTACGCATTTGGAAACTGGAGGTTATGGATTGACACGGACGTTCGGTGGATTTTGGTGTTCTCACCTAATTCACTTTGACAATGTTGTGCCGATCTATGATTTTAACTGTAGCTTCATTGATTCAATAAACTATTGGAATTCTATATTGTCTTTGACTGTGCAAATAAACCCTACCTACCAACGTGTGTAATAATGAAGATTGATTACTAGACTAGATTAGACTTGATTAAGAGCGATTTCTATTGCTTTAAATCATGAGTGCCACTTGACAAAATATGCAAGTGACGTCGGCGAAACTGACGTCACCGTTTCTCAATAACCGCTTCGACCGATCGCCACACGTATGACTCCGACATATATAATCTGAACCTCGGTTACGGCTCCAAATATTTTCATGAAATTAAGTATTCAGGGGGTTTCAAGGGCTACAAATGGATCTAGCGAAGATTCATTGTTAGGTGTTTTACCAAAAATACCCAGCAATTTCAATAAGACTATGTATATATGATGACTAATCTTTAAAAAATGTTTTATAGTGTTTGGAAGTATCTCCTATTGTCAAAAACAGTTATATTTCAACAAAAATTAAGTTTTAGTGGGAAAAAATTTGGATTTAAAATCTTAAGTTTAAAATTCACGCTAAAACGCTCGGCAGTGTCATGGCATCTTTTTGTGCAGACGTGACGTCACCATTTATCAACCAGTGTCAATTATAGCTCTTATAGACAGTAAAGGGATCGTCGAATATATCCGAACAAAGTGCCCTTAATACATAAGTGACGTAAATCGCTCTGATTGGTGTTCAACTTAACATGGCGGATTGCTGAATTTTGTAGTTTTTTTTTTATTAACTATTAGTTTCGCTCTAAATATGAAAATAAGTACGGTTTTTATACTCTATGAACCACATTTCATTAAATAAATACATTATTTTAGTTTTTCTTGGTTACTGTCATCATGCCTATGTTAGAATAGAATAGAATAGAGAGAGATTACGACCTGGAATCGATTAAATAATTGAATAAATAATGTTAAAAAAATTGTCTATATTCAGTTTTAACTGGAGATTGGTTCTTGAAAACAGCCTTAGGTCAACAGAAAAGAAACTGTTCAAAAAATTATGAGAACATTTCATGCAGATATAGATTTATGGTAATATAAAGCACGTTCATGCACACGAATAGCATTATAGTCATAGCCCTATACACACATGTGGTAGGCTAATATCCGGTTCAGAACAAAGCGATCGTATCGCTTCCCTAGAGCTCACCAAGATGCACCGATCCATTACAGAAATAGGTTGCAGCATCTAATGTGTACACTAGTAATAACACTATTAGAGATCACTTGTTCATTATCTTGGTTACATATATGATGTTATAAGAACCATGAGTCTACAATATATTGTAGAGAATTTTTGATGCGTGCTGTCACTAGTGTGGGTCACCATGCTGCATTGTTGCATAGTCTGCATTCGCAGTGAGTATCGTGACCATCACTCTTGGATTCTGCCATCAGGCAGAGAAGAGTCATTTTGGCAGGCCGTACATAAAAAAAAAGAATATTGAAATGGAAAACCTTGTGAAAACTTGTGTAATTATAGCGTGTGGAAAAACGAGAATTGTGTTGGTATATTACCTGGTTATATTACTTATAAATTTTATTAGAAATTTAAATATAATACAAAATTTTACCAAAAAAAACGGCTTCAAGAACATGACCATATTGAAATGGGTCCGTACGGGAAGCAACAGCTTTCAAATAAAAAATAATCATCAAAATAGTTTCACCTCGTCGAAAATTCTGACATAACAAACATAAAAAAATACAGCCAAATTGATAACCTCCTTTTTTTGAAGTCGGTTAAAAATTATGCTTTTGGAGATTTTGATATGCTTTTAATTTTTTTTATTCATATTTATTCGTGAAATTTGTTTGCCCTAAACAGGAGTAATTCGCCATAGTCACTACCTGCCCAAGACAGTTGGCGGTCCTTGGCGGGTGACTTTCGTTTCGCAGTCTACGGCGATTGGTTCATAAATAAACTGATACACTTTTCGTTTAATTTTACTTAGCTAGCTTATTATTTTATCAAAAGATTTTATTTCAATTAGGAACTTTTTTTTGGTAGTTACGTTAGTTACGCAGTAATAAGTAGTCTATGTCTTTCTCAAAAATCAAAGTACCATCATGTCAAATTTTATTGAAATCGTTGCAGTGGTTTTGCCGTGAAAACGTGACAGAGAGACGACAGTTACTTTCGCATTTATAATATAAGTATGGATGAGTTTATAAACTCGTATCAAGCAGATCAGTTTGTTTTACCGCTTCAATTTAAGTAGCGACAGCAGTAGTAGCTACAGGCACTAAAACTACCAAACGAATTTTCCTTCAAAATCTATTCCGAGCGATGGGGCATGAATATTGATGATTATTCTATTTCAACATAATCAGAGAGTGGATGTTTTTCTACTGTTTTAAATTGCGACTCATTTTTTAAATTCCTATTTTATTGAACTTATTTGTTATGCTACTCTTAACGGAGCTAATATTTAAAGAAATGTCCATCATAATCCTACTAATATTATAAATGCGAAAGTTTGTAAGGATAGATGGATGTTTGGATGGATGTTTGTTACTCTTTCACACAAAAACTACTGAACGGTTTTAGATGAAACCTTACAGTAATATAGCTTATACATCAGAATAACACAAAGGCTACTTTTTGCCACGATAACCAACATATACGCGGGCGGAGCCGTGAGCAACGACTAGTTTATATACACTTTAAATTTTTACTGTTTCCTTTTTAAGTTGTAAGCACGATATAAGATTTTCCTTTTTTGGAAATTGTAACTCTAAATGAGAGAAATAAGGATTTTTTAAGACCTTGATATTTGCCAGAAATATTTCTAAATCTGGCATTTAACTTATAACACCATTTAGTCCCTAAATAAGTAGAGCTTGTATTCTGGGTACTAGATAACTGATTTATAAACATTTTTATTTTATAAAAACATACAAATTATGCATAAAACGGCTAGAAAACTTCCAACGACAAGATTACGTAGCTACAACATTGTCTTTCCAGTCCCCATCCCACACTCGGTCTGCGTGGGGACGTATGGCCTTCACCCTCTCCTGAGAAGCGACCTGAGCCCAGCAGTGCGACATTATGGGTTGTTGATGATGATACATAAGTAACACCCAAACTCCGAAACAAATATTTGCAGATCATACAAACATTCGGTCCGGGAATCGAACTCGAGACCTTAAGCACAGCAGTCGCATCGCTACCTCATTCATAAAAATAATAATCGTCAGTTCCATTCCTAGCTTATAACGCCCCTGAAAGATTATTCTGAATTTGTATGCAAAGCAAACTAAAAATTTCCATTTCACAACCAAAACTTTATCAAAAACTAGTGAAACTGGCCTGAATACAAACTAGTGTATGACCGACTTTTAAGAAGTTTTCCACAAACAAAATTCTCTAAGAAATTCTTACATTACTATAGGATAAGTTTTGCGCAAAATATTTTATCATAATTACAATATCAAAACAATGATTGATATCACCCTATACCAATGCTAAATTGGTACTACGCCGTACCACGCAGTACCTCCCAGGCACAACATACGTGGAACTTACACTTCTTTCAGTGTATAAGCTCAAACAAACGAAGTTTTCAAGGTAGCAGAGGCAACATTGATTTTAGCACGAACGGACCGGCTCGACTGGGTCGGTACTACCTTCGCACAGAAGATCACTGTAAAATGACAAGCGTTCGTGCTGTCGTTTCATTGATGAGTGCCAGACCGGGGGCCCAATGATGTAGAAGCATCACTAGGCTGCCATGATGCAGAAGCATCACTAGGCCGCCATAATGTGGGTCGTCATGCTGCAATGTCTGCATTCGCAATGAGTTTAGTGACCACTACTCTTGGATTCTACTTATGTTTTCCATCAGGCAGAGTAGAGTCATTGTGGCAGGTCCATATATAAAAGCAATGTTTCACTTTTATTTGTATTCTGTTTAATCATTTCTCAATCGGAATTAATTATTATTATTTGATTTGACTTACGTGATATAGACCAAAGTACCCTTTCCAAAGATAAGCCTATGCATAAAAGTGTTTTATTAAAATTTGTTGATATAATAATGATGCAAATTATTGAATCCTATCCATGCCATTTAAAAGAAATTTCGGCTCATTATATTTGTGTACAACAACATTCAAAGTAAAAGAGAATAAAATTTACCTGCCTAATTAAACCATCACTTTATAACTTCACCTTAGATTACCCCTGTAAAATCCAACTGAAATGCCTTTACATTTAAAATGAACCCGCAGAAGATAAGCATTAAGCAGTCACAAAACTCAAAAAAGCAAAACCCTGTATAAAGTATGATCTGCTTTGAGAATTAGGAAACGATATATAAATTTGTGATCCACAAACGCAATATACCGAAGACTAATACATAAATTATGAATTCTGATTCTGTCACTTGTGAATTTGAATAATGTGATAATAGAACTCGGGAAAAAATTCAAAGACAGGTAGATTTTAAATATTAATCCAGTGTAGCGAAAGACTAGTATTTTACTTGAGGTAATTAATTCTGTAATTAATTTAAGTTG
This sequence comes from Spilosoma lubricipeda, assembly GCA_905220595.1. NCBI lineage: Eukaryota > Metazoa > Arthropoda > Insecta > Lepidoptera > Erebidae > Spilosoma > Spilosoma lubricipeda. Next base: position 19,540,451 of record HG992282.1, on the reverse strand, counting down.
TAAGATGGAGGATGGATATGGAGAAAGATACCATAAAAATTAGCTGTGTGTTCTTTGTTTCAGATGAATTATTTTCGTGTGCATACATTGCACTCATTTTTGCCACTTAGAAAAAGTTAAGATTTCTTATCCAGTGTGATTTTCATAGTCTGTGGTAGAATGTAACAGAGCTTTTAAAATAAGAGTAATAAAATAATGCGGTTCGAAGAACCTTCAAGTGCCGTTGTCGTTGCTCAAAAAATCTATGAACACAAATAGAAGAAAATTCTTCAAATTTACTTTCTCAAATTATTTATGATTTCTAATTAATCTCAAGTACTTAATTCAAATTACTTAACTAGTAACTGAATATTTTGAAAGACATTTCTATAATGAGTGATGAGTGAAAGAGCCATGAAAGAGTGGTTGCTCCTTAAGTCACGATGAAAGTGTTTCGTGTCGATTTTGCTTTCTACAATAGCGAACGCCTCTATCCCCTTTTAATATAGGCTTATAGTTTGTTGGACCACGTGACTTAGCGCTTCATAACATTATTCTTGTACATTTGTTAAGTTCTAACAATATTTGCACATTTGTAGGATGAGAACTTGGCTGTAGGCATGGGTAGATATCACAGTCTTGACACAACGTCTGACATACAAGTGAGATTTTGTGTTGGAATTTAAATTGAGTTGATTTTTTATATAAAATTTTGAAGACCGTACGTAATAAGCGTTTTATAAGCAATTCAAACATCGTTAGAGTTGGTTTCAAAAAAAAAAAACTATTTGTAAAATACTTGGAGGTTACTACGAGTATAAGGTTTTATATATATTGGAAAATTTATGTTACAACAGATTGGTACAGGATTTCAAAAGATTGTAATCCATCCATCCATCCAAGCCCGATACTTTGAATAGACACGAGAGAAAATTAAGGAGATATATTTGCCATGTAACAGAAAAAAGAAGTACCCGTAAAAAATATATTGTCGGTAAATCTATCTAAATCATGTTAAATGAAGGTGAGGAGCCATAGCGTCTTTTTCCATTACAAAACATTCTGGCATTTTTAGCGAGGGAAATCTTTACATACACACATTTTAGACTCATACTCACAAAGAAAAACAATCTTCTATCATTACGAACTCACACATAACAACTAAAACAAAACATTCAGAATTTCAGACGCCAAAAGTTTGTAAGTATGGATGGATGTTTGTTACGCTTTCACGCAAAAACTACTGAACTGATTTGGATGAAACTTTACTGTAATATAGATTATACATCAGAATAAAACATGGGCTATTATTTACTGCGATAATCAACAAACACGCGGGCGGATCCGCGAGCGAAAACTAGTTTGTCATAAACTCATAACTGTGTCACTGTAAGGCCCATTTGTATTTGTACTTTGACAGAGGGTTACGTCTACGTATGGTTACTCTCTACCGCGTTGTTCTATGATCTATATTTATACTTTAATCTTAAAATTTTCACGGGACCTGGTGGATAGAACAGGATTATCTTTGAAAATGTTTGTAACGATACAGATCGAACGTCTTGCAAGGTCTTGGTATCAATTCGATCAAGCGGGCTTCTTTCCTTTTTTTCTTAACATGCTTTGGCAGAGTTTTTGATCATAATACTTCGCCATATCTTTTTATTTGCATAACATTACAAGGCTAACTATCTAGGGTAACTATTAGTCATTATGTATTTAGACATAAAAATCAACCTTAATAAGGTGGTCTATTTGTACCGATGCATTACTCTTCCATGTCCATAATCATTCCTGATACTGTTATTGTAACAAGTAATTAATTTAAAAAAATCAAAATTTTATTACTGTTGATAAAAAAAATATATATATATAATGCATTGTCATCAGAGCTAAAGGTTCATTACAAATTACAGCTAAATCAGAACAAACATCGGGTTAGGTGAAGCTAAATAAAAGCTTGTAAAATTCGACGATTTTTTGAAGAATTTGCTTCATGTTTTCCGATTAGTCGAATGCAGCAATTTGATTGTGCTTCCTGATTAAGTTAGGAAGATTTAAGGCATTGAAAGTCGGCTCATTTCTGAGTCAGCAATGCCCAAATTGCCACTAAATTCTAAGTTTTCCATTTGATTCGACACCATGGAATAGACTGCGTAATTAATGTCGGCAACTTAATTTCCAATTGTCCCAGCATTTCACAGAAGTCACCCATTTAATTCGCAATTATGTAACTTTAACTTGTTAACGATATTTGTCGTACCAAGGGGATGTTTGACGTTAAAATGAGATTACTTCAACAGTTTATGGTTCCGTTGTTGTTCAATAACCATAATGGTTATTGTAATAGTTATTAATACCAGAATCGCTTGGCGGTCAAATATGAACTGTTTTGAATTTATTGTATTTCATTGACTAGTATTAATTGAACTTTTGGATAAACCTTTGCTTGTTACATGCCATATAGAGTGACGATTTGCGTAAGACGACTGGCGGGAGCCAAATGCAAGTAACTGAGAAAGAAACCAAGTGACGGGACGTACGCTGAGTGTTGTGGGTTTGGCTCATTTCAATTGATATATTCTTTACTGTACATAAATAAAAAACATTTCAGTTAAAAGGATATAACATGTACAAGGGCTCACACTTTCTACTTAATTCAAAAGTTTACCCACTTCGTGTTATCCATAAACCCGTAGTTATAAGTCTAGTTTTTCGTATACATTTCATATTTATTTATGAAGTTCTTTGCGATACACGGGATATATTACAAGTACAAGAGTTTTTTTTAAAAAAAAAACAGTATACCAAATATGATTTGTGTGTAAAGCATAACCTCAGTGTATCTTTATAAAACTTGCATCAACCACGGAATGTGAGAATTACATTTTCCAACACCTCATCTCTCTCAAAAATAGCTAATCTAAAAACTCAAGCAAAGCCATTTTTGGTTATATATCCGCGTCATGTACGCTGGTTATGCAAATAAGTAAGGGAAGGAATAAGAAAACTGTAGCAGTTTTACAACTATCTGAATTCTGTCTCCAAATGGACAGAATTTTTCACCATCGACATTTTTTTATAAACATTTGTTTTCTTGTTCATGCATTTTTCTGTTCTCTTATATCAGGTAAAATTTCACAAAAAAATTTAACAATGACACAGAGTGCAAAAGCATGACATAAAGGCAGACAGGACCGTCATCATTAAAATATTTTTTCACTGATTGTTAGACTTACAATTTGAATAAATTGGAACCTTACGGGTTTTTGAGATTAAATTCACTAGACTGACTGCATGGATCTAGAATTGGTTTAAGTTATCACATTGTTGCTTAATACCGTACTGAGTATTGGGGTTTAATACCCGCGTGAAACAAACCACAACCACACAAGAAACCACAACTCAGAACTAAGGTTTGTTCCACAAACCTTAGTTCTGAGTCTGGTGTATTTTGAGTCCGTTTCATACATGATTCCCGTAAAGTTTCCGTGAACACAGAAAACATTCTTAGTGCGTAAGTTATCTTAAAAATGCCAAAGAATCGTTATATGTTTTGTTAGAAGCCTAATGTTATTGTGGAAGTCGCCACATTATAAATATTTCTAGATTATGAGAAGTGAGAAAGCAATTCAAGAGATCTAAAGCAGATAGCCACGGAATTCATTTATTTGGTATGATGAATTCAATGCGTATTCTTTTATTTTAATCTTAATTACAAACTATTGCGATTGTTTGTTATACTCTGAATATTTGTGATTTGTATTCCAATATGATTGGTTAAATTAAAAAACCGTTAGCTTAGTTGTTTTTCCACATCATCACCATTTAGAACTTTTCATCTAACCAAACGAAAGAAACAGGTCACCTGAGGATAAGAACTAAAAGAGTGCATAAACACGTACGTCAACACAAGTGTGTTGTCGCCCTTTTTGGTCCTCTTAGAATCAAGGGTAAGCTAGAAGTTTGGACCCCTAGAATCTTACTTGATCAGTGAAAAATAAAAAGGATATTGCTAAATATTAGTCTTACGTAAGACCATGGTATTTACTATAATCAAGACAGCTCCTTTGTGTTAAAGCATAACTCTCGCACGGTTTCTTCCAAAACGTAAAGTACGATATACAACAACGTGTGTGGTTGGAAAAGAGTCCGACCCAATGATAATACAAGACATTTTTTGTTTGACACTTGTCTTCCCCTAAAGATGCCAATACAAAGATGCATAATATAACGAAATTTACGTTTTTTAATAACGTGTGCTGTTATTTTCACATTGGAGTTGGAAACTTTCCAAACCACCTTATAAGTCCACTTAATTTTCGTGAATAAATTAGAAAATGTTGTTATAATTTCATACATTGTTACATATTAAACGTAGAATAACAATGTGTTTTTCGTTCAATACAAATTTTAATCTCAATAAAGATAATTTTGGAGATTGAGGCAAGTCAACCTAAAAACGAATTCTGCAAAATTTTCGAGTTAAATATTTTCCTTCATAGAATTGAGTTCATGTAAAAGTTTTCTCACTATTTGCCTGAGGGCAGGAAGGAAGCTTCTCTCTATTTGATCTATGAACGAAAGTTTTATGACCAAAAAATATCTACGAAATCTAAGGATATTCGATAAAATAAAAAAGTGATCGGTTGCCTGGAGGGCTTTATATAACTCTTTTTTCTTCTTATTGTGGTTGTATTTTTTTTTTCTAGATCGTCTGATAATACATTAAAATATGAATTTTCGTTTGAGTATAAATATTATGATTGTTTTAACATATTATTTACATTTTTAAATATACATATAAAAACAAATACATTTAAAAATATAAAAAATAGTAGACCACCGACTTCGGGTACAGGGACCAAGAAACCGGTGGTTAGGGCTCCAAAGACATGAACCTCCTCACAATACGAGCCGTGTCAAGGAGGACTGCCTTCTGCATCAGACCCTTGATCCAGCCATCTAACGTGAGCCTCTTAAGGTGTTGGTTATTATTGTGTAACTTGTTTGGCATATTGGTTAGTGATCCTGTCTGTTAAGCCAAAAGACGTAAATTCTATTCCCACCTACAATAATTAATTTAGTGACGAGTTCCAATAAAAAGTGACTGAGTTTAATTTATCTATTAAATGTATTCAGTAATATTTAAATATCATATGGACCATAAATAACATGTGTGAAGTGTATACTTTATATTGGATTTTTCAGTTTTGCCATTATTATATAATTACTGATTATACCTAAGCTATATATAGCTAAATTTAGTAACTAAGACTATTCTTAACGTATAAGACAAAAGGGGATGGTTTCATCCAAAAATTTAATGGCTTAATAGCTTAGACCTATAAACTTTCTCTACATCAAACTGTCAAAAGTCAAATTATACAAAGTAGTATTTGATTATCGTTCTTAATCTTTACAAAAGGTAAATATTTCAAATAAATTTATTTTTAAAGACAAATCCTACTGTAGGCATATACATAATGTGTCGCGGGGGACTCTACAAATATGTATGAAACGGACAAAGAACACCCAGACTCAGAACAACAATTTGCAGATCACGCAAAGTGTTGTCCCATGTGGGATTTGAACCCACAACACTTGGCGCAGTAGAAAGCGGTGTATCAACCGCTTAGACCACTAGGCAAATCGTGCAGTCTAACAGACTACTGTAGGTATAATCACCCACCATTTTATAGAAGAAGCTTTTAAGTTTTTCGTAAAGTAAAACGATAGAATCACACACACACACGCACATGCCATGCGCAGGCACACGCACACTCACACGCACACACACACGCACACACACACGCACACACACACGCGCACACACACACACACACACACACACACACACACACTTTAAAATTTGTATATTATGAGTTAAATATTCAATATAATATTACAAACTTGTTTTCACAGTAATATACAAGCATGTTTACTTTATACCTTAATCTGTAAAAGTTATATATGATAAAACCCGAGTATTAAATTGATCAAGCGACTGTTCAGAATCTCATTTTAATCCGGATTACGGAAAGTGAGTGACTATCGATACGTGAAATTCTCTTGCTGAAAAACAAATTGTTGACTGTAGTGGATTAACGTGATTCATTTAAATCTGTTTCAATAATATTGTCTTGAAATTAAAATTTATGCTTATTTCGTATGAAAATACCTATTGATACTTATTATTATTACTATATTTCAATAAAGTATACTTAACTAACTTAACTATACTCTAATCTTTTTAATGGTTTTGGGGTTAAGAAGCAGTTGTATCAAATGATAAGTGAGTACCGTCGTTAGTGAATACCTACAACATTAGAGATATAAAACTGTCATTACTTTGTAACTGCCAATTAGTTGAAAAGCAACGGAAGTTGTTAGCACCGATTTGATTAATTTAGGTATGTAATCGAGTCGGTCCATTCGAGCTGTAGCTTTATTCTCCACTATTTCTTTGTGTATTCTTTATCTGATTCTCTTCAATGTTTTTATTATCTAGGTATATTGATAGATGTTTTGAAATTGATATGCAACACAAATTAATTTCAGTAGATTATATTTAATTTCAAGTTTATTATAAAAATAGCTTTTGTCCGCGACCCCGCCCGCGTGTTAATACTAGTCCAGAATATCGATGTACCAAACACTATTTAAAGTGGTTCAGTAGTTTGGCGTAAAAGCGCGTGAGACAGACAGACAAATCAGCCTTATGCTATTCTGCTTCCAGCTGCCGAACTAACGCCTGCCATAAAAAGCACCAATTAAAGCCATTCTCATCTATCAGCTGTCAGCCACTTTTAGGCAGCCGCTAAATCAGCTCAATCGTGGTATAAAACTGAACAAATTAGATTCCTATTCCGAACTAAAGTTTTCTTCTGTCAATCTACAGACCCTTTTATGACGTATGAGACTTACGTTCCATTTGACAACTAATAGAGGTTGCTAACACAAGTTGGCCGTGAGCTGTCCCAAACTTTTCACAACTTTTCCTTTATGAATCTTGTTCGCCGTTTGACAGATGTTTGTCCTTAATAACGTTACAAGACTGTTTTTCTGTTTTCTTCGGGTATCAATATTGCAGGGTAATATTTATATTAACATAGTTTAAAAAATCGATAGTTAAATTAGTAGATCACGTTTTACAATATTTTCATTTTAACTAGTGTGTAAATACATAAAATGAGTAATGAACAACGTCTACTATGATTTTAAAATTTAAAGAAGTTAATATCCCAGAGAGCACATTTTTTGCAACGTCCGTGGGCATAATAAACATTTATGCCACTGCAGCCTTCTTCCCTTTAATGTTAATGCAGCTTTTGTGGAATATTTTTGCAATTTTTAAAAATTATAAACAGCAATTGAACTTTTTAGAAAGTTAAGGCGAATATCGTACTAGCTTTAGAGTTACCAACCTTGACCCACTTAATTTACCATCCGTTAACCGTATTTATAAGTGCCTAACATGATTTTTCCCCCAGCATTGAGTGTGATTACAAAATCACATAGCAAAATATAAATGGAATCATATCAATATTTCATTTGCATGATATTTTAACTAGATTGCACTATAACTGCCGCCAATGGACACCCGTAACACCAGAGGCGTCACAAGTACGTTGCCGACCTTTGGGGAATGGGGAAGGGGTTGGGGTATGGGCCTCCGGTATCCTGGTCCGGAGGTCTTACTACAGCAGTTCCCGGATCTCTCCCTCTCTCAGGCGCAGAGTGGCACACCGTGTGGTTTTAGTCGGTTCGATTCCGACACACCGCCCCGCCTCAAACCCCGGCGGGGTGAAGGCCCGAGGGGGTTTCCACACGATAAAAAAAAAAAAAAAATGGGCCTCCGGTATCTTCAGTCACTCGGTGAAACACAGTGCAGGCGCTGTTTCACACCGGTTTTCTGTGAGGTCGTGGTATCACTTCGGTCGAGCCGGCCCATGCATGCTCTCTCTATGCACGCGTGGCTTTCCCACGTTGAAGTATGTGCTGTGCACCATGTGACACGATAGTTTAAGATATAAACGTCTTCATAGATACCATATCGTAAAAGCTTACCTTACAGTTAAGTTCTTCTTAGACTTTAAAATAATTTAAAAAAAAAACAAAGGCTTTGCGGGTTTTGTACTCAAGTCACGTCTTGAAAGATTTAAAGGAGTTCGGATGCAAGTTTGGAATATTTTAAGTTCAATTTGGATGTTTTATATGAAAAATATTTAGATTTAAAATAAACATTTAGATGTTTCAATTCAAAGAATCGTTTAACAAAAATGTTGTACTTCAATGCTTTCTTTAAGCGTTTGGTTAGAGTTGAATACTTAGGAGTTGAGAGTCTTAAGAAAATTCTTCGTGAATTGACTTCAAAAACTTTTTGCTTGACATTTTTATAAATACAAAAGGATTACGAACGACGTTTGCGACTTCTATAGAACGTTTTCTATCAACACACTGTATTGTCCGTCTGTTTAATGGATTGGTTTTCACATTAGTAAGTGTTAAAGTTAAGAAATATTAAATGAACAGATGGTAAAAGTTTTGGGCTCGTTGCTCAGGTACGACAAAACTTATCAACATAGGTTTCGTGAATAGAAAGAAAGAAAGAAAAAAGAAAGAAAGAAAATATTTTTATTAGAAGGATGCATGAGAAGAATTTAAGTTTTTAGATATCTTTTTGTGACTATTTCAGTTAAAGTATTTGATTTTTCTATCATCTTGATGTAGTAAATTCGAAAAAACATCAAAACTAGAAAACAATATTTTTTCCTGTTTTCTGGTTTCCATGTCCTCTTACCCAAATTAGAATGAATTATTTTCATAATTAATTCTATGAACTATATGTATTTTTTTTTATATCTGTTAACGCCTGGCAGTCATCATAACCTTTTATTATGATTATTTATGTAGGCGCTTCAGAGTATGTCGGTACTTAGAAAATAAATGATTTCTCAAGCAAAGTAAAATTATACCTCCTATTATATACTTGTACTTGCCATTCTAAATTTAATACAAACATACACGAATTGTAAAAAAAAAAACTGTAATAAAACGAATTTAACATTAAAGTCAATTATTGTGTCGTTTTATTGAGCATCAAGGCTCCAGTGTCTCGATAATAGACATAATTGGCGACCGTGACAGGACAAAAGTCTGAAGGGAGTTTGCAGTACCAAGGTCTATCTGGAGCTGGTCAGCACAGCGCCGCAGCCAACAGCCGGTCAGCACTGCGCCGCATCTAGAGCCTTGGAAACAGCCTACACGGGTATCGAAAACACCAGCATTGCCGGACATAGACGCCATATACAACGTCGCACCGCAGCACAGCAATATCATTGCAGCTAAGTGGCTTCCCTTACTCCTAAACTTCCTGTTACCTCAAGTAACCTATTGCCTACCCATTGTTTCGGTTTCATAACTGTGCAAATTACGTGTAATTTGTAAAAGTACAGATTTAACTTGTCGAAGTTACAATATCACGTCATACATATTTTTTCGTTATATTCTTACAAGCTCGCTTTTATAGTTTGTTTCTTTGCAATCCATATGAATATTTCTACTGCGTATTACTAAATATATACACTTTTATCAAATTTAAGGTGGATTTTTCAAAATTTTACTTCTCGTTTACCCACAACGGTTTTTTATTTTTTTGAAAATTTTTCTTCGTTAGGTCATTTTTCTCATAGAAAACCCTACAAAAGGCTACCGTGCCTTATAATCTACAGTGTAGTGATTATTTACGCCGAATATTTCAGCTCGGGACTGCATAGCCGCGCGCTGCTGAGCGTCGTCAACGCTAGCGCAGCTCGCCGATCCGCGCTGAGCACAGCTGCTTCTCGGCCTCCGGTACAGTAAACACCAACAACGAGGAGGGTGAGCTTATTTTATATATTTTGAATTTAAACATAATTCCGTTAATTATCATAAAAAAAAAAAAAAATTTAATTTTTTGCTCTTGAGGCATCTCTGTAAACTATTAAGTTACCAAGCCAGTAATAAATAAATAGTAATAATGACTTCAGGTGACGATACAAAGAGCTTAGCGGAATTAATTGTTAGACGTAGCTCTGTCAAAGGCCAAGTAACGAAGTTTAGAAATTATTTAGAAAGATTGTCGCAACTCGACTGCTTTACTGCCACACATCGGGCAGAACTTACACTCAAATTAATTAAGTTTGAAACTTTTTCGTCAAGGATTGACGACTTACAAGGTCAAATAGAAATTTTAAATTCTAGTTTATTAGACAACGAGCTTAAGGAGCGAGAAAACATAGAAGGGGAATTCATTGAAAATATTGTGAAGGCACAAAATTTATTACAATTACACAGCAAGGATGAGAGCGTCCACGACTCAAGTAGCCCTCATATTACATCTCATTGCGTTGAAAATAGTGAAATGGGTTTCAGGCTACCTTTGATACAAATAGCAAAATTTGATGGATCATACTTCCGTTGGATGGAATTTCGTGACACCTTCCGGTCCTTGGTTCATGAGAATAGTAGAATTAGTTCAGTCAATAAATTTCACTATTTAATTTCATATCTAGAAGATGAGGCAGCACGAACCATCTCAAACCTAGAAGTGTCTTCTGATAATTATCAGGAAGCTTGGAACCTATTACCCGAACGTTACGATAATAAGCGCCTATTAATAAGTTATCACCTCAGTGCATTATTTAGTATAAATTCAATCAGTAAAGAGTCCGAAAAATCACTGCGCTTCTTAGTGGATCACGTGAGTAAAAATCTGCGTGCTCTTTCTAACTTGGGGCAGTCCACTGAGCATTGGGACGTCATAATAATCCACCTGGTTACTTCTAAATTGGACACTCAAACCTTAACAAAATGGGAGGAACACCGTAACGCGTTGTCGACTGATACACCTACGCTTAAAGATTTCCTCAAATTTCTAAACGATCGTGCAGCCGTACTCGAGTCGCTGCACCGTGGTAAATCAGATAACGCACCAAAACCCACTCACAATAAACATTCTCATACGCACCCTAAGTCGCATACATACACTAGCGGTAGTAACCAGTTAAAACCTCAATCATCATCATTACTATACCCCAGTCCCTGTTGCAATGCTAATCATAGAATATATGATTGCCCATCATTCAAGGCCAAGAGCATACAAGAACGTATAGCAGAGGTAAGGAAATTACGATTGTGTCTTAATTGTCTAAGATCTGGTCATGCTACCTTCAAATGTCGCTTAGGCCGTTGCCGTGAATGTAACAAGAGTCATAACAGCATGTTGCATCTTCCTACTAGTACAGCTGAAAATACAAGCAGTGTCAACAGCTTAGCTAAGACGTCGACCAACTGTAACAACCAAGGTACCAATCAAGCTCTTCTGTCTACTGCTTTAATTGAGGTAGTCAATCCCAAGACTAAACAATCTGAAACAGTACGCGCCCTACTCGACTGTGGCAGTCAGTCCTCTTTCATGAGTCAAGGGCTGAAACGAAGGTTATCTTTAGAGGATTGTCCTATAGATGCTACTAAGATTGTCGGTTTTGGCAACAATGAGTCAGGCACTATAACTGAATACTGCATAGCTCAATTAAAATGTAAAAATTCGTCTTTTACTGTTATTTCTAACTTTTATGCAATGGAACAACTAACAGGTTCCATACCCAGTATATTTATTGACATCAGATCATTTAATATTCCTAGCAATATAATCTTGGCAGATCCCAATTTCTATCAACCTGCTTATGTAGATATGCTCATAGGCTCAGACTTATTTTGGGATATTATAGGTTGTGAGCAGCGGTCACTAGGCCCAAATTGTCCTAAACTAGACAGCTCAAAACTGGGCTGGCTGATTGGAGGCCCCTCGCAACATAAACAACCCAAAATGAATATTAAATGCAATCACTCACTCGCTAATATTTGTCATAATAAAAATATAGAACAAATTTTAAATAAATTCTGGGAGTTAGAAGAAATGCCATCAAAATCATACCTAAGCAAGGGCGAGCAGGCATGTGAAACTCAGTTTTTACAACACACCTCTCGCTTAGAAAAAGGAAGGTTTTCCGTTAGGCTGCCTCTTGTAGATTCTCCTGACTGTCTGGGTGACTCCTTCAATATGGCTAGGAAAAGGTTTTATAATTAAGAAAAACGCTTTAGGAGACAACCCGAAGTTAAGGCACAGTACATTCAATTCATAAGAGAGTATGCACAATTGGGTCATCTATCTGAAATTTCGTTGACTGACTTACAGTCTAAAACTTGCTATTTCTTACCTCATCATCCTGTGTTTAAGCAAAACAGCGAGTCTACAAAAGTTAGAGTGGTGTTCGATGCATCAGCACGCACATCCTCCGGCCTATCTGCTAACGATATCCAAATGATAGGGCCTCAAATTCAAGACTCCCTTTTTTCTATATTAATTAGAGCTCGTTTCTACAAGTATATATTAATGGGTGATGTAGAAAAAATGTTCCGTCAAATGTTAATTGATGAATCAGATCGTAATCTTCAACTTGTTATATGGAGAGAAGACGAGCATAAGCCCCTTAAAATATTACGTTTAAATACTGTGACCTACGGTTTTTCCAGCGCAAGCTATTTGAGCACAAGGTGTCTTTGGCAGTTGGGCGAGGAGTGTGACGATCCACACATTAAAACCATAATACAGCATGACATGTACGTTGATGACGTCATCACTGATTGTGATAGTCAAACAGACTTACAACGTATAAGGCAGTCATTGTCGGACGCCTTAGGGAAGGGATGCTTTAACTTGTTCCTACTAGTACAAAGACAAACTGAAAAACTTTATCTCGTCTGCGTCTCCTATTGCCCGTGAACTACTTATTTGTCTGCAAGCAAAAAAGATTATAATGAGCCAACCCTAAAAATTTTGCTGTCGCAGACTTTTATTCGAAGGGGGACAACTCTATCTTACATTGTTTTGTGAAACTTTAACCGTTAATGCAGTGCACCAAATGGAAGATCTCAATAAGAATAGTTTTACCCCGTTTTTATATTCTGAATTTTTTTTCACTCCGCTTCTATCGGTCGTAGCTTGATGATAAATTATAGTTTTCTCAATAACTGGGCTATCTAACACTATAAGAATTTTCAATCAAACAAACTTTTCGCCTTTATAATCATAGTATTAAACATATATTTGAAATATGAAAATTCAAAATAGCAGATGCATTTCACAACAACTGAAGTAATACCGTTACATTTCCATACTAGGCATAACTTTAGCAACTGTATATAGGCTGTATCTAGACATATTTATATGCAGTAGCACTAAGAGTTAATGGAATAAGTTGCACTTAGGTACACGTGAGAGAGCAATATTTACACTGTGTTAACTACGTGTCTGACGAGTCCTCGTCTATACTCTAGGTATCTAATTAGCTTTTAAACAGCAATAACTACCCGCTTAAATCAAGATTACATTATTAAAAATACGTAATGACTTAAATCCGTACTTATATTTTACGTTCGAATCTCGGTCCGTCTGTCTGTTTGCCTGTCACGCTTTCACGGCTAATCCGCTGTACCAATTTCTATGAAATTTACATTAATTATTAAGGAAAACCATAGGCTACTCTTCTGTTTTAAAGAAAAACATACAGAATAATAATGGTCACTTTTCTATTTCTGAATTTACAAAAGAGAAAAAAAGAGAAAGTAGTATTAAAGTAAATGTCTTATCTATACAAATAAATAAAATTGGAGTGTCTGTTTGTAATATTAAAATAACCGCTTTTTACTTAATGCATATGTATGTATACACGATACATATACCAAAAATGTAGTTAAAAATTTTTTTGTCTGTCTGTCTGTCTGTCTGTCTGTTTGTTCCGGGTAATCCCTGGAACGACTGGACGGATTTTGACGGGACTTTCACTGGCAGGTTGCTGATGATCCAGGGAGTAACTTAGGCTACTTTTTTTAGACTAACTTTGTCCCGCGGCGTTACTCGTGGTACAACAATAACCGCGGGTAACACCGTGGGGTTCAGCTAGTTTTTTTAATAAAACTCTTAACTTAGTACTTCAAAGCCTTAAGTCGTGGCCTTGTGATGTCCATTAGTCCAGCACATTGTTTTCCGAAAGCAGTTATAACTATCACAACTGCACTAAATACAAATTGGCTGTTGCCACAAATTACTTTAAGTGAAAGTAAAACAACTTAAATATACTTCTAGAGGGTGAGAGTGAGGCTACCTTTTGTCGATTAGAATTTTTGATAAGTTAAAGATTACTATATAATAGGGCTAAGATTTCCATGATCTATACAAATAAATAATATATTATAAAAGTGTCTGTATGTAATGTAAAATTTACAGCTTTTTACAATATATGTATTATGAAAATTTATAAAAATATTAATTTTTAAATTTTTACATGTCTGTTTGTTCTGGCTAATTCTGAAACGGCTAAACCTATTTTTACTGGTGGATAGCTGATGATATAAAGAGTAACTTAGACTACTTTTATTTTAGACTGGCTTTGCCACGCGGTGTCTCCAGTGGTATAAAAGTACAACAACAACCAAAAGTACCGCTGCGCAAAGTTAATAAAAAAAAAATCTGCTGCAAATTTATCAACATAGGATGTTAACCATACGACGCAACCAGCATACGTTATTAAAATTTAAAAAAAAAAACTACATCAAACAGAACAGCAGTTTCAAAAGTCGTGAGATAGAAGCGCATGATCCAATTTCCGAAGCACATCTCATCTTGATTACATCGAAGCGAGCGTCACATGCAGCCACCGGCGAAGCGGTGCTTACAATGCAACAAACATGTCTCTTTACAGCCACTACTATTGTAATGGAACCTTTGTAGCTACATAGTCATATATTTATATCAGTTTAATAAAAGTGCGTAGTATAAGAGTTTAACTAGACTTATAATATATTCTAATAATTACTTACTAAGCAATAAGAAGAAATTCTCATTTTAGTAGCAATAATCTTTTCTGTTTATTAACCGACTTCAAAAAAAGGAGTAGGTTTATCAATTCAACCGTATACCATTTTTTTTTTATGTGTGTTCGCGTTTAACTTCGTCATTTATGAACTGATTTTGATGATTCTTTTTTTAATGGAAAGGAGATATCCCAACGGTGGTACCATGATAAGGACACATAGATCTGATGATAGCATCCAAGAGAAATCGAGTCAAACCTTGAAGTCGGTTTTATTTTTGTTAAAATTTTACTTGTTAACGTGAAGTTTCTGTTCTTATGAACTACTTTGTTTTGCTTTAATTAGGCGGATATTAAAATGATTTTAGTATTTATTGTTAACCGGTTTTCCTGTAATTAAGATAGTAATGATATAGTTAATGTACTAAAAGCTTAGAGATAATGCAGTAAGTTTTATGTCACACATCACACGGCCCTCCTCATCAATCTAAGCCTCTAGGGCATTGCTCGGATAAATAACACAATCTTGAAACATAACAGAACACTAATTAATGAAATTGTTAAATAATATCACGTCTAAGGTAAATACTAAATAAATAAAATGCATTATTATGATAATTAAAAAATCGCGACCGTGAGACGCATTGAAGTCGGTGCGTTGAATACCTTAATAATTATAACTTTTTTTTTTTTTTTTTTTTTTTTTTTTTTTTTTCTTTCGGGTACATGCGCAAGTGAGCGGACGTGTTATTTATAACGCTGTTAAATTTTTGAAGATTAATTAATATTTTAAGTTAATTTTAACCCTAAATGTGTACCAAGTGTGCCGGCTGTGATGCCGAGATTAAAGACATATCATTTATGGAATGTTCGCAAGAAAAATGTCATAAATTATATCACCTGAAGTGCCTTGCATTAACAACAGAAAAGTTTGAAAACTTTAGTGAAGAGCATAAGCGTCAATGGATGTGTCCAGAATGTATCAACACTATTCCAAAACGAGATAACACTGAGACGCCTATTAGAAGTACTATATCCACGAATAACATATTTACACCAAACAACTTTGTTAATAAGGAGCGAGGTAGCAGAGTTAAATGCAAGGAAATCATTATGAACGAAAATGAATGGCAACTTCTCGAGAAGATGCGTAAATTTCGATTGGAAATGATTTCTAAATTTGATGATCAAAAGAGGGAATATGCAACGCTACAAAATAAATTTGATAAAACTGAAAACGAGCCAAGAGAAATAAATAAAATAATGAAGGTAGTTCAAGAAAAAACAGAAAAAGTGGAATTTTTGGAGACAAAAATAAATCTGCTTACAAAAAGAAATGAGCAACTGGAGATGCAACTAAGGAAGCAAAGTCATGCGGAAAATAAAAATGGAACCGATAGTAGTAATTCTAAGGAGCCTATATTATCATTTGCAAATGCATTAAAACAAAATTCAAAGTATAAGCAGGTAAACACTACCGACGATGTAGTATGTGTAGTGAAGGAATGTGTGGCCACGAAAGCGACGGATGGAGTTAGTAGTCCGAAACAAACGCAAGAAAGGAATATCAAAACAAAACACGGTGTTGATAGTAAAATTACAGGCAACCAAGAATTGGCAAAGGAAGGTAATTGGACTACTATTGCCAAGAAAAAACCCCGGTTTCCTAACCGAGAAGTGAGAAAAGGCGGAAGTACAAATACAATTGACATTAAAGGGACAGAACGGAAGAAATATTTACATGTCTGGCGGTTACAGAAGGATACATCAAAGGAACTTCTAGAAAATTATGTAAAAAAAATATATAGAAAAGATATTTCGATTTCTGTCGATAAAATAAGGCATAAGACTGAGAGAGATTACGCTTCTTTTATTATAGGGGTTCCTGAAAGTGAATATGAAATATTGTGTCATCCGGAGCAATGGCCCGTTAACACTGAATTTTGTGAGTGGGTATGGTTTCGTCGATCAAATGATAAACAATTACGAAACCAGAAGATATATTGATATAATATATCAGAACGTAAGAGGACTTCGTACAAAATTGGAAGACTGTTGTTACAGTATTGTTACAACAAGCGCTGCTCTATTTGCTATCACTGAAACAGGCTGCAATGAATCCATAAAGGACTCCGAATTCATTCCTCCGGGCTACACAATTATACGGTGTGATCGGGCAGATGGGCGAAAACAGGGTGGCGTGTGTCTCGTGGCCACACCGCGCTTCGAGCTGCGGCGAGTTAAGACGATCGACGACGTAAACATCGATAACCATATATTTGAATTAGTTTGTGCAACGGTTCACAGTGATAGTAGGTTTTTATTCTTGTTATGTGTGGTTTATATCCCACCGCATAGTAGTGAAAGTGAGTACTTGCTGTTATTTAAAATAATTGAGCAGTATTGTGATAGGTATAGGGACGTAATTGTAGTCGGTGACTTTAATTTGTATTCTTGTTCCACCTACATAAATAATTATTACGAATACTTTGTAACGTATTGTGGATTCACTCAGTGTAATGGTATAGTTAATAGTAATGGTCGTTGTTTGGACCTAGTGCTTAGTACCTTTGCGGAGGGCGAGAATGTAGTGGTACGTGCGGCGGAGGAACCGCTGGTACCGGTGGATGTACAACATCCACCGCTGGAGGTTATGGTTTGCCTGCCCGGCAGTGGCCGCGCGGGCGTCGGTGCGGCGGCGCCGCCGAATCATCATCCGTATGACTCTGGTGAGTACTTACTAGAGGCATTTCCGAGGTGGAACTTTAATAAAGCCGATTTTCAATCTATGTATTCACAAATAGGAGTCATTGACTGGTCTCCTCTATATCTTTTAAATGCAGAAATGAGCTTAGATTTTTTTTATGATAGAATATATTCTATTATCGATGATTGTGTTCCCAGAAAAAAGCGTATTAGTGTAAGCTCCAAGTACACTTACCCAGAGTGGTATACTGTTGAAATAATTCGCGACATAAAATTGAAATCGGTACTTCATAAGCGATATAAAACGAGTAGACAAAATAGTGATTATAGGGCCTTCGCTCAGTGTAGGGCAAGGATAAAACGTAAGTTGAGACTGGCTAAACGAGAACATCAAGACCGCATTCAGAACGAATTTCAGGAGAACCCTAAATCTTTCTGGAACTACATCAGGTCAACGAGAAGTTCAAGGAACCCACGAGCGATTTTAAAAGATGGGTTAGTGCTTGCGGGTGATGAGTGCGTTAAAGAATTCGCGGATTACTTCCATTCCGTATATAGCACCGAGATACCGAAGCTGGATGTGCAAGCCGCTATAGCGGAGGCGGGTAGCGAGAACGCCGGAGCGAGAATACATCTGGACCGACTACAGTTACCGGACGTGGGACGCGCATTGCAGAAGTTAAAACCAAAGCGGTCAGTGGGACCTGATGGCATCCCGCCCTACATCTTTAGGGATTGTCGGTCAGTGTTGGCTGGACCATTGCTGCACATTTACAACGAGTGCTTAAGCGCAACGAAGTTTCCAGGAAGGTGGAAGTTGACTCGCGTCATACCAGTGCCGAAAAGCGGATCGGGTTCAAGGGTTGATGAATACAGGCCTGTTGCGGTACTGTCGACCCCAGCGAAGATTTTCGAGTCTGCTATCCACAACAGGATACTGCTGCAAGTGAGCCCGCAGCTTGCAGAAGCTCAGCATGGATTTCGACCTCAAAGGAGCACCACTACTAACCTACTCGCTTACATAACAGAGGTGGTCCCTGTGGTGGATCGAGGGGGTCAGGTTGACGCTGCATATTTCGACTACCGGAAAGCATTTGACCTGGTAAATAATGACGTGCTACTGAGGAAGCTGGCTGGCGTAGGTTGTGCTCCACACTTGCTTAAATTTTTTGCCAGCTATATGCAAGATAGGCAGCAGTACGTTGAATATGGAGGTCATGTATCGCACCCATATTTCACCAGGTCCGGCGTAAGTCAAGGTAGCAACCTTGGACCGCTGGAATTCATCATAATGGTTAATGATCTACCCAGCGTGGTACAGGATGCAAAATGCTTGATGTTCGCGGACGACCTCAAGCTCTCCCTCCCTATAAATAACTTGGAGGACTGCAAGAGGCTTCAGACAGATATTGATAGGGTGATAACATGGAGTAAAGACAATCTCTTGCAGTTTAACACCTCAAAGTGCCGGACAATCACCTTCTCTCGCTTGCGCGCACCCATCTCATACAATTATATGTTAGACGGGACGCTGATGGGAAGGGTCTCAGAAGTTAAGGATTTAGGGGTTTGTATTAACGCTGAGCTGAGATTTCGGGATCACATTGTCAAGTGTTGTAAAAAGGCTTACAGGAACTTAGGTTTTGTTTTGCGAACGGTAAAGGATTTCAGCAACCTGAATACTATTATAGCATTGTATAACGCGTTAGTAAGAAGTCAGCTAGAGAGTAACGCAGTTATCTGGGCTCCACATGAAGCTAAATATGGCCCCATGTTGGAACGAGTGCAAAATAAATTTATTACATTTTTGTACCTGAGATACTATGGAATATATCCATATTATCCATTGATGTATCCCACGTTATTTGTTTTGGGTATGGTGGGATACAACGAACTGAGGGTTAGAAGGGAACTCACACTCGTCTCGTACCTGGTCAGGGTACTTAGGGGTGGGATACCTAATACGGACCTGTTAAGCCGAATCACCATATATGTTCCGGACAGATACGTGTGGCGTCGCCGCCGGCCACCGCTGCTGGCTCTCCCGAGCGCGCGCACCAGCCTGCTGAGCGAGGCGCCATTCACGCGCGCGCTTCGCACTCTTAATTTAATAGCGGATTCGGTAGACGTATTTTATTCATCACTGAGTGAATTCACAATGATAGCATTAAAAATAATTTGTTACAGTAAGCAGATTGTAAAATAGATTGATGGATTGTATAACACTGTCGCATTGGGCTACGCCTGTAATGATAGTTGTTTTTAAAGTGTAAATAAATAAATAAATAAAAATAAATAAATAAAACTTATGGCGCTTTTATATAGCATCTGTATAACTCTTCATTATGAAATTTGTACTAAGTTTTGATAAAATTACAGAGAATTCGTACATTCAGATTTAACTCTGACCGCCAGAGATAAAAAAAAAATATCTCTGGCGGTCAGAGTTTTTGAAAGCTTAGTAGTCTACTATGAGAGATACGAATCTTGGTTTGGTCATTTGTTACTTAACTATGAATAGTCATGTCAATCAATCAAAGTCATTTGACTGCCGCTTATTGTGTAATATTGTTTGGGTACACTTTGTCAATGCCACATAACAGGAGCCTTCGTTCCAAGAAGGTACCGTTTCGAATGATAGAACTATAAATTTGACGTTGGTGAAGAAAAACTAATGAACTGTTCGAATATTTCATAGTAAACAGTAGACTTACAACATTGGTTCAACTTTCTCATTTTAAAGTTATTTACTTATAATTGAACAAAAAAAATATAATTTAATCTGCTAGGGCGTCTTTACTGCCGGGGCGAGCAGCATTTGGACGGTGGCCGTGGCACTTTTAAGGGCGCTAGAGTAGGGATTGCACACGGGCGCTTCACGGGCTAGAGACACCTCTTTTAATCTGCATTCCTAAAAGTTCGGGTTGTTAGCGGCATTCAGTTCCGACTCACTGGAACTACTCACTCCTAGCACTGGCAAGTTCCGCAAACAGAGCATGAACAGCAGACTCATCATTATTGACCTCCGGTCTTGGGAGGGGAGTGATGTTCGCAGTATGGTGACCACCACTCTTGGATTCTGCTTATTCTTTCCATCCGGCAGAGTAGAGTCACTTTGGCAGGGACAAACATAAAAATAAAAAAATAAAAGGTGGCGACTTCCACATACAGCGCAATCAAGAAAATCATATGAAAGCGCCATCTACCGAAGATACTCTGAATTTCGGAGTAACATATAATGCGAAGAAAATACTAATCCTGCATCGTGCAATAGAAGATCTCGCGCCGATAATTATATATGCAACATACTAACATCAACCGTTGGGCAGTGGTTCGCCAGGCATGATCACCTCGCCTGTTCGGAGGATCCTCCCTTTGGGTTGGTGGGACATGATACCCGTTCCCCTACACTTTCCATCAAGTATAGTAGTCATTTCGGCAGGCTCATAAAAATACAAACGAAAAACATATATGCATCTGTCTAAAATATATGATTCGCTAAATAAATTATGTCCAATCTGTAGAATACTAGCTGACCTGGCGAACTTCGTACCACCATATTAAACAAAATTGTCTTTTCCTGTTATCTTTCATTTTTTCTTGTACACAAACCTTATCGCAACAATTAAGAACACAATATAAAAAAAAAGAATTATTTAATTTGGTGCAGCCGATCGAAAGTTACGCACGTTCATACATTGTGGCGAATCATTTTTATCTATATTTTATATAATACTAGCTGTGCCCACTACTTCGTACACGTGACATTTGGATTTTCGAGTACTTTTTAATTTTTTACCGTTCCAACCTTCCCTGGACTACGACAAACATTTGAAAACCAAAATCAACTAAATCGGCTTAGCCGTTCTCGAGTTTTAGCGAGATAAACGAACAGCAATTGATTTTTATACATAAAAAATATTAAAGAGGAAGGTGACTGACATACCCTGAGATCAACGCACAGTCCAAACCGCTGAACCTAGAATCCTGAAATTTTGCATGTATGTTCTTTATATAACGTAAGAGAGCACAAAGAAAGGAATTTTTGAAATCCCACCCCTAAGATGGTAGGAGGGTGGTAATCAGGAGATGAAAATCTGCGTGAGCATAGCCACTTGCAAAAACTAGTATAATATATAGATTAAGTTGGTTTGTGTACAGTTCAGAAAGTTGAACAAGCTCTGTTCTGATGGGACAAAATTTCAGCACGATATGAAATCCGTTCTAAAGATCGTTTTCCTTTTTATATTGTTTGGGTCAATTTGGTTTTCAATTTTTCACCAATGCAAGCAAAATTTTGCTGTGACAGTTTGTGGTATAAAGAATTGTGGTAGCATACAGCTAGCAGAATCACATATTTATTAATTTTTATTAAAGTTTGATATGAAATGAGAGTGTTATTATAAGCTAAGATAAGCTGAACTATTACTGATCATATTACTTACAAAAAATATATTATATTAAAATAAAAATGAAATCCATTTTAAGACTCGTGTCTAGACGAAACATATTTTTTTTAAATGTGAATATTATTCTGACTAATGAAATGATATTACAATAGAAAATATATTAGTATTAGAACATAAGTTTACTGCTTACATTGTTTATTTTATCTGGGTACTACAAATAATTGTTTTTGTACACCCACATCACCCAGATGTTACTGTGTTTTGTAAAATTGTTAAAAGAAAAACACAACTAGCTAAATCACAATTTAATTCAGATATTTGATTTTATTATACTCATCCAATGGGTATACGAACTATCACAATCAAAATTCATCGAAAATGATGTATTTTATTTGATCTAATATGTCATTTGGACTGGGTATACGAGACACTTTTGAGTATTAAGAACACAAAACTATTTTTTTTTCTTCTTCTTCTTTTGATTAAATGGCAACCAGCCGGATTTCTCGGACCAGCTATTTCTGCCAATGTCAAGTGTTTACAGTCTTCAAATCATAAGTCTTCAAGTCCTTAAGTCTTCGTCATGATGAAATTAATGTTAAAAAAATATACAAAATATGAATGAAATGAAACTGGGACCGTCTTTCGAAAAAACAAAACACGATCTCCTAATTTTTTTTCAAATTTTAACATTCTAAATGTGACATTGACAGCTTGTTACAATGACTATGACAGTCTACGGTTTGTTTCCGAACTGTACTTATGTAATTTGAATGTAAAAAAATATTCCCAACACAAGGCCTAAATCCTTATAATCTAGAGTTGAAAATGCAGGTAAAACTAGTTCATGTTGGTGCACTAAGCGATTAAGCTTAATTATAACGTATTTTTTCTGACGCTGTTACTGCTTTATATTTATAAAAATATTTATTTGTGTAGCAAAGATAATATTTGTGGTTAGATTTGGGATTAAAATTATTGTTATTATGATGCTCAGTTAAAATTTAATACATTTCAAACATCGTCAGTTGCTGTTCGTTCGTGACGTGTTTTGTGTATATGTGTGTTATATACATAATGAAATAAATATATCAAAAACAATCATAGAGACTATTTCTTTAAAAATCTAGCCTGTTTTTTTTTAGGTTTGTTCCTTCCAAAATGACTCTAGTCTGCCTGATGGAAAGCATAAGCAGAATCCAAGAGTGATGGTCATCATACTACGAATGCAGGCAATGAAAAAATAAAAATGTTTCGAAATTAGCCATTGAAAACAAAAGGTTCTTATTCCTTACCTAAAATATATATATTTACTAGTTGCCCCGGCAAACGTCGTTTTGCCATAAGTTTTTTTTAAGGATGGGTGACCCTTACCATTTAGGGGGATGAAAAATAGATGTTGGCCGATTCTCAGACCTACTCAATATACTCACTAAATTTCATGAGAATCGGTCAAGCCGTTTCGGAGGAGTATGGCAACGAAAGCTGTGACACGAGAATTTTATATATTAGATTATTATCTGATCACACTAATATGTAAAAGTGAAAGTTTTTGAGTGTGTATGTTTGTTATTTCTTCACGCAATAACTACTGGACGGATTTGGATGAAAACATACAGCTATATATCATAATAACTCTTAGACGGAGCCGCGGGCAACAGCTCGTTAATTATAAATATTAATGTTAGTTTGTTGGTTACACTTTCACGTGAAAACTACTCAACCGATCGTCATGAAACTTTGTACACAATATATTCTTGGAGGTATTAGAAGTAACATGGGATACTTTTTATTAAATGCGAACGAAGCCGCAGTTGAAAGCTAGTATTTCATACGGCTAATAGGCAAAAGATAAATAAAAAGAAGAACATATCCTATTTGCGGCACCCTTCCCATGAATTTAAAATCCAATCTAACTTTTAATGAAAATTCATTCCAGATTTATGACTTTTGTACCCATCGCTTGCGGTTCCAATCTCCTCGTATTAAAATCCATAGTGTTTTGGGAAAAGGCGTTTTCAAAAATTATTTGAAATTTATGACAAATTATGACCTTGAATAATGAAAACTTTATGATATTACTAGTTTTGCTCTCGGTTCAGTCTGCGTGTAGGTTGGTTATCGCGGTAAAGATTAGCCAATGTCCTTCGTCACGCTAATTTTTATTGAAATTGGTGCAATAATCCTGAAAACGTAATAGACAGACAAACAGAGCTACTTTCGAATTTATAATATTAGTATGGAATATGTATATCTTCTTACTTTGACAGGTCTGTTAGTCTATCGGTTGATGATCCGGACTTCTAAGTCAGAAGCCGTTTATTGAATTCCAACCGCGGCCAGATTTTGTGTGATGAGTACGATCATTTTGTCTATGTATGTAGTTTATGCTTAATATGGAAGTATACAGGTGTGTTTAAAGCAGTTTGTTTATTATGTGTTCAATGAGTTGACTGTGAAATTTACAATGTTAGATATTCCTAAAAAAAATACAAGTTCAGCTTAGTTTGGAAGCCATTAAGCCACGAGAGAGAAAATCGCGGTGATATTATCATCTTGAAATGTATTTCTAACCACTCGGCGATACCACTACGAGTCGCAATGCTACCGCTGAAGGAACAATCTTGCATTCGTGGAGATTTCCCGATGATAGAAGCGCGGATTCTTCGCGATTCTCTCGCTCGTGGATACAGTCCCTTGGGGTCAGAAAGCCGTGTGTGAAATGTTAGATTTATCTAGACACGCGGCAGCATGTCAAGAAAAGTTCAAGCTAACAGAACTGGCGAGTAATAGTGTGTGTAATATTCATAATGAGAGCCAAGTTCAATATCATGGTGTATATCTTGTATACATTCGGAACTGACGATTGAACTTGCCACCCATCTAGAACCCACCTTTTTTGTGGTTGAAGTGAAAAACCAAAAATATTGAACCTGGCTTTCATTTCACATTTATGTTTTTGATGGGATTATTATTTGACTAGAAACATTTAATAAACATTCAATATGTTTCCATGATTTCATTAGGATTCCGTACGGCTGAATAAATAACGAAACCTTTCGGAGAATCACTCGTTTATGCGTTTCTTTGTTCCTTTGTCATAGTCAATTAGATCCTAGTGAACCGGTTTTTTCTACGTGAATTAGGTCACTTGATGCGACTTTTGGTTATCAGTTTCATTTATATTCAGGACAAATTATTGAATTGATGATAACCATTTGTTCTATGCCTAGTTGTAATTTACTCAACCATACCTAATGACATAAAAGTCAGCTAGTGTTTTATATAAATCTATGTGATGGAATAGTTTCAATAACTAACATTAATTTGATCCCAACACAACAATGACTTCGTTTAGCAATAGTTTATGTAAGGAGAGGATTATATAAGACGTGGGTGAATTATGAAACAAACAACTTATCATTATTTACCTAAAGCCTTGCTTATAACAGAACAATCATTAGCTAACCGTACCTAGTAATTACGTGAACTATATTAGTTATCATTAAAGTCATGTAAATGTATATACTATTCAGATGGAGTAGATTAATTAATAATTCAATTGATGTAAATTTCTAGTGTATAAATAGATAAAAAAATATATATTTCATAATAAAAATTTCATCATAATAATTCATAATAATAAGAGACTACTAAAAGTAACCAAATGTACGCAAACCATTTATAAGTAAAATCTAAACAAAAACACGACTTCTTTCAATTAAATCAAATAATATAATTATTATATAATACTAAATTCTCACAGCATGTATTGTAATGTATATGTTAAATTAATTCACATCCCTTCAAATACTTGAAAAGGTTTATTGTCCTTCGGTTTTTGAAAGTCTCGTTTTACTTTTTAACCGACTTCAAAAAGAGGAGGAGGTTTCTCAATTCGACCATATATATTTTTTTCTTTTTTTTTTCTTTTTTTATGTGTGTTCGCGGATAACTTAGTCGTTTATGAACCGATTTTGATGATTCGTTTTATAATGGAAAGGAAATATCCCAACGGTGGTACCATGATAAGGATACTAAGATCTGACGATGGCATCCAAGAGAAATCGAGTCAAACCTCGTAGTGGGTTTTATTTTTGTTATGGTTTAATAATTTGTATATATATGTACAAATCGCTGTAATATCAAAATCAATATTCCATTCTACTCTATCTACGAAACTTCTATTCTATTCTATGTAATTTTATGGTTGTGTTTTGAATGCAGTAATAACAACAATGTAATTATAATGAAATGTGTGACTTTTGATTCATTCTTTATTTGCTATAATTAATGCTGACTGTATGTATGTTTTTATGTGATACAAATATATTATGTTTCTATATTTTAATTATTTAAATTTAAAGTAACAAACTAACTGGCTGTATGTATAATGAAACATATTTTAATCATTGTCAATTTATTTTTATAATTTTTTTAGACTGATAATTTAAGAAAATGAATGCACTGATAATGAAGGTTCTATGGGTATATGAACTGGTTGATCCCTCTTCAATTCCTTGCTAAGGCAAATAATTGAAATAATGTGGGATAAGAAGGATATTTTCTGTATATTTTATAATAACATTTCCAGGTATCTGACACACAATGTCATTTAGTTTCAAATTGCGCAGAGCTTGTACTATAACAGCTGAACTGACTGATAGAACACTTTTATTATACCTATTTTTTTTAAACTCCGAAACAAAACTTGGTGATCATACAAACGTGAATCAAACTCGAGACTTCAGAACAGGTGTATGTTGTTTAGACTGTACTAGTTGTTGCCCGCGGCTCCGCCCGCGTATTTGTCGGTTATCGCGGCAAATAGTCAGTTAGTATAAGCTATATTACTGTAAAGTTTCATCCAAATCCGTTCAGTAGTTTTTGCGTGAAAGAGTAACAAACATCCATCCAAACATCCATCCATCCTTACAAACTTTCGCATTTATAATATTAGTAGGAAGTAGGATTTAGTAATTTAAAATAAGTATGTTGAGCTGCCGTCTACAACTATGCTGAGTTATTTGAGTGTGAAATACTTAAATTTATCCGTGCTAGTATGATAAATGTCACATGATCAGTTTTTTACGTTTTCGTGGCTAAACCGTTGAACAGATTTAAATGAAATTTGACACGGATATACTTAAGATTTTTAAGAGGGACATAGGCTTCTACTTACTAAAATAAACAACATACTTTTGGGGCGGATGTGTGCGCAAAACCTAATAAATTTGTTCCAAAAAACTTTACAATCTCGTACTGCGTACTTCTTTAGAAAGAAAATAGGTTTTTCTTAAGATTGAAAATGTTTTACCTATTTTTTGCTGCTATTTACACTATAAAACAATAAATAAAGACAATTATTTATTATTTTCTGTGTACGAATAGTGTCGACTGATATTAAAATGAATTACATTCCTAGAATCGGAGTTCTTTGTGTTTAAAGTTTCTGTTGCATTGTTAGTTTCAAACTGTTTATTTTCTGTTACTATGTTCTTAAGTCTATAATATATTTATAAAGGGTTTCTGTAATCTTTTTATGTCTCTGCTGGAATTGTGAGGTAGGGAGGGTTGGAACTCCAGTCACTTATTCAGTAAAAAAGCAATGAAATAATCCTTAACGCCGGTTTTCTGCACGCCCATGGCATCATTCCCAACTAATCAGTTCGTATGTGTCGATACATATCTCCTACCATGACATGTGACATATTGACAGATACTGACGTTCCATCCTAGCGAATAAGGAAATCGTGAATCGGGAAATTTCAATACATTATAATAAATGAAATAAATACATACTATGATTATATTATTTTCATAGTATTAGATTATATGGAAAAAGAGGGTTTAATTTTATATATAGACTAGTATTATAAATATAACTCTGTATATCTGTCTCTATGTTACGCTTTTACGTTTAAACCGATGCAGAGATTTCAATGAAATTAGCATGGAGATATCGTGATTCTTGAGGAAAGGCACAGGTTTCTCTTTTCCAGCATAGCCGATATAAACCTTGATGGGGCGAGAGCAAAACTCGTAATTTATATAATCTCAAATTGGTAAGTAGCTGTTGTAAAAAAGATCATATTTAAACTATTAACTTGAATTTTACGTACCTACTTAAAATGTAGACCATATTTTTATTTAAAGACAAGAACATTCAATGAAAGAAAAAAAGTTGCATAATAACAGGGGATATTGCTGACACAAATAGATTGGAGAATATATCCAATACAATGGGATTATAATTTGGAATGGCTGATACCTTATGGGCATGTTCATCTCGCCTGATCGGAGGATCCTCCCTTTGTGTTAGAGGGACAAGTAACATACCTGTCCCCCACAGTAACATTAACGTGGGAGAGCCACGCTTCGGCATTAATGAGCCGGCTCTACCGGAGTAATATCACGATCTCACAGAAAACCAGTGTGAAATAGCGCTTGCGCTGTGTTTTACTGAGTAAGTGAGGATACCGGAGGCCCACACCCCAACCCCTCCCTACATCCCTTTCCCCATTCCGCAAAGGCCGGCAACGCACTTGTGTAGCCTCTGGTGTTGCGGGTGTTCATGGGCGTCGGTAATCACTTACCATTAGGTGATACGTCTGCTCGTTTACCCCTATACCATAAAAAAAATACCGAGTTTCCTCTAGTTCACTTCCAAACATTTTATAAGAAGGTTTTTAAAGACTACTCTGCAACAACTTTGGGAATATATCCTGTGTTTGTAAAGTAAAGTATATTTAAAAGTATATGTTACTTTACAAACATACATGGAACGGACACAAAGAACGCCTAGACTCGGAACAACAACTTGTGGTCTCACAAATTGTTGTTCCTTGTGAAGATTGAACCCACAACATTAAACGCAGTTGAAAACGGCTTAATCTACTTCACCATCCGTTGGGTCAAACAAATTTAGTTAAATTTTGATAAATTACCTGCCAAAGTGACTCTGCTCAGCCTGATAGTAAGCTCAAGCAAATTCCAACAGTGGGGGCCACCATACTCACTGCGAAAGCAAACAATGCAGTATGGCGTCCCACACTATGGTGGCTTAGTGAGATTATTCTAATTAGAGAGAATATCCTAATCAACCCAGTATCCTTTGACTTGACTTGATTTGATTTGACTGCCTCGTTGGTCTCGCGGTTGGCGTGTGCGACTGCTGATCGTGAGGTCTCGGGTTCGATTCCCGGGTCGGACCAAATGTTTGTATGATTTATAAATATTTGTTTCGGAGTTTGGGTGTTTTCTGTGTATAAAATGTATGTATTTACAAAAAAAAAGTATATATATGTATTTGTATCAGTCGTCTAGTACCCATAACACAAGCTCTGCTTAGCTTGGGACTAGATGGCGTTGTGTGATAGATGTCCGAAATATTTATTTTTTATTATTTATTTATTTATTTAACCTTTTCTCACTCTTTGTCACTGAGTCTTCTTTCAAACCGCATCGATGCCTTACTTCATCCTGCTTCTTTCTAAATCTCTCCTATCTTCCCTTAAACCTCTAATCTTAAGGGTTATGTGCTAGTATATTAAAGGAGTTTCTTTTCTCTTTGACCGCTTTAATTTTGGAAACTACAGTGCTTAAATTATAACTTGATCTGTGTGGCATATCGCTACGAAATCCACGTAGTTACTCGATGAACGACTTTGAACAAGCAAATCCATTTTAAATTACATTTTCATTCTTTATGTGCAAATTTAATCACATACTAGCTGACCGGCGCAACTTTGTATGCGTTTCTGCAAAAGAAAAATTTTTTTCTGATATCCCCAATATTTTCGGTCGATATCCGGTTTCTATTGGCCGTAGCGAGATCTTATATAATCTAGAACCTTCCTCGCTAAATGGGCAATCCAACAACAAAAAATAACAAAATCGGTTCAGCCGTTCACGCATGATGTCGTGACCAAGGCAACTAAGGATTTATTTTATATATACACCTAAATTTTAACTCGTAATTTCTGAAATGACATTAGTGACAACCGTCACAGAGACCAAGTTATATTTTAAGGACTATATTCAAAGAGTGTTAGGTGCGTATAGAGCATTTCAAATGCGTCTCTCAAAAGGAATGAACTTTCCCAATATTTTTTATTCATTTTTCATCGATGCTGGGCTCGTATTAGTCGTAGAGTAATAATCTTGTTAAATGGGCTATGTAACATTAAATATTTTTTCGATTTGAATCAGTTGTTTTTGGGAATAGGGTGTTGAACTAAACAAACAGTCTCTTTATATTTATAATATTAATATAGATCTGACGCTAGTATAACTTCAGGGTAAGTTCAAAAGTGAGAAGTATGAGAATTTACGTAAGAGATTTAAGATCTCATCCGGGAAATCACAGTGGAATAATAATCTTTTTTATTATACCAATGGTATTAATTTTTGAATTGAAAAATCGAAAACTAGCCGTAATTAGTTACAAAAACCTCATTATTATGTTATTTTTCATTATTTCAAACAAAGCATAACTTAATGTTGTACTATTAATAAAAAAACTAAGTTTTATTGGTTTTTTTGTACGATCAGAAGTTGAAATATAATGTCAGTGCCAATAAGGCGCTAAAACTTTGTTAGAATATTATTTACTAAAATATTTTTAACGAATGTAATAAACTTCTTTTAGTTTTAATAACTTCAACTTTACACCAAAGAAAAAAAACAAAAACAACTATTATTCAACATCAAATCATCAACTCGAACCCAATCTCATCAATCAGTAAACCTTCACCATAAAAATACTTATAATAATCTACTTTTAATACTATAAAATTACACTTACCGATATAATCTAAAACCAAAACATTCATAATTACTCACTAATCACTAAATAAATAAATGAAAATCGTTCTTTCATTTAAAAATAATGTCAAATTTAAAATAAAAATACACTTTGAACTGAATAAGTCGAATAGAAAGTAGGTTAGCCGAGTGTACGGTGGAGCGTTACGCGAGTGGGAAGGCTGAGACGCGCTGGATAACTGGCTACGAGGCGTAGAGACTCTACGGTGCTACAACGCGACGCAACAGGCAACGCTGTCCGCTTAAACGGTAGCCGGTTTTAATGGACAATTTCGTACCAACGTGGATATGAGCTGTGATTATGAGTTTTGATTTTGTAAAAATATCGATGAATAATGATTTGAATGGGAGCTATCATCTTGTGATACAGATTCGTATTATTATTTAAACTAATGTTAATCACAGAATACCTGTACCCAAATCGTCACATGATTTTTTTTATTTACAGAACTTTGCACATCTCACATACTTATATATTTACATATAATTATTAGATAAAGTACACACAGGAATAGAACAAATATTTCACACTCACGACCTCCTGTACTGACTACTAGTCAAGGTCACTAGTTGCCAACCAAGAAGTCAGAATGAAAAGGAGGGGCCACTTACTCACCCTAGGATAGACTAGTAATATTTATGGCATTAAAACCTCCATTGTCTATTTTGAACCAACTTTAAAAATATAGTAGGTTATCAATTCACTGGTTTGTTTTATATGCTTGTTACCTCCTAACTTTAGACTGGGTGAACCAATTTTAATGTTTCTTTATTTATTTGAAGATAGCGCTTCCCGTGTGGTCCTATTTTAATTTGATCCAGTACTTGAAATCAGGATTAAAATTAGTGACTATTATGATAACAGATTGTGACCAAAATGGTGTACCCTGCAGACATAATCAAGCTTGAATCACATTTATTTCAAAACAATACTATACTGAGAAGAGTTTTATAAACACTCATAAAACGGACACAAACATATTGTACCTTCAGGGTGTCGAACCTACAACGAACGTGAGGAGATCGCACAAATCACTACATCATCCATTCAGTCGTATATAATGTACAGAGCTAGATGTGAATATTGACAGTAAGAGAAAAGAAAATAAGAAGGGAAGTCATGGTTAAAATAAACCGGCCGAGTACGTTTCCAGCCACGCATAAAGAAGGGTACCGTAGTCACTCATTTGTTATTTTGTGATATTATTGTTAATAGTTAATACGTTTACTTATTATTTCGTTATTTTTGTACGAAGTTTTGCAAGTAAGCGCATTTTAAGTAAGGCCTTTATAACTCCTGAAGTAACTAAGTTATCTGAGCCGTTATAATTTTACTTCCAAGGTCATCCTGCCATGCCTAATGAAGAAATGGTCTTAGCAACCTCTCACAGTTTTTAAAATCCCTATCTAATAATACCTCATACTATGGGGTAAATACGAGAAAAAAAAAACATCCCCACATTAGGTACCCCAAAAAAAAATTGGTGATTTCATTTTAGCACTTTGCTGACGTGGTATATTCACGTATCCATAAAAAGTTTTATCTTTCTAGAACTAACCGTTTGGAAGGCAAACCAAGGACGGAAAAGTGAAACTATAAGGGTTTCGAGACGTGAACTACGGAACCCTAAAAAAAGCTATACTGCTAAACTAAGAAGTATACGAAGTAACTCGAGCAAATCGTTGTCATCTCTTATTTATAACTTACATTGGTTCTTGATAGAAAACTAAAGCCCTCTATAATGGGACAACTTAATCTAGGCTTTGTTCGATTCCAGTCGGGGATTGCGGTTGTCTCTCGAGTTCCCGCGATCCCCGGCGTAGGTGAGAGCAGGAACAGGGGGGGTTTTAGTCATTAGGAGTCTGACAGACCCCTTCGCCCTTTCCCCAGGGCGAAGGACATCCATGAGGATTTCCCCCCGTAAAAAAAAAAAAAAGGCTTTGTTCGATTCCTGAGTCCGATCAAAAGTTTTGTCCTTCGAACTATTCTATCGTAAAATTGTATCAATCCATGTGACAAGATTTGTACTAATTAATACGAAGGGATTGTGATTGAGGTAGTCAAAGTGAAGTAAGGTGTCGTAGCTTCAAGGTTTTCACGTAAAAATGTGCAATATTTAGTTGAACTTGAATACCTTTTTAAGTTACTGCAATTGCAAATCGGGTCTGTGATTCTTGTGTAGGTTTCCTATACCACGTTTTAATTAGCCAAATTGATAAATAAAGGGTATCTTTTTATTATTCTGATATTAATAGTATAAAAATTATAGCTTGAAACTTACCCCGTGTGACGTACGTACTGCAAAGAAGATAGTAAAATTTTATTTAAAATATATAGTAAATAACATGGTTGATGATTTTCAGAAATAAATCATGATCAGGCTATTGCAATTCACTGCTGGAAAAAGGCCTTCCAATTTCACGCCACTCCCTTCGATCCTTGCCTTCTCGCATCTAGCTCCTGCCAGCTCCTGTCTTGCGCAGATCATCACTCCGCCTGTGGAGACCGCGTCTCGGCAAAACGTAGTGTGGGACGTCCATAGGCCACGTGAAATGAATCACTTAATACTAATGCCAAAACAAACGAATTGTCAACTGAGCAGATAGAGTACTGGTATAAACGGTCGCCACATCCTTTCTTCTGCGTTGAGTGTGGGTGCAAATCATTTTTTTCTTTTCTTTGTGTGATACACAAATTATTGTTCTGAGTGTGGGTGTACTGTGTGTTAGTTTTCTGTATGTTTGTAAAATCCTTCGCGACACAGAATTTATGTTTAATGCGGGAGTTCTAATTTTTGAACCCGTTGACCCCTAGATAGGTTGTACTATATCTCACTATTTAAATGCTTAATTATATCGATCGAAATTATGATGAATTGTTATAGATAAATAAATAAGTAAATTAATATTTCGGACATCTAACTCACAACGCCATCTAGTCTAAGCAGAGCTTGTGTTGTGGGTACTAGACAACTGATATAAATACATATTATACTTTTTTTCGTAAATACATACATATTATACATAGAAAACACCCAAACTCCGAAACAAATATTTGTAGATCACACAAACCCGGGAATCGAACCCGAGATCTCATGATCAGCAGTCGCACACTTCAACCGCGAGACGAAGGAGGCAACCAGATATTTCTGATTCTAGAAATCGGTATTACCCAAATTACCCTAAAAGAGAAGTGTGGTGGACGCTTTAAGACGTCATTGGCGTCTCGAGCAAATTTTTGAATGACGCTTCAATGCGCCCTAAGCGGTCAAAGAGTTAAAAGAACGAACATTAATTACATCATCATCAACCCATAATGTCCCACTGCTGGGCTGGAGTCTCCTTTCAAGAGAGAGTTATGGCCATACGTTCCCACGCTGGCCAAGTGCGGGTTTGGGACGGGCAAGACAACGTTGTGGCTACGTAATCTTGCCGTTTGATGTTCTTAAGCCGCCCAAAGGTCTCCAACTGAGCTTCATAACTGTTTTCCTATGAAAACAACCGAGACCAACTGCTTAACGTGACCTTCAAATCACAGAAATTAATTTACTTTGTATTTATTAACAATTTTATGGAAGAAATAAAATAAGAAAAATGAATAAAAGTATCGTAGATGTGTGCGTCTGTATCAAGATTCTTTTAATCTCTTATCATTCGTAAATAACTATTCAAGGACGCCCTACGTCGACGTAAATAAACGATATCATGCGTACTAAATGTAATATAATAGGCACACCTTAATAATTTGTAAATTGCCTCTCCCCTTATAAACTTCACTTATCGCGATAGCCTTTATGCCGCATAAATGAGATGCTGATAAAGGTTAATAAGTAATATATAATATAATAGCTGACTTCCGAAGAACAATTTGTTGACATTTTTGAACGACAAAAGTATACAAGAACATAGGTACAGATTAACTGAAATCTGTAATTAAAGATATTTCAATGTAAAGTAGAAGAGGTTTATATGTCAAAATATATTTATAATAATAAATAAAATAAATAAATATTTCGGACATCTATCACACAACGCCATCTAGTCCCAAGCTAAGCAGAGCTTGTGTTATGGGTACTAGACAACTGACACAAATACATATATACTTTTTTTTGTAAATACATACATATTATACATAGAAAACACCCAAACTCCGAAACAAATATTTGTAGATCATACAAACATTTGGTCCGACCCGGGAATCGAACCCGAGACCTCATGATCAGCAGTCGCACGCGCCAACCGCGAGACCAACGAGGTTGTTATTATAAATTTCATACACGAATAAAGGCATTGTTATAATAAAATAAAGTGTAAACTATTTTATCTTAGACACTAGAAACGATAAGAAGAAGTTTTGATTGACTGAGAAATAGAATGAACTAAATGGTCTATCTTCTGAATGGTCTGGTCTTCGAGATAAGATCGATCGGGTGATACCACGGCCTCACAGAAAACCGGTCTCAAATAGCGCTTGCGCTGTGTTTCACCAAGTGAGTGAGGATACCGGAGCCCATACAACAACCCCTCCCCACATCCCTTTCCCCATCCCCAAAAGGTCCGCAACGCACTTCTGACGCCTCTGGTGTTGCGGGTGCCCATTGGCGGCGGTAATCGCTTACCATAACAAAAAAAAACAGGTTGTCTAAAAAAATTTTATTTTATTTATTTCATATTAATTAATCAAAATATATATAATAATAAAATTTCACCTACGTGTTATCTAAAGGAACTAAACACCAATGGAAAGTACATAATATGTTATTTATAGTAAGTGTAACATGCAAAACTTAAGCTGCCTACCTTTTTCTGGTTCTACTGGTTCAGAAAAAATATTTTTTAAATTAGGAACAGTGCACGTAACGCCATCTTTCATTAATTTAAAACAATTGTTGAGAAACTTGTATTCTGAACTTTTTCTTGTGTAAACGTTGCCTGACATCAGAGATAGATGTCAGTAGTAGTTGAATATTTCAAATTAACTTTTGTTCAGTATTCGCCGTCCTCTGTTGAATGAAAGCTTGCCAGACATTTTCCTCAACTGCTCCATACCGCGGTGTCCACTCTAAGATTTTTTCAAAAGTATGCGCTTGCTAAAGTTACTGAGGTCTGTCTGAAATGA
The DNA here is from genome assembly GCA_905220595.1 of Spilosoma lubricipeda. Taxonomy (NCBI): domain Eukaryota; kingdom Metazoa; phylum Arthropoda; class Insecta; order Lepidoptera; family Erebidae; genus Spilosoma; species Spilosoma lubricipeda. The sequence goes on along the minus strand of HG992282.1, from coordinate 19,504,494 downwards.
AGCATAAGCAGAATTCAAGAATGGTGGTCACCTTATTCATTGCGAATGCAGGCAATGCAACAACGCAGCATGGTGAACCCTACTAGAACGGCCTATTAGTACTTAATACATAATTGTTAACATTTATTTTGTATTTTTGAGTCGCTCATAGTTAATTTCATTCTATACTATGGCTAGCAATGGACTGTGACATGCTAAAGTTGATTTACATTTAAATTAAAGCAATACTTTCAAACATATTTATGTATAACGCGTGGCATTCCATAGGAAAATGTTGTTACAGCTATAATAATAACTTAATAAAATGAAAGGAATCAAAACATTTCATTGAGAAGAAAAAACTACTCTCCCAAAACAATATTTAAATTTATAATAATATAAATAACAATGAGGAAAAGACATTAAAAATATATAAAAAAAAAATGATCCTTTCATCGAACAGCACGATTACGTAGCTACAACCTTGTCTTGCCAGTCCCCAAACCGCACTTGGTCAGCTTGGGGACGTATGTCCAGCGGCAGCACGGGACTCTTTCCTTCCGACTGACGCAGGTGCTTTCCGGGCACGGTTGCTTCGGGAAGTACCTGCACTCGGTCGCCAGGAGGGAATTGAGTCCCGCCTGCCACCACTGCGACTGCAGTGAGTGTAGAAAATGTAATATTAGGTGGGCAACACTGGTTGAGGTGCCCGATAGTTGGAGGCTATAATAATAAGAGTTATCTGTTTTCATCTGAATATATAATTAGTTCTTCAGCGGTTCTTTCATTTATTATAACATCGAATGATAAATACTACATGGCGCAGCCGAAGAAGTAACCAATTCTCCAGGGAAGTAAACTATACGTCATAAATTATAACCTCTAGTGCATGCGGCGTAGTGTGCTTGTTGAAATTACGGAAATACGAAAAAGTAAAGCATATTAAGAAAACTAATACTACATGTCTAGTGAAGAATCAGATCAAGAAACAATAATGTCGGGTGTAGAATATAAGATGCCAGGTCCCCTCAATCTGGATAGCCTAGAAGACCTATTTGCACAATGGCAGAGGTTTTTATCAAGCTTCAAGATTTTTATTTCTGCAGCGGGCTTAAGTCAAGTATCAGAAACGAGAAAGGCAGCGATTTTGTTAAATTGTATTGGACAATCGGCTCAAGAATTGTACTTCAACATTATACAAAGTAATGACACATTAAAATTAGAACAAGTAATAAAAGCTTTTGAAGATTACTTCAAGCCCAAGACAAATGAGGTCATCAATACTTTTCATTTTAATCAAAGAGTTCAAGGTGAGGGTGAGGCTTTTGACAACTTTTATGCTAATTTAAGAAAAATTGCAACAAATTGTAACTTTGGAGAACATAAAGAGAGGATGCTTCGGGACAGAGTGGTGTTTGGTGTGAGAGATAGGCGAGTGCAACAGAAACTCCTAGAATTAAAGGAGCTCTCCTTGGAACGTGCGCTGGAAGTCTGCAGAGCGGCAGAGCTGTCTAATGAGCATGTACGAGTAATAAACAACTTGCAGTTTACATCAATGGTTGATGTTATTCAAGCTAAAAAATCTCAGCCGGGTGCTTCGCGTTCTTATAAAGCTAAGTACAAAAATAATAACAATGAAACCTATCTTTGTAAAAAATGTAATATCATGCATGGTCCCAGAAGTTGTCCTGCATTTGGCAAGACATGCTCATTATGTAAAAAAACTAACCACTTTGCTGTTGGGTGTAATCTGAGAAATAAAGTTGATAGTGTCAATGGAATACATTATATGGATGCAGAATCACAGGATTTATGACTCGTACGAGTCTGTAATTCAATTAGTGCTTTTGATAAAGAGTGGACAGAAACACTTAAGATTGAGACAAATAATTTAACATTTAAATGTGACACGGGTGCACAAATAAATGTATTGTCCTTGAGAGATTTGCAAAAGGTTTTCAATGATAAAAATGTTAAAATGTCTGAGACACCAGTAATATTGGAAGTTTTTGGAGGTACACATATAAAACCAATAGGTAAGAAGAGTTTAAGATTAACAACAAATGATGAAAGCATTTTGACCGAGTTCATAATAGTTGATAAAAATGTAAGACCAATTCTTGGTTTACCATCATTAATAGAACTAAAACTTTTAAAATCTAAAAAGAACAGCATAAACCAAATCTATGTAGATGACAAGGAATACATAATTAATAAATATTCTGTACTTTTCCAGGGTGTAGGGCAATTTGAAAAGCCGTTAGAACTACACATACTGCCAGGAGCACAGCCAGTAGTGAGACCCCCACGGAGAGTGCCAGAAGCACTGAAATCACGCTTAGAAGAAAAGCTAAGGTCGCTGGAGGACAGACAGATCATCTCCAGGGTCGAGCATCCTAAGAGTTTTGTGAGTAACCTGGTAATTATTGAGAAAAAAGATGGTACCCTTAGAATTTGTCTAGACCCTCAAGACCTTAACAAAGTTTTATTAAGAGACTTTCACTTAATACCTACTCTGGAAGAGATTTTACCAAAATTATGTAATAAAAAGTATTTTTCTGTGCTTGATCTGTCAGAAGGCTTCTATAATATAAGGTTAGATGAGAACTCAAGTGAGCTCTGTACTTTTAATTCACCATTTGGATGTTATAAGTTTAATAGATTGCCTTTTGGTGTATCAATCGCACCTGAAGTTTTTCAAAAATATAACGAAAAAGCATTTGGTGATATTCCGGGTGTTGTAATATACTGCGACGACATGTTAATATGTGCCGATACAGAAAAAGAGCATGATGCAATATTTGCCAAGATTATGGAAAGAGCACTTAAATGTAATGTTCGTTTTAATAAAAATAAACTTCAGTACAAACTAAGAGAAGTTAAATATTTTGGTCATATCTTCTCAAAAGATGGCATGAAAATAGACCCAAATAGAGTCCTAGCCATAACAGAAATTAAAAGTCCAAGGAATAAAAAAGAGCTTCAGATTTTCCTAGGAATGGTTAATTATTTGAGAAAATTTGTTCCTAACTTGGCTAATATTGCATCACCGTTGCAACTGTTGCTATAGAAAAATAATGAATGGATTTGGACAGAAGTACATGAAAGGGCATTTATAGATATGAAACAGAACTTATGTAAGGCACCAGTGTTGCAAAATTTTGATTTAAATTTGCCAGTAGTAATTCAGTGTGATGCATCCAAAGATGGTTTAGGTTGTTGTCTATTACAGAATGATAGACCTGTCAGTTTTGCCTCTAGAAGTCTAACTGCTTCAGAACAAAATTTTTCACAAATAGAGAAGGAACTATTAAGTGTAGTATGGGCCACTAGAAAGTTTCATTACTATATCTATGGCCAGAAATGTACAATTTTGAATGATCATAAGCCGTTAGAATCGCTTCTTAAAAAACCTATACATGAAGTACCATCACCCAGGTTGCAAAGATTAAAATTAAAACTTTTAAAATATGATTTAGAATTTAAATATCTAAAAGGAAAATACATGTACATTGCAGACTTATTGTCACGGTCATATATTGAAGGCTCTTATACTGATGATTCCTATATGTATGAAGTTATCCATGGTGTAGGTTTAGCAAAGTATTTACAGTGTACTAATGATCAGAAGGAACAGTTAATTACTGCAACTAGTCAGGATGATGAATTGTCATTGTTAATAGACTATACTAAGCAGGGTTGGCCTGAATTACAAAAAAATATTCCTGATTCGTTGAAATACTATTTTAAGTTTAGAGGTGACATCACATTAGATGAAAATTTGTTATTCTTGAATGATAAACTTATAATACCTAAAACTATGAGAGAAGAAATAATGAGAAAATTGCATGAAGGACATCTTGGGATGTCTAAAATGAAAAATTTAGCACGAAAATTGTATTATTGGCCAAAAATTAATGAACATTTAGAAATATATATAAGAAAATGTTTCATTTGTCAGACCTATCAGAATAAAAATACAAAAGAACCCTTGATGTGTCATGTTATACCAGATTTACCATTTTCAAAATTAGGAATTGACATTATGGAATTTAGGAAGAAAAGTTATTTGGTGATGTATGATTATTATTCAAAATGGTTAGATATAAAACTGATTCCAAGTAAAAGTGCACAGGCCATTATAAATGTGCTCATTGATATATTTTGTAATTTTGGTTCACCAAGTGATATAGTGTCAGATCATGTTCCATTTGACTCTAAAGAATGTAAGGAGTTTGCTCAACAATGGGGATTTAAGTGGACATTTACCAGTCCAAGATATCCTCAGTCCAATGGAATGGCTGAACGGGCAGTGCAGATTGCAAAAAGAATTTTATTAAAATGTCATGAAGACAAAACAGACTTTAGAATTGCATTATTAAATTACAGAGTGTCTCCAGTATGTGGTACTAGCTTTTCACCAGCTGAGTTAGTAATGAGTAGAAATCTAAAAACAAAGCTGCCTGTCTCATATCAATATTTAAAGCCAAAATTAAATAATGATAACCTTGTACAAACTGAGTTTCAAAAGACACAAAATAGAAACACTAGTTATTATAATCTTAGAACTAAGGAACGCAAAGATTTTGATATTGGTCAAAATATTGTATTTTTAAAAGATACAACCCAGAGTAAATGGTTACCAGGGACTATTTATAAGAAAAACGGTTTAAGGTCTTATGACATTCTAGACAGTAATAATGTCAAATATACCAGAACTTCTTATCATGTTCGACCAGGTTGAGAGTACTGTGTGTTCATCAGTGTCTTTATTGCTCACTGCTGGTGTGTGTAGTTGTAACGAAGGTTGACTTGTCTGTATAGTTGTATCCTAATTAGGTAGCCACTCATTGTTATTTTGTTGTTCCATATAACAAATAATAGTTTACAGTTGTTTGTTTTTGCAAAACAAAGTTGTAACCCTTTGATTTACTAATTAAGTAGCCATTATTGTTATTTTGTTTAATTGTGTATGTCATGAAAGGGAAAGAAAAGACATATCATTTTATTTCTTTTAAAGGGGAAAGATGTAGAAAATGTAATATTAGGTGGGCAACACTGGTTGAGGTGCCCGATAGTTGGAGGCTATAATAATAAGAGTTATCTGTTTTCATCTGAATATATAATTAGTTCTTCAGCGGTTCTTTCATTTATTATAACATCGAATGATAAATACTACAGTGAGGACTCGGCCCAGCACACGCTGGCGACCTGCCCCGCATGGGCGTCGCAGCGCCGGGCCCTCACTGCAGTCATCGGAGGAGATCAGTCGCTACCGGCCGTCATACGCTCCATGGCCGGTAGCGACAGCAGTTTTACCGCGGTCGCAACCTTCTGTGAAGATGTAATCTCGCAGAAGGAGGCGGCGGAGAAGGCCCGGGAGGATGATATCCACTCGGACCCGATCCGCCGCCGGCGAACCGGGCGGCGGAGGCGCGCCTCTCAGCGCCTCATGCCGCCCTGAGTGTGGCCGCGGATGGTCGGGATGGGTTTTCCCTTCCATCCGCTCTAGTGGTCACCCGCGAGGGGACGACGTTACGCGTGTGCCGTACGTCGCCTATTTAGAGAGTTTACCAGCAGACGGTGCCCGCTTCAGTGCGGGCAGGCGCTGGGAGGGGTCCGGATGTGTTAATAACAGCAGTTCCCGAATCCCTCCCTTCTCAGGCGCAGAGTGGCACACCGTGTGGTTTTAGTCGGTTCGATTGCGACACACCGCCCCGCCGCAAACCCCGGCGGGGTGACGGCCCGAGGGGGTTTCCAAACATAAAAAAAAAAAAAAAATGGGGACGTATGGCCTTAACCCTCTTTTGAGAGGAGACCCGAGCCCAGCAGTGGGACGTTATAGGTTGTTGATGATGATGATGATGAATCAATGATATCTATAAATTTTATTCAATTCTAAATAAATACTTATTATTGTATGAATGATAAAATTTTCCAAGCTTACAAGACTAACTTATCACCTCATATTTCACAATAAAACTTCTTACGCAGATAAAAGGCGATTAATTAATTTAATCATCATTAATCTTTAAGTCATTAAACATTAGTATTTGTATCGGTTCCATTTATGCTACTTTTATATAAATACATACAAACAATCAAGCCTAACTCCTCAGGAGGATAGGTAGAGGCGTATTAATTGTCAATATAATGTTATTGATATCATCATTTAATAGTCCACTACTGGACGTAAGCGTATTCTTAGAAAATATATAGAAAAGATAAAGATAAAGATAGACCATGAGAGTGCCACTCTTCGGCATTAATGAATGTCTTTTTTTAAAGGTACTGTGTGTGTAATGTGACTTTGACTTACATCAATAAGTCTAAGGCCAATGATCTGTACCTAACCTTTGGGTGCTTTCTATGCGTAATATGTATGTATTTACAAAATAAAAGTATATTATGTATTTATATGTGTATGTATTTATATGTAGTTGTATACCCGTAACAAGCTCTGCTTATTAGGGACTAGATGGCGTTGTGTGATAAATGTCCGAAATATTCTTTTTTTTTTTTTTTTTTTTTTATGTTTGACCCTGCCCTAATGACTCTACTCTGCCTGATGGAAAGCATAAGCAGAATCCAAGAGTGATGGTCACCATACTGCGAACGCAGACAATGCAACAATGCAGCATGGTGACCCACACCATGGCGGGCTAGTGATGCTTCTGCATCATTGGGCCTCCGGTCTCGCACTCACCAACGAAACACGACAGCATGATCGCTGTCATTTTACGTTGATTTTCTGTGCGAGGGTAGTACCGCCCCGGTCGAGCCGGCCCGTTCGTGCTAAAATCAGCGTGGCTCTACTATTCATTTATTATTTTTTTATTTAAGATTAATGATTACCTACTTTATTATCACACTTGTCATTTTATTGCTGATAATAAGTTTCGTAATACAATAAGAAAATAATAAAAATAATATTAGTAGTTAGAGGATGTTCGAGCAACAGCCAGTCATATATAGGTATGCGATTCAGGCCATCATCGCACAGATCATTGGCCTTAGACTTATTGATGTAAGTCAAAGTCACATTTATATCTTTAAAAACAGACATGCATGACACATTCTTTATCATCTGAATATAAACGAATAAAGGATTTAAATTCTCCTAGGTTTTCTCTCTTGCTTGCTCTCTCTCCAACATTGTTGCAAAATGGTAGGCCTAAGTGATAACGTGAAAAGAGAAAAAAAATGTAATAATAATTTCGGGAAACATGCGCTATTTGATGTAATTGATTTGCCTATGATCACGTGTCGTGCTCTGAACTACTCTGTAGTTAAAAACAAAACACAAAGCAGTCACGAGGTATGCCGACAGAAGTAAAAACTCAATACTATAAACAAACAGTTTTTTATGCTCACCTAAAATGAAGCTCTTTGCTCTTTAAATATTAAATAAAAGGTGTGACAAAAAAAATTAAAAAAATGCTTATCTATACAAATAAATAAAATTGAAGTGTCTGTTTGTAATATTAAAATAACTGCTTTTTACTAAATGCGTATGTATGTATACACGATACATATACCAAAAATGTAGTTGAAAAAATTTTTGTCTGTCTGTCTGTCGGTCTGTCTGTCTGTCTGTCTGTCTGTCTGTCTGTCTGTCTGTTTGTTCCGGGTAATCTCTGGAACGGCTGGACCGATTTTGACGGGACTTTCACTGGCAGGTAGCTGATGATCTGGGGAGTAACTTAGGCTACTTTTTTTAGACTAACTTTGTCACGCGGCGTTACTCGCGGTACAACAATAACCGCGGGTAACACCGCGGGGTTCAGCTAGTTGTTATATAAAATTTTAACAAAAATAAAACTGACTTTAAGGTTGGAATCGATTTCTATTGGATGTCATCATCATTAGATCTTAGTATTCTTATCATGGTACCACCGTTGGGATATTTCCTTTTCATTAAAAAAAGAATCATCAAAATCGGTTCATAAACGACTAAGTTATCCACGAACACACATAGGTTTATAATACACAAATATAGGTTTATACTATACAGTATAAACATATTACCAGTCATATTATATTAGACAGTCGAGCGCGAGCGCCATGCACCACCGTACTCGCGCAAGTGCCCTGCGCCGTCTGAGGTCAGATCACGTATCCTGACTCGAGTTTAACAGTTTTAAACATAACATTTTATTTTTTAAAAAAGCGCAAAGGCGTCAATGAAGTTTTTACTTTAAAAAAATCCTGTGAGATGTGGTCTTCCATTGTCTTTACTGCTTAAAGCAAAGCAAAGATTCAGACTATAACGTGCAGATAATATCATACTAACATTTGTCAGCTGCTCTGCCTGCTTAAATGTCATTTATAGCGGTAAATAGTAGCCTGTTAGTAATTCTGATGTATAAGCTATATTACTATAAGGTTTCATCTAAATTCGTTCAGTAGTTTTTGCGTGGAAGACTTAACACCATATTTGAGGTTCTATCATACTTTCATATGTTTAATATTAATTAATTTATATTATATTAGTTTCAGGCCGCGGCTCCATCCACGTATGTCAGTAATCACAACCAAAAGTATCCTATGTCCTTGTCCAAGGTCCAAACAATCTCTATTCCGAAATACATCCAAATCGGTCCAGTGACTAAACTTTGAAAGCATAACAGACAGAAATTGTTACTATCGAATTTTATATTTTTTAAGTATGGATGTATCAAGAACATCTTTTTTTTTATGGTATTGGTTGCAAACGAGCAGACGTATCACGGGATGGTAAGCGATTACCGCCGCCCATAGACACCCGCAACACCAGAGACATCACAAGTGCGTTGTCGACCTTTGGGGGATGGGGAAAGGGATATGGAAAAGGGTTAGGGTATGGGCCTCCTGTACCCTCACCCACTCGGTGAAACACAGCGCAAGCTCTATTTCACATCGGTTTTCTGTGAGGCCGTGGTATCACTCCACTCGAGCTGGCCCATTCATACCGAAGCGTGGCTCTCCCACATGTCACACAATCAAATTTGATTGCACGGTTGGTCTAGTCGTTACTACGCCGCTTTCTACTGTGTCAAGTGTTGTGGGTTCAATACTCACATGAGATAACTCTTTGTGTGATCAATAAATTGTTGTTCTGCGTCTGTGCATTCTTTGTGTTCTATTCATGTATGTTTGTAAATTCCCGTGATACAGGATGTATTTCTAACGTTGGAGATGTTTTTCTTTTTAAATACCGAGAGTGTGTTGAGTTTGTACCCAACTAAAAGTAAAAATGAAAAGCTTTTATACGTCTATCTACGTTTGAATATTCCACCGTAGCGCTAAAACTGCTGAACCTATTTAAAGGATTGAGGTCTCAATAGATTTGTAATAATGACATATGTGATATAGGTCATTTTAATTTTATCAAACAATGTTACGTGGTTGGGTTATGGTTATTTCTTGTTTTGTGAGTCAATTTTTGCTCTTATCGAATTCGTGTATTATTTGTTTTATTGCGTTTTTCCTGTATTATTATGATAAATATCAAAGATAATACATCAGTATGTTCCGCATGAATAAATCCATATCTTTATTATGTTGATAACAATCTCTTCTAGACAAAAGCTTTGGTATTTTCCCTAAGTGAGAGAAAGGCAAAAAGAGAGTCATGGTTTGGCCACTTCGTTGACGTGGAATTGAAAAGAAAATAGTTTATGCATAACCTTTAGAATACATTGCAAATACACACAATTAAACAGTATATAAGAACGATATTTGTAAGAGTATTGTCACAAAAATGTGGATCAGAACGGGTCACCATCTCAACTGAATACTTCACGATGTCCATGCGGCGCTGGTTTTTAGATACACCCTTTTAGATCAAAATGGCAACACCTTCATACGCACTATAGTGATTAAAGAAAAACAAGATAATAGTAATAACAATTATTAAAAGTAGCATTATCCAAAAAAAAATGAACAATGTTTAAGTAAAAATGAACTAACAATGGCAAGGCAGAGTGATATTGGTAAATTTAAATATAACGTTCAATCATAAATTTATGTTAATCTGTACTAATACATAAAGCTGAAGAGTTTGTTTGTTTGTTTGAACACACTAATCTCAGGAACCACTGGTCCGATTTGAAAAATTCTTTCGGTGTTGGATAGTCCATTTATCGAGGAAGGCTATAGGGTATATATTATCACGCTACTACTAATAGGAGCGGAGCAAAAATGAAGAATGTTTCAAAAACGGGGGAAATTTTCACGCTACGGGCAATATAAGGCGCAAACGACGTGCGTGGGTCAGCTAGTAAATCATAAAGCTATTATTTTTATGAGTCATGTCATATGTGGTCACTGAAATTGGTTAATGAATGTAATTATTATTGTTATTATTATTTACACGACGGCCGGAGACCGTATGCTGTCTCTATAGACAGACCGACTAAACTATAGCCCTTTCTTCAATCGGCCAACTGGAACTCAATATTGTACTCACATAGCTTTAATTTAATCAGTTTCTAAACTATATTTCGGTTTTAAAAAGAAAACTCTATGATTTGTTTTGGCCTTTCTTTCCAGGCTGAGTCTTAGGAAATGCCGGCGTCTTCTAGCAGTAAAGTCGAGTAAAACATCTGTAAAAGATTTACCTACCAAAAATAAATATCTTTTATATAACCAGAATCTTCTCAATAACCGTAACCGCCAAGCCATACATTTTTACTAAGATGTAGAGTTTGCAAAGTTAGAGTTGGTAGGGTTAGGGCTTGTAGATTCAGAAGCTTGGTTCTACATGAGATCTGATATATTTTTCATAGGGTAAGCCATATGCAGTCGTCTTGCCAACATTTTACATAAAAATATTTTTGGTGGGATATCATTTCTTTTTTTGTAAGTTGTTGTTGTGTAAGGTAGTATTTTAAACAGTTTTTTTTCTTTTTTTGGTGTGTATTTCTTGTACATCTTCTTTCCTCTTTCGAAAAAGTCTATATACCAAAAATTAAACCTCTAGCATAAAAATTTGTGAAGTCTCATTCAAACTCCCCCCCCCCCCACTTTCAGCTTTCTAGCACCTCAGGCCATAGTACCCATACAGTTTTGATGATCATCAGTGTGTCAGTGACAAAATCGGCGTTTATCAATAAAATCTAAAGTTATTTAATTGAAATTTTGTATGTATAATAAACTTATTGTTGACATCATATCCTGACAGTTTTAACGATCTGTTACATCGGAAACCAAAGTTATAAGGGTTCAAAAAAACAAGTGACTAAAAGTCCTAAATATCACTCCGAGCGAGTCGAAAGCATGCCGTTTATATTTAAACCTTATTCCTTACGAAATAAGGCGCAAACAAGAAGATCGGTCAATTATAGAAATCGACCAACTGCAACAAAATTAATTAATGTCTGTGATGAAGATGATGGTAATTTTTATTTTGACCAGCTTATTTATAGATTATCTGCAATATCAGTGTGTAAAATTCAGTCTTATGTGTAGATAGATTAATCTGCATTCAAACTAGATATATTTATTTTTTTTCAAACAGAAGAGATTAAAAAAAGATAAATCGTAATTAAAATGTTGTCAAAGCTTATGTTATCAGGCTTATAAATAAATATATGCGCACGACTAATGTACTTAGGTAGATAATTATAATAGGCAAATTATAATAGAACTGGTGAAGTGATGGTTGATGGTGATGATGATTGGATACATATCGTTGGTGGTTCCGTACATGTTTCTATAAGGAACAATTTTATCTAAGTAATTACTTTATACTTATTATACTTACGCTTACAGCTCTTGTATTTTCTATCCAGAGTTTTTTTATTTTATTTATTTATTGATACAATACATACAATTTAGGTGTAATCTATAGAACATCACAAAACCTTGACAGGTTTGTCTGGACGTTGAATCACTTTTGAGCAATCTATTAACATACATTCACTGAAAAACATCTCAAAACTGAAAACAATGTTTTTATAATAGTACCTACAATTCAGTTAAACTATTTATCACTAGGAAACCGGTTATCGAACCGTTCGACGCATGTCCTGTCCGATGCTACCTGACTTTGTTATGAAGTTATGATATTATTATGTACTGTAGTTATGCAGCAGGAGTTATACACTATAGACAGGATGTTGCACTTTCTTTTTTTTTTTTTTTTTTTTTCAATTTAAATATGTTCAAGTCGTCTACTTTTTAATAATTTTATGTTACGGTGTTTAAGCATAGAAATAAAATATTTTTTGTATTTACATTTATAGTTCTTGTCTGTTATTTGTGTTTGTATATTTATTGGAATGTCATTAATATAAGTGTACATTCGTTGTCCGTAATAGTTAGTAATCCTGGGCACTTCTAATTTTGAGTGTGTTATTTGCCGTGTTGTTGTTGTTGTTGGCAGACGTAATATAACGAAATTCATCAAAATTCTCATGTACTCTTTGAATCGTCATAAATTTTTCACTGGTATGACTAAGAATTACTTTACGCAACAATTTATCCGTGACTCATAATGTACTTCGATCCTAAAACGTATTGGTAACATTACACATAACTGTTGGAGGGAGGATTTATGCTGACAATAAAGATAGTTATGATAAATGAAAATTAAATTATTTTTATAACGATTAAACTACTATAAACTAGTAATAAGCGATTCTTATGTCATATTCCACCGTGTAAGTGGCAGGATTTAAATTTTGAGATAAGGCGGTGGGTGGGATTTGAGTGTAGGTTGCATACAAATAGTGCACTTTGTTTTTTGGCATTTCTTCGGGCACTTGGTGGTTAGCGACTGTCGATATGGCCAGGTTCTATTAGAGCTATATCGGCCTTTTATACCACACGACAAGCTGAAGAAAGCTCTGATAAATCGAATTCCTTGCAACAGATAATACGGCTATGTTTTATTAACGCTATACATATATATGTTTTATATACGCTAGAAGATCACCCGTGGAGTGGTTTGGCCTGAAACCATATTACCAATCATTTAACAATGAGTGATCCTCTGGGTAGCGAACTCACTGGTTGTTGATGATACATTCAAATCTTACAGAGAATGGAAGTGACGGCTATAGATCGGTAATTGGCTGGGTTAGAGCGGATACCTTTTTTGGGTATGGGTTGAATATTCGCCTCTCTCCAGGCATCCGGAACAATTCCTGAAGAATATGACATGCGGTACAGGCACGTAAATACAGGAGCCAACTCCGGTGCACGGTTCTTAAGGACCATTGACTTTCCGGACATCGAGAGACCGCAGCTCCGCACGGATATTACTTTGCCGGATACGAATATAGTGCATTGTGGAGTCGCAGATTGGAATAGTAGGCGGATACGAGCCACGGTCGCCAGGTCCAACCGTTCGGTCACCAACAGGCACGACGAGCCACTCCGTGGATTATGCGTGACCTGACAGGGCTGCCCTGTACCAGGATAGGTAGCCGCGGTTGGGCCCCTCTCTATGCCGCTGATGGCCAGCGGCACCACCGTTTCTACGGGTCTCCTTGGCCAACAGCTCGATCCACGCTACCCTTACTATGATTTCACAAGCATTCCACCGCTTACACACGTATTACGATGACTGTCACCCCTGCATCATTGGGTCTCCGGTCTCGCACTCATCAACGAAACACGACAGCGTGAACGTTGCCATTTCATGCTAGTTTGCTGAGCGAGGGTAGTACCGCCCCGGTTGAGCCGGCCCGTTCGTGCTGAAATCAGCGTGGCTCTACTACCTTAGTTAAAAGCATTTAAACAATATTGTGAATCCTGATAACCCTGATGGGCTGATCATAAGTTATACTCCTATTACGTGACCTATGGGCCTCCGATATCCTCACTCACTCGGTGAAACATAGCGCAAGCACTGTTTCACATCTCTTTCTGTAAAGCCGTAGTATCACTCCAATCGAGCCGGCCTATTTATGCCGAAACGTGGCTCTCCCACAGTATAAAAGCTATTATTCCGAAGCTCCATCATTTTGGAGGCAAAAGATTCAGGATTATGCTACACACATTAACGATATTAAATATTTATTACCACTGTGTCGATGTTATAAACAAAGATAAATGTATGCTTTAAAGAACGTATTATCAGAGATTAGTCAGAGGTTTATGGTAAGTGAGTCATAGGAAATGGTTGGAACAAATAGATCGATGTAACTAATTGAAATAAAGTTTCCTTTTATATATTTTGTTTTTTGTCAAAATAACTAGTGCGGACCAATTACTTTCTGAATTTAACATTATGCTTAGGACCGCCGTCTAACTATTAACTTAACACCGCAATGAAATTTATTAAATGGATGACCGCAATTCGTAAACATATTATCTTGATATATATTTGTTTTCAAAGTAGGCTGAGCCTATGTTTGGTAACCATACTTACTAAAGTACTATTTTGATAAACTTTCTTTTAAAATGTTAAAATACTACAAATGATCATGTTCATCATAAAAAATTTAACTACTGAGAGTGAATCGAACTCACAAACTCTGTCTCAACAGTGGGTATCACTAACCATGATACTAAGGCTCCAATAACTTCCTTCACTTGGTGAAAAATAAGAAAAAGATACTTCAACACCGATTTTCTGTAAAGCCTAAACCACCTGTACCACCTCGGGTACCGGTCTAGGTAGCCCACTTCTATTCAATCAAGTTTCTTCTAGAGTAGTATATGAAAAGTGAAAGTTAAGAAAAATCCTTCAACGAAATGCACAGAGCATGTGATTTTCGAACGGTTAGATATACTTTCTTGAATTATATTTAGAAACTCTCTCAATCAAGTCACCTTTCAAACAAAATGAATGATGTACACCTAATGATGATTTTCTTTTTTGCGTCTTTTGCTAAAACCATGACAAAAACTACTATTTACACCACAACTGGGTTAACTTACGGGATTCAAAACTTCATATTGGGAAACACGAAAAACACCAAAACATTGCGACAAACAATTAATTGTTTTAATTTGTCAATAGTTTCTTTGAAGGAGGAAGAAAAGGTACAAATATTTTTTTCATATAATTAGGAAAACGCAGAACGTTATGGAAAAACTATAAAACTATTGGCAATTTTTGTTATCTATACAAATAAATAAAATTGGAGTGTCTGTTTGTAATATTAAAATAATCACTTTTTACTAAATGCATATGTATGCATACACGATACATGTACCAAAATAAAAAAAATACCCGACTACGGCAGAGCCAAAGGAGGGTTATGATTTTGACAGGCTATGTATGTATGTATGTTAATTTGTTCCTTCATAGCTTCTCAACTACTTATTAGAACTGGGCAAATGAGGTATCGTTTGAAGCGTATTGATCGTCTGCTGGTTATAGGATATATTATGCTGCTGGATATATATAACAATAGAAAAATATTTCTATTGTTAGCATTTGCTCGTGACTTTGTCCGTATTTATTCGATAATTGTGATATTAAAATTATAACGGCACAAAAAATTTAAATAAAAAAAAGTAATAACTGAAACCCAACTACGACAAAAAACGACGTTGAAAGTTGTAGTTGGGTTTTAGTTATTACTTTTTTAAAATTTTTGTCTGTCTATCTGTTGGTTACGGCTAATCTCCGGAACGGCTAGACCGATTTTGACGGGAGTTTCATCTGGGGAGCTGATGATCCAGGGAGTAACTAAGGCTACTTTTTTTAGACTAGCTTTGTCCCGCGGTTTAAACACAGTTTACTATTTTAAACCAATAACCTATTTTTTATGCTGCGGATTAAAGATAGATTTTATTAATTTGTTTTTGTTTTTAATTCTACTCCTAGTCAGTTGAGAATTTGAAGAACTTAGAACGTGGTAAACAAAAAATGCTGGTCATAATTCCTATTATACTGGGTATACAAACCGATAAATCAGTAAACGTCGCTCTGTGTAAAGTGAACATATTGGATGGCTTCTGGTTTCGACTTACGGAACTCTAATTGTCGAATCAAATTCATCAAAAACAATGATACTTTTTAATAACCAATATAAGCGTTGATAAAGATAATGTTATCGCTGACAAATCGTTATTTAATTACATCTAGCGCTGTTGTATGTCAGTTTGTTTTTAGCAGTCTAGTAAATACATTCGGTAAGTGTTGAGATTTTTTGTCACTCGAATATAATCGATTCTATGTAATAGTATCGGCTAAAATTATGTTTTTATTTACAGCAACTGATTTCTTTAGTTTAATTTTGCCAATAAACTGTATTAATTGCTGAGTTTTTTATCTTAATGAGAATACTAACTTTAAATAGTCAAATACCCTCCTAAAATTTTAAATTCTCAAGTACATCCATTAAACATATGGGACAATAAATATTACCAATAATATAAAGAGGCATTATTTTATTAGTTACAATGATGAATTATTGTCTAAAATAATTTTACAATAAATTGCAAATACTAATCCATTAAAGAAATTTGTAGGACAATAAGGAGTACAACAAATACAATTTTAACAAAAATAAAACCGACTTCAAGGTTCGACTCGTTGGATGCCATGATCAGATATTAATGTCCTTATCATGGTACCACCGATAAGGACATTAATATCTGATCATGGAATTGGAACATCTCCTTTCTATTAAAAAAAGAATTATCAAAATCGGTTCATAAACGACGAAGTTATGCCCGAACACACATAAAAAAAAAAAAAAATACGGTCGAAATGAGAAACCTCCTCCTTTTTTTGAAGTCGGTTAAAAAAAAAAACATTATTTTATCATTTACAATGCAATATATTATTATTTTGTAAAAATTTGAGATAAACAATTTTTCATAAAAGTAATGTGTTTCTTGGTTATTAGAAATTATTTATTATTTCATAATATTGGATGTCAACTACGATATTGAAAGTACCAATAATATTGCTATTATCGATTTTATCTAAAACAACCCCGATCTACCCTCGTAATCTGATAGATCCATGGAATGCATTTAACCACCCACAGTTAGAATTGGACACGTGAGTCAAATGTGTGTTTAATTGGTGTGCTTATGATAGAATAGTTGACATCACGTCTAAAACAATAGGAGCCAAGCATGATTGACATTAAGCGCAGACGAAGTTGCGTATGTCAGCTACTATTTATATTGTTGGATGCCTTTGGTGAATGAAAAATTTAAGTGTTTAGTATCGCATCAATTTATATGTAGTTTATGGATTCAGTATTCACTTAACCATAATATAAGCAGCATGATTTGAATACCATAGAGAGTATGCACCCCTTAACGCAAAAATCGTTTGTTTAGTTCTAAAATTAAAAATTTACACACATACTTAAATACTAGATAATAAACATAGATATACTCTACCAGGAGAGAAAATATATCATTGTGCAGATATTTGCCCTAAGTGGAAACCATTCCCGACCTTTGGCTTAATTGCCAGTTTTCTAATGGACCATCGTGATTGTGTTTATTAAAATAACTTTATGTTTCAGTTAAAATAACTGATGTTGTTTATAAGGAATTTACTTTGACACGCTTTCGTGTTTATTGCCATCTTGGTAAAACCTGTTCAATTGAAGTGGATCTATTGTGGATTCAAAATCTTATCTTCAACTTCGTGCCTCTTATCGTTATCAAAACAAGTATTGATATTCTAACGTTATCTGTATCTTGTCAAATATATGATATATTGACGTTATTTTGTGTATTAAAGAATTGTAAGAATATAAAAATGTGCTTGCTCTATCGATTATAAATACTATATCAAAACATATCTAGTACTTTTACGTTTTAAACCTAATGACGTCACAGTAGCGTTTTGACTAAAAATCTTTAAATAAATAAGATTATCCACCATTCAAAATATTAATTGTCATCTAAATCTTCAGGCACTCATTGTTAAACTTTTCAAAGTTTGATTTTGAGAACTTTAACAGCTGGGTCCCTCAACATCTAGAACAGGCCTTTGGTTGCATAAATCGACTTAGCATTCAGATGCTGCTTGTGGTATAAGCTCACTGTCCTAAAAATAATAATTCACAAGTACAATTTTAACAAAAATAAAACCGTCTTCAAGGTTCGACTCGATTTCTCTGGGATGCCATCATCAGATCCTAGTTTCCTTATCATGGTACCACCGTCGGGACATCTCCTTTCCAACAAAAGAAAAATCATCAAAATCGGTTCATAAACGACGAAGTTATGCCCGAACGCACATAAAAAAAAATAAAAAAAAATAAAAATGTATATATACGGTCGAATTGAGAAACCTCCTCCTTTTTTTGAAGTCGGTTAAAAACACAATGTCATATTTATAGACTCATATCTACATCATGCAGAGTTGGTCTAGCGATTGGCTGTTGATGAAAAAATCTCAGGATCAAATTCCGGGTCGGGCCAAAAACTGTTACTGAGTTTTTCCGATTTTAGAAATACTTAATAACAGTTCTGAGTTTAGAAGTTAGTAGTCCTGCACCTGCAATGAAATGAAATGAAATCATTGATTCTGCAATTAGGCTACTTTGCGCCACACTTTACCACTGTCCTGTCGGAAAATCTGAATATGAGACTTAGGGAATAAACTTCGGGTATGCACCAGTGTTTGCCCATATACTTGTATTGTGCAGTATAAAATCTCCTGCATAGTAGCTTGAAATCGGCTGGAAGTACATAATAGGTGTAAAGTATTAGATTATCAATTTTTTACATGTGGGCCTGCTAATGTCACTAGTTTGCCTGATGCAAAGCATGAGCAGAATCCAAGAGTAGTGGTCACCATACTTATTGTGATTGCAGACAATATAACAATGTGGCATGGTGACCGATACTATGGCGGTCTATTTAGATGATTCTGTATTATTGCGACTCCAGTCTCAGCACCAACCGACCCACCAACGAAACACGACAGCACGAATGCTGTTACTTTAGATTGATCTTCTCTGATAGGGTAGTACTGCCCGATTGAGCCAGCCCGTTTGTGCTGAAATCAGGGAATTTAAATATTCTTAACACTTATTTTCAGATACTTTCGTGCATTATATATTTAATAACTATATTTACATATAAGAATTGAAATCTCAAATTTACCAACGACGTCAACTAACCACCATTTATCGCTATAATCAGACTCTGTTTAATAAATCTGTCAGTTTAAAAATATTTATCTCACTAAATTTATAACAGCGACTTTTGCTAATACTATGATAACGGACGGTAATAAGTGTCAATAAATTTTATGATATATTTAATCGAGTTTGATTACCTATTAGCAGACTTCTGTAAAGGCATTTGATAGTATCGTAACACATATCTCTCTGGAAGAGAAAAGACTGTACGGGTGATGTAGTGGTTTCAACGGTCTCTGAATATTGCGGGTTGAAACCACGCATGGTACAGCACATTGTTTGATCAACAAATTATTCTTCTGGGTTTGACTTTTCTTTGGGTCCGTTTCATGTATGTTTGTAATGATAAAGAAATTGCAAAATAGTTTTAAAAAATTGCCAATGGCTACCATAAAGGTTATTATACTATATAATTGTTTCAGATATGTATTTACTACCACTGTTCCTCCTTTTGGGGACAGCCATCAGTGCTGCTTCGTCTCAACAGGTTGATGATCGTGCTGAAAGATACCTTTTACCGAACGATGTACTGCCTTCTTTCTATGACCTCATACTGTTCTTCGATCCAAACAGCCCTGAAAGCTTTAGTGGTGAAGTCATTATCACAGCCTCGGTTGTAAATAATGTAAATGAAATAGTTTTACATGCCATGGAAATGACTATTGATGAAATTCAAATTACTCTTGTTCAAACGCCAATTGCAGGCGGCAATTTGCTTTCAAGTTATTCTCAGGCTCCGGATGACACACACTTACTACGGATTCAATTGACTCAACAGTTATTAGTTGGTCAAACTATATCTATCAGAATCAGATATGTTGGTCAATATGCGGCAAACATGTTTGGTGCGTACGTGTCAACATTTGTTCAGAATGGACAAACAGTGTAAGTTTTATTAATATACATCTTCTTATATATAAAAATTGATGTTTGTTTGTCTAGCTAAAATTCGAGAACTATTGGGCCGATTAAGCTGATTTTAGTTTTAAAATGTTTGTCGTAGTCCCGGAAAGGTTCAAAAGGCGAAAAATTAAAAATAACTTGAAAATCTAAGTACGAAGTAGCCGGCACAGCTATTTTACTAGTACATAGTAAAACATCTAAGCTAAAAGATAAACAGCTTAAAATATCAAATTTTAAAGCACGTTTATAAAATCTCTAATACGATTTAAGTTCAGAGATGTTAGTTAATTAATAAACTGATTTGTTTTATATTGAAATGTTCTTAAATAATTCTATGTATTAAAAACTATATAATTACAACTGCCAAAGAACAGAACATATATATTCAAATCAACATGGATTTGGTTACATAGAAATAAGTGTAAATAAATACAAAATTACTGTATCTCGACTTTACATTCCAGGAGCCTCGTGACATCCCAACTTCAGCCCACATTTGCTCGTCGTGTCTTTCCATGCTTTGATGAACCAGCTCTCAAGGCCATCTTTAGAACCACCATCTATTCACGACCAACTCACACTGTAGTGAGAACCAACATGCCATACAGGACTGATCAACTGAAGTAAGAGACTAGTCATAAGCATAACATTAAAAACCGTAAAGTATTTAGTCAAAATATCTTTAACCCATTTGACAAATCTAATGATCTTCTTCTTCTTTTGATGAAATGACAACCAGCCGGATCACTCAGATCAGCTATTTCTGCCAATGTCATGTGTTTAAAGTCTTCAAGTCTTTAAGTCTTCATCGTGATGAAATTAATGATAAAAATATAAAAAACTGGATGAGATGAAACGGGGACCGTCTTTCGAAAAAGCGAAAAAACGATCTCCCCTGATGGTCTTATATGTGTTTGTTTGGTATACGAGTAAATATGATATTTTTTTTTATTCTCGTGTCATAATATAAAAAATAAACAGGTTAAAAAAAAAGTATTACTTGTCAGGAAATCGTCAAATTTCTATAAAAATCTATGAAGCTTATATTTATTTTTGGGAATAGGAAAAAACCAAAACCTATGACTCACTTTTTTGTTTAGTGACAGCAGTATAATACTAGATTTTTTTACTATTACCATATACTTTCATTTTTTTTGACGGTTTTAACAATATTCATAAAATTTTAGAAACAGCTAACATAAAAACATTCCATTTTTGAGTTATTTAAAATAAAAGTTGCAGTTTCATTTGACGTTTTACCACCTTAGTTTTTACTATTTACTTTGCTTTTACAGACCTAATGTAGTAGGATGGAACAAATACGAATTCCAAGACACTCCAATCATGTCAACTTACTTGCATGGATTCCTGGTCTCAAACTTTGAGAGCGTCACAAATGAGCAGCAAATCTTTAACGTTACATTCAGCGTCTATTCAAGACCAGGTACTCGAGATAGTACAGATTTTGCCATGCAATTCAGTCAAGAAAATATGGTGTCATTAGTAGACTACTATGATTTCCTTTATGAACTACCAAAGTTGGATAAAGTTGCTGTACCCGACTTCGCTGCTGGAGCTATGGAAAATTGGGGTATTGTTATCTACAGGTAAACTAATATGTTTCGACCTATATCTAATTAAATTACACAATTACACACATGTTGTTTCTTAGGGAAACAATCCCAATCCCCTTTTTCATTTAATACGAGTTCTATGTTCAGCCAAGGGACTATTAAAATCTGTTAATGATAATTATTCCCGTTGACATCAACATCGTTTCTTATCATCAATAAACATTAAGTTCCACATTTTAAGGATGAAAAAAAAACAAACGAAGTATTTGAGTTGGTTTGCCTATTAGGATGGGAATTCCAATAGTTATTATGCCAATGTTCCCATCCATGACTAAGTTTCTCGACAAGACTATTATAGTGTAGTGCAAAAGGCAGTCTCTCTTTCTTTTGACATGTGCTATGAGAGTCGATTTACTGGAATTATAACCACTGGTAGAATACAATAATATCGGTTAGACACTATTTATCATATGTATCGATGTCTACAAAGATGAAACTAATAATAAAAAATTGTTTTCAAACAGAGAAGTGGCCCTCCTGGTGACAGATGGAGTAACTACCACGGCAAGCAAACAAAATGTAGCCAGGATCATCACACATGAGAATGTACATCTTTGGATTGGAAACGAAGTTTCACCTGTCTCTTGGACTTACCTCTGGCTGAGCGAAGGTTTCGCTACCTTCTTTGACCACCATGCCGTTGATTTCGTAAGTTTGCTATCATATTTATTGACTGATATTATTGCGTTCTGGTTTTAGTGACCTTAAGATAAATATTTAATTAATGTGTTATATGGACCAATTTGTGACGCTACAGTCACAGTTCACCAAACGAGTGAGGTAATCGAAGCCCCATACCTTATCTCCCTAATTCTGTGTCAGCCTTAAAGGATGGCAACTCAACTCAACGTCAGGCTACCCTTTCTCTCGTTTCTTCTTCTGTGTTATGAAAAAGTAATTGAAAGTTTTCATTAATTTCCGTTTCTAGTAAGGGTGGGTTAAGGCTAAACGAAGAAAGAGCTAGAGCGAAAAAAAGAGCGTTTTTTCTGAATTTCTTAGTGTAAACGAAAACTCGTTTTCAGCATTTACAACAATGTAGTACTGAGCAAGAATGAGAACCAAGAATTAAAATTCCCACGAAGATGCAACCGTTCGCGTGCTCTAATGCCGTGAACATCAAGCGAGTGAGCATTCTTAGAATATGCTATAGATTTTTTTAGAACGCGGATAGAACAACGAAATAATTATCTATGTCTGTTTACACTAAAAGAATTTAATAGAATGAGCATTCGCTCTATCGTGATGTAAATTGGCTTTAATATATAGTTCTAGAAACGTTCTTCTTGAAGCATGATTTTAAGAGTAATTTCTGGAATGATGACTGCCTCGTTGGCTAGCGGTCTCGGGTTCTATTCCCGGATCGGGACAAGTATTATTGGATACTTCTTACAAAAAAATCGTAATAACAGCTCGGAGTATGGATGTTTCTAATAATTATAAAACAAGCTCTGTTTAGTTTAGTGTTAGAGGCCCGAAATTTTATATTATATCATTTTACACACGTGTTTCGGAAAGCACGTAAAGCCGCCGATCCTGATCGTCATAAACATATTTTTGAATTATTATTGGGAAGTCAGTGCCATTAAATATACTGACAACTAGTTCAACTTTCGAATTTAGATCATCCTCAGGTTGTGGAGGTCAGATGCCAGTCGCTCCGTAGAATCACTGATATTCAAGTGAAACCGGTTGAACTAGTAGCCCACCCCAAATATTTTTTTGAAATTTAGGAAAATGATAACTATTCCTGCAACGATATATGATTAGGCTTTCATGATTAGGTTTTTATCTGCTTTAACTATTTGAAAATTCAAAAACAGTAAAAGAAATCGCGAAACATATTTTATTTTACAAAAATCATTTTAAATTGGAAAAACATCTTGGAAAAACCACATTCAATGATGTTAATATAATATTCTGCATTCGTTGATAAGATTTTTTGATCTCACCTATCTTCTCATTTTTAATTTGCCACTTGAAGGTTACAGTCATGGCTCCATTTTGTAAATTCTATTCATTTAAAAGAAAGTAGAAATACTATATTAAATGTTGACTAACCTGAACCGGAGCAAAATATCATTTTTGAATTTGATTAGATAAAAGTTACTTAATTATATCACTGTGAGGTTTTCAAATTACCCCCGTATTTTTTTTGAATTCGGGTTTGAAGGTTCCATTTGTATTCGAAGAAAATAACTGTCTGCAAGGGTGAAAAGTAAGGGTTGATAAATAGTATTTGTTTTAAATAATTGTCATTGAAGAGCAACGAAATTTTGAACTTATTTTTATTTAAATATTTTTTTAACGTTAGGTGAACTGCTTATCGCTCCAGTAAATTCTACTAGATTACATGTATACTTGCACCAAACCCTCACTTAAAAGATCACTATAAAATCACTTTTGCTAGTCCTAGTAGTGTTAAATTGTGTTATTTGAATCGTAGTCCCGGAAATATATTAAGTATATTATTTTGTGATGATAAGATCTTAATAAAAAAACCAACAAGGGAATATTTTTTTTTGTATAGATTCGCCCATCGTGGCGTATGGACCATCAGTTCCTGCTTATAGTACAGAACGTATTTCAAGCGGATGCTGTTCAGAGTGTCAATCCCATGACATTCCCTGTCTATACTCCTGCTGAAGTCTTGGGTACTTTCAACGCAGTTGCTTATCAAAAATGTAAGTATTCACTATCCTAACTATGCCTATGATATGCGTGATTGATTTATTTTATCCAATTTCAAGCATGTCGGTCTTTTGCTGTGTCAAGTTTATCGAACTTAAATTATTTGAAGTTTGAAGTTTCAAATTTACATCAGACTAAAAACCATGTACATGGTTTTAACCACTGGAGATTATATTTCTGGTTCGTAATGCTAAAGATATATTAAAAGAGATCGAAAATGCAGAAGGAGTCTACTAGGAGAACTTATATACTAACTACCTAAAAGTTATCCAGGATATTAATTTTCTTTCGCATATACAACAGAAAGAATTAATTTAATTGCACACACATAGTGAAAGTGATGACTCCCCGGGGGGTTTAAATGTAAATGGATAACTTGAAAAAAAAACAAGTAAAATTTTCACTAAATAGAAAACCAACTACAAGAAGGACCAAATCGATAGATTTCTTGTGGATGCCATCATCAGACCTTAGTGTCCTTATCATGGTACAACCGTTGAGATATCTTCTTTCCATTAAAAATCATTAACATCGGTTCATAAACGACAAAGTTATTCGCGAACACACCTCTTACTCCTCCTTTTTTGAAGTCGGTTAGTAACCAGATTTCTTAAAAGGGTGTCTTAAATTGACGAAACAGGTAAATAATTCAAATAGAAATCCAGAAATAGATACAATAATGGTTAGAGTATATGAGGAGCCGTAATCGCACACAAAACACGGCAACGTACAAACATAGACTGCTAAATCAATTACAGTTCTCTTTGGTTTTGTCATGGTTTGGGTAGGATTGAAGAAAACATCATACTTAAAGTAAACTTTAAGGTATCTACTACAATGGTCATAGGTATGAGTCCATTCACATTGTAAACACTTTTGTATTTAGAGATAAGATATAAACTAAATAAAACAGTGACCAATTTCTAGTCTATCGTACAAACCTTTCAAAATATAACTACAGTAAGTTCTAAATCGCTGGTTTATACGGCTAGATAAATCTGTCAATTGTAGATAAAAGAGGAATGTAGTATTGATTCATATTGAGTATAGATATCTAAAATTGGCGATGAGCTAGTCTTTATTTCAGATTAAATCAGCCATCTGAATAAATGGCTTTATAAAGCGGTTTTTGCATAATTTTTAACTTAATAGCACACTTGTTGTACCATATCTGTTTCTTGTATAATAACCGAATTCAAACAATCTTTTTCATTTAAAACTCTCAATAAAGCTAAATCTAAGCTCCGTAAATAAAGATTAAAAATAAAGCTCGTTGAGAGTCCGACATGCAACCGTTCGAAATATTGAAATAACTGGCATTAGAAATATTTAACCCTCCTATAGTGGCTAATATGGCCTAGCTTTTTTCTGGCTCCACTTTCGCCTACAAAATGAATTCATTTCTTATCTTAGGTAGTATGAAATTATATGATGAAATACTTATCACTACACCTATTGAAAATTTATCTGCAAGTGATATGTGAATAAAATATGTCACTGCAAGTATTTTCACATACGACTGGAATGAGACAATATAGTATTACGCAATGATACGTCACATCCGACGGCCAAAAAAACCTGATATGATATTCTTGAAGAGCTTAGTTCTGAAGTTTTATAAAGATCAAACAAGATCATCTTCGTTTCCTGTCTTTTTCCTCATTCTTTTGGTCAATATGGTAAATTGTGTAAGGCCTATACACACTGATTGAAAAATGTTAGCCTCAAATTTGAGAAACCCCTATAATATAGGGGTTATATATATACATAAAGTTTGACGTTAATCTTTATTTTCCTTTTTGCTGGGAAAAAGCATGCTTTAATAGTTTTTATTATATGGCGGATCTATCGCAAATACGTCCCGCTATACAAAAAAAAAATGTAAAAGTTGAAAAAGCCCGAAAACAGTATGATTTCAGTCTTGAAAAGAAAAATGATTTGATACTACAGTAGACTAAGGAAACCATCCCAGTCACTTTACGTAATGTTAACGTACACGATTTACGAGACATCTTTCGGTCAATATATTGAACCGAATTTACTCAGTTTTAATAATGAAACTCTCTTTTTTTCCGATTTGTGATTTCTGTACTGTTTATTCTAATTGAGTCGTATTTTTTTAATAATACTGAAAGTTGCCATTTCATCGTAGTAGTAGTATTTCAATATTAATTTATTTTAATAATTAAATTTGAATCTAACAATACTCCACATTGCTTAGAAATTATCCACTGATATTTACTTATTTATTTATACAACTTTATTAAACACAACTAAAGTATAAAAATACAGACATAAACTACATGAAAACCTACATTTGGTATAACAACAGGCGATCTTATCGCTCACGGCGATATGTTCCAGACAACCTTAATACGAATATTGTGTACTTTGATTTTGGGTAGTCTAAGGTTAAGGTGTACCTAAGTTTAAAATAATCTAAGTAATAACTAATATGTAAACTTAATACATATATCTACAGCAAACACACCAATACATATGAATGCAATACAAACATGATTAAATACATATATATATAAAAAATACACATAAATGTCATAAATACTCACCATCAATGACCAAGACTCCCCCAGAAGCCTTGACATTGTTAAGTAGTAATCTGAAAACTGCTTCTTGAAAACTTGCCGAGATTTAGCTTGCCTAATTGCCTCAGGTCAGTTTTTTTTTTTTTCTGTTTAGTTTTTTTAAGGGACTTTTACCCCATTAGGGTATGCCAGTTCAGTGGTGTTATTATTTGTTTATGGTCAGTTATTCCACAGTCTAACAGCTTGCACCGAGAATGACTTATCAGCAAATAGTGTGAACTGGCTGGGCTGGGGGAATGTTTATTACGGAAAGGCGAAAATATAAGAGAAAAACAATTACTCACATAAAACAAAGTATACAACAAAAACGTTTTTTTAACATTTTATATAATATATAATTGTCTGTACATACTGAAATGTAATTATGTAAAATCTCACAAAAAAACCTTAAAAAACAATTGGGAATCTGTTAATGTTCCGATATTAAATAATATTTTTATTTCTTTTTGCAGCCGCCTCCGTGATTCGGATGTTGCAACACATTCTTACACCTGACGTATTCCAACTCGGAGTCAGATTGTACCTAAGAGCCATGTATGTATTTATTTGTTTATCAATCAATCACAGTCTATTTCTGAACATGGGTATATACGAGTATCTTATCAAAATATTTGTGACGTATAGATTTTTTTGTCTTATTTCTGTAATCTGTTAATGTAATTTCGTGAAAGGACGGAAGTATACCTATAACGAGAAGTCTACTAACTGTTGGGCATGTGTTCAAGTCTTCTTCCATTGATGATTTGTTTCACAATCGTGTAAATAATAATATAAGCTCACTCATTCACAACTCTGAAAGAGTCATGCTTTTGTACACACGGTGATCGATTGTGGGCTTCTTGCATACAACTCTAACCATCCATTTAGCGCAAGTCATCACTCCACCGCGCCTATGGGCGTCCTACACTACATTTGCCTTCTCTTGATCTTCACTCTTGTGACTTTTGTACGAGTATATGACTGATTATAAACTTGGTGGACAGTTTAATGACTTTTCTTTCTACACAAACGAATAACAAATATAGTCCTAACCTTCTATAGTCTACAAAACAGTAATTCGAATTAAATTTTGTAATCCCTTGTTCATAGGTGAGAAAATATATTTCGTAGTTTGGGCAATAAATATAAAGAGTTTCCCTACGATGATATATATATATATATATATATTACTTTGCCTAGATTCACATAGCTTTTAGATACATAACACTTAAATAAATCTTCAGCTTTTATAACATTCGAAATTTGCATAAAACTTTGACCACATGAGACTGATAAAAAATGTTTCACAGGTCTCGCAGAGCAGCACATCCCTCCGACTTATATCTTCATTTCCAGAATGCCGTGGTGCAGTCCAATTATGACATTCCTTACACTGTGAGCCAAATCTTGGAACCATGGGTTAATCAAGGTGGTTTCCCCGTACTCACGATTGAAAGAAGCGCAAGCACTGGAAGTTCTGTAGTCGTGTCTCAGGTAAAGCAAAATTTGTGTAGAAAAAATATATGTACTAGACTTTTCAATTGTGATCACAAGTTAAGATTGTAAGTCGTCATTCGAAATGTATGTAGTACAATATGAAAATATCAGAAATAAATACGTTTTAAAGAAGAATATACTAAAATAAAAAAAGGATGTTAAAAAAATCATTCGTAGGTTTTTACCGAATGGGTAAGATGCCAAATCCGTAACTGTAAATTCAATTAAAGAATTATTAGTGTGGGACGTTCTATATGCAAGTCGGCTAGACCTGCAACCCGGTTTTTCGTTATGATTAAAATTTAATCCTTAATAAATAACAAGAAATCGTGTTTTTGTCTCAACAGGAACGCTATCTCACTGCCAGATCAACTTCTACAGAGCGTTGGCTTGTTCCTGTCAACTGGGTACTATCCACATCCCCTGATTTTACTGACACTTCACCTATGCACTGGATAGTACGGTCATTACCTGCTCGAGCAATTGACATTCCTGGACTCTCTTCAGCTGAATGGTTCATATTCAATAAACAACAAACTGGTAAGTTTTTTTTTACATGGAATTGTAAATCAAGATATATATTTATTTCTAAAGCAGGAGCTGTCTTCTTAAAAATTTGTTGTAGTATTTTCAACTGTAAAGCTCTAAGTTTAATGTTGAAAATAGCACAGTACCTTTGCTTAAAGTTATTAAAAAAAAGTAAAAACTAAAAGTCAACTATGACAAATAATGACGCTCAAAAATTATGAAA
The DNA here is from genome assembly GCA_905220595.1 of Spilosoma lubricipeda. NCBI lineage: Eukaryota > Metazoa > Arthropoda > Insecta > Lepidoptera > Erebidae > Spilosoma > Spilosoma lubricipeda. The sequence goes on along the minus strand of HG992282.1, from coordinate 19,475,396 downwards.
CAAGTTTGAAAAAACGTAGTCACGCGTTGTTAAAGTGTTATGGTACGTTTCTAAGTAACGTTACTTAGTTAGTAAGTTAGTTTTATACTTTTTTTTAATGTTTTGGTGCATATATAATATTAATTTCTATGCAAAGTATATTTTAAATAAGTACCATAGAAATGTCATATATTATCCAATAAATACAGACAAAGTCATGAACAAATGCTAATATATAAATATATATATATACGAAATGTACAGGTTTCCAACACACCAGATGGCATATTTATTTCAAACTTGTTTATTAACACAGTACTTAATGACCGCTAGAGGGCGCCACAATAAATCAGTGACACGTCATTTACTCTATAACTAGCGGACGATTAAGACGCTTCTAACGACACCTCATTTGTCCCATTTACTCTAGTAACATGTCTCCAGAGTTTTGAGTTTAATTTAGCCAAAACCCGACTTTATGAAAGACGTTACACTAACAAGATGAACTTAAAAACATTTGTATTAAATTTATTTTAAAACTTTATGCACACATATACATCGTCTTAATACCCAAGGCGTTCTCTACCAGCCAACCTTTGGATGATGTAAAATATTTGTATTATTATTATACACTTTTTCTTAATTTTAGGATACTACAGAGTGAACTATGATGTAGCTAACTGGATAGCAATTGCACGAGCACTTCATACAAATCATGAGGTCATTCATGTTCTTAACCGCGCAAATCTTCTTGACGACGCCTTCAATTTAGCTAGAAATGGTCGTTTGGTAAGATATTATTATTTATTTATGTTTTTTGCGAGTTTTAATGCAATCTGTTTCGTGTGACAATTTAGCATAAAGGGCAGGGTAACAGGGCAGGGTAACAGGGCAGTTAGTCCAGCAACATGCGCACTTTATGATTAATAATCCCTATAAATCTCTAGGGGACTTTCTTAGTAGCCTTTTGAATGTGGAAGTGTTATTCATTAAGTCACAGTCAGTATGTTTGGATGGTATTCTAGTCTAATCCGGTAGAAGTTCATTGAGTACTTAATTTACTCTTGAACTGTTCTAATTTTAAGGTCGTGGTGTAATTGTTGGTTTGTTTCAAACCATGGAGCGTCTATGACAATCCTCAGCATTTTGGACTGAAATTTCTGGAGTATTTCCAGGTTCGAGTTGGCAGTTGTGCCCTATATTTGGACTGCGTAAGTCCAGATTGGCTTAAGTATACACTTATAAGTATAATAGGAGTCGGTATTGTTTCTATAAACTCGCACTTCTCGATCCTTTTGATTGGTAGATCGAGTTGGTAAGGTTGATCAAGGAACTCAGTGAGTTCTTCACTCTTGGCTTTCGATGGGTTTGGTAGGAAGACGTTAGCTAGATGAGAGACAAAGGCTTCACCTTTCTCCAAGTCACTTTTTGCCCAATATACGTCCCTTCTACGTATCGGGGGGTTGGAAGCAGTATGTCTTTTGAGTATTTGCGTTGCTTTCCAGAGAGAATAGTGGCTAGCAGCCGTGGCATTCAGATTGAGTAGATGGTTCTGCACATTTCCGTCTCTCTCTGTTCAAATTGATTTTTTAAGTTTAGTTTTTAGATAGTTCAGTCGTGTTTTGTCTCTGGTGATTTGCCATAATCTACGAGCCTGTCATTTTTCTGCTTCTAGTTCACGGATAGACTTCGCGAGCATTCTGGTTTTGCGAGTTTCTTAGCGGCTGGAGTACTATCCCAAGTGGCATTTTGGACGCATTCGATGGAGTGTTCAAAGGCTGCCATGATGTCCCTTTCTGTTTTAACATACAAATTGGTGTTAATCTTAAATGCTACTATAGAGCGGAACATATCCCAGTTAGTCCTCCGGTCGCGTAGCCTTGCTATGGGTTTAACATATGTAAATTTGAAAAACCTCCAACAGGACAAGATTATGGTCCGATGAGAGATCTTGTAGAGAAGTACATTTGAAATAATTAGTAGGAATTCCCTTTACTACACAGAAGTCTACTAAGTCTGGAACCTTTTTTGGGTCAGTAGTTGGTTCTCAGTTCGATATTATATTCAAATTTAGGACATTAATGGCGGCCTATAGTCGGCGTCCCTATATTGGGAGCTGTTGGGCGAGAGCCCCATTGAGGGTTTTTGGAGTTATAGTCTCCAGCTGCTATAAACCTTGGTCCTAGAGTTTTGAAGTAGTTGATGTATTCTTCTTTTTTGATCACATGTTTTGGGGGAGAATACAGTGCAGTGACGGTTAGGTGACCCCGCCAATCCTCAACAACAACACTTGTGGCTTGTATCTCAGGAGTTCTAAATGGTTCAGTCATATGATGTTTAATACTACTCTTAATGAGAACCGCTGATCCTTCGTGAGGCGTACAGTCTGGATACATGGTTTGGTAAAATTTTTAATTGTTAATTATGAGGTAGTTTTTAATTGTGAAGTAAAATAATAATATAATAAATATAATAATAATATAATAAATTAATTTATAAAAGATCAGACTCAGATTAATATATTGAAAGATATTATTTTAAGTCCTTCTTTATTTATGTAATTTTATAGCAAGTAATGTAATGTTAGGTAATTTTCTACTGTTTCTACCTGTTTTATTTTAATACGAAATTTCGGCCCCTTTTAGATATTATTCTGTTTATTTTTTATTCTAGACTTGCACTATATCTTAGTTAAATTAATAAGGTACGAGTGATACAGATAATTATTAACAAAAATCTGAAGTTATCGTTGAATAGATGGGATTTGTGTTTCAAAGATAAAGTATTCCCATATATGTACGGCCAAAACTATAATATTATGTATTACTTAAATTTTGAGATACAATAGAAGTTAATTTAATAATCAACCAACATTAAAGATAAAGTTAATGGTAATCTGTGCAAGAATAGTTGAAAAAGCAAAACGGCAAAATCAGAACCCTAGAGCTCGCTCCCACTTGTCGGGTGTCGGGTCCGTAATTTATAGAATGTCGGCGCCTTCGTTCACACTACGGCCACGATCGAAGCGTGTGTGTATGTGCGATCACAGCGACGCGACATACGCACGGTCGGAACAAGGCGTAGCGCTACAAGTGTGAATAGCTGCATATAAAATGCTCTGCCACTGGAGCCTCCGATTGATATTCAGATCCGACATCCGATAAGTGGGAACGGGGTGTTATAGTTTTGTTACGTACGTCTGTCGATTCGTCCATGTGTCCGCATTATATCTTTAATTTTGGGTAACAGCATATAGTCTGAAAATATTTTTATATACCTTTATTATATTTACCAAAAATCGAAAATCCCTGGTATTAGTTTGCATTATTGTAATTATTAATTACCATGATGCAAATACCATTTTATTGAATGTACAATCGCAATTGAAAACCAGCGTCGAACTGTCTGACACAATGATGAATTGGGTCCATTTTTTGTCTAGGAAAATTGACGTAAATTATTATATAATATATTATTTTGTACGATTACTTTTTGTTCCCACATAAAAATTTTCCTTTTCATTCTTTTCTTTCGTCCTCAATACGTGAAATATTATGATTTTTATTTTTCAGAACTACAATGTTGCTTTGAATCTGTCTCGTTACCTGATCGACGAAAAAGATTATATTCCATGGGGTGCTGTGAATCCCTCCTTCACTTACCTCGAAGTGGCCCTCAGTGCTTCTGACGCTTACCCAGCGTTCCAGGTAAGCTAAAGTAATATATACTTATAGTTTTAGACCCAGTATGTAACTTATAAAATAAATCAAGAAAACTTAAAATATATTGATAAATAATTTGACAATTTGGTAATATAAAAAAATAAATGTATATGAATAAAGTTTTTATTTTGGGGATACAAAACTGCTGTATTGAACCCTTTTTCAAGTAGTGTATTTACCATTAGGACGCTTCACTAAGTATAATGAGACTTCTGTCAGTAAATAATCACCTAAGTTATTCGTTTTTATTCCGCGCTAATGTTTAATATTTTGCTTTTAGAATTATCTGCGTAATTTAACTGCACCTTTGTACCAAGAACTTGGCTTTGAAGCGTCTGCAAATGAAGGTCACGTAGTGGCATTCCACCGGAACATAATCTTAGGTATTAACTGTCGTCACGGTAACACTGACTGTGTTAACACAGCCTCGCAACTGCTGGAAGATTTGAAAAATAACCGAAGTGAGTAATTTATATTTAGTTTTTTCCTCACCAATAATAATCTGCTAAAAGTTTAATAAATAAGCAGAAAGCGCCTGGTATTTTCAGCTCATTTATATATGTATAAATGAGCAGTATAATAATATAGCAGATAAGAATTTAGGATGAATTCTGGGTATCTACGAGTTAACTAAATATCGGTCCAGTTACAAGTTTAACATGTTTACCCCCAAGTTTTTCATTATGTCGTCTTCCGGATTATATTTGTTTTTATCCTGGTTCAAGATTGTAAGAATATTTTACGAATAAGATGGAATATTCGTATTTTTTTTAAAGGCTACTTGTAACTTCATCCAAAAGTCGAACATTATTAATCTAATATATAAAATTCTCGTGTCACAGTTTTAGTTGCCAAACTCCTCCGAAACGGCTTGACCGATTCTAATGAAATTTTGTGAGCATATTGAGTAGGTCTGAGAATCGGCCAACGTCTATTTTTTATCCTCCTAAATGGTAAGGGTCACCCATCCTTAAAAAAAATTTATGGCAAAACGACGTTTGCCGGGACAGCTAGTATTCTTATAAATCTCTTCAGCTATGCTGAATGCGATAACGAGGTTCGAATACTTAAGCGTTTAAGCCTAGAAATCTACAAATAAATCAAATTTTTAATGCAATTTTCTCTTGCAGTTCAGAGTCTGAACCCTGATATCCAGACCCTTGTGTATTGTTCTGCTCTTCGTGGAGGCAGTGAAGAGAATTTCAATTATCTCTGGGAGATGTACCTTGGATCAACGGATTCTGGCCAGCAATCCATTTTATTAAATGCACTGGGATGTACTTCTAATGAGGAACGTCGTACTTTGTAAGTATTTGTACATTTATCACTATCATGTCTGCAGGTTTTATATTTAACGACAAAAATATATGTAAACGGACACTGAATAACAACATATTTTTAAGACAAAAATGTAGTTTGAAACTCCTGAAAACTTGACTTGATTGACTTATTGATAGGCTTGAAAATAACTAGATATTAAAAACGATTTGTTGATCCATACCAAAAATGATGCGTCATAAAGCATGGTCTTTGATTTCAATGATCCGACTTGATCGATGCTTCGATCACTCGGTACGACAGCATCTCATTACCCACGTGTTCCCATCCCATTATGATCCCGGGTCCTTTAAGCAGGGCATGAAAAGCATCTTACTAGGCCGCCATAGTGTGCGTCACTATGCTGCTCTGTTCACGTTCACGTAGAGGATAGTGACCACCGCTTTTGGATTCTACTTATGCTTTCCATCAGGCAGAGTAGAGTCATTACGGTAGCTTGATCATAAAAAAAAACAAATGAAACTGGTGATAATCAATTCTTTGGTTTGTTCTCATTGAGTGACTAAGATCATCAGAAACAGAATATAACCCCTGATTAATATTGATCAATGTACTTAAGAGCTGGAAATGCATTTATTATACTAATCTTAGTTTGTAAATGTCCTTAGACGGTGGTAATCCTTTATTTTTAGTACATTCTTTATATTCCCGTCTGCTCTAAACTTCTGAATATCAAATAACTACTTATTTTTTGTTTGACAGCTACCTGAACCAAGTGATTGCCGGTAACTCCCAAGTGAGAGAACAGGACAGACATACAATTGTCGTCTCGGTCATCAATTCGAGTCCTGAATCCTTGGATGCGGCCTTAAGTTTCATTCATGAAAACTTCCATCTCATCCAGCCAAGGTAAAACTTCTTACTTTTTTTTATTATTACTTAAAATATGTAAACAGGAATTATAATCGAATGTAGGGACTGTCGTTATAGTGAGCTAGATCCCTTCATGGAACACCACAATTTCTGTGTTTTATGACTGTGTCCGATTGACTGAATGGTTATGGTGGCCTCAACGTTACAGTTTTATATTTTCTTAATGTAGGAGTTGTCTATTACTATTATTAAACATAAACGTTTTCTTATTTAATGAGATTGTACTGTTCATTGTAATGCCAATTTATTGTATTCAAATTCATACCCGTTGTTTATTCTTCAACAGGGTTCAAGGTTTAACTGGCACTACTAATATTCTGAATGCTTTGGGAAGAAGGCTCACGTCTGAAGCTCATTTAACAAGGGTAAGATTTTAATATATTTCATAACTAGTTGAGCCCCGCGGTGCTACCCGCGGTTATAAAAAACAGCCGCGGGTAATGCCGCGAGGCAAAAGCTAGTCTAAAAGTAGCTTAAGTTACTCCTTACATTACCAGCTATCTGGCACTGAAATTCCCGTCAAAATCGGTCCAGCAGTCCTGGGGATTAGCCAGAACAAACAGACAGACGGACAGACAGACAAAAAAACAATTGTTTTTTTGTTGTAAGTATCGTATATGCCTTTCATGAAAAACTGTTAATTTGAAATTACAAACAGACACTTTAAATTTTATTTATTTGTTAAAATATGTTTAGATTTCTTTATTTGACTGCCTCGTTGACGCAGTGGTAGCGTACGCCACTGTTGTGCTTGAGGTCTCGGGTTCGATTCCCGGGTCGGACCAAATGTTTGTATGATCTGCAAATATTTGTTTCGGAGTTTGGGTGTTTTCTATGTATATTAAGTATGAATTTACAAAAAAAAAGTATATAAGTAATTATATCAGTTGTCTAGTACCCATAATACAAGCTCTGCTTAGTTTGGGACTAGATGACACTGTGTGTTAAATTTCCGAAAATTATTATTCATTTATTCAATACAAGAGTGAAAATCGCGTCTCGGCAAATGTAGTGTAGGACGCCCACAGGCGCGATGGAGTGATGACTTGCGCTAAATGGATGGTTAGAGTTGGATGCGAGAAGCCCATAATTGATCAGAGTGGTGTATAAGCTGATGATGATGAAAAATCACTTCTTAATAGCAAGCGCCGTATATTTATTTCATACTAGCTGAACCCCGCGGTGTTACCCGCGGCTATTGTTGTACCGCGAGTAACGCCGCGGGACAAAGTTAGTCTAAAAAAAGTAGCCTAAGTTACTCCCCGGATCATCAACTACCTGCCAGTGAAAGTCCCGTCAAAATCCGTCCAGCCGTTCCAGAGATTACCCGGAACAAACAGACAGACAGACAAAAAAATTTTTAACTACATTTTTGGTATATGTACCGTGTATACATACATATGCATTTAGTAAAAAGCGCTTATTTTAATATTACAAACAGACACTCCAATTTTATTTAATTGTATAGATTAATGCAACGAATAACAATCAGTATAATAACGGTAGTATTTAAAGAGTCTCCTAACTGAAACTTTGATCCCAATCGCCCACAGTTTTTCTTATAGACATCGACCGGACACCTTGCGAATTCAATATGTAAAAGTAAATTGAAAGGAAAGATCATTTAAAATCGAAAGCACAGAGGCCAATGAAATTAGTTGCAGAGCTAAATTGAAGAGTTTAAGTAGAAATGGTTCGAGAATAATCACTGATCGTCCAATATAATTATTTTGTACAGGTGAGACAGTTCGTAGAGCGTCATTCATCAGTATTTACTGCTGGTGAACTGGCTGCTATTGGTGGTGTTCAAGAGAATCTTGCTGCTTCGATTACGTGGACTGCTGAAAACGAAGCCAGCGTAGAAGCTTGGCTTAATGAGAACTACGGTGACAGTGGCGCTGCAGCAATCACTTCTAGTTTAGTCATTCTGGTTTCTATAGTGCTTGCTATTTTCAATTATTAAATAAGAAAGTGTCAAGATTTATTTTTGTTCGTGTACATATCAATATGTAATTTTACATTAATTCGCACATAAGGTATTTTAAAGTATAATTAAGAGTCACTAACTTATTAAATGTCAAATAATTTTATATTTGAAATTTTTATTTTATTACTTAATATACTTGAAATTATTAATAAAATGTTTATGTAATTTTTTTTTAATTTAAATTATATTTTAAAATGAGTACAAAGTTATTTACTATGTTTTATTGATGTTATTTCCTTCAATGAAGTCCTAATATTACTTTGATTTAAATTAAACCAAACCTTTAACGAAATAAAGTTAACATTTTTTAAACATACATAAATGTGTTCCAACAAAAACTTAATACGTACTTATTTTTTTAGTATAAACATGAGTCATAGGTACTTGAAAGGGATTACAAGTACATAAACAGCGAAAACCCTAGATAAGTACAGGTGGTATAAGTCCAAACAGACACTCTCTTCATGACTCTCCAAATTTATAAAATATGTCGAGATTATCTACGATTGTACACTTGAGGCCCATATCTCTCGGCGCTCTAAATTTTTTTTAAGATTAATCTTCTTGATTTTATAGTTTTAGTACACAAAGTAATTAGAAAGGTTTCAAACGTGCTTTTAGGTACAGTTATGATTTAAAAAAAAAGCCTTTATTGCTGGCTTCAGTTTTAGATGTGAGAAATTTAAATTTAACTTATGGACTCGTACAGCGAAGAATAGTACAGAATAGAAACTTTTAGAAGGGACCTATGTGATGTCTTAAATAGATTAATACCATTTGGAGAATATGGTTTCACACCTCATGTGTTTGTGCTATCTACCATTTTCGCGGACATGGTTATTATATATCACCTAAAAAAACTATAGATGTTCACTCAAAACTCCATCATTTTACTTTATTAAAAGAAATTATCTTACTAAGAGCTTTCATGCAATTAGCAATGTAAGGGTATATGTTGTTAGAGGTCAAATCTTGTTTACTTTTTTATGGTATAGGGTGCAAACGAGTAGACGTATCATCTGATGGTAAGCGATTACCGCCGCCGATATCCTCACTCACTCGGTGAAAGACAGCTCAAGCGCTATTTCACCGGTTTTCTGTGAGGCCGTGGTATCACTCCGGTCGAGACGGTCCATTCATGCAGAAGCGTGGCTCGTCCACACTTTAAACTAGTTTTCGTAACTAAGCTGAAAAGCGGTATCCATACATTTATCTGATTATACTTCAATAATATGTTCAGATGGACCTCAAAGAAATATAACAATATAAGTCATATAATGTTTTGTTTTTTATTTATCTGAAAAATGCCTATACTACTTGTTGGTCATAAACAAGATCTCATGATAGAGGATGTGGTGGTACAGGTAAACTTTAATCATGTGTATTATGTGATTACAGTCCTAGCTTTGCAATACATCTACTCTTTCATTAAACACTTTAAGTAATGAATAAAATATATTAAAATAAACTTATAATATATAAAAAAGATCCTAGATCCTCAGCTACCTGCGAGTGAAAGTCTCGTCAAAATCTGTCCAGCCGTTCAAGAGATTACCCGGAACAAACAGACAGACAGACAATATTTTTAACTACATTTTTGATAAATGTACCGTGTATACATACATATGCATTTAGTAAAAAGCGGTTATTTGAATATGACAAGCAGACACTCCAATTTTATTTATTTGTATAGATGACTGATACAAATTTTCTTCATATGATTTTTGTTATCTATACAAATAAACAAAATTAAAGTGTCTGATTATACTATTAAAATAACCGTTTTTTTCTTTTATGTATACACAGTACATATACCAAAATTACATGTTTTGTCTGTCTGTTGGTTCCGACTTATTTCTGGAACGGTTGTTCCGATTTTGATATGATTTTCAAAGATAAGTAGCTGATGATATTAGGAGTAACTTAGGCTACCTTTTTTCGACTGGCTTCGACCAGGTAACACTGCGGGGTCCAGCTAGTTATCAATAAATAAAGTGACAGTAACAAAAGTAACACATTTAAATCAATAAAATGATTTTTGCGTTCTTTTCTTTTATACGCTAATACTTTATTTCTTCACCAAAGTTTAATGGAATTTCTAAAACCCAATCGAAAGCAAAATAATGTAAAATTTACCATTAAATTTATATCAAACCCTTTGGGGAGTATTTAATTTTGCTCAGCAGTGTAGTCGTCTTATCTTAGGTAATATATCAAACAATGTCTTTGATTGTGGATGATGGTAATTTTTGATCTGAAAACTAAAACTTTCAGTGATTCAATATCCATTGCCATAGTCGGACATATAACGCTTTTGCGTGTTATCCATGAAAACTAAAAACTAAGTGACTGTGGTAAAATATGGGTGTTTTAAAAATATTTGTGTTCTTGTCAGTAATAGTAATAATTTCCAGTAAACCTATTGATGTACCAAAAACAGTTGAAATTGATGAACCCATGGAACCAAGAAATTCCAAAGAAGATTCTGTCAAAGGAACGTTTAATTTAAGTAACTTGGTTAGAAACGAAATACGACCCGGAATACGAATAGATTCGTACTTAATCGAATTAACTCCTGATCTGGATGACGAAACATTTGAAGGAAAAGCTATTATCGACGTGTCGATAACTGATCAAGACACGAAAGAAGAACCTATAAAATTGTATATGAGGGGCTTAGAGATTGACTCTGTGACTTTTAACCTTGGAGGATCAGGCGTTTTTGATGCTGATATCGACCTGGATGAAGATGAAGGTATATTAACCATTATTCCTGAACATATTGCACTGTCATACACATTCCATATTGAATACACAGGATCTCTCACAAACGCAGGAAAAGGCTTCCACGTGGGACATTACGGTGACATGTAAGTTGACCTTGGTATTTTATATTTATTTATTATTTTCTATAGTAATATAATAACGCGAAAGTTTGTAAGTATGGATGGATGGATGGATGTTTGTTACTCTTTCACGCAAAAACTACTGAACGGATTTGGATGAAACTTTACAATAATATAGCTTATAAATCAGAATAATACATAGGCTACTATTTGCCGCGATAATCAACATATACGCGGACGGAGCCGTGGGCAACAACTAGTACTTAAGTAGTAGTATTTTAATAACGCCGCGAAGCGAAGTAGCTCAAGTTACTCCTTGTATCATCAGCTACCTGCCAGTGAAAGTCTAGTTAAAATCGGTTCAATCGTTCTAGAGATTTGCCGGAACAAACAGCCAGACACTTAAAAATGGTACAAAAATAGATTTTTAATGTAACAACTATAAAAACTTTCGTTTTATCAAAAAAATAACTAAAAGAACGCGTTTTAATAGCAATCGAACTAAAAAGCACAAAATCATTTTAATGTAAAAAGTGGGGTGCGTTCTGAAAATATTTCAATACTTTTTTAAAACTATAATTTTATTTGTACCTTCTAGTTTGGTACATTTATAAAACCGTGTTTGCTTAGTTTTTTTCGTTCAGTTCGTTTGTTCCTGCTTGATATCATTGGATTTAGACATACGCTAGAAAGGTGCCCTAGGTTACCGCCCGCTGTGAACCAACCAGCAATCGCTCATTCACCAACAAAGGTATTAGATAAAACAAATAAATAAATCGAACGATCCTGGCTACTGGATAAATATTACTATGATGAGCACGGTCATTTGCTTTAGGTATGAGTGTAATTAATCAACAACATAAATGTATTTAGGAATTTAAAACAATTCTAGATGACCCGCGCAACCTTGCTCTCATCTCCTGTGGCCATTAGACTGATGTTTTACATCGTGAACAAGTTTATCTTTATATATATAATTCTTCTGTGAGTGTGTATGTCACTGAACTACTCTCAAACGACTGGACCGATTTTGATGAAATTTTTTGTGTGTGTTCAAGGGGATCTGGGAATGGTTTAGATTCACAAATTTGTCCGCTGGACAATGTTTTTTTAATTAATTTTTAATTTATTAGTAGTTATGGCAAAACGACGTTTGCCGGGACAGCTAGTTTACTATAAAAGTATGATAAGCCAACCTTAAAAGATACATAAGCTGTCAAGGGCATTTATTGTTATTCAAGATAGTAGAGCCACGCTGATTTCAGCACGAACGGGTCCACTCGATCGGGGCGGTACTACCCTCGCACAGAAAATCAGCGTAAAATGACAGCGATCATGCTGTCGTGTTTTGTTGGGGAGTGCGAGACTGGAGGACCAATGATGCAGAAGCATCAATAGCCCGCCATGGTATGGGTCACCATGCTGCATTGTTGCATTGTTTGCATTCGCCACTCTTGGATTCTGCTTATGCTTTTCATGAGTCTATGTATCACAGACCATTTTTCAAATGTAATATAGCCACGCTGATTTCAGCAAGAACGGGCAAGTTCCACTAAAGCGATTTACCCTCTTACAGAAGACTATACTAAAATAACAGCATTCGTGCTGTCGTATTTCGTTGTTGATTGCGACAGTGACCAGAGACTTAATGATGAATAAGCATTTCAATAGGCGGCCACGATGTTCCATTGCTGCAGTGTCTGGTGACCACTACTCTTATATTGTGTTCATGCTTTCCGTCAAGCACAGTCACTTTAGCACACTCAAACAACAACAAAAAAAGCCGTGTGTGAATGAGAGTGAATGGAAACACCTCGTATTCTAAATACATCCATCGGATCTGATACCTACATACATTTAAGATATTCAATTTAAAAAAGAACCCGAATCTAAAAGTATAATACTAACTTTTACTATTACTGAACTACTATTGGAGGTGTTTTTTTCTCAATGATAAATGTCTATCTTATCAAATTATCTGCTACACACTCCAAATCAGTGAATGCTTTGAGTTTGTCTAACCCATTTTCCTGTATGCTTTGGTACAAGCTGACATATCATATAAATATATTGGAAATATTGCTAGCAGTTTCAAAACAGTACTAAAAATTCTACCACTTTTCATTTGGATAGACACTTTTATCTTTGTTTAATCCGTTGGAAAGTGTCAAGGGAGACAATAACAGTAGACGGCTATTCAATATAAACTTTTTCCCTTCACTCTTGAATGTGTCAAACATTAGTAACTGGAATAAAAAAGAAGCTATTAAATTCTTCATTTCGATATTTGATGTAGTTCGAAAGTGTATACAAAGAAGCAATCTTTCTTAAAGAAAATCTATACATACATACATCTCTGTCTTGAAGGGGTATCAACTGGATTGGCCTAATCAAGAACATGTCTGTGTATGTCAAAGGAAAGATCACTCACAAATTTTCATAAGCATCGGACTTTGTGTATGTCTCTGTCTTAAATATTTTCGCTTACAAAATCTCAAAGGTGTCTAACCTATTGTGCCCTTGCTACCTTAATCTGAAAGCTTAAAAGCCTCACGCCTTATCTCATATATAATGTCGTAATTTTGTGAAAGATGCTGCTTTTAGAACGAATTACTTAGGGGCTTCCTGAAATCTCAATTACCAAACAATGTACAACGCCATTAATAGTATGCAATATTACTATTGTGGCGATCTCCACATATAACAGCAACAAAAAAACATTTGACAGCGCCATCTACCGCAGATACACTGAACTACATAGTAACGCACAACACGGAGTAACTACCAATCCTGATTCGCGCAACAGAAGTTCTCGCGCTGATTAGCGTATAAACAACATCCCAACATCAACCGTTCGGCAGTGGCCCGCCAGGCATGATCACCTCGCCTGGTCGGAGGAGCCTCCCTTTGTGTTGGTGGGATATGACACTCGTTCCTCCACAACTATTGATATATGAAACGTCGCAAAAAAAAGTCGCACCTATTTATGGGAAGCTAATGTAGAAGATTCCGCAGCAGGACACCCATACACTGGACCGGTCAGGTGAAATTGACTGCATCCGATAGTCTGCCCATAGTAAGCGACTGCGGAATATTTTGCGAAAGGTTTTGATGACCTCTACTACCCACAAAGACACCTCAATTTAAATACGCCTGTTCGGTCAAGAATGTTACGACAAAGAAAATAAAGAAATGTAACTAGACTCCACCTTTGCTTTACAAGTATGATCAGGCGTTATTATGACGAACTTGTCTAAAAATATTGGTCCTGATTCTGTTGTTCAAAAACTGTCTAAACTAAACTAAAAATCACTAAAAGTGTGTCTTGTCAAAAATATTAGGGATCGACCTTAATTAGATATTTAACACTAAAAGTAGACGTTACCTAAATATATGCATACAAAAAAGTAAAAACAATAAAAAAAAGTAACTAGTTATAATTACAGTCCCTCGTTGGATGACGTACCCATTTCGTTCCTTCTTTAAAAAGACAACTCCCGAAATACATACTGTGCCGCGAGAGGTTTTACAAACATAAATGAAATGAATACAAAAAACACTCAGACTCAGAATAACAATTTGTGAATCCCACAAAGTGTTGTCCCATAGAATTTGGACCCAAAACACTTGGCGCAGTAGAAGGCGGCGTGGCGACCGCTTGAACCACTAGGCTAGCCATGCAGTCATTTATTTGTGTATTGCTATCGTATTGTCCTATCAATACCCGCTTGTAAAAAGGAAAAAAATAATAGAGCATAGACACAGCCTATCTTGATATGCGTTTCTTGAAATCTTCACTAAATGACAAGTTAATCCTTTCGATTTTATCTTTCATACGTGACAATTAGTTCGAAAGAACATATATTCTCTCTTTAACTCGGACTAGTCGACGGATGAGACGGTAGTGTGTTAAGTGTGCGGCCATCCAAACTTTAGAAAAATGGCCCGAAGAAGACTAAAGTGGAAGTTCGTCATTATAAGCTGTTTAATATTACTTAATGTATTTACAAAGTCTTTGCCGGTTTATGATTCAAAAGTAACGGGCATAACCGCGACAGATACAACATTCAAGCAACCGCTTATAAATGAAGACCCTACCACGAAGAATAGTGACATCAAACTCCTTGAAAATAAAACTGATATGAACGATGAAGTGTCAGAGGTGCCAGTGATCTTAACACGCAATAATATGTTGAGAAATGTGAGACCTGGGCAAGAAGTAGAAAGTTATACAATTTCATTGACTCCTGCAGGGAATACATTTACGGGTCGTGCTGTCATTGAAGTATCCGTAACAGCTGATACTAGAGAAGATGATATTAGATTTAATATTGGAACTTTAAGAATTCAAGCCGTTAGAGCTGCTCTTTTTTCAACGGCGACCCCAAATAGCGTTGATTATACTATAGCTAACAGGATATTGAGAGTTTCACCAAGACTGAATGCATTATCTTATGTTTTGGAAATTGACTTTACAGGACAAATGAGGATTGGTGGACGTGCATTCTTCCATGGAGGATTTTTCGATAATAGGTAAAAGACAAACAATATATTTTTGTGATAGAGCTTAGAAACAAAAACGATTTTCTATTATAATTGAAAAGTTTTGGTATTAGATTATAGAAAATGTCTGTAAAATAAATGGCTTATTTTAGAAGTCTTCAGAATCGAATGTCTTTGTACATGTACATGCATAAGTAGTGAACGGGTCCGGTACTGCTGAAAACTGTATTAAAATCCGTTGAGTTGTTATAAATATTTAAGTGAACAGACAACGTAAGCGGCATTTTATACTATGTAAACTTTTAATCATAGCTATTTAAATAATAATAATATACTGATGGTGTCCCAAAGTCGTACTTTAATTCTATTCAAAGTAAAATTGGTTTGAAATCAATATTTGAGATATATGAAATAAAATATAAATAATTTTAGGAAATGTAATTGATTGATAGACAACTTATTCTTAATTAACAAGTATACATTCTGGTTCTTAATCTTAAGTATGGCAAGCTAAACGCGACGGTTACTTCATTTGTAATTTTAGAATAGAGGTTTAAATTCATCTTAAAAGACAATCATAGATAACCCTGAAATAGATTTAAAATAAAGTATTCCCAGATGCGTATATTTCTACGGTAACCATAGTACTAAAAAAAAAATTAGTTATTTTTTATAACCAAAAAAAAACAAAAAGTAACTAGTTATAATTACAGTCCCTCATTGGATGACATTCCCTTTTTAAAAAAGACAACTCCCATATTAGGAATTTACATCCTGTGCCGCGAGAGACTTTACAAACATAAATGAACTGGATACAAAAAACACACAGACTCAGAATAACATTTTATGGATCCCAGAAAGTGCTGTCCCATAGAATTTGATACCAAAACACTTGACGCAGTAGAAGGCGTCGTGGCGACCGCTTGAACCACTAGGCTAGCCATGCAGTCATTTATTTGTGTATTGCTATCGTATTGTCCTATCAATACCCGCTTGTAAAAAGGAAAAAAATAATAGAGCATAGACACAGCCTATCTTGATATGCGTTTCTTGAAATCTTCACTAAATGACAAGTTAATCCTTTCGATTTTATCTTTCATACGTGACAATTAGTTCGAAAGAACATATATTCTCTCTTTAACTCAGACTAGTCGACGGATGAGACGGTAGTGTGTTAAGTGTGCGGCCATCCAAACTTTAGAAAAATGGCCCGAAGAAGACTAAAGTGGAAGTTCGTCATTATAAGCTGTTTAATATTACTTAATGTATTTACAAAGTCTTTGCCGGTTTATGATTCAAAAGTAACGGGCATAACCACGACAGATACAACATTCAAGCAACCGCTTATAAATGAAGACCCTACCACGAAGAATAGTGACATCAAACTCCTTGAAAATAAAACTGATATGAACGATGAAGTGTCAGAGGTGCCAGTGATCTTAACACGCAATAATATGTTGAGAAATGTGAGACCTGGGCAAGAAGTAGAAAGTTATACAATTTCATTGACTCCTGCAGGGAATACATTTACGGGTCGTGCTGTCATTGAAGTATCCGTAACAGCTGATACTAGAGAAGATGATATTAGATTTAATATTGGAACTTTAAGAATTCATGCCGTTAGAGCTGCTCTTTTTTCAACGGCGACCCCAAATAGCGTTGATTATACTATAGCTAACAGGATATTGAGAGTTTCACCAAGACTGAATGCATTATCTTATGTTTTGGAAATTGACTTTACAGGACAAATGAGGATTGGTGGACGTGCATTCTTCCATGGAGGATTTTTCGATAATAGGTAAAAGACAAACAATATATTTTTGTGATAGAGCTTAGAAACAAAAACAATTTTCTATTTTAATTGAAAAGTTTTGGTATTAGATTGTAGAAAATGTCTGTAAAATAAATGGCTTAGTTTAGAAGTCTTCAGAATAGAATATCTTTGTACATGAACATACATAAGTAGCGATCGAGTCCAATACTGCTGCAAAACTGTATGAACACCCGTTGAGTTGTTATAAATATTTAAGTGAATAGACAACGTAAGCGGCATTTTATACTATGTAAACTTTTGATCATAGCTATTTAAATAATAATAATATACTGATGGTGTTCCAAAATCGTACCTTAATTCTATTCAAAGTAAAATTGCTTTGAAATCAATATTTGAGATTTATGAAATAAAACATAAATCATTTTAGGAAATGTAATTAATTGATAGACAACTTATTCTTAATTAACAATCATAATCATTCTGGTTCTTAATCTTAAGTATGGCAAACTACATGACGCGACGGTTACTTCATTTGTAATTTTAGAATAGAGGTGTAAATTCATCTTAAAATACAATCATAGATAACCCTGAAATAGATTTAAAATATAGTATTCCCAGATGCGTATATTTCTACGGTAACCATAGTAATAGAAAAAATAATTAGTTATTTTTTATAAACAAAAAAACAAAAAGTAACTAGTTATAATTACAGTCCCTCATTGGATGACATTCCCCTTTTAAAAAAGACAAATCCCGTATTAGGAATTTACATCCTTTGCCGCGAGAGACTTTACAAACAAAAATGAAATGGATAAAAAAACACACAGACTCAGAATAACAATTTATGGATCCCACAAAGTGCTGTCCCATAGAATTTGATACCAAAACACTTGACGCAGTAGAAGGCGGCGTGGCGACCGCTTGCATCACTAGGCTAGCCACGCAGTAATTTATTTTTGTATTGCTATCGTATTATCCTATCAATACTTGCTTGTTAAAAGGAAAATAAATTTAATAGAGCTTAGACACAGCCTATCTTGATATGCGTTTCTTGAACTCTTCACTAAATGACAAATTAATCCCTTTGATCTTTTATCTTTCATACGTGACAATTAGTTCGAAAGAACATATATTCTCTCTTTAACTCGGACTAGTCGACGGATGAGACGTTATTGTGTTAAGTGTGCGGCCAAACTTTAGAAAAATGGCCCGAAGAAGACTAAAGTGGAAGTTCGTCATTATAAGCTGTTTAATATTACTTAATGTATTTACAAAGTCTTTACCGGTTTATGATTCAAAAGAAACGGGCATAACCACGACAGATACAACATTCAAGCAACCTGAAGTACCGCTTATAAATGAAGACCCTACCACGAAGAATAGTGACATCAAACTCCTTGAAAATAAAACTAATATAAACGATGAAATGTCAGAGGTGCCAGTGATCTTAACACGCAATAATATGTTGAGAAATGTCAGACCTGGGCAAGAAGTAGAAAGTTATACAATTTCATTGACTCCTGCAGGGAATACATTTACGGGTCGTGCTGTCATTGAAGTATCCGTAACAGCTGATACTAGAGAAAATGATATTAGATTTAATATTGGAACTTTAAGAATTCATGCTGTTAGAGCTGCTCTTTTTTCAACGGCGACCCCAAATAACATTGACTATACTATAGCTAACAGGATATTGAGAGTATCACCAGGTCTGAATGCATTATCTTATGTTTTGGAAATTGACTTTACAGGACAAATGAGGATTGGTGGACGTGCATTCTTCCATGGAGGGTTTTTCGATAATAGGTAAAAGACAAACAATATATTTTTGTGATAGAGCTTGGAAACAAAGAAAGATTTTCTACTATCATTGAAAGGTTTTATTTTATCCGAGTAAAAAATGTTTCGTGTAAAATAAATGGCTTATTTTAGAAGTCTTCAGAATCGAATGTCTTTGTACATGTATATGCATAAGTAGCGATCGGGTTCGGTACTGCTGCAAAACTGCATTAATACCCGTTGAGTTGTTCAAAATATTTAAGCGAAAAGACAACGTAAGCGCCATTTTATACTATGTAAACTTTTAATCATAGCTATTTAAATAATAATAATATACTGACGGTGTACCAAAATCGTACCTTAATCCTATTCAAAGTAAAATTGGTTTGAAATCAATATTTGAGATTTATGAAATAAAATATAAATAAGTTTAGGAAATGTAATTAATTGATAGACTACTTATTCTTATTCTTAATTAACAATCATAATCATTCTTAATCTAAAGTATGGCAAACTACATAACGCGACGGTTACTTCATTTGTAATTTTAGAATAGAGGTGTAAATTCATCTTAAAAGACAATCATAAACAACCTTGAAATTGATTTAAAATATAGTATTCCCAGATGCGTATATTTCTACGGTAACCAGAGTACTAAAAAAAAATTAGTTATTTTTTATAAACAAAAAAATAAAAAGTAACTAGTTATAATTACAGTCCCTCATTGGATGACATTCCCTTTTTAAAAAGACAACTCCCATATTAGCAATTTACATCCTGTGCCGCGAGAGACTTTACAAACATAAATGAACTGGATACAAAAAACACACAGACTCAGAATAACAATTTATGGATCCCACAAAGTGCTGTCCCATAGAATTTGATACCAAAACACTTGACGCAGTAGAAAGCGTCATGGCGACCGCTTGAATCACTAAGCTAGCTATGCAGTCATTTATTTTTGTATTGCTATCGTATTGTCCTATCAATATTTACTTGTTAAAAGAAAAATAAATTTAATAGAGCTTAGACACAGCCTATCTTGATATGCGTTTCTTGAAATCTTCACTAAATGACAAGTTTATCCCTTTGATTTTTTATCTTTCATATGTGACAATTAGTTCGAAAAAACATGTATTCTCTCTTTAACTCGGACTAGTCGACGGATGAGACGGTAGTGTGTTAAGTGTGCGGCCATCCAAACTTTAGAAAAATGGCCCGAAGAAGACTAAAGTGGAAGTTCGTCATTATAAGCTGTTTAATATTACTTAATGTATTTACAAAGTCTTTTCCGGTTTATGATTCAAAAGTAACGGGCATAACCACGACAGATACAACAGTCAAGCAATCTGAAGTATCGCTTATAAATGAAGATCGTAAGACGAAAAATAGTGACATCAAACTCGTTGAAAATAAAAGTAATATAAACGATGAAGTGTCAGAGGTGCCAGTGAACTTAACACGAAATAATATGTTGAGAAATGTGAGACCTGGGCAAGAAGTAGAAAGTTATATAATTTCATTGACTCCTGCAGGAAATACATTTACGGGTCGTGCTGTCATTGAAGTATCCATAACAGCTGATACTAGAGAACATGATATTAGATTTAATATTGGAACTTTAAGCATTCATGCTGTTAGAGCTGCTCTTTTTTCAACGGCGACCCCAAATGACGTTGATTATAATATAGGTGACAGGATATTGAATGTTTCACCAAGACTGAACGCATTATCTTATGTTTTGGAAATTGAGTTTACAGGACAAATAAGGATTGATGGACGTGGATTCTTCCATGGAGGATTTTTCGATAATAGGTAAAAGTCAAACAATATATTTTTGTGACAGAGCTTCGAAACAAAAACGATTTTCTATTATAATTGAAAAGTTTTGGTATTAGATAATAGAAAATGTCTGTAAAATAAATGGCTTATTTTCGAAGCCTTCAGAATAGAATGTCTTTGTACATGTACATGCATAAGTAGCGATCGAGTCCGGTACTGCTGCAAAACTGTATGAACACCCGTTGAGTTGTTTAAAATATATAAGTGAAAAGACAACGTAAGCGGCATTTTATACTATGTAAACTTTTAATCATAGCTATTTAAATAATAATAATATACTGATGGTGTCCCAAAATCGTACCTTAATTCTATTCAAAGTAAAATTGCTTTGAAATCAATATTTGAGATTTATGAAATAAAACATAAATCGTTTTAGGAAATGTAATTAAGTGATAGACAACTTATTCTTAATTAACAATCATAATCATTCTGGTTCTTAATCTAAAGTATGGCAAACTACATGACGCGACGGTTACTTCATTTGTAATTTTAGAATAGAGGTGTAAATTCATCTTAAAAGACAATCATAGATAACCCTGAAATAGATTTATAATATAGTATTCCCAGATGCGTATATTTCTACGGTAACCATGGTACTAAAAAAAATAATTAGTTATTTTTTATAAACAATAAAAGAGAACGTAACTAATTATAATTACAGTCCCTCATTGGATGACATTCCCTTTTTTAAAAAGACAAATCCCGTATTAGGAATTTACATCCTGTGCCGCGAGAGACTGAACAAACATAAATGAAATGAATACAAAAAACACCCAGACTCAGAATAACAATTTGTGGATCCCACAAAGTGCTGTCCCATAGAATTTGAACCCACAACACTTGGCGCAGTAGAAGGCGGCGTGGCGACCGCTTGAATCGCTAGGCTAGCCACGCAGTCATTTATTTTTGTATTGCTATCGTATTATCCTATCAATACTTGCTTGTTAAAAGGAAAAGAAATTTAATAGAGCTTAGACACAGCCTATCTTGATATGCGTTTTTTGAAATCTTCACTAAATGACAAATTAATCCCTTTGACAAATATTTATCTTTCATACGTGACAATTAGTTCGAAAGAACGTATATTCTCTCTTTAACTCGGACTAGTCGACGGATGAGACGTTATTGTGTTAAGTGTGCGGCCAAACTTTAGAAAAATGGCCCGAAGAAGACTAAAGTGGAAGTTCGTCACTATAAGCTGTTTAATATTACTTAATGTATTTACAAAGTCTTTACCGGTTTATGATTCAAAAGAAACGGGCATAACCACGACAGATACATCATTCAAGCAACCTGAAGTACCGCTTATAAATGAAGACCCTACCACGAAGAATAGTGACATCAAACTCCTTGAAAATAAAACTAATATAAACGATGAAATGTCAGAGGTGCCAGTGATCTTAACACGCAATAATATGTTGAGAAATGTCAGACCTGGGCAAGAAGTAGAAAGTTATACAATTTCATTGACTCCTGCAGGGAATACATTTACGGGTCGTGCTGTCATTGAAGTATCCGTAACAGCTGATACTAGAGAAAATGATATTAGATTTAATATTGGAACTTTAAGAATTCATGCTGTTAGAGCTGCTCTTTTTTCAACGGCGACCCCAAATAACATTGATTATACTATAGCTAACAGGATATTGAGAGTATCACCAGGTCTGAATGCATTATCTTATGTTTTGGAAATTGACTTTACAGGACAAATGAGGATTGGTGGACGTGCATTCTTCCATGGAGGGTTTTTCGATAATAGGTAAAAGACAAACAATATATTTTTGTGATAGAGCTTGGAAACAAAGAAAGATTTTCTACTATCATTGAAAGGTTTTATTTTATCCGAGTAAAAAATGTTTCGTGTAAAATAAATGGCTTATTTTAGAAGTCTTCAGAATCGAATGTCTTTGTACATGTATATGCATAAGTAGCGATCGGGTTCGGTATTGCTGAAAACTGCATTAATACCCGTTGAGTTGTTTAAAATATTTAAGCGAAAAGACAACGTAAGCGGCATTTTATTCTTTGTAATCTTTTAATCTTAGTTTTTAATTTTTTTTTTATGGTGTTTGAGGGCAAACGAGCAGACGTATCATCTGACGGTAAGCGATTACCGCCGCCCATGGACACCTGCAACACCAGAGGCGTCATAAGTGCGTTGCCGACCTTTGAGGGATGGGGAGGGGTTGGGTTAATGGGCCCCCGGTATCCTCACTCACTCGGTGAAATACAGCGCAGGCGCTATTTCACATCGGTTTTATGTGTATAACTAAAATTCAAAGTAAAATTGCTTTGAAATCAATATTTGAGATTTATGAAATAAAACATAAATAATTTTAGGAAATGTAATTAATTGATAGCCAACTTATTCTTAATTAACAAGTAATCATTCTAGTTCTTAATCTTAAGTATGGCAAACTACATAACGCGACGGTTACTTCATTTATAATTTCAGAATAAAGGTGTAAATTCATCTTAAAAGACAATCATAGATGACCCTGAAATATATTTAAAATATAGTATTTCCAGATGCTATATCTCTTGTGTATTGTATTTGAATACACATAATCTGATAAATACAAATTTTAGGAAAGGGTGAAAATATGAAGGCATTTAGAAAATTCAGTTTAGGGAAATAATATTTACTAATACAAAGTTTATAACCTTGCTCAATTAACACTCTATAATATATAAAAGCTATCATTTAAAGCTAGAGATAAGAGCGTTTAAATAATATAATAAAACGTATCTGACTGCGTCAGTGGCGCAGTGGCATTATGAAGTACTGTGCGGTCCTGATTTCCGGTTCGGATTAAATATTTGTACCATATCGTCGGATTAAATAATTGTTTCGCAATTAGGTTTTTTTTGTGTTTAATATGTCTGTATTATAATAAAACTAGCCGACTCATGCAACCTCGTTCGCGCCTCTTATTGCCCGTAGCGTGATAATTTTCCCCCTTTTTTGTTACATTCTTCATTGGTGCTCCATTCCTGTAGGTCTTAGCGTGATGATTTATAGCCTATAGTCTTAATGAATTTTTCTAATCGGACCAGCGGTACCTGAGATTAGTGCGTTTAAACAAAAAAACAAATTCTTCAGCTTTTATATTAGTAAAAATTACATAGAATATAAGTATTCTCAATCGATTAAGATTTCATAAAATACTAGCGACCTGGTCAGGCTTCGCACAATAATTTATGAAATTATCCTCTACTATAACATGAGTGTAAATATGAGAAATTTTAATTATGAGTTGATTTCTGAACTCTCATCTGTACCTACGTATAAACAGTAAATATGTTTTACGATAAAATACATATTGTAAATTTTCGACATAACACTTAAATACTTATATCAAGAAAGAAGTCGACAACCGCGTCGATCTCATAGCAAGATAATAATCAATATCTTAGATATAATGTCTGTTCTTACGCAAACATTCTTCAATATACTCCAGATGATCGACATTATCAGGACTGTGTGATATGATACCAGAATCCTGCTTTGGAATGGACCTTATCTCAAGTTTTATTTGATATCGGATAGATAAATACAATTATGTGTCCATGTTTTAAACTCAAAACATTTTATATTTATATATATATAAATACCATACCATAAAACACAAAAAAATACATGTATATAGGAGCAAACGTATTACCTGATGGTAAGTGATTATCGCCACCCCTGGATACGCAACACCAGAGGCGTTACAAGTGCTTTGCCGACGTTTGGGGGATAGGGAAAGGGATGTGGGGAGAGGTTTGGGTATGGGCCTCCGGTATCCTTACTCATTCAGTGAAACACAGCGCAAGCGTTTTTTCACACCGGTTTTCGGTGAGGCCGTGATATCACTCCAGTCGAACCGGACCATTCATGCTGAAACGTAGCTCACAGTCTCTGTTCAGGTCGAGATGGCGTTGTGTCAAACATTATCATTATTCTTTAAATATCTAACTACCAGAAGCATAAGTGCTTTTTCAATTCTATCAAAACCTTAACTTCGTCGGTTACAATAATTCGGAGTAGACAAAGTAAAGATAAAATGGGGAATTAAAAGTTGAGATGCATCGTAATCATTTGTTCTTGGGACCGATTTATAATCATCAACAACGTGCCACTGCTGGGGTCGGGTCTTCTCTCACGAAAAAGTTAAGGCCATAGTACGTCCCCACGCTGTGGGACGGGCAAGACAACGTTGTGGTAATCTTACCGTTGGATGTTTTTAAGCCGCCCAAAGGCGTCCAACTAAGTTTCACGACTACGTGTCCTTTGATAACAACCGGGACTGACTGCTTAACGTGACTTCCGAATCACGGAAACGCTCATGGTAACATGCCATTAGCGGTCACCCATCCAGTTACTGACCGCGGCGTCGTTGCTTACCCTCGATGATTGTTTCTAATCACCGAGTGCAACTGGGCTATGAGCACCTCATGGGCTATGGAACCGATTATAATAATTGCATCGATTTATCTAAAGACTTCAGAATTCTAGAATCATACTCATTGACTGCCTCGTTGGTCTAGCGGTTGGCGTGTGCGACTGCTGATCATGAGGTCTCGGGTTCGATTCCCGGGTCGGACCAAATGTTTATATGATCTACAAATATTGTTTCGGAGTTTGGGTTTTTTCTATGTATAATATGTATGTATTTACAAAAAAAAAATATAATATGTTTTTGTATCAGTTGTCTAGTACCCATAACACAAGCTCTGCTTAGCTTGGGACTAGATGACGTTGTGTGTAAAATGTCGGAAATGTTTATTATTTATTTATTATATTCGTTATCATCGCGGGTTGGTCCAAAAGCGTTAATGTGTTTTTTCTGATTATGGAAATACATAATAACAGCTCGGAGTTTTAAAAATGGGGTCTAAACACCCGCGCATTGGAGAGCAGGTAAAGCTGTCTGTCCTGCGCCTTATATCTCCCGGATCGTGTCGGTTTACCGTCACGAACAGAGAGTGCACCTGTGTTTGCGCACACACTCGTGCACTATAATATCTCCTTTGGAGCTAGCCGCCGTGGCTGTTATCGGCTAATGTTTAGCCTCTCTTAGCTCTCGCATTATTATCATATTCTTAACGAACGATTTATGCTTTTCAGCTCGTACTTGGCAATGAATCTACATCCGACCTTTGCAAGACACGTATTCCCCAGCATGGATGAGCCCACGGAACATGCATCAATAAAGTTTACTTATAATGATGTAGAGTTCAATACAATATTGTCGAATTCTCACTTGGAGGAAGGTAGCACGTAAGTATCAATTACTGTCCAAAGCACCATTATTATTTTCACAATCAGCCTTCGGCTTGAGGAGATTGTTGCGCTTTTACTTGATATTATGCATTGTTTTTAAGTGTTCTGAGATTATCTTATCATGTTTACAAGTCAAACCGTTACTCCGTGATCATGGCGCTTGCAACAGCGCCGAAATATCGGATACTCACAAACAAAAAGGTACATGGTAGCAATCCCGCAGATTCCTATTTTAAAGTCAAACCAGGTGTCGCAATCAGAGCTCTTACATAGCTATTTCACAGTAATTCATACATTTCGGGGTAAATTTTCATCATCAAAGCTCGGAAAATTGCCATATTTTATTACGTCACAATCTCCTCAAGACATTTCTTTATTTAATTTCGACTTGATTTACATGCAAGAAATCAATAATAATTAATATTTTGTTTAATAGTTGATAATCAAATATCAGAGTAAAGTATTAGTATTGGTAATTCAAACAAAAGCAGAACACGTGTGTATAATGTAGTAAGTTTACTTAGCAATATTAGTTCCCGATTGATGCTAATACACTTATTAGAAAAGTGAGATCGGCAAAATGTGGGCCCTTTGAAACTTTTAATACAATGAATATTACAACTCATTTTAATTTGATCAGTTCATTAGTTAATTTGATCACTGATTTGTACAGTCAGTATGACAATTTTATGTTATAGTAATGAATAATAACAATCATTCTAACTTTCTTTCAGAAATGAATTCGTTGCTATCGCAGGCCCAGCTCACGGGTGGGGTATGATCGCCCACAATTTTATAAACATTAACTTGCCTACTGCGAACGTTCTTTTACATGCACGAGCTGGTCTACAAACCCAGGATTCACAAGCCTCAGTGGCAATCAACTCCTTTTTTAATAATTTGCAAGAATGGACCGATAGAGATTTCTTCAGCATTCATTTAAATCAAGATGGTAGATTAAATATTGTTGCATTACCCGATGTATCTACAAGTTGGCATTCTCTTTCTGTTATCGGAATTTGGTAAGAGAATATTTGTTATTTTAAATATTTAATTATAAAAAAAATAAAAAAATTAAATAGTCATTAAATTTTGTCTACGCAAGTACTTAAATTTTTTCAAGCCTTATGTTAGTAAATATTATATTTTTCATTTGAAATAATAGAGTGTGATGAAACTACCAGGTATACTGGTCATCTCAAATAGTGCCTCTTGAGGGTATAAAAAGTGTAACTACGACCATAGAGAAAGAAAACAGTGTAACAATAAAAAAAGCAAAAGGAAAATTGTCACACATCAAAAACCTTTCTAAATTGCAACAATTAGTTTCAGTTTCGTTTTTAAAACAGTATTAGCATTCTAAGTAAGTAAAGATTCTTGTGTAGACGTATTTTATATAAATATAATATATATTTTATATATATATTTACTTTAAGGGAACCTCACTTAATGATGGAACTAAACCATGCCATCAAGCAAAGGAAGACAGCTCTATATGAAATAGCGAATGCAATGGCAAAACAGTGGTTTGGCTATGTAATTCACCCTGAAAACTGGCGTTACGAGTGGGTGGTTTCTGGTCTAGCTTCTTACGCGGCTTATGAAGTGATGAGATTGGTAAGCTTTAGTTGAGTTTATTTTTAAGTTACGTAATGTACTTTGACTACAAATCAGCCAGACCTATATTTCATACATCAGGATTATGAAATAGAAAATAAACAGCACTTGAAGAAACGTAAATCTTAAAGGATGTTAAAACGTGATCTGTAAGAGTTATTCATTTTATTAATATTTAAATGGTTTCACAGTTCCAGACAAATGATTTGGTTGAAGATGTAACTCTCTTAGACGTCAATACATTATTTGTGACTGATGTCATTCAAGAAAGTTTACTTCGTGATGCTTATGTGGGCACCGAACCTTTAGAGCCAAGTGAAGACCTGTTTAATGAACATGAGATTAGAGATCATGTTAACGGTATCCTTAAAGTAAAAGCTCCTGCGCTACTCAGAATGATGAGACTTATGTTGGGTGACCCAGATGAGGATTTCATACAATCTGCAGCTAGAACGTTGCTAAATAGGAGGTAAATTAAACGATTTCAGTCTGTCAAATTTCTTTTTACACGTTTTTATTAGCTTGGTATAAATATACGTATGTACGTAACTATTTAAATATGTATGTATATAGATATATGTATATCGACGTAATGGAATCTTAATTGGAAAAAGTCCGGTTCGTTTTTCAGGAAACTACACTAAATTAACTTGACTTTTGCCAATATCTGCCAATGTAGTATTAACAAGAATGACATCTAGCCCGTCACGCTCTTTTTGAACTTTATTATCTATTTTTTTAGTTAAAGCTTTCTTGTTCAATTTAAAAGTAAAAGATATATCATCTGCGAATAGAACAATTGTGTCAGTTAAATTAACCATCATGAAAGGATTCGGAAAATAAAAAAAGAAGTATATGAACTAACAGGAGTATTAAAGTTATACAATTATTTTAAACGAATGTAATTTTTTTTTGCAGAGCATTGGATACGGTCAATTCTTTACGTTTTCGGGATGCAATTAACAGCGACTGGTTAGCAGATGGTAATGGAATGGTAGATGACGTAGGTGGGTTTATAAACGATTGGAAAGATATCTCGGGCTATCCTCTTTTACATGCTAGTCCGAGGCAGGGAGGAGTTCAAGTAACACAGGTAAATATTGTTCTGAAAAAACTAATAGGCTATGAGTAAAAACAATACGTACAACGGCCTAATCAAGAGGCTAAGTGCAAAAATGGCCCGGTTAAGTAAACAAGACAAAACAATGAGTAAAGTCGAAAGTTTGTTACAACATTCAAATTTGTAATAGTTTTTATTTTAGATTTATTAAAACTACTGTTCATTTTATTTATTACTATCAGTATTCATTTCCCAGATCAGTATAGTGTTATAAATATATAGTTCTAGTTGACCTGGCAACCGCATTATGCAGTATTAAAGAAATCAAATAGATATTAAAGAAACCCCCCTCGAGTTGGTGGTTGAAATATTATTTATGGCCGAATCTCACATTAGTGTAAATACAAACACCGTGTCACGAGACATTTGTATTATTATGAAAATATATTTTTATAATATATTTTTATGATTTTTAGGAACATTTTAGTTTTGGACCGCAAGAGGTACGGAACTTCCCAATACCCATAACGTTTACCACTAATGTTCTTCTGGATTTCGATAATCTTCAACCGCGAATGGTGCTTGATGGTAGTTTCACGTTACCTATAAATCTAGGACCAGAAGATTGGGTATTGTTTAATATTCAGGGTCAAGGTTAGTAGCATGAAAAATTTAATTCATACAAAGTTATGCTTCAGTGTTCGTTTCCAATTAATTTGTTATCATAGCATTAAATGTCGAAACCTAATCATGAGATTCTTCATAATTATATTAATATCTTTCACTTTTTTTTTTTAGTGCGAAGTTTTCAAAAATATTTTTGTAAAAAAATGCTTATGATCACAACTTTGCTCCTAACTCTACAACTTGTTTTAATGTACACTCTGTTAATTTGGAATTGATAGTATCAGGTATTATTTGCAATAAATAAGGAAACAAACAATTATTTTGTAATGTTTTTTTCAGGTTATTATCGTGTTAACTATGATGATGCACTTTGGGAAAGAATTATTGAAGCTCTTGACGACCCAGACACCAGAGAAGAAATACATCCATTAAATCGAGCTACCGTAAGTGTAATAATTACATATTTCAAATAAATCGTTGGTATTATTCACGATTTCAACCTCAATCAAAGTATTCAATATTTAGTTGTTCTTAATCGAGTGAGTGAGGTTACCGGACAACTACCTCTAAGAGAACTCTGAGGGGATAAAAATAATAACTGTTTTTAATAACAATTATAGCTTGCCAAAAAAAATATGGAATATGGAAATGAAAATAACTAACGATTATCTTCACTTTTTAACCGACTTCAAACAAAAAAAGGAGGAGGTTTCTCAATTCGACCGTATATATTTTCCTTTTCTTTTTTTTATGTGTGTCCGCGGATAACTTCGTCCTTTATGAACCGATTTCGATGATTATTTTTTTATGGAAAGAAAATATTCCAACGGTAGTACCATTATAAGGACATTAAGATCTGATGATGGCGTCCAAGAGAAATCGAGTCAAACCTTGAAGTCGGTTTTATTTTTGTTAATATTTTACTTGTAATTAGAGCTAAACGGCCGTAAAAATAACAAACTATTTCAGAATATTAATGAAGTTTTTTGTGGGCTCGAAATTTACACAGATTACATTTATATATTTATTACTCCACTTGTTTCAGCTCGTCGACGATTCACTGAACATTGCAAGAGCAGGCAAACTTTTATATGATGTTGCATTTGAAGTTGTTCTCACTATGGAGCATGAAATAGAATATGCGGTCTGGAAAGCTTTCATAAGAAACATGGAGTTCTTGAGAAAACGTCTATTACCTTATGTGGATGAACATGAATTAGATCCCGACATTTATTTGGTAAGAAATATAAATAAATTGGTTTACTTTTATCATTTATTTAATTTTAAATTCTTACAGGCAACTGTTGCATGGGAATAAAATTAAAGACAACCTTAAATATAATAATGCTTGTTTATTATATTAAAATCGTTAATCACTGCTAGTTAAAAGCATAAAGCAGCTATTATCACTGTCATAGGGTTGTTGTAGACAATAGAAAATCAACAAAAACATATTGAAAAAACACGAAAAAATAAAGCATCCAGTGATTACAATTCGTTTAATTCTTTAAATTAACTTCTAACATTCCAGCGAATGGTGCGTAGAACTATTCTTGCGGTTGAAGAAGAATTAGGATTCGAACCAGAGTTAAATTTAATCGAGCCAGCTATGCACACACTGACTAGGGGCTTAGTGATGGAACATGCTTGTAAGGCCAATTATGATCCATGTGTTGCTGCAGCAGTAGAATGGTTTTGGGCTCCAAACAATGACGAAATTGTGTAAGTATAACTATTAAAAGTTCCTGTGATCTGGTTTGGCGATTATAATGACTAAAAATCCCTAAAAACTGTTACCCGTCTATAATTGATTTAGTTCGTCAATAATTGATTTAGTTTAAATATGTATATCGACAACTTTTCTATCTTGTTACAAAAATTAATTTAGATTGAATATAAATTTAAAAAAAAACCGTTTACTGCGTATAACAAAAAGAACTAATTTTAATTAATACAATTACAGTAATCCTGGCATTCCACATGAGCTTAGACCAGCTGTGTACTGCACCATGGTTAGAGAAGGCGATGAGGATGTTATTGAAGCTTTGGAGGAAAGACTAGATCTCGAGGCCACACTTTATGAGAGACTTGTTATTTTGGAGTCATGGGCTTGCTCACAAGATGGAGATTTTATCCTCTCGTAAGTAAAAGTATTTTTTTTCACTCTGCAAAAGAATCTTTTTAGCTGATGCTAATGCGAACAAAATGATTTTTGTTATATTTGTATTGTTTTTATGTTAATTTTTAACTATTAACGAACTTATGAAAAATAACAATATTTTGATTTTATCCAAAAAGTCTATTAAGACCATTGAACTAATATTATTATTCAATGATTTTGACTAATCTTATTTCAATTTTAAGGTTTTTAGAAGACACCATTGATGATGAAAGTCCTTATACTGTTGAAGAACGTAATAAAATCTTCATTGCTGTTGTGGAAAGCAGTTACGATAATGCCGGTATTGCGCTTGCTTTTATGGCTGCGAACTCTGGAAAAATAATCGAAATGTATGTATTTTAATTGGTACAGTTTGTTTTTTGAAGTAAATTGTTTATTGTGTGTAATAAATATAGAACATTAAAAAAAATAGTAAATCAAAAATGCACAACGTTAATGTTCAAGTTTTCACTTCTGCTGATCCAACTCGTTGTTTTTTTATGAATGGCCCCTGCCAAAATAACTCTACTCTGCCTGATGAAGTGTGGATTACTATTCCTATATACATTTGTACTATTCTTAAGTAGGTGCCATTGATTTTTTGATGTTTAAAAGTCTGAAATCTGAAAAAGTTCCTATAAGTGTACTGGTAAGTGATTCTTACTGTTAGGTTACGGGTCATGAATTTCATTTCCACCCAGGGCTTTTATGCAATGAAGACAATCTGAGTATAATTAATCAAAAATATTTCAGACACTTATTTTGCTATTCTCAGCTTTGTACCTGATCTCAGATGTATGTATTTATTTAGAATAATTATATTTGCCTAATTTTGAAATAATAACCCTTTTCACTGTTTTATTTCCTTATATCGTGAAAAGAAACCAGAATTGCAAAAAATCCTATAAGTTTTATATAAAAAAGTGAAAATTATTGCAGTAATATTTAACTGTCTGGTTGACCGAGCGGTTACCGTATTCGACTGTCGATGTAGAGGTCTCAAATTTAGTCCCGGGTCGGATCAATAGTGTTGTTGGGTTTTTCCTACAAGAAATTCTTAGTAACAGCCCGGAGTATATAAGCTTGAAGGTGTTTCGCAAACATGCCGATAAGCCATTGGTCTCGGTTTTTTTTTAGAACTTTTACGCACAGGGAATGTTAGGCAACATATAGCAATTATTATTGGAAAGAAGTCAGTGTCTTCAATATACTGACAACTAGTTCAAACTTCGAATTCAGTTTGCCCTCAGGGTTGTGAGGTCTGATGCCAGACGTTCTGCAAGAAAGCTGGTATTCAATTAAAACGAGTAGTAGTTGCTGACTCCAAATAATATTGAGAATAATAAAGGCTAGGCCAATTATGACCTAATTAATATCTTAATACAGTTATTTTTTTAATAAATGCTTTTTTTGTTTGTAGGTATGGTGGACTTGAAAAGTTCGAAACGCTGATATTAGTATTAGCTGATAATATGGCTGACAACAATTTGGCCCAACAAGTAAGTTTTTTTCATGACATAACTTTTAATTGCTTTGATTGTACGAATCACAGCTAAAATATTACAAAAAGTTGCAATTATTTCATTGTATTTCGTAAAAACAGTTATCATAAAAATATACGTCTAAATTTATCTATACAAATAAATAAAATTGGAGTGTCTGTTTGTAATATTAAAATAACCGCTTTTTACTAAATGCATATGTATGTATACACGATACATATACCAAAAATGTAGTTAAAAAAAATTTTGTCTGTCTGTCTGTCTGTTTGTTCCGGGTAACCTCTGGAACGGCTAGACGGATTTAGACGGGACTTTCACTGGCAGGTAGCTGATGATCCGGGGAGTAACTTAGGCTACTTTTTTTAGACTAACTTTGTCCCGCGGCGTTACTCGCGGTACAGTAATAAACCCGCTAATACCGCGGTGTTCAGCTAATTATAACTAAACTTAGCTAACTTAGTAGTTCACTAGATATTTTGCACAGATTTCTTATTATATCCAAATTAATATTATAAACTAGCAGACCCACGCAACCACGTTTGCGTCTCCTATTGCCCGTAGCATGATAATTTTCCCCCGTTTTTGAAACATTTTTCATTGGTGCTCCTCTCCTATTGGTCTTAGCGTGATGATATATAGCCTATAACCTTCCTCGATAAATGGGCTATCTAACGCTGAAATAATTTTTCAAATCGGACCAGTACTTCCTGAGATTAGCGTGTTCAAACCAACAAACAAACAAACTCTTCAGCTTTATATATTAGTATAGATTAGAAAGTAACTCTGTCTGTCACGCTTTCACGGTTAAACTGTTACACCGATTTTAATTCAATTTGGCATGAAGATACTTTGATTCTTGAGCAAAGACATAGGCTATTTTTTGCCGCGATAACCGAGATAAACGCGGTCGAAGCCGCGGGCAAAAGCTCGTATTACTATATTATAGCTAAAGATTTTCAAAAAGAAAAAGAAAAATTGCGTATTGAATATGTTTTCGAACAAACTTAGCACCATGTTTATTTTCTAATCTCATTTCTCATCTCATCTTTCAACAAAAACCATTGAGAGAGTTATAATGCTTGTGTAAGTGTTTGAGATTTGATTTAAAACGTCAATCAAAGTATAAATACGAGTTTATTTATTAACACCATTAAAATTGCAGTTTCAAATTTGGAGAAACTCTCTAAACAACAATCTCGGGGACTCAGAGAAGGTGGCACAACGAGCTGGCTTCATAATTATCCAAAATTTAGCTTGGAGTGATGCAAATCTTGAGTACGTCTATGAATGGATAGACGAGAATGATGCTACTACAACGGTATTATCTTTTGCAGCACTATGTATCTCGATGATGATTACATTATTGAATCATTAATACGTTTAGTAATACTTTTTATTTTGTAGTACCTATAATTCATTTTATGTAATGTGACGTTTATATATTCTAGTTTTAATTCAAATATTCGAAAATAAAAATGTATATTTAAGTTGTTTAACAAATAGATATGATTAAGAATATAGATATAATGTACTCTACAATACAAGCTTTTATATGTAAGTAAAATATAATTTTATTTATAATGTATTACCTTTAGAAATATGTAAAATTAAGATAAGATAAATGAGTGATTGTGGAAGTGAACTCAGTATTATCATTAATGATAATATTCGTAGTTTGGCAAACTTTTATCCGAATACAGCAGAAAATACTGTTCAGATTTTGATGTATATTGTACATTGAGAACACTTAAGTTTGTTCTAGAC
Organism: Spilosoma lubricipeda; assembly: GCA_905220595.1. Lineage (NCBI taxonomy): Eukaryota > Metazoa > Arthropoda > Insecta > Lepidoptera > Erebidae > Spilosoma > Spilosoma lubricipeda. The sequence continues at coordinate 19,440,753 of HG992282.1, read as the reverse complement.
TTCAATTAATAACTAATGACAATACTATTTCTGTTAAGGAAATTAATGCATTAGTTACATACGGAATTGTGTTTATGTATTCGGATAACAGTTCAAATGAATGCTCACATCTTACTACATATTATGTAATAAGAATGTTTAGCGATATGTATATACTTGTTTTTAATTTTTTTTGGGTGTTTTTTTTTTGTCATATTATACTTAGAATACGTAGATTGCACAAAGTGTTTTATGTAGTGTAAAAATTTCTATAAATTTATTCAGTAGTGTTAGTGTTGTTTTAAAATTGCACAAAGTGGTTAGTTAGTATATAGGAATATTAAAATATAATACAATGTAGTTAGTAGTTAACAACAAATCGCTAAAAATATTAACTAGTTATAAAGTTATAGTATTAATCAGTATTAAGTTTTAAATATATTAAGTTAGAAATAACATGTATTAATTTTTTAATGCGTTTTCACTCATAGTTTATTATTTTATATTTTAAACTAAGAATTTATATTTTTAAAGCTGAATCTGGGGCAAACGCGTCCTCTTGCTCCAAATTCGGTCTAAATAGTACATAATGAAATAATTATTACTTACTAATTAATTAGTATTTTATATTTAAAATGTTAGTATAAGTTAGAATGTATTTACGTAGTTGCATTATTTTTATTGAATTTTTATATAAGAAAAAGATTATAACATAATATGTACATATTACGTAAAGAAAATAAACTAGTTAAGACCACTACTAATTTCATTTAATTTAACCTTATTCTTTAGGGTGAAAGTGACTAAAATAATACATTCTAGAATTAAAATCAGTTGTACTTATTCATGTGTTTTAATTATGTATACACCTGACCGGTTACGCCGGTTTCGATTCACCTTTGATTACGCCATAAGGTGAAACCGGTCAGGTGTAAACATAATTAAAATAGTGGAATAAGTGCAAGAGCTTTTAATTCCAGAATGTATCGCAACAAGTTATATGTAACTTGTTGCGATACATTCTGGAATTAAAAGCTCTTGCACTTATTCCACTATTGTATATTAAAGTGCCGCCTAAAACTTCGTACGGAAGTCTTTACAGTTTAGTATATAGCTATATATTGCAGTTCTCTCGAATATTAGATATCTATAGATCTTCTTTTTCCTAGCCTTTATTATTCCCAAGATTTGGGGTCGGCTACTAGTTCAACAGGTTTTACTTGAATATTAGTTTTTACACGGAGCGACTGGCATCGGACCTACGTAGCCCCGAGGGTGAACTGTAATCGAAGGTTCAACTAGTCAGTATATTTGAGGGCACTGACTTCCCAATAACGATTGCCATAGACGTTCACGATGTCTACAGATCATCTTAATAATAATAAAAAGTTGACCCTAACTACCGATTTACCAATACAGACCCAGATCGATGCTTTTCATTTTGTAAGCGCCTATTAAGAAATGGTTGTAGAGGCGGCCCTGGACCATGAAGCGCACCTCCGCAATAATTACTCTAGCGCACTTCAAAATTGCCGCGACTGGGGCCACTAACACTGCTACGCCCGAGTGCACTAAAAGTCGATGAACGATTGTTTGGAAATGTGTCGTCTTTAAAGTCAGAAATAAAGAATAAGAAATAATCAGGGGAGTAAATTTAAAAAAACGATAAATTTTAACGAGTTTTACATTAATCGGTAAGAATTCGGATAAACTACAGAATTAGATTCGAAAGGTAGCAAAATATTAGAAATTTACATAATATTGGTTACTCGTGTGTAAGAGCGTGAGAATAGAAATGATCTCAATAATACTTGTACCTTATCGTTTGAAAGAATTTCAAAACCACTCATCACATGTTCGGTGATAAAGTATCATATTTCTTATCATCTTCATTCTACATGATCATATCAGGCATCACTTCCATGATAAGTTAAATCAAATTTCTTAGTTTTAAGTAACAGGAAATGTTACTGTGTTATTTTGTGTGAAAATATAATAATAATAATAATGGCTGGATCAAGGGTCTGATGCAGAAGGCAGTCCTCCTTGACACGGCTCGTATTGTGAGGAGGTTCCTGTCTTTGGAGCCCTAACCACCGGTTTCTTGGTCCCTGTACCCGAAGTCGGTGGTCTACTATTTTTTATATTTTTAAATGTATTTGTTTTTATATTTATATTTAAAAATGTAAATTATGTGTATATAAATGAAATAAAGGAAATAATAATAATAATAATAATAAGCCCCCTAAATCCCAACCATACGTCCGAGTCGAACACCTGACTCACGTGGGGGGCGGACACGCGATATATTAATTACTGGCGCGGCAAACATGGCACTGGTAACCCATAAAACATGGAGACCCGTTCTAAAAAGAAACTGAGAGGACCGCTTCCCGGGGGCGATCGCCGGGGCACACCTGGAGCTGACGCTGGGTGTTACAGCATGCGAACCGTCAGTGGTGAGGAGTTGAGCAGGCGGGCTCCCACCGGATCTTCCGAATCTATTACAGCCGACCAATATGACGAAACTGACCGACTTACAGACAGGACAATAAGCCCAATAGAACCATTCAGCCCAAGTACAATTTCATATTCGCCATCAACTGCAACATCACCTTCTGTCCATAGCAATAGAGATGAACAGGATAATATTAGAGTAATAACCCTAGCCGAGGATGTTTCGCAGGAGACACTTGTCACTCAATCTGCGACCACCAAAGCTGGCAAACCTAGAGTGCGTATGCAATGGAGTAAAGAAATAAATACCTTTATCATGCGCACATATTTGTCTATCACTAAACTTGAGACTGATAGGACTATGTATTGTAAAAAACTACACGATCAATTTATCCTAAGATTTCCTCACTTAAATGTATCAGCACAAAGAGTAGCCGATCAAAGAAGAGTCATTGTTAGAAATAAATTGTTGCCTGATAATGTAATAGATATGATGAAGCGAGAAATAGCAGAGCAACTAAGCAGAGAAGACACAGAAAATGCATCACCACACATATCGATTATTTCAACACCAATCACACAACCACAAGAAAATATGTCATCATCAGGCGTTCCCCACGTGCAAACATCACCCCTCACATTAAATACACAGCAAACTTCACTAACACATTCACACACTTCTACTCAGTCTAACACTTTAAATAATACCGAATCTACTACACAAATAATAGAAGATTCACAAGTGACCCACTTGCCACAGATTGATATATCTACACAAGAATTAATTAATCAGTTAGAAACTGCTGTAATACTTTACACAGGTACCGATCCAACAACACGCCCTAAGCTACCAAAACTAAGAGAAAGTAAAAAACTTTACGGATATGTAGACATTTTCAACAAACAAATACTATGTAATTTTTTCTCTTCTGTATCCGATTTAAATACATTACACACTCTCATATACTGTAGTGCACTTGTTATTTGTCAGAACTTAGGATATAAAATCATAAATCATAATACCAACATTCGACCTCAGACACATAAACCACAAAAACCGCCGTGGCAAATTAGGATTGAAACAGACATAAAAAATTTAAGAGCTGATATAGGTAGATTAACACAATATATAAATAACAATAGGTCTAAGAAGGTAGTAGCAGCCGTTGAGATCATTTTCAGAAGAACAAAAGTACATACAATTCATGAGCGAAATAACGCTAGACCAGAAGAATATTTGGACACACTAAAACAAAAATTAACACTAAAATCGCAACGTTTATCGAGATACTTAAAAGCATTACAGAGAAAAGAAGACAATAGATTATTTACCACCAATGAAAAAAATTTCTACAGATCATTCAATGGTCATGGTACACAGCAAAACACATGTTATGATATGCCTCAACCTAACGAACTTAAAAACTATTGGACCAACTTATGGAAAAAAGAAATGGATCACAATGATAGTGCGAAATGGATATCAGAAGAAGAATATAAAATGGCAAATACAGAGATAATGGAATTGAATGATATTACTCTAGCAGACATAGAGATAGCCACAAGAAAGATGAAAAACTGGAAAGCAGCCGGTATAGATAGTGTACATAACTTCTGGTTTAAAAAATTTTTCATCCTCCATCATAAGTTAGCAAATAATATAAACGAAATTATTAAAGGTGAACAACAGCTACCTAAGTTTGTAACAAAAGGGATCACTTACATGTTACCCAAAAGCAATGATACAAGTAATCCCTCACAATACCGCCCTATCACATGTCTTCCCACAATTTACAAACTCATAACATCAATAATCACACAGAAAATTAGTAAACATTTAGAAAGCTACAATATTTTATCTGAAGAGCAGAAAGGGTGTAGGCAGAACCATAAAGGATGTAAAGAACAGCTAGTTATAGACTCCACAATTTTGAAACACTCAAATAAACACAAAAGGAATCTATATATCTCATACATCGATTATAAAAAAGCCTTTGACAGTGTTCCCCATTCTTGGTTAGTTCGTGTCCTTCATATTTATAAAATTAATCCTATCCTAATTAACTTCTTGGAGAATGCCATGTCCGACTGGCGTACAACATTACACCTATCTAATGGAACAAACTCAATTGTCACAGATGAGATCCCCATCGAAAATGGCATTTTCCAGGGAGACTCACTCAGTCCTTTATGGTTCTGCCTTGCTTTAAATCCTCTATCCACTCTCCTCAATAATACTAACACTAACGGATACAAATTAGACACTAACACATCTATTACACACCTAATGTATATGGACGATATTAAGCTGTTTGCTAGAACCAACAAGTGCCTTGATCATTTATTAAAAATAACAACACAATTTAGCAAAGATATAAATATGTCATTCGGACTGGACAAATGTCGAACTTTACACATACGCAACGGAAAAGAAACAACTAGCAATAACACCATATCAGAAGTTAATGTATTTTTACGTATGGAACCAGCAGACACCTATAAGTACCTAGGAATTGAACAATCTCATAACATTAATCACATTGAAATTAAAAAACAACTTTTAACCGAATACACTAGAAGATTAAATTTGATATGTAAAAGACAACTTCATTCTAAAAATCTATTTAAAGCCATAAATACATTTGCCATACCCGTGTTAACGTATTCATTTGGAATAGTTAAATGGACACGTACGGACATACATAACTTAGAAATTAAGACTAGAACAACTCTAACGAAACATAAATATTTACACCAAAAATCGGCAATAGAAAGAATCGCGCTTAAAAGACAAAACGGAGGAAGAGGACTTATAGATCTGACAGCCTTATGGGAAGGACAAATAAAAAATTTAAGAGATTTCTTCTACAGTAAAGCCACATTAAGTGAAATACACGCAGCTATTATTGAAATTGATGCAAACTTTACCCCATTAAATTTATGCAATAGAGACGTAACATACAAAAATTCAGAATCGTTTACAAAGGAAAAAATAAATAGATGGCGTTCGAAGGAACTACATGGCAGACATCTACATGACCTGGAACAGTCGCACATAGATTTAGATTCTTCAAATAAATGGCTACAATTAGGTTCTCTTTTCCCTGAGACTGAAGGGTTTATGATTGCAATACAAGACCAGGTCATTAACACTAGAAACTATAGTAAATTTATTCTGAAAGACCCGAATGTCCAAAATGATAAATGTAGAAAATGTCACCGAGCCGCAGAAACTATTCAACACATTACAAGTGCATGTCCAACCCTAGCTCAAAATGACTATACCCATAGACACAATCAGATCGCTCATATCATCCACCAGAAATTAGCAGTTAAGCATAATTTGATACCATACTACCAATACTCTCCAAAACCGGTGTTGGAGAACCAAAGTCACAAGATATACTTCGATAGAGCCATATTAACCGACAAAACTATCCACAATAACAGACCTGACATAACTCTTATAGATAAATATAATAAACACACATACTTAATAGATAGTGCAGTTCCTAACACACATAATTTACAGAAAACAATTACTGACAAGATACATAAGTACACAGAACTAAAAGAAGAAATAATTAGAATTTGGAAAATGACGAAAGTGCACATGCCTTTGGTACTCTCCTGCACCGGAGTTATACCAAAACATCTTCACCACTTCCTGCGACAGATTGAACTCCCCACTAACACATACATTACTATGCAAAAAGCCGGTATCCTAAACACTTGCCGCATTGTCCGAAAGTTTTTACAGGAAGACACAACATCACAGATCACATATTTAGTCCAAAATCCCTCAAATGAACTCCACTTGGTCTAGGCCCGTGGTTTTCATTATATTACCGAAATTCTAATTTCGAGAAAAATAAAAGCACAAATAATAATAATAATAATATCTCACGAGATTGTCGACATGTGGAATGTGGATTCGGCGATCATTGTTCCGATAGTCGTTTCTGCTCACGGATTGATAGCCAAGAGCCTCGACCAACACCTTAAGAGGCTCACGTTAGAGGGCTGGATCAAGGGTCTGATGCAGAAGGCAGTCCTTCTTGACACGGCACGTATAGTGAGGAGGTTCCTGTCTTTGGAGCCCTAACCACCGGTTTCTTGGTCCCTGTACCCGAAGTCGGTGGTTTACTATTTTTTATATTTTTAAATGTATTTGTTTTTTATATTTATATTTAAAAATGTAATTAATATGTATTTATAATTGTAATAAAGAGAATAATAATAATAATAATAATTTATTGACACAGAAAGATTTACAATGTTCATATACACAGTTACTGTTAGATACTAATTTGAACTTGAAATATGGAACTCTGCCTCTCAAACTAGGTAAGTACCTGTATCTTAAGAGACAGTGTCAGCCTTACAGTTTTTATTTCATAACAGCTATGATTAAATTTAGTGTATGTTCACAAATGTAACAAATTCATTTATTACAGTTACACTTACTACTTTTTTTGTAAATTGGAGCTGCATATGTGTGTGTGTGTGTGTGTGTGTGTGTGTGTGTGTGTGTGTGTGTGTGTGTGTGTGTGTGTGTGTGTGTGTGTGTGTGTGTGTTTATGTGTGGTGTAATGTTGGTATTGAATCTTGCTGTGAGGGTAATACCTTATTTGAGGTATATTAGCAACGTTTCTGTGCTAGAATAATCCTGTGTTAGAAGCCATTCTGTAACTTTATGTTTTAAAGTGTACCTATTTAAACCCAGTATTTTTAGTTTTTTGTGTATTTGCTTGTATATGTGAGAGCCCAATACATAGAAGTGGTGTTTTGCAAAAGCGGTTCTGTGTCGGATACTTGGTGGTAAATTCCTGCGCTTCTCGGGATCAGGTCGGTTGAGACCGCGATGTTGCCTCATAATAGATTGGAGCACAAAGAGTTGGCGTACAGTTAAAACTTTGCAGTCTGTATACAATTGAGCCGTAGGATATCTCCACGGTTTTCTTGACATTATCTTAAGAATGGCTCTCTGTGCTCTCTCCAATCCCAGGAGTAGTGTCTTGTGAGTGCCACCCCAAACCGTGATGCAATGACCTATGATGGACTGACATAACGCAAGATAAACCATTTTTAGGGTTTCCCAATTGGCTGATTTACGAAGGGACGCGAAAGTACCGATCAGACGCAGGGTTCTTTTTATGAGTGCGTTGATTTGTTTGTCCCATTTTAAGCAATCATCTATTAGGACCCCCAGATACCTCACAGAGTCGGTTCTTGTCAACAGTGAACATGAACATGGGTCTAGTGAACCTGAGCATGAGTGTGCTGTTAATGTAAACGTATCAGGTGGTCTTGTAATACTACGAAGTGCGAATGGTATATAGACAGTTTTCATTAAATTTAACGTCAATAGGTTTTGATTTAGCCAGGTCATCACATGACTCAAGGCTGATTCTGCACTAGTTTTAACGTCCTCCCAGTCTGGTCCATAAACAACAATTGCAGTGTCGTCAGCATAGGTGTAGATTTTGGAGTTTGTAAGAGTCATCAAGCAAAGGTCGTTTATGTAGATCTGGAATAGGGTTGGTCCCAGCACGCTACCTTGTGGCACACCGTATGATATATGTTCCTCATCGCTTAGATATTTTTCTATTTTAACCTTTTGAGTTCGATCCGTAAGATAGTCCCTGAATAGGTCTAGTGTGATACCCCGTACCCCGATGCGTTCCAGCTTTTCAATAAGCGTAGGAACAGAAACTGTATCAAAGGCTTTCGTTAAATCTAGAAATACTCCCAGACATTTTTTATGTTCGTCCAAACCTCTTACAACAAATTCCGTTAAATCAAGTACCGCATCTTCAGTTGAAATCCCAGAACGAAATCCATACTGATTATCCGCTATAATGTGATTTTTGTCTAGAAAAGATCTCAACTGCTTGTTCAGAATCTTTTCCAGTATCTTAGAAATAGCGGACAAAACAGAAATCGGTCTGTAGTTACTGATACAGTTTCTGTCCCCTTTCTTAAATATTGGGTGGACAATTGCTTTTTTTAGGACGTTAGGGAATACTCCACTTTGGAGGCAGAGGTTGAAAGCATATGTGATCGGAGGTACTAAAGTTGTTCGACATTGTTTTAGCGTAGTGGACGGTATTCCATCCCAACCAATGGCACAGTCACTACGTAGCTGCATAATGTGAGATTCTACTTCAGACTCATCAATTGGAAGAAAGCCCATAGAGTTAATCGGAGAAGGGATGGCATTACCGGGTGAAAGAGATTCATTTGTACGCCTATAAAAATATATATGCCTATAAAAAGTTTTGAGAGATAATTAACCTAAAAAACGTCACGATTATTACGTAATATATAACATTGCCACTAGACTTACAGTTAATGAAAAAGATTGAGATGGCAGAGTCTTTCAAGAAAACTTTATTTATTTTATAGATAAATTTCTCCTAAATACACTTATGATCAAAAAATAACGAGAATGGACAATTGGAGTTACAGATAGGAGATCTGTGCCTCCGCTTGCCTGTGCCAGAGTTCTATTTGATATGTTCGAGCTATATGCCACACTCCCCAATATATCTGTATAAGCAATATACTTTTCATCCCATTGTATTGCTTTCTTACCTGAATACCTTTTAATACCCTTAATTTTACCGTATGTCAATTGCTTCAAAAATATAGGGGCATACGTACAAGTGTTTTAAATTTAAATTAAATAAAAACACGGCCAAGGTGTTGGTGAATTCATTGTCACCCCAGAACAACTGATTATCTTGTGAAAAAGACCATTTGATTCGGTGTATGGGTGTTATTTAGCTGTAATAACAGTGTTTAGAAATATTGAAGAATACAACGAAACCCACACAACAAAACTGTGGAATGAACTGTCGCTTCACGAACAAATACGACCTTCAAGAAAAGAGCATACTCCTTCTTGAAAGGCCGGCAACGCACTTGTGATGCCTTTGGTGTTGCGGGCGTCCATGGGCGGTGGTAATCGCTTACCATCAGGTGATCGCGTTTGCCCCTTACTCAATAAATATAAATGCAGTCTCTGCCTAGTTTGAGTTCGAACTGCAGTATGTAAGTGTGAGATGCTTGTATCCATACTAGTATATACTAATATTATATACTAGCCGACCCACGCAACCTCGTATGCGCCTTATATTGCCCGTAGCGTGAAAATTTTCCCCGTTTTTGAAACCATCTTCTTTGTTGCTCCGCTCCTATTAGTAGTAGCGTGATGATATATACCCTATAGTCTTCCTCGATAAATGGACTATCCAACACCGAAAGAATTTTTCAAATCGGACCAGCGGTTCCTGAGATTAGCGTGTTCAAACAAACAAACAAACTCTTCAGCTTTATATATTAGTATAGATAAAGCTGAAGAGTCTAATATAGTATAGTATAATATAGTATAGTTCTAATATAGTATAGATTCAAGTTAAGTCTGTCTATTTGTTACGCTTTCACGGCTAAACCGCTTCACCAATTTGATGGTGATACTTCAGTAGTTATTAACAAAAACTAATTGAATATTAAAATATTTATTAGTAAGATCATATTCATGAAGGCACATTTATTTAAATTAAAACTTATCGTTAGGTGCAAATATGTACATTTTGTAAATCAGTGCATAATAAAATAAATTAAATATTAACAAATACATCATTTCATTAACATTATACTAAATGTTTATGACTAGAATTAGATATACTTAATGATGATCATAAAAATAATAACCTGATTTCAAGTAAGGATGATACAGGAATGTGACTTATATCTAGACACAAGAATATATCAATGTGATTTCCACCGAAAGGCTCGCATCGGTATGAATTTTAAAATTTTTAAACGATTTTAAATCGTGTACACAGTTTTTCAAAGTACATTCTAGAATCAAACTTACTTGTACTTATTCCACTATTTTAATTAAATTTACACCTGACCGGTTTCGCTTTATGACATTCTTAAAGGTTAATATTTCAGTGAATTCGGTAAATTTTATTAAAATAGTGGAAGTACAAGTGAGTTTGATTCTAGAATGTATTACAACAAGTTCCATCAAGTGCCGACAATCGAGAGTACAAATTACAAAAAAAAATTGAAGGCTAAATATAGATATTAAACCAACCTAAAATAACATAATTCATGCTGATATGTTTCGCTGGTGAGTGCGAGACCGGAGGCCCAAAGATGCAGAAGCATCACTAGCCCGCCATAGTGTTGGTATGGTGACCAACATTATGGCGGCCTAGTGATGCTTGCTGCATAATTGTATTGTCTGCTTTCAGAATGAGTATAGAGACCACCGCTTTAGAATTCTGCTCATGCTTTCCATCAGGCAGAGTAGAGTCAATTTGGCAAACTAATACATATAAAAAACACGATTTGATATTTCTTAAAGATGGTAAACTCCGATAGAAATTATGTTCAACTCTAATGAGCAGTTACGATAAATTTCAATAGGCGATTTTTTTTTCCTCATCGATATCACATTTTAGCGAAGACTATGAAATGTTTAGAAGAATTTATAAAATATTTTTTAAATTATATAATAATAATATTCATTTAATTCGACCAATACATATGGTACAGTAGGACATTTAATTTAAAAAATAATTATTACGCAATACTTAGACTTAATTACACTAGTGTAAAAATAAGGTCAGGATTGTTAATATTACACGTTCGCATGATAAAATATTAAAATTTAGATCAAATACTCTAATCGATGCCTGCCTGAGATAGGGTAAACCCGTGTTTCAGGCGATCGCTTGACTTGAAATTTGTAAACTGGTTGCTAATATTTACTTTTATTATGAAATAAGAATTTAAAATAAAAGTTATAGATTAATACAAAATATTAAATATTACTAAATAGAAAGTATTAAAATATAAAACAAAAATAAATAAAAAATTGAATGCGATAGGTCTAGGGACATTTTGGTTTTACTTGTTCCGACTTTATAATACAGTGCCATGCTTTTGAAGAAAATAAATAAAATGCGTAAAAAATATAATTAACGCCAATAATATTCATAAGTGTTAATCATTTTAGATCTTTAACATGTGTTTTAGTGACAATAAGTATTTGTATATGTTCTGTAATATCAGATATCTCACAAACCATTTAACTTTTTTCAATTGGTCAAACGCTGATTGGTCAATTAAACATCGTGTACATCTTGGCTTCCTGATTCACACTTACGTTTCTTTTTACGAAACTGAGGGGAAAAAATATATGTTACGCATTAAAAATCTATATTTCTGTAATGTAATTAACATACACTAAAGTTTATTATTCTAAGCTTTCTAGCTAAAAATAAATAACATTATTATTATGATGTTTCTTGTTTCCGTTTCAAGCGTTAAATATTAAAATACTTTTTACAATTGGAATTAGAATAAATCTTTTTCCAATTGTTCAGTTAAATAAACCCACTTTCAAAAACTAACAGTTAAAAATAGAATAGCTTAGACTATAAATATAATAATGAAGGAGTTGCATTAAGTATTCAAAGTACTAGCAAGTATTGAAAGAAGAACAATTATAATCGAGAAAGATAAAGAAGATGCTCCATCCTTTTGGATCTTTTCAGGTTTCATTGTGATTGTCTGTAAAATAAGAAATTTATTCATTTGAGTGTAGATAATAACACGTCTACTATACTGAATAACATACATAATATGTAAATTGACTATGACTGCTTCGGTGGCGCACTGCTGTACTTGTGGTCTCGGGTTCGATTCCCGGGTCAGAAGAAAAGTTTGTATGACCTCCAAATATTTGTTTTGGAGTTTGGTTGTTTTCTATGTATAACATGTATATATTTACAAAAAATACTAGTATGTATTTGTATCAATTGTCTAGTACCCATAACACAAGCTTTGCTTAACTTGGAACTAGGTGACGTTGTGTGATGATAAATGTCCGAAATATCCGAAATATATTATTATCATCGTCATCAAACTATCGGAGTCCACTGCTGAACATAGGCCTGTCTAATTACAAAACACTTATTTCGACCCTCGGATTTACTCATCCAGCTCTTTCCAGCCGCCTAGTGCTAATCATGACTCCACCTGCCCTGTAGAAGTCCTATACTACGTTTGATGAGATGCGGTCTACACTCAGGTAATCGTTTTTTTACTGAGATGTAGAGTTTGTGAAGTTAGGGTTGGTAGAGTTAGGGCGTGTGGATTCAAAAGCTTGGCTCTACATGAGATCTGATATCTTTTTCACAGGGTAAGCCATATGCAGTCATTTTGACAACATTTTACATAACAATGTTTTTGATGGGATATTCTTAGTTCGCTAAGTCGTATACACTGTGACCCTGGGGGAACTTTAGGCGGGCTTAAATACTACAATAAGTTTTTCGGTAATTTAGATAATATTCACGAAAATAAATATGGTGGTATGAATTTTGTAGGGTCAACTTGTACGTTATACATTAAATCTAAGTTTAACTAGCCAACGGAATTCCAATGGTTTCGAGTTTTACTTTTCAGTCTGTTGGTTTATTTAAAACATTTACAGTTACTTTTCAGGCTGTTGGTTTATTTAAAACATGCGTAAATTTTACTTTTTAACCTATTTCAAATAGGAAAAGGTTATAACTTCTGTACCACTGTACTGTATTTTATTTATGTTTGTTACCTCATAACTTTCAAATAAGTGATTCGATTATGATTCTTTTTTTATTTGAAAACTGGTGCTTCCTGTGTGGCCACATTTCAAATTTGAATCACTTCTTAAAGATGGTTTTTTCCTTAAAAATTTGTATTATCAATTAAAAATAATTTTAACACGATGACAAGTTATTTTGGAAATATCAAACATTCTGACAATGTAGTCAAAAAAGGCTTTATTTGAATAATTTTCCTACTGCGGTAGTACCGAACTAAGCGACAGAAAAAAATATATATTTACCATTTCAGTCGTAGACATCCTGATTGGCATAGGACTTGGTGCTCCAATAGGAATTCTGTACAGGAACCGATTTCTCTCTCGCCTGTAAATAAATGGAAGATGTTTTATTAAAATCAATTTTACATTCAAATTTAATACATTTTTGTTAGTGAGAAAGTGCATGCTACTCTTTTTTAACCGACTTCAAAAAAAGAAAGAGGATGTTTCTCAATTCGACCGTATATATATATATACATATATATTTTTTTTGTTCGTTATTATTTTTTTAATGGAAAGGAGATGTCCCAACGGTGGTACCATGATAAGGACATTAATATCTGATGATGGCATCCAAGAGAAATCGTGTCGAACCTTGAAGTCGGTTTTATTTTTGTTAAAATTGTACTTGTTACAAGCTTTTTATTATCTTGCAATGTATTAATGTAGGTACTATGTTGAGTGGAATGTTGCAACTCAATTTTGAAGCAAATATCTAAAAAAATTGGTTGCCTGTAAAGTCGGTATACGGGCGAAAGTTTTACGTGAAAACGACTTTGAGTGGTAAAATAATTTTAATGTGAATATTCATTCGTATAGTAGGAAGAAGGATGAAATGATGACGCGTGCCTTTCACTTTTTATGTCTGTCTCTCTCGCTCTTAGGCGGGCTAACCATGCCCGAGTGGAAGGGACGCGTGCCTCTCACTCGCTCTCATTGTGAGCGCATAACGTGAGCGGAGCGTAACGCAGTTTCTTGAAGTGTCACCCGGCAAACCAATTTATAAGACGTTGTCACGTCTTATTGAGAGAGTTATAATGCTTGAGTAAGTGTTTGAGATTTGATTTAAAACGTCAATCAAAGTATAAATACGAGTTTATTTATTAACACCATTAAAATTGCAGTTTCAAATTTGGAGAAACTCTCTAAACAACAATCTCGGGGACTCAGAGAAGGTGGCACAACGAGCTGGCTTCATAATTATCCAAAATTTAGCTTGGAGTGATGCAAATCTTGAGTACGTCTATGAATGGATAGACGAGAATGATGCTACTACAACGGTATTATCTTTTGCAGCACTATGTATCTCGATGATGATTACATTATTGAATCATTAATACGTTTAGTAATACTTTTTATTTTGTAGTACCTATAATTCATTTTATGTAATGTGACGTTTATATATTCTAGTTTTAATTCAAATATTCGAAAATAAAAATGTATATTTAAGTTGTTTAACAAATAGATTTGATTAAGAATATAGATATAATGTACTCTACAATACAAGCTTTTATATTTAAGTAAAATATAATTTTATTAATAATGTATTACCTTTAGAAAAATGTAAAATTAAGATAATATAAATGAGTGATTGTGGAAGTGAACTCAGTATTATCATTAATGATAATATTCGTAGTTTGGCAAACTTTTATCCGAATACAGCAAAAAATACTTTTCAGATTTTGATGTATATTGTACATTGAGAACACTTAAGTTTGTTCTAGACTTCAATTAATAACTAATGACAATACTATTTCTGTTAAGGAAATTAATGCATTAGTTACATACGGAATTGTGTTCATGTATTCGGATAACAGTTCAAATGAATGCTCACATCTTACTACAAATTATGTAATAGGAATGTTTAGCGATATGTATATACTTGTTTTTATTTTTTTTTTGTGTTATTTTTGTCATATTATACTTAGAATACGTAGATTGCACAAAGTGTTTTATGTAGTGTAAAAATTTCTATAAATTTGTTCAATAGTGTTAGTGGCGATAGTATTTAGAATATTTGTTTTAAAATTGCACAAAGTGGTTAGTTAGTATATAGGAATATTAAAATATAATACAATGTAGTTAGTAGTTAACAGCAAATCGCTAAAAATATTAACTAGTAATAAAGTTATAGTATTAATCAGTATTAAGTTTGAAATATATTAAGTTAGAAATAACATGTATTAATTTTTTACTGCGTTTTCACTCATAGTTTATTATTTTATATTTTTAAACTAAGAATTTATATTTTTAAAGCTGAATCTGGGGCAAACGCGTCCTCTTGCTCCAAATTCGGTCTAAATAGTACATAATGAAATAATTATTACTTACTAATTAATTAGTATTTTATATTTAAAATATTAGTATAAGTTAGAATGTATTTACGTAGTTGCATTATTTTTATTGAATTTTTATATAAGAAAAAGATTATAACATAATATGTACATATTACGTAAAGAAAATAAACTAGTTAAGACAATTATTAATTTAATTTAATTTAACCTTATTCTTTAAGGTAAAAGTAAATAAAATAATACATTCTAGAATTAAAATCACTTGTACTTATTCAAGTATTTTAATTATGTTTACTCCTGACCGGTTACGCCGGTTTCGATTCGCCTTTGATTACACCATAAGGCGAAACCGGTCAGGTGTAAACATAATTAAAATAGTGGAATAAGTGCAAGAGCTTTTAATTCCAGAATGTATCGCAACAAGTTACATAAAGTGCCGCCTAAAACTTCGTACGGAAGTCTTTACAGTTTAGTATATAGTTATATATTGCAGTTCTCTCGAATATTAGATATCTATAGATCTTCTTCTTCCTAGCCTTTATTATTCCCAAGATTTGGGGTCGGCTACTAGTTCAACAGGTTTTACTTGAATATTAGTCTTTACACGGAGCGACTGGCATCGGACCTACGTAGCCCCGAGGGTGAACTGTAATCGAACTTTCAACTAGTTGTTAGTATATTTGAGGGCACTGACTTCCCAATAACGATTGCCATAGACGTTCACGATGTCTACAGATCATCTTAATAATAATAAAAAGTTGACTCTAACTACCGATTTACCAATACAGACCCAGATCGATGCTTTTCATTTTGTAAGCGCCTATTAAGAAATGGTTGTAGAGGCGGCCCTAGACCATGAAGCGCACCTCCGCAATAATTACTCTAGCGCCCTTCAAAATTGCCGCGGCCGGCGCCCCTAACATTGCTACGCCCGAGTGCACCGCACTCTTGCACTAAAAGTTGATGAACGATTGTTTGGAAATGTGTCGTCTTCAAAGTCAGAATAAAGAATAAGAAATAATCAGAGGAATTTAAGAAGCGATAAATTTTAACGATTTTTACATTAATCGGTAAGAATTCGGATAAACTACAGAATTAGATTCGAAAGGTAGCAAAATATTAGAAATTTACATAATATTGGTTACTCGTGTGTAAGAGCGTGAGAATAAAAATGATCTCAATAATACTTGTACCTTATCGTTTGAAAGAATTTCAAAACCACTCATCACATGTTCGGTGATATAGTATCAAATTTCTTATCATCTGCATTCTACATGATCATATCAGGCATCACTTCCATGATAAGTTAAATCAAATTTCTTAGTTTTAAGTAACAGGAAATGTTACTGTGTTATTTTGTGTGAAAATATAGATGCCTATAAAAAGTTTTGAGGTATAATTAACCTAAAAAATGTCACGATTATTACGTAATATATAACATTGCCACTAGACTTACAGCTAATGAATAAGATTGAGATGGCAGAGTCTTTCCAGAAAACTTAATATATTTTGTAGATCAATTTCTCCTTAATACACTTATGATTAAAAGAATAAAGAGAATGGTCAGTTGGAGTTACAGATAGGAGATCTGTGCCTCCGCTTGCCTGTGTCGGAGTTCTATTTGATATGTTCGAGCTATATGCCACACTCCCCAATACATCTGTATAAGCAATATACTTTTCGTCCCATTGTATTGCTTTCTTATCTGAATACCCTTTAAAACCCTTAATTTTACCGTATGTCAATTGCTTCAAAAATATAGGGATCTTGAAAGGCCGGCAACGCACTTGTGATGCCTTTGGTGTTGCGGGCGTCCATGGGCGGTGGTAATCGCTTACCATCAGGTGATCGCGTTTGCCCTTTACTCAATAAATATAAATGCAGTCTCTGCCTAGTTCGAGTTCAAACTGCAATATGTAAAATGTGAGAAGCTTGTATCCATACTAGTATACAATAATCTATACTAATGTATAAAGCTGAAGAGTTTGTTTGTTTGTTTGTTTGAACACGCTAATCTCAGGAACTACTGGTCCGATTTGAAAAATTCTTTCAGTGTTAGATAGCCCATTTATCGAGGAAGGCTATAGGCTATATATCATCACGCTAAGACCAATAGGAGAGGAGCACCAATGAAAAATGTTTCAAAAACGGGGGAAAATTATCACGCGACGGGCAATAGAAGACGCAAACGAGGTTGCGTGGGTCTGCTAGTATTATATATTCAAAGTTAAGTCTGTCTATATGTTACGCTTTCACGGCTAAACCGCTTCACCAATCTGATGGTGATACTTCAGTAGTTAATAACAAAAACTAAATAAATATTAAAACATTTATTAGTAAGATCATATTCATGAAGGCACATTTATTTAAATTAAAACTTATCGTTAGGTGCAGTATGTACATATTGTAAATCAGTGCATAATAAAATAAATTAAATATTAACAAATACATCATTTCATTAGATTATACTAAATGTTTATGACTAGAATTAGATATACTTAATGATGATCATAAAAATAATAACCTGATTTCAAGTAAGGATGATACAGGAATGTGACTTATTTCTAGACACAAGAATATATCAATGATTTCCACCGAAAGGCTCGCATCTGTATGACTTTTATAATTTTTAAACGATTTTAAATCGAGTACACGGTTTTCAAAGTACATTCTAGAATCAAACTCACTTGTACTTATTCCACTATTTTAATTAAACTTACACCTGACCGGTTACGCCTTATGGCATTTTGAAAGGTCAATGCTTCAGTGAATTCGGTAAATTTTATTAAAATAGTGGAAGTACAAGTGAGTTTGATTCTAGAATGTATTACAACAAGTTCCATCAAGTGCCGACAATCGAGAGTAAAAATTCAAAAAACAAAAAATTTGAAGTCTATATATATCTGGTAATATAGATATTAAACCAACCTAAAATAACATAATTCATGCTGATATGTTTCGCTGGTGAGTGCGAGACCGGAGGCCCAAAAATGCAGAAGCGTCACTAGGCCGCTATAGTGTTGGTATGGTGACCAACACTATGGTGGCCTGGTGATGCTTGCTGCATTATTGTATTGTCTGCTTTCACAATGAGTATGGTGACCACCGTTTTAGAATTCTGCTCATGCTTTCCATCAGGCAGAGTAGAGTCAATTTGGCAAGCTAATACATATAAAAAACACGATTTGATATTTCTTAAAGATGGTAAACTCTGTTAGAAATTATGTTCAACTCTAATGAGCAGTTACGATACATTTCAATAGGTGATTTTTTTTTCCTTATAGATATCACATTTTAGCTAAGACTTTGAAATGTTTAGAAGAATTTATGAAATATTTTTTAAATAATATAATAATAATTATACTTCTTTAATTCGACCAACATCTGTAATAGCGTAGGATATTTAATTAAAAAAAAATATTACGCAATACTTAGACTTAATTACACTAGTGTAAAACTAAGGTCTGGATTGTTAATATTACACTTTCGCATGATAAAATATTAAAATTCAGATCAAATACTCTAATCGATGCCTGATTGAGTTAGCGTAAACCTGTGCTTCAGGCGATCGCTTGACTTAAAATTTGTAAACTGATTGGTAATATTTACTTTTATTATTAGACAAGAATTTGATATAAAAGTTACAGATTAATACAAAATATTAATAATTGATTACTAAATAGAAAGTATTATAATATAAAAGTAATAAAAAAAATTGAATGCGATAGGTCTAGACATTTTGGTTTTACTTCTTCTGACTTTATAATACAGTGCCATGTTTTTGAAGAAAATAAATAAAATGCGTAAAAAATATAATTAACGCCAATAATATTCATAACTGTTAATCATTTTAGATCTTTAATACGTGTTTTAGTGACAATAAGTATTTGTATAATCAGATATCTCACAAACCATTTAACTTTTTTCAATGCGCACGCTGATTGGTCAATTAAACATCGTGTACATCTTGGCTTCCTGATTCACACTTACGTTTCTTTTTACGAAACCGAGGGGAAAAAATATATGTTACGCATTAAAAATCTATATTTCTGTAATGTAATTAACATACACTAAAGTTTATTATTCTAAGCTTTCTAGATAAAAATAAATAACATTATTATTATGATGTTTCTTGTTTCCGTTTCAAGCGTTAAAAATTAAAAGTATTTGTTTTTGAAATAATAATTTTTTTACAATTGGAATTAGAATAAATCTTTTTCCAAGTGTTCAGTTAAATAACCCCACTTTCAAAAACTAACATTTAAAAATAGAATAGCTTAGACTATAAATATAATAATGAAGGAGTTGCATTAAGTATTCAAAGTACTAGCAAGTATTGAAAGAAGAACAGTTATAATCGAGAAAGATACAGAAGATGCTCCATCCTTTTGGATCTTTTCAGGTTTCATTGTGATTGTCTGTAAAATAAGAAATTTATTCATTTGGGTGTAGATAATAACACGTCTACTATACTGAATAACATACATAACATGTAAATTGACTATGACTGCTTCGGTGGCGCACTGCTGTACTTGAGGTCTCGGGTTCGATTCCCGGGTCGGAACAAAAGTCTCTATGACCTCCAAATATTTGTTTTGGAGTTTGGTTTTTTTCTATGTATAACATGTATATATTTACAAAAAATACTCGTATGTATTTGTATCAGTTGTCTAGTACCCATAACACAAGCTCTGCTTAATTTGGGACAAGATGACGTTGTGTGATGATAAATGTTCGAAATAGTCCAGTGCTGAACATAGGCCTGTCTAATTACAAACCACATGGTTCGACCCTCGGATTTTCTCATCCAGCTCTTTTCAGCCGTTTAGTGCAAATCATGACTCCACCTGTCCTGTAGAAGTACTACACTACGTTTGACGAGATGCGGTCCACACTCAGGTAATCGTTTTTTTTACTGAGATGTAGAGTTTGTGAAGTTAGGGTTGGTAGTGTTAGGGCGTGTGGATTCAAAAGCTTGGCTCTACATGAGATCTGACATCTTTTTCACAGGGTAAGCCATATGCAGTCATTTTGACAACATTTTACATAACAATGTTTTTGGTGGGGTATTCTTAGTTCGCTAAGTCGTATACACTGTGAATCTGGGGGAACTTGAGGCGGGCTTAAATACTACAATAAGTTTTTCGGTAATTTAGATAATATTCACGAAAATAAATATGGCCGTACGAAGTTTGTAGGGTCAGCTAGTATATCAAAACTTGCAATAATTCAAATCTAAGTTTAACTAGCCAACGGAATTCCAATGGTTTCGAGTTTTACTTTTCAGGCTGTTGGTTTATTTAAAACATGCGTACATTTTACTTTTTAACCGATTTCAAAACGGAGGAGGTTATAACCTCTGTACCACTGTACTGTATTTTATTTATGTTTGTTACCTCATAACTTTTAAATAAGTGATTCGATAATGATTATTTTTTAATTTGAAAACTGGTGCTTCCTGTGTGGCCACATTTCAAATTTGATTCACTTCTTAAAGTTGGATTTTTCCATTTAAAATTTTGTATTATCAATTAAAAGTAATTTTAACACGATGAAAAGTTATATTGGAAATATCAAACATTCTGACAATGTAGTCAAAAAAGGCTTTATTTGAATAATTTTCCTACTGCGGTAGTACCGAACTAAGCGACAGAAAAAAAAGATATATTTACCATTTCAGTCGTAGACATCCTGATTGGCATAGGACTTGGTGCTCCAATTGGAATTCTGTACAGGAACCGATTTCTCTCTCGCCTGTAAATAAATGGAAGATGTTTTATTAAAATAATTTTACATTAAAATTTAATACATTTTTGTTAGTGAGAAAGTGCATGCTACTCTTTTTAATCGACTTCAAAAAAAGAAGGAGGAGGTTTCTCAATTCGACCGTATATATATATATACATATATATTTTTTTTGTTCGTTATTATTTTTTTAATGGAAAGGAGATGTCCCGACGGTGGTACCATGATAAGGACATTAATATCTGATGATGGCATCCAAGAGAAATCGAGTCGAACCTTGAAGTCAGTTTGTTTTTTTAATTTTACTTGTTACAAGCTTTTTATTATCTTGCAATGTATTTATGTAGGTACTATGTTCGAGTGGAATATTGCAACTCAATTTTGAAGCAAATATCTAAAAAAAAATGCTGAAATTTTAACTATAGGTATTTTGAAAAATGAAAAGGAAACTATTTTCATGGAGAACTTCACAAAAACACACATAAAACCTTCACAAGACTTAGAACAATATTTTATGGAGCTCACAAAGGGTTGTCCCATATGGTAATCGAACTCACAACACTCAAAGAAATAAGAAGTGTTTTGCTGGCGTGTCTAAGATAGGATAGTTAACATTACGCTCACACTAATAGGAGTTGAGCATCATTAAAAAGATGCGTAGATAAAGTTGCGTATGTTAGCTAGTACGTTTGTATAAAAGAGAGATAAAAATATTAAATGATCCACCCAGACCAACAATAGATCATAGTGCACTTCTGTAATGTCAGCACTTGATGGATCTTGTTGAAATATATTCTATAATTAAACTCAATTATTTTTTATGTATACTGTATACATACATGCTAGTAAAAACACATACATACATATATACTACATACGAGTGAATAAAAATTAAAATAACCGCTTTTTAATAAATGCATATGTATACAATATATACACGGTACAAAAGTACGCAAAAAAAATTTTGTCTGTCTGTCACTTTGTTCCGGGTAACCTAAAACCGGGTAAATGGAACGGATGGATCGATTTTGACGTGACTTTCACTGCCAGATAGCTAATGATCTAAGGACTTGTTTAGGCTACATTTTTAGACTAGCTTTGTCCCGCGGGGTTACTATATCCACTATAAAGTTAACTTGAATCCCAACTGGTTTCACTAATGCCATAGGGCGATAGGCATAGGATGTATAGGGTGATTTAGTTTAATTCTAGAATGTATAGTGAACTTAAGCCTGCTGTTCGATGTTTCAAGATGGTGGATCATAATATACAGAGGGATATATTTAGTTTTATTATTTGACTTACATTTTGAGATCAGCGATATGTTTGTCCTCTTGTTCGATTGCATTTAACCTCCTCGTGGGAGTGTTGCTGAGTGAATCATTGGCTAACATATAATAGTATGACATTCTGCAGTCAGGGAAAAAGCTGAAAATGAATACGACGTATTTAGGAAATTTCATATTATCACAGGAACTGCTCGAAAAATTCTTTCAGTGTTGGATAGCACATTTATCGAGGAAGGCTATAAGTTAAACATCATCACGCTAAGACCAATAGGAGTGGAGCACCAATGGAGAATGTTTTAAAAACGGGGGAAAGTTATGACGCTACGGGCAATAGGAGACGCAAACGAGGTTGCGTGGGTCAGCTAGTTGCTAAATACATTACAATACTTACTTATGTTTACCTCTCCGCTCTTCCAAATACATCCTATTGACATGCGCCCGACATGGCTCATAGTTCAACAAACATGCCAGTTCTATGATATTACTTCGGAACAATCTCGTTTGGAACTGTTGATCCCTGCTTTTTACTATCTGTCCGAAGATCTTCGACACTTTTATTGTCAAAAATTCCTGAAAAAAAAACAATTGTAAGAATCATCATGATTAAAAACCTCTAAATAGTCTATTACTGAACACAGGCTTCGGAAGAAAGGAGATTTTGGCCTATTTTTTTTTCGCAACACCATAGGCGTCACAAGTGCGTTGTTGGGCTTTGGAGGATGGAGAGAGGGATGTAGGGAGGGGTTAAGGTATAGGCCTCCGGTATCTTCACTCACTCGGTGAAACACAGCACAAGCGCTATTTCACACCGGTTTCCTGTGGGGCCGTGGTATCTTTTCTATGCAGGTTTATTGTTCTGTGTCAGTTACTCCACCTTCTAAGACAAACTAGGTGTATAGATATAGTGTAGGTTTCTAATCCAAACTCGGCTTTGTATGTCTTTTGTTTCCTACAGACGATATCTATGTTTCTTCAGCTATCCAACGAGTATAGCAAGGATATAATAAAAAAAAATGGCTTTTACAACATTCATGGAATTAATAGTAGTGGTGATACTGATATTTTAGACCGACTTCAAAAAAAAGTTTTTTTAAGGTTTTTTAAAAGGTCAATTCCACAGTATTTTTTTAAATGATTGATTCTTTTTCTTTTTTCTTCTTTCTTTTTATCCAACCAAGGGAATTTTGTTGATATTTTTTTTATTTGAAAGCTGCTACTATCCGTTTGGTACCATATTAATTTTCTCCAGTTCTTGAAGTCATTATTTTTTTAATAAATATTCATCACAAAGATAAGTCAAAGAATACAGAAGTAAAAAGGCAGTATTCAGAAGTATTTGTTTCTTACCTCCCATTCTTGATACAAATATTTGTTCATATTACAAGCAGCATCTTCTATGATAAATTTTTCGAAACCATCTAAAACCGATTCCCATACAACCGGACTTCCTTCGTTGTCCAAATAATCCAGAATATCCATTGCTAGTTGAACGTCTATGTCTCCTGCCACGTAAAGAACTAGAACATCATTTACTATCTGTAATGGAAAACAAATTGCACAATTTAATTAATTTTTGTCTGTTTCGTCAATATTTGACAAGATGTTTATTTATTTGGAACATTTAAATAAGTAATTTGGACATCTAACACAACGCCATGTAGTCACAAACTAAGCAGAGCTTGTACTACGGGTACAAGACAATTTTTTTTTTAAAACACACACATCTTCTATGTACAAATAAATTAAATTTGAGTGTCTGTTTGTAATATTAAGATAACCGCGTTTTAATAAATGCATATATACACGATACATATACCAAAATATATTTTTTTTAATTTTTGTCTGTCTGATTGTTCCGGGTAATCTCTGGAACGGCTGGACAGTTTTGACAAGACTTTCACTGGCAGGTGACTGATGATCTAAGTAGTAACTTAGGCTACTTTTTTTTGGACAAGCTTTGTCCCGCGGCGTTACCCACGGTAAGACAATAAACCCAGGTAATACCGCGGGGTTCAGGTACCTATACATAAAAACTCCTAATCTGAAACAAATATTTGCAGTTCATACAAACATTGGAACCCGATTCGAACCCGAGACGTCATGCACAGCAGTCACACACTACCACTACACCACCGAGGCAGACAAATATGAAGTTTCAAGGAATATTTAAAGCAAACACACTTCTTTTTATAAGGTTTCAAATTTTTTTTTTTGTGTTTTGCTTTATTTTTGAGATTAAAACAATCTAATTAAGTTTTATAATTTCGCCCACAATATGAGTTAGGCATACCTATGCGTATTTTGTGTCATTAATCGATAAAGTACCAGTACATGGATTTGTATTTAGGCATAGGTATTTAGGTATGAAACAACTACTGCCTTCGTGCTTCGTTCATGCTTCTATTAATATGGAATGGACTAGAAAAAAAAATTTGAAGCATAAATTATTGTAACTGTAATTTCAAGTGGTATTTCTATAATGATTAACGTATAAAACGCGTTATGAACTGTTTTTGACTTGCTGAATATAAATGAATCCGATTGTGTGTTGAACAAAACAAAAATATACCTGTGCTCTATTCAATTCATCAATAGATGACATATTCTCCTTTAATGTCTTAGCAATCAGTCTCCAGGTGTAGGTATCGTAATTAACCCGATAATATCCTGAAAAAAATAGTAATTAACATTTTACAATATACTTTAAGAAAATTGAAAAAAAAAATGTCGATAAACGCCTGCATAAAGTTGAAACGCAAATACTATGAGAGACATGTAGTGTGAGTAAAATAAAAAGGCGATGAATATGTATATTATATGATCAAAATTCGACCATTATTATTTTATTTAGCTTTCTGCAGTCAAGTGCGGTCCTCATCCATCCTCTTTTTGCATATTTTTTGTATAAAGGGGTACAAAGTTTTTACTTCAGGTATTAAAATATAGATTACTTCTAGAAGAAGAGCACATAGGTTAAATTGTTTATATATGAAATTTACCAATGACCTATAAACAGCTGTATCGAGGTATAATTCTAAAGTATTATTTTTTAATACGTGTCATTGAAGGTATTCTTTGTCTATTATATATATAAATATCTATTTTTATAAATTTCCGTCTTTAATATTCCACTTCTGGATATAGAATTCTCTTTGGAAAGCAGGTTTTAGGCGACTAGTAGGCCAGATGTATTAGTATAGGGTTAGTATAGTTTTTTTTAACATTTATCTTCCTTTTGCAAATAATGAGAATTTATCTGATGACGACATTTTCAATACAACATGAAGCAATTAATTAAAATGTCAATTCACCATATCTAATCATAACAACAGATGTAGCCATAACTATAGTCATAAAAACTACCGCTAATAATAGTGCCATGAAGTTGTTAAGTCCTTGGTTTAACATTGAATCTATTTCTGATGACCGATCGCAAGCTAAAACTGATTCATTGCTATGCACTTGTGCGAATGCGTGTTAATTGTGAAATGTTTAAACTTCTAAAAGAGAAAAAGGAATGTAAATCTCAGAACAAATATATTTGCATAGGCAAGAACTAATAATTTTGGAAATATTGGAAATGATATTTGTGAGACTGGATTATATACAACCAGTTTTTTTTTAAATTTGGAAAGGTACAGTAATTGAAAATAACGAAAATGCAATTTCATATTAAATTGAATGTATCCGTCACTAATTCTAATCCGTAAAGATGGCAGGAGCTTTTTTAACCAACATTATATCTTTATAAAAAACCAGTACAAAAAAATATCAAATGCCTTTATGCACGGTCGGCCTTGCTGTAAATACTGGTTTGTTATTCATTCCGCACACATTATTGCTACGTGTTTCTCTATTCTTCTTGTGTTTACATAATTTATTTATTAATACTAAACAGCACCGAACATAACGAAAAGTTGCATTTCTTGGAATATTTACCGAAACTTTTTTGAAGCGTCTCTTTTTTATAAAGACATACAAAACAATATTTATCCTCTTTTCAGTATTATCATCATCGGACTATCGCAGTACACTGCGATTAGGCCTCTTTACGCCAGCTGGTTCTGGAGATTTGTCCCCATAATCACCATGATGGGCAAACAATTTGGTGATTCTCTTAATGCAGACAAACTAATTCATAAATCTTACCTGAGCCTTTCCTGTTAAGTAAAATCCATCCGTCATTCAAGTTTTCTCCAAAAGTATAAGCTTGAGCATCAATGGTAAATCGAGGACGGTAGCAGTTGAAGCAGTTCTGATTATTTTGAACTATGTATGAGATGGGAATTAGGAAGTCGGTCTCCCCGCGATTTTCGCCAGTGTAACTGAATTGTCTCTAAAATATTTAATAGCTATAGTTGAAAGTGAGTCTCTTTAGTAAATCTTTCTTGTATGAAATGCTAAAGTATATGTAGAGGGACAATTTTCGGATGGTATCTTTAATTCGACAAAATCAGGAAATTGTTATAGACATAAAATGTTTAAACATTCAATTCTAAGAATTGCATTGCGCAAAACTCGACAACCGCTCTACCACTCGGTTTTTTTTTGCTAACGCACAAGGGAGGTTTTTATGGGTAGAAAAACATGAAAATTGCGGGTACAGTTATAAAAACAATAGTAAATTAAAATATCTGTCGATAATGTCAACAGAACGTCAGGGCAGCTAGTGGGTAAAAAGTTTTGTACGTTAATCCGTATTATCTACCTGTCTTAGTTGAATAGCGTTAGGTGATCTGTCCCTGAGCACTTGAACATTGATGACCGGGTAACCTGGACGACGAATCCAAGTCCAGAGAATTCGTGATGCTGTGGAACCGTTGAAGAACTGATGCAGACATTCAATGTTATCGCGATCCAGAACTGAAGTGAATTCTTGTAATGATATATATTTGCCTCTTCTGAAACCGAAAATGAACTTATAAATAGGCCCACATTATGCAACATCAGGAGCTGGAAACAATCTCCAATCATAAGATTTGAACATTTCTCAGTTATAACTCTAAGCTCAGAAATGTTCGATAGTATTAAAGTCATGTATATGTTTTCCGTTAAAATGTGCACATATGTGTTTATGTATACCAGTAAAATACAACTTGCATCAAAACATGGTTGTTTTGAACATTCTTCACGATTATTCAGATTTTTTAACATAAACCATTTTATCAGCTATTGACTGACTGCCAAAAATGCAGCGTATTTTATAAGTAAAGTCTACCAGGTAATTTATTTATAATAAGTACTTTTCATAATTTAATATTTTTGACAGAATAAACCACCCCCTTGCCTTGACAGAATTCAATTAGTTTCTAGGCAGTACTCTTGCTCAACGATTTACTGTGAACGTAGCCTTTTACGATTTGTGTGGTATGAACTAAAGTTTTGAAATATTTGGAAATTGTTCTATGATCAATGCATGACTGTTGTTAGTAAATCAATTCGTATGAGTAAAGAGAGATGTCATTAGTTTTCTAAATTGTCGCATTGACTTCCACGTCAGTATCAGACTGGCCGGATAAAATTAGACTGAAGTCACCTTTCTGATCTAAAGAAAGAAAGTGTGACTATTTTCACATAGTCACACTTTGTATCCATTACGAATATGTATTCTACAAAAAAATACAATTTGAATATATTAAAATCCTTCAAATGCTCCCTGTAATGACGTATGGTGCCAAAGGTTGACCCTTGACTGTAAGACTGGTCCATAAACTTAAAGTCATTCAATGATCTATGAAAAGAGCTACGTTCGGAGTCTCTCTGAATTACAAAATTAGGAACGAAGTGATTCAGCAGAGAGCCAAGGTAACCAACATAGCTCTCAAAGTTAGTAGATTGAAGTAGCTATGGTCTGGTCATATTTGTCACAGAACCGATAACTGCTCGAGTAAGCATGTTCTAGAGACCGCGTCTTAGCAAACGTTGTGTGGGGCGACCTCCAGCAAGATAGTTGCATGATCTGAGTAAGAGGGCCGACGGTGACTGGATGCGAAAAGCAATACACTGAGCTCTGCGGTACGCCTCGAAAGATATCCAGCAGTGTATTGCAGCAAGCTAATGATGAAAATCTTCCAAATTACTCACCTAGAATTAATAAAATTCACCAGTGACTGATGAAACTTGTCAGATTCGACCCAATTCTCCAACATCCATAGTATGGCTCCTGTCTTCATCTGAACTAACTCTTTATACCTAGATGGTATCTCTATAGCCAGTGAAGAGTTAAAGGTTCCCAAAGCTGGAGTTGTTCTATGCCAGTCAACCGCCATCGCTCTATGTTTAGTTTGAAGACCATAGGCGCCTAGTTGACGCCATTGTATCGGTGTTATGCCGTGGTTGTACTGAAATTGAAAAATTTCAGAAGTGTTACTTATACATAAAATTTTTTTTGAGAGATCGCAGCCTAGTAAATTTCGAAGAACATGCCTCATTAATGGTGTAACTTTTGTTGTAATTGGACGTTCATTGCTCTATTATTACTATTATTCTACACAAGATCACTAATAGACGAAAACATTTACTAATGATTTAAAAAAGCAAAGACACTAGTATATTTGGCAATAAAGTTATAAACTGAAACGTTACTTGGCCGTAACCAACCCCAAATAATCTTGAAAATAATGAGACTAAGAAGAAGAAATTGTTCGCTTAGAATATTGTTTTGAAGGACTTCTGTCTCTGTTTTGGTGAGAATTAATCAATAATGTTCCATCTACTTACTATAAAGGTATCAGTAATCTTATTTAAATTCTTTATAGAATCGTGCCCATCGAGCCTATAGTATTGCTATATCAATGTCATCATACATGTAAATGTTAAGTGGAATAAATCCAACTGTTTAATAGTAATTTTTGTTTAAAGATTTCTAAATTATCCTTAAATACAAAAATTGCAGTTTTTACTAAACTGACCTAGAAAGATTAGCCTCACGCGCTTGCAATGATTTTTTATGTGGGTGTTTCTTCCGAATTCAACAATGTAAGTGTTATATTGTTTCTCTGTCATAGGATGTACCCAATGATAGCTCAATGTATACTTGTTCTAGTTCCTGTCACGGAAGTTTTGCGTTACAGTCTTGGTTAGATTTACAATAAAAATTATTACGCATTCAGAGAAGTTTTTCAAACTTAACATCGAATAAATAAATTATTTATACTACTTTTATTAATACTTGAAACTCTTTCTTCTACTCAACAATGACGCAAGAGAGAGTTGAAAGGAATTGGCTTCGAATGTGTAAATCACGAAAAGTTTTTAAAGGTATCGGTTACTTTTTACCCTTAGGTCGAAAGTATCTTTAGTTTTAGCCGGTTAATTTTCTTGTTATATTACTGTATTTCCAGTTCAAATTTTGAATCCAATTCACCCTCAGAGTTGCGGAGGTCCGATGCTTGTTGCTCAGTGAAAATACTGATATTCAGGTTAAACCGGTCAAACTAATAGCCGACCCCAAATTAATAATCGTGAAAACAATAAAAGCTAGGAAGAAGGACAATATATTTAATCTAAAACCTTATTTTCCTGTATTTCCATAATATTATAAATTGATGAGTGTCATGCTTTCGAAACCTGCGTAAAAGCAAGAAAATATAACTAACCTGAGTGACAAAATAATATGCCAAATAAGTTGCCATGCCTTCCTTGAACCATTCTTCTTTCCACCTGGTTCTGTCAGCTTCACCAGGATTTCCAAGCCAGATTCTGCTTAGTTGTTGAGCCAATTCAAAAGTCATTGTTTCAATTTGTTTAATGCTGGTAAATTGGTCAATTTTTACTATCCGATGTGCTCTGAAATAAATTGGCGAATTTTTTACCTAATTAAGTACGTACCTTTTTTTCGGCCCATAGAATGAGCATATTCATTCACTTTTCCATCAATGTTATTAGTTGATGATCAGGTAAAAGAATTATGTCATATTTATTTGAAAATCATCGACGTCTGGCTTAGTAGTCATGATCAGTAAGCTACATCCATAGTCACTAATATATAGTATATTTAATTTCTTTTCAAATAATATATATTAAGATTCTGCTCAATCATGTTTTTATTAATAATTTACGTCAATATAATAGCCCATGATACTAGCAATTGCTCCGCTGGATTTCAAACGGACTTTTTATTATTCTTACAGGGTGTTGCAAAGTAGCAAGATTAAGACTTCATGGAAATTATATTCCCTCATTAAAATTAAAGTATCGTTGTATTTTTAATACAATACATGCTTCAATAATAATTTACTATAAATTCATAACGTCTGGCATTTTACAAAACAAACATTTCAAAATAATTTATTTATTCCAACAACTGAATAATAACATGACCAAACAGACCACATCTGATAAGTCGTTTTGAAGTATAATAACAGCTGATCATAGCCACCGGTATTACTCATGCATGGCCTTGCGCGAGAAATAAACAGTTCTCAAATAGCATCTAGGTCAAGTTTTCTTAGAAAAAGAAACACTTGCTATGAAATTGATGGTTTGCGAATATTCGTTGATCATCAGAAGATTAAAGGTTTTTTATGTGTATTCTTATGAACCTGGCCTTGGTGTACCTGTTTATTTTACACCCACATTGTTACCTCGATATTGAAATGACAAAGCATGCATTTTATTATACATAAATCAATATTCTGTATTTTCCCCATTAATTGTAAGTATGTACCCTTGAATATTTTCTAAAATTTAAGTTATTTAACTGATATTTTTTTTAATATAATAATAAATATTTAAATAAATATTTCTGACATCTAACACACAAAGCCATCTAGTCCCAAGCGAGTTTGTGTTATGGGTACTAGACAACTGATATAAATACATATATACTGTTTATTTTTTGTAAATACATACATATTATATATAGAAAACGCCCAAACTCCGAAACAAATATTTGTAGATCATACAAACATTCGGTTCGACCCGGGAATCGAAGCCGAGACCTCATGATCAGCAGTCGCACACGCCAACCGCTAGACCAACGAGGCAGTTGATAAAGAAAATGTTGATTACAATTTAAAACAATAACTTATAATGAATGTAAATGAGGTATAATTTTTTTTTTTTTACAATTCTTTGAATAATATATAGAAAAGGAAAAAATAATCACAATAACAAAACAAATAATAAAGAAGTTACATTCCTTTTATTATTTATACATATATTTTAATTCTACAATGGGGGACTTAATGCCAAAAACATATTTGCCCAGTCTGCCTTAGGGTTGGGCAATACAGTGTTAAAATTAAAAGATCTCATACAAATTTATCCACTTAAATCTAAATCAACAGGTAAATTCAATGAATAGAGTCACTCACCCGTTCGTTAGCAGATTCCAGCTACCAATCTCATAACCAGATATAATTTTAGGAACAGCGACTAAATTAATAGGTCCTTGCACTAGATGCCTATTTGTTCTAGAATATTCATGAATCAAATCGATGATTGTGATTCCATATTTGAATATAAACTTGAAATCATCTATTTCATCAATGGGAGCCCATAAAACAAAGGTATCATTAGATTTCTTGATGGATGTTTGTATGCTCGCGAATTTCGAGTAATGAAAGCCAACTTGATGTAAACCAACTTGGGGTGAAGGTATATAGTCCACAATAATATATTCGTCCAAACTGTAAGAGAAGATATTAATCTGCTATGTAATATTGTTAAAAATAAGAATATTATCAGTTAAGTTGGATTCTGCATATGCTTTCTATCTGACTTTGACAGGGCCATACATAAAAAAAAGTTATGACAATGAAATAGGTAATGCTTCGATATAAACGGAATTGTCTAGAACAAAGTTATATTAGAGCCTCACAAAACAAAACAAAATATTGGGAATCACAAGTTATTGCAGTACCGACTATTTATCATTTTCATAAACTTATTTCAAAGAAGCAACGAAAAGATAGAAGTCGCTTCTAAAATTGCTAGCCATCAATCAAGTATCTAAATTCATATAAAAACTACCTTTAATCATGCCCATAAGAGACACGAGTAATTCAAAATACATTTTCTTTAATGAAACGTGTTTGCACCATGTGTTACCGGTCACTACACTATCACAATAATTGACACAATTCTCAGAGTGTAGTTGGAGTGATCACCTTAAAAGGATTGGCGTCTCGTACAGTGTATGGTTACAGTTGAAGCGTGGATGATATGTATTTCTTAATAAAGCATTAATTTTGTAAAAACGTAGTTATATTTTAATGCAGACTCATTAACTCTTCGAATTGGTATATTTTAATTCAGACTCATTAACTCTTCGAATTTAGTTCATCGTTTGAAGTCCGATATGCCAATCGCTTCGTTAAAAAAAAATTGGAAAATTTCTTTATTCCACAAAACCGTGCTTCTACCGCACTTAAATTTTCTAAAACAAATGGTTTTAAGGTAAATTCAAATTCAAATTCAAAATCATTTATTCAATTAAGACACTAAGTGACATTTATGAACGTTAAATTGAAGCTGTAGTTAAGAATCATAGATCGACACAAACAGACGCCACAGCATGTGCTGTATTGTCGAGGTAAATTAGGTGAAAACACCAAAATCTACTGCCTGCCTGTGTCGATCCATAACTTCCAGTTTCCAAAGTATTTCCAGTATTTATGTAAGATGCAACATATTAAACTAACCTTTTAGTAAGTTCTATAAATCGCTCGTAAGCATCATAAAATCGTTAGCACTATGAACACGCCTTTAGTAGCTTAATACGCAAGCATGTTACTAAAGTGGAAAGTTGAAAATATTTTCTACTTCTGATCAGTCATCTAGCTTGTCTTAAATAGAAAGCGTGGTCAGTTTCATAAAACTGGGACTATTACTTGGAATAAAGAAATTTAATTCTACCTAGATTCAGACCTACCATCAAAGCTCTAGCAATTTAGAGAAAAACAAGTTTATACTGGCCTGTATGTTGTATGCTTTTTCGGTGGTAAAATTTTGAGGAGTCTAAACTTTTAAACAAGACGTTTTTCTGCAACTCCTCATGTAAAAACAAATCCACTAACAGCGTTCTTTTAAAAGATCGAAATATCATTCTGTCAAGCCGGCCCAAAAATACCTAAGCGTGACTCCCCGTATAGTTATCCCGTCCCTTCTTCCATTATTTTTGAAAAAATTGAATAATTGATTAAACAGAAACTTACAAGTCTCTTCTCTGTTCTTCAGCTATACAAAGTGTTGTGTTAGTAGTCTGGATATTCTTCATCTTCTGTGTTATATACACCTTGAATTTAAACACCGCCTCAAACCGGGGATTGTCGAAGCATGGGAAGAAGTATTTAGCCTTGTTGGGTGATAGTCTTGTAGTGAAAAGATACCTGCAAAAGAAAATTGACTTGTTCTTATTTTTAAAAGATAACTCCTATACTGGGGATGTATCCTGTCACTGTGACGTAGGGAATATTTCGAACATACATGAAATGGATAAAAATAAT
The DNA here is from genome assembly GCA_905220595.1 of Spilosoma lubricipeda. NCBI lineage: Eukaryota > Metazoa > Arthropoda > Insecta > Lepidoptera > Erebidae > Spilosoma > Spilosoma lubricipeda. The sequence continues at coordinate 19,406,870 of HG992282.1, read as the reverse complement.
AACAACACTTAGACCAGGACTCAGACCAACAATTTGTGCATCATACGAAGTGTTTTCCCATACAGAGCGGCGAGGTGTCCCCTTTGAGCAAGACCTGCATTTTTAAACTTGCAATTATAAGTAACATACTAATGTAAAAACTTCACTTTTAGGTATATTGTATACTTATGTTCAAATATGTTTGAGTTAGTATTTATGATGTGGTGATCTGACACACAGCTAAACAGAAAACATACCTACCACGGCACGATTTACCGAAGATAGACCGAACTACAGAGTAGTGAACTACGGAATACCAATCCTGAATCGCGATTCTATATCGCGATTCAGGATTGGTAGTTCTCAGTAGTTCAGTTCTCGCGTTGATAAGCATAATATAATATATTACATTCCAAGATAAACTGTTGGACCGTGGCCTGCCGGGCATTATCACTTTGCCTTGTTGGAGCATTTTTCCTTTGTTATTATTGTTACGGGAATTAACGCTATCACTTATTTAAAGGTATTAAGTACCTCTGATTTGCCTGACGTTTCGACCAGGCCGTACTGGCCGTGGTCACAGGCTGTGCCTTAATAATTATTATTTAACAAAACGCGAAAGTTTAAAAGTAAAGTATTCTCCCTTTGTGTTGGAGGAACATGACGCCCATTCCCCCACAATAGTCATGTTATAATTATGATCAATTTAATAGAAATAGAATTGAACCCAATTATGGACACTAAAGAATGTTACTCACAAGTTGTTTTCTTGGTAAGTTTTTACTTAACGTTTCCGAGTATGAGATAAATATATTTTACTGGTTTTTATATTGGATATCGCGGTTATAATTTTACAAGTCTTAGCCAACAACCCTTTTAAATAATGTGGCTTTCTATTGATAAAATAATTTTTCTTAACTTTTTTTTATCGCGCATTTTATTTAAAGAGCAAAGAGGTTAATTTCAGGTGAGCTTCAACAACTGTTTCTTTATAGTTCTGAGTTTTTACTTGTGTCGGCACTCCTCATGACTGCTTTGAGTTTTTTTTTTATTATTACATTGTCTACTAAAGACAATTTATTTTCCAAAGGCCACTTCGAGGTGTGCGACATTCTGAAGTCTAAAATTAGTTATTTCTTTGTTTTTTTGTTTCTTTGTTTAGTAGTTTCTTTGTTCTAAAATTAGTTATTTTACTTTGAACAAACATTGTGTTTTATAGCATAATTGCGGTGCACCTAGTTCTCAACTAGGAGTAATTCTCCAATTTTCAATACCAGTGGGTGTTGATATACATCTTGGACATACGTTCTAGATTATTTTATACATAAGTATATGGAATAATTTCTTCAGTCCGGCATTGTTAAAATGAGTTAATGTTAAGGTGCCGTGATTTTTAACCGACTTCAAAAAAGGAGGAGGTCCTCAATTCAACCGTATATATATAGTTTGCCTCTGTGACATAGTGGTAGTGTATGCGACTGTTGTGCTTCAGGTCTCGGGTTCGACTCCCGGGTCGGACTAAATGTTTGTATGATCTACAAATATTTGTTTCGAAGTTTGGGTGTTTTCTATGTATGTGTGTATTAACAAAAAAAAAGTAAAAATGTATTTGTATCAGTTGTCTTAGTACCCATAACACAAGCTCTGCTTAGCTTGGGACTAGATGGCGTTGTGTGATAATTGTCAGAAATAATTATTATTCTCTTTATTATATTTAAATATACATATTAATTACATTTTAAAATATGTACACAAAAACAAGTACATTTAAAAATATAAAAAATAGTAGACCACCGACTTCGGGTACAGGGACCAAAAAACCGGTGGTTTGGACTCCAAAGATAGGAATCACATCACTATACGTGCCGTGTCTAGGAGGACTGCCTTCTGCACCAGAACCTTGATCCAACCGTCCAACGTGAGCCTCTTAAGGTGTTGGTCGAGGCTCTTGGCTATCAATCCGTGAACAGATACAATTATCGGAACAATGATCACTGAATCTACATTCCACATATCGACAATCTCGTGAATAAGCCTGATATTGTGGTCATAGATCGATTGTTGACATCTTCGTTCCTCATGACGAGAATCTCGTGAAAGTTGAACAGCAGTCGCACACGCCAACGAAGCAGTCAAAAAAATTTTGTCATAAGCTGTTAATTTGAAATTATAAACAGATAATCTTATAAAAGTATACATGTATATGTATCAGTTGTCTAGTACCCCATAACACAAGCTCTGCTTATCTTGGGACTAGATGGCGTTGTGTGCTTAGTTGTCCAAAATATTTATTTATTTTATTTATTTATTTATTTATCTGATAAGCTAAATCTACGATATAAGAATTAACTAGGTGCGACAATATGTTACAGTTCTGTCTCGCATTACTCAAAACGGTGGCCCTTATTTGGTTCATTAAACACGTAACAAGCGGTTTGTTCCGTACTAACTTGGTCAAAGTATGCACCAAGGTCAGCGTGGGCCGGAAATCTTTATACGCGCGATTTAGCATATCGTTGCAGTATGATACGGAATAGGAGAAATATTAAACGTCTAGAAATATTCACTTGAATAAAGTTTTAATACCTCTTATTATTATAAAATAAATATTGAGAAAAATAACAGTTCAACTGAAACTACATTTTTAATAAATATCAAACGTTAAATATTATAAATTATTTTCACCGAGTTAGTTAAACCTTCTCTCCGAGTAATTTTTTTTTAAATTGACTTTTCTCGCTATTTTTTTATTTTCCTTGTACACAAACCTTCTCCTACCAATAACGAACACAAAAAAAAATTGGTACAATCGATCGGAAGATATGCGCATACATACATTTCAGCGATTCATTTTTTTATAATATACTAGCAGACCCACGCAACCTCGTTTGCGTCTCCTATTGCCCGTCGCGTGATAATTTTCCCCCGTTTTTGAAACATTTTTCATTGGTGCTCCTCTCCTATTGGTCTTAGCGTGATGATATATAGCCTATAGCCTTCCTCGATAAATGGGCTATCTAACACTGAAAGAATTTTTCAAATCGGACCAGTAGGTTCTGAGATTAGCGTGTTCAAACAAACAAACAAACAAACTCTTCAGCTTTATATATTATAATATATATATAGATATATAGATTAGCACGATATAGATACATTAGAGCCGGTAGGTAATACTTTTTAAATTTTATTTTATAGACTCTCAAAAATGTCATGTTCAAGGTTAAAACCACAACACATGAACACACACATTGTATTTATTACTAGCTGAACCCCGCGGTGTTACCCGCGGTTATTGTTGTACCGCGAGTAACGCCGCGGGACAAAGTTAGTCTAAAAAAAGTAGCCTAAGTTACTCCCCGGATCATCAGCTATCTGCAAGTGAAAGTCCCGTCAAAATCCGTCCAGCCGTTCCAAAGATTACCCGGAACAAACAGACAGACAGACAGACAGACCGACAGACAGACAGACAGACAGACAGACAGACAAAAATTTTTTCGACTACACTTTCGGTATATGTACCGTGTATACATATATATGCATTTAGTAAAAAGCGGTTATTTTAATATTACAAACAGACACTCCAATTTTATTTATTTGTATAGATGTTCCATTTACGAGGTGTAGCGAACCGAGACAAAGAGCAGACAATTTATGTGTTAATCGTATTGCAAATCTGCACAACTCATAGCAATACAAAGTCTAAAGAAGAAGTAATTAATTGTGTAGTGAGACAGTAATGCAAATATATTTGTTCTTAATTACTACTCGATAATGCTAGTTATGTTTTTATGTCTTTCGGGTTATCCCATTGCCTACTAACTTACATTATCGTTGTACTTACTCATGTATTGTCACAGCGTACACACAAACAACTACACTTAGATGTCAAAAAGTGGTTCTCCTTCTATACTTATGTTTTAAATACTCTAAATTTCGTTAGTAAAATTTCCTTAAGATACGGATAAAAAATTCCTTTTCTTATCAAATCTATACTAATATATAAAGCTGAAGAGTTTGTTTGTTTGTTTGTTTGTTTGTTTGTTTGAACACGCTAATCTCAGGAACCGCTGGTCCGATTTGAAAAATTATTTCGGTGTTGGATAGTCTATTTATCGAGGAAGGCTATAGGGTATATATCATCACGCTACTACTAATAGGAGCGGAGCAACAATGAAGAATGTTTCAAAAACGGGGGAAAATTATCACGCGAAGGGCAATAGAAGACGCAAACGAGGTTGCGTGGGTCGGCTAGTCAATAATAATATTTATAAATGAAAAATACTGATATTAAAGTACAAGGTAGTAGAGGCAGGTTGATTTCAGTAAGAACGAGTCGGCTCGACAGGGTCTGTAGTACCTTTTCACAGAAGATCAACCCTAAAGTGACAGCATTTGTGCTGTCGTGTTTCATTGGTGAGTGTGAGACCGGCGGAGGCTCAATTACTCAGAAGCATCTCAATAAGTCGCCATAATGTGAGTCACCATGCTGCTTTGCTGCATTGTCTGAATTCGCTATGAGTTTAGTGACCATCACTCTCATGTTTTCCATTAGACCGAGTAGAGTCACTTTGCTGGCTCACACACACATAAATAAAGAAGAATACGTTCGGTTCTCACGCCGTCATACTGCGTCTTTGTAATGGCTTAGCTATTTTAAACCCATTGCTTTCAAAGTCAAAGTTGTTGTCATTATAACGTGGTATGCATCTCAACACACACAAACTCTGACAATTTTGCTATGCGGTCGTGTGTAAATACACACGTATTATACGTATAAACACCTTAACCCATACAAGACGCATTCAAGAAAACAAATATTTACACAAAACAGAATCGAGCCCACATATCCGGCATAGCAGTCTAATGCACATTGCGGCTCAGGCGTCACTAAAACTTTATAAACCCATCAAATTTTTAATACAAAATTTTAACAAAAAGAAATCAACTTCAAGAACTGGACCAAATTAAAATGGGACTACACGGGAAGCACCAGGTTTAAAAAAAAAAAGATTATCAAAATCGATCCACCCAGTCGAAAGCAGTCGAAATGACATATCGACACAGACTAGAACTTTGTGATGATGAAGACACTAAAAACTAATAATATTAATAACCTAACACATCCAAGTCTGGGCCCAAACTAGGCAAAGTCTGTACTATAGTAACTGAACTCCTGTTAAACATATTTAAAACTAGCTGAACCCCGCGGTGTTACCCGCGGCTATTATTGTACCGCGAGGAACGCCGCGGGACAAAGTTAGTCTAAAAAAAGTAGCCTAAGTTACTCCCCGGATCATCAGCTACCTGCCAGTGAAAGTCCCGTCAAAATCCGTCCAGCCGTTCCAGAGATTACCCGGAACAAACAGACAGGCTTCTCTGGAACGGCTTAATTAAGATTTTCAGAACTATAATGTTGAAACTTGGTGAGTAGATACTTACCAAGTTTCAACATTATAGTTCTTATAGTTTCGGAAAAAGTGAAAATGACGAATCGGTTCCACTTTTTGCCTTTGGCACGAAACCCTAAAAAGGGAATATGGTCGAATTCCGACCACTGGGTAACCACTAATAATGATAAATCTATTAGTAAGAAACTTATATGAACTTTCAAATGTTCAATGCTTTCAAAACTCAAGACTATTGTAAAACAACGTAAATCAAAAACCCATTAATTCAATTAGCATAATACTCTTAAGAAACGAATAGTACAATGTTTATGGTTTATGACCATACCGCGCCTGATCCAGACTTTACACGTGGGAGGAAGGTCAACCACACACGTATATGGTCCTCGGCCTTACGCCAACATAAAACTAGTAATTTGTAAACAGATTATTTGTATGAAAATGAGTTATTTAGCAAATTAGCAGTAGTGAAGAATAGATGCTAGACATGAAAAATATGAAAAATATTTAAACAGTAATTTTGATTGGTGAACTATTATCCATGTACGTTATTTAACCAAATTAAATACAGTTAAACCATCAACCAGGTTTTGGGGGGCAAATATGTAACTCAGTATTGTTTTATTGTTAATAAAAAAAAAAATAACATTTATGAATGTTTCACTCGCGGTGTATCATTCATAAACGTTATTTAATTTTAAGCCGTGGTTTTCTGTTAAGTATTTTAAACTTTAGTACGGTAAGTTTAATATTTAAAATAACACACTGTGGGTTTTTTATGTGTAATTTTTTTAAACCGACTTCAAAAATAGAAGGAGGTTTCTCAAGTCGACCGTATATATTTTTTCAAGTTAAATAACGCTTATGAATAAGGCCATTGACATCGTGGTCTCATGAAGGATACTCCAATATTTGTTAAATACTCTTTCAGGATAAATTCAAAAGATTACAGCACGAATTTTTATGTGGTTTTTATCAATAGATAGTGATTCTTGAGAAAGGTTTCGTATGTAATTCCTTACATTTTTAAGTACATCGGCTAAAATCTATACTAATATTAAAAAGCTTAAGAGTTTGTTTGTTTGTTTGAACGCGCTAAGCTTAGCGGAAAAAGCGGTTCCTGAACCGCTTTTTCGATTTGAAAAATTATTTCAGTGTTGGATAGTACATATGTCGAGGAAGGTTATAGGCTATATATAACAAATACATCATTTCATTAACATTATACTAAATGATTATGACTAGAATTAGATATACTTAATGATGATCATAAAAATAATAACCTGATTTCAAGTAAGGATGATACAGGAATGTGACTTATATCTAGACACAAGAATATATCAATGTGATTTCCACCGAAAGGCTCGCATCGGTATGAATTTTATAATTTTTAAACGATTTTAAATCGTGTACACAGTTTTTCAAAGTACATTCTAGAATCAAACTTACTTGTACTTATTCCACTATTTTAATTAAATTTACACCTGACCGGTTACGCCTTATGGCATTTCCAAAGGTCAATGCTTCAGTGGATTCGGTAAATTTTATTAAAATAGTGGAAGTTCAAGTGAGTTTGATTCTAGAATGTATTACAACAAGTTCCATCAAGTGCCGACAATCGAGAGTAAAAATTACAAAAAAAAATTGAAGTCTAAATATAGATATTAAACCAACCTAAAATAACATAATTCATGCTGATATGTTTCGCTGGTGAGTGCGAGACCGGAGGCCCAATGATGCAGAAGCGTCACTAGCCCGCCATGGTGTTGGTATGGTGACCAACACTATGGCGGCCTGGTGATGCTTGCTGCATAATTGTATTGTCTGCTTTCACAATGAGTATGGTGACCACCGTTTTAGAATTCTGCTCATGCTTTCCATCAGGTAGAGTAGATTCAATTTGGCAAGCTAATACATATAAAAAAGACGATTTGATATTTCTTAAAGATGGTAAACTCCGATAGAAATTATGTTCAACTCTAATGAGTAGTTACGATACATTTCAATGGGCGTTTTTTTTTCCTCATAGATATCACATTTTAGCGAAGACTTTGAAATGTTTAGAAGAATTTATGAAATATTTTTTAAATTATATAATAATAATTATACTTATTTAATTCGACCAACATCTGTAACAGCGTAGGAAATTTAATTAAAAAAAAAAATATTACGCAATACTTAGACTTAATTACACTAGTGTAAAACTAAGGTCAGGATTGTTAATATTACACTTTTGCATGATAAAATATTAAAATTTAGATCAAATACTCTAATCGATACCTGCCTGAGCTAGCGTAAACCTGTGCGATCGCTTGACTTAAAATTTGTAAACTGGTTGCTAATATTTACTTTTATTATTAGACAAGAATTTGATATAAAAGTTATAGATTAATACAAAATATTAAATATTACTAAATAGAAAGTATTAAAATATAAAACAAAAATAAATAAAAAATTGAATGCGATAGGTCTAGAGACATTTTGGTTTTACTTGTTCTGACTTTATAATACAGTGCCATGTTTTTGAAACAAAGAAATAAAATGCGAAAAAAATATAATAAACGCCAATAATATTCATAACTGTTAATCATTTTAGATCTTTAATACGTGTTTTAGTGACAATAAGTATTTGTATAATCAGATATCTCACAAACCATTTAACTTTTTTCAATGCGCACGCTGATTGCTCAAATCAAACATCGTGTACATCTTGGCTTCCTGATTCACACTTACGTTCCTTTGTACGAAACCGAGGGGACAAAATATATGTTACGCATTAAAAATCTATATATCTGTAATGTTATTAACATACACTAAAATTTATTATTCTAAGCATCCTAGATAAAAATAAATAACATTATTATTATGATGTTTCTTGTTTCCGTTTCAAGCGTTAAATATTTAAATACTTTTTACAATTGGAATTAGAATAAATATTTTTCCAATTGTTCAGTTAAATAAACCCACTTTCAAAAACTAACATTTAAAAATAGAATAGCTTAGACTATAAATATAATAATGAAGGAGTTGCATTAAGTATTCAAAGTACTAGCAAGTATTGAAAGAAGAACAATTATAATCGAGAAAGATACAGAAGATGCTCCATCCTTTTGGATCTTTTCAGGTTTCATTGTGATTGTCTGTAAAATAAGAAATTTATTCATTTGAGTGTAGATAATAACACGTCTACTATACTGAATAACATACATAACATGTAAATTGACTATGACTGCTTCGGTGGCGCACTGCTGTACTTGAGGTCTCGGGTTCGATTCCCGGGTCAGAAGAAAAGTTTGTATGACCTCCAAATATTTGTTTTGGAGTTGGGTGTTTTCTATGTATAACATGTATATATTTACAAAAAATACTAGTATGTATTTGTATCAATTGTCTAGTACCCATAACACAAGCTTTGCTTAACTTGGAACTAGGTGACGTTGTGTGATAATAAATGTCCGAAATATCCGAAATATATTATTATCATCGTCATCAAACTATCGGAGTCCACTGCTGAACATAGGCCTGTCTAATTACAAACCACTTATTTCGACCCTCGGATTTACTCATCCAGCTCTTTCCAGCCGCCTAGTGCTAATCATGACTCCACCTGCCCTGTAGAAGTCCTATACTACGTTTGATGAGATGCGGTCTACACTTAGGTAATCGTTTTTTTACTGAGATGTAGAGTTTGTGAAGTTAGGGTTGGTAGAGTTAGGGCGTGTAGATTCAGAAGCTTGGCTCTACATGAGATCTGATATCTTTTTCACAGGGTAAGCCATATGTAATAATAACGAAAATGGTCAATTGGAGTTACAGATAGGAGATCTGTGCCTCCGCTTGCCTGTGCCAGAGTTCTATTTGATATGTTCGAGCTATATGCCACACTCCCCAATACATCTGTATAAGCAATATACTTTTCATCCCATTGTATTGCTTTCTTACCTGAATACCTTTTAATACCCTTAATTTTACCGTATGTCAATTGCTTCAAAAATATAGGGATATTTGTACAAGTGTTTTAAATTAAATAAAAACACGGCCAAGGTGTTGGTGAATTCATTGTCACCCCAGAACAACTGATTATCTTGTGAAAACGACCATTTGATTCGGTGTATGGGTGTTATTTAGCTGTAATAACAGTGTTTAGAAATATTGAAGAATGCAACAAAACTGACACAACAAAACTGTGGAATGAACTGTCGCTTCACGAACAAATACGACCTTCAAGAAAAGAGCATACTCCTTCTTGAAAGGCCGGCAACGCACTTGTGATGCCTTTGGTGTTGCGGGCGTCCATGGGCGGTGGTAATCGCTTACCATCAGGTGATCACGTTTGCCCCTTTCTCAATAAATATAAATGCAGTCTCTGTCTAGTTTGAGTTCAAACTGCAGTATGTAAAATGTGAGAAGCTTTTATCCATACTAGTATATACTAATATTATATACTAGCCGACCCACGCAACCTCGTTTGCGCCTTATATTGCCCGTAGCGTGAAAATTTCCCCCGTTTTTGAAACCATCTTCTTTGTTGCTCCGCTCCTGTTAGTAGTAGCGTGATGATATATACCCTATAGCCTTCCTCGATAAATGGACTATCCAACACCGAAAGAATTTTTCAAATCGGACCAGCGGTTCCTGAGATTAGCGTGTTCAAACAAACAAACAAACAAACAAACTCTTCAGCTTTATATATTAGTATAGATAAAGCTGAAGAGTCTAATATAGTATAGTATAATATAGTATAGTACTAATATAGTATAGATTCAAGTTAAGTCTGTCTATTTGTTACGCTTTCACGGCTAAACCGCTTCACCAATTTGATGGTGATACTTTAGTAGTTATTAACAAAAACTAATTAAATATTAAAACATTTATTAGTAAGTTTATATTCATGAAGGCACATTTATTTAAATTAAAACTTATCGTTAGGTGCAGTATGTACATATTGTAAATCGGTGCATAATAAAATAAATTAAATATTAACAAATACATCATTTTATTAACATTATACTAAATGTTTATGACTAGAATTAGATATACTTAATGATGATCATAAAAATAATAACATGATTTCAAGTAACGATGATACAGGAATGTGACTTATTTCTAGACACAAGAATATATCAATGATTTCCACCGAAAGGCTCGCATCGGTATGAATTTTATAATTTTTAAACGATTTTAAATCGTGTACACAGTTTTTCAAAGTACATTCTAGAATCAAACTTACTTGTACTTATTCCACTATTTTAATTAAATTTACACCTGACCGGTTACGCCTTATGGCATTCTCAAAGGTCAATGCTGCAGTGAATTCGGTAAATTTTATTAAAATAGTGGAAGTACAAGTGAGTTTGATTCTAGAATGTATTGTTGCAACAAGTTCCATCAAGTGCCGACAATCGAGAGTACAAATTACAAAAAAAAATTGAAGTCTAAATATAGATATTAAACCAACCTAAAATAACATAATTCATGCTGATATGTTTCGCTGGTGAGTGCGAGACCGGAGGCCCAATGATGCAAAAGCGTCACTAGCCCGCCATAATGTTGGTATGGTGACCAACATTATGGTGGCCTGGTGATGGTTGCTGCATAATTGTATTGTCTGCTTTCACAATGAGTATGGTGACCACCGCTTTAGAATTCTGCTCATACTTTCCATCAGGCAGAGTAGAGTCCATTTGGCAAGCTAATACATATAAAAAACACGATTTGATATTTCTTAAAGATGGTAAACTCCGATAGAAATTATGTTCAACTCTAATGAGCAGTTACGATACATTTCAATAGGTGATTTTTTTTCCTTATAGATATCACATTTTAGCTAAGACTTTGAAATGTTTAGAAGAATTTATGAAATATTTTTTAAATAATATAATAATAATTATACTTATTTAATTCGACCAACATCTGTAACAGCGTAGGAAATTTAATTAAAAAAAAATATATTACGCAATACTTAGACTTAATTACACTAGTGTAAAACTAAGGTCAGGATTGTTAATATTACACTTTCGCATGATAAAATATTAAAATTTAGATCAAATATTCTAATCGATGCCTGCCTGAGATAGCGTAAACCTGTGCTTCAGGCGATCGCTTGACTTAAAATTTGTAAACTGGTTGCTAATATTTACTTTTATTATTAGACAAGAATTTAATATAAAAGTTACAGATTAATACAAAATATTAATTATTTAGTACTAAATAGAAAGTATTAAAATATAAAAGTAAAAAAAAAAAATTGTTGCGATAGGTCTAGAGACATTTTAGTTTTAGTTGTTCTGACTTTATAATACAGTTTTGAAAAAAAGAAATAAAATGCGAAAAAAATATAATAAACGTCAATAATATTCATAACTGTTAATCATTTTAGATCTTTAATATGTGTTTTAGTGACAATAAGTATTTGTATAATCAGATATCTCACAAACCATTTAACTTTTTTCAATGCGCACGCTGATTGGTCAATTAAACATCGTGTACATCTTGGCTTCCTGATTCACACTTACGTTTCTTTTTACGAAACCGAGGGGAAAAAATATATGTTACGCATTAAAAATCTACATATCTGTAATGTTATTAACATACACTAATCTAAGCTTTCTAGATAAAAATAAATAACATTATTATTATGATGTTTCTTGTTTCCGTTTCAAGCGTTAAAAATTAAAAGTATTTGTTTTTGAAATAATAAACTTTTTGCAATTGGAATTAGAATAAATCTTTTTCCAATTGATCAGTTAAATAAACCCCCTTTCAAAAACTAACAGTTAAAAATAGAATAGCTTAGACTATAAATATAATAATGAAGGAGTTGCATTAAGTATTCAAAGTACTAGCAAGTATTGAAAGAAGAACAATTATAATCGAGAAAGATACAGAAGATGCTCCATCCTTTTGGATCTTTTCAGGTTTCATTGTGATTGTCTGTAAAATAAGAAATTTATTCATTTGGGTTGAGGAAATAAAACGTCTACTATACTGAATAACAAATATAATATTTAAATTGACTATGACTGCTTCGGTGGCGCAGTGGCAGTATGCGACTGCTGTACTTGAGGTCTCGGGTTCGATTCCCGGAATTCCCGGTCGGAACAAAAGTTTGTATGACCTCCAAATATTTTTGCAGTTGGGTGTTTTCTATGTATAATATGTATATATTTACAAAAATACTCGTATGTATTTGTATCAGTTATCTAGTACCCATTTTTTTTTTTTTTTTTTTTAACGTGTGGAAACCCCCTCGGGTCGTCACCCCGCCGGGGTTTGCGGCGGGGCGGTGTGTCGGAATCGAACCGACTAAAACCACATGGTGTGCCACTCTGCGCCTGAGACGGGAGGGATCCGGGAACTGCTGTTATTAACACATCCGGACCCCTCCCAGCGCCTGCCCGCACTGAAGCGGGCACCGTCTGCTGTTAAAACTCTCAATTTAGGCGACGTACGGCACACGCGTAACGTCGCCCCCTCGCGGGTGACCACTAAAGCGGATGGTGGGGAAAACCCGTCCCGACCATCCGCGGCGACACTCAGGGCGGCATGAGGCGCTGGTAGGCGCGCCTCCGCCGCCCGGTTCGCCGGCGGCGGATCGGGTCCGAGTGGATATCATCCTCCCGGGCCTTCTCCGCCGCCTCCTTCTGCGAAATTACGTCTTCGCAGAAGGCTGCGACCGCGGTAAAACTGCTGTCGCTACCGGCCATGCAGCGAATGATGGCCGGTAGCGAGAGATCTCCTCCGATGACTGCAGTGAGGGCCCGGCGCTGCGACGCCCAAGCGGGGCAAATCGCCAGCGTATGCTGGGCCGAGTCCTCACTGCAGTCGCAGTGGTGGCAGGCGGGACTCAGTTCCCTCCTGGCGACCGAGTGCAGGTACCTTCCGAAGCATCCGTGCCCGGAAGGAACCTGCGTCAGTCGGAAGGAAAGGGTCCCGTACTGCCGCCCTGCCCACTCGAGGATGACCGGCTGGAGAGCCTCCACGGCGGCAAAGCCAGCGCGTGGAGTCTCCAGCCGGAACGACCAGCGAGCCATCGTGGCTCGACGGGCGGCTTCACGCCACTCGCGTACCTCTTCGGGCGGAGGGCGAATGCCTCTCTCCGCCCGGAACTCAGCCACCCGTCGATAAACTTCGGCAAGCACGCCGCCTCGGTGGACACCGTGCGGTATCCGCGTATGGCTCTGACCGCCAATACCCTCTGAGGCCGCCAAAGGCGGGCCTTATTGAGGGCAGTCAGAGCCGCCACCCACACCGGTGCCCCATACAGCGCCATCGACCGGACCACCCCCGTGTAGAGGAGTCGCGTTGCGACGCTGGCCCCGCCCAAGTTGGGCAAAAGTCGCCCAAGGGCAGAGGCAGCGCCGACCAGCTTGGGACCAAGCTGTCGGAAGTGCTCGTCGAAGAGCCACCTACCGTCGAGGATCAGGCCAAGATACCTCATCTGGGCCCGAACCGGTACAAGGACCGAGTTGACCACTATGGAGGCGCCGGGGGGCGGCCCACGACGGGGCCCATGGAATAGCAGGGCCTAGTTATCTAGTACCCATAACACAAGCTCTGCTTAACTTGGGACTAGATGACGTTGTGTGATGATAAATATCCGAAATATATTATTATCATCGTCATCAAACTATCGAAGTCCACTGCTGAACATAAGCCTATCTAATTACAAACCACTTATTTCGACCCTCGGATTTACTCATCCAGCTCTTTCCAGCCGCCTAGTGCTAATCATGACTCCACCTGCCCTGTAGAAGTCCTATACTACGTTTGATGAGATGCGGTCCACACTCAGGTAATCGTTTTTTTACTGAGATGTAGAGTTTGTGAAGTTAGGGTTGGTAGAGTTAGGGCGTGTAGATTCAGAAGCTTGGCTCTACATGAGATCTGATATCTTTTTCACAGGGTAAGCCATATGCAGTCATTTTGACAACATTTTACATAACAATGTTTTTGATAGGATATTCTTAGTTCGCTAAGTCGTATACACTGTGACCCTGGGGATCTTGAGGCGGGCTTAAATACTAAAATAAGTTATTCAGTAATTTAGATAATATTCACGAAATAAATAGGGCGGTACGAATTTTGTAGGGTCAACTTGTACATTATACATTAAATCTAAATTAAACCAGCCAACGGAATTCCAATGGTTTCGAGTTTTACTTTTCAGGCTGTTGGTCTATTTAAAACATGCGTACATTTTACTTTTTAACCTATTTCAAATAGGAGGAGGTTATAACTTCTGTACCACTGTACTGTATTTTATTTATGTTTGTTACCTCATAACTTTCAAATAAGTGATTCGATTATGATTCTTTTTTTATTTGAAAACTGATGTTTCCTGTGTGGCCACATTTCAAATTTGATTCACTTCTTAAAGTTGGATTTTTCCATTTAAAATTTTGTATTATTAATTAAAAGTAATTTTAACATGATGAAAAGTTATTTTGGAAATATCAAACATTCTGACAATGTAGTCAAAAAAGGCTTTATTTGAATAATTTTTCTACTGCGGTAGTGCCGAACTAAGCGACAGAAAAAAAAATATATTTACCATTTCAGTCGTAGACATCCTGATTGGCATAGGACTTGGTGCTCCAATTGGAATTCTGTACAGGAACCGATTTCTCTCTCGCCTGTAAATAAATGGAAGATGTTTTATTAAAATCAATTTTACATTCAAATTTAATACATTTTTGTTAGTGAGAAAGTGCATGTTACTCTTTTTAATCGACTTCAAAAAAAGAAGGAGGAGGTTTCTCAATTCGACCGTATATATATATACTTCGTCGTTTATGAACCGATTTTGATGATTTTTTTTAATGGAAATAGATGTCCCAACAGTGGTACTATGATAAGAACATTAATATCTGATGATCTGATGAGAGAAATCGAGTCGAACCTTGAAGTCGGTTTTATTTTTTTTAAATTTTACTTGTTACAAGCTTTTTATTTTTTTGCAATGTATTTATGTAGGTACTATGTTCGAGTGGAATATTGCAACTCAATTTTGAAGCAGATATCTTAAAAAAAATCCTGAAATTTTAACTATTGATTTTTTTGAAAATGAAAAAATCCTATTTTCATTGAGAACTTCACAAAAACACACATAAAACCTACACAAGACTTAGAACAATATTTTATGGAGCTCACAAAGGGTTGTCCCATATGGTAATCGAACTCACAACACTCAAAGAAATAAGAAGTGTTTTGCTGGCGTGTCTAAGATAGGATAGTTAACATCACGCTCAAACCAATAGGAGTTGAGCATCATTAAAAAATGCGTAGATAAAGTTGCGTATGTTAGCTAGTACGTATGCATAAAAGAGAGATAAAAATATTAAATGATCCACCCAGACCAACAGTAGATCATAGTGCTCTTCTGTAATGTCGTCACTTGATGGATCTTGTTGAAATATATTCTAGAATTAAACTCAATTGTTCTTTATGTATACTGTATACATACATACAAGTAAAAACACATACATACATATATACTACATACAAGTGAATAAAAATTAAAATAACCGCTTTTTAATAAATGCATATGTATACAATACAAACACGGTACATAAGTACGCAAAAAAAATTTTGTCTGTCTGTCAGTTTGTTCCGGGTAACCTCTGGAACGGCTGGACCGATTTTGCCGTGACTTTCAATGCCAGATAGCTAATGATCTAAGGACTTATTTAGGCTACATTTTTAGACTAGCTTTGTCCCGCGGGGTTACTATATCTATCTATCTATTACTATATGCACTATAAAGTTAACTTAAATCCCGACTGGTTTCACTAATGCCATAGGGCGATAGGCATAGGATGTATAGGGTGATTTAGCTTAATTCTAGAATGTGTAGTGAACTTAAGCCTGCTGTTCGATGGTTCAAGATGGTGGATCATAATATACAGAGGGATATATTTAGGTTTATTATTTGACTTACATTTTGAGATCAGCGATATGTTTGTCCTCTTGTTCGATTGCATTTAACCTCCTCGTGGGAGTGTTGCTGAGTGAATCATTGGCTAACATATAATAGTATGACATTCTGCAGTCAGGGAAAAAGCTGAAAATGAATACGATGTATTTAGGAAATTTCATATTACGTTAGGAGTTATTGGTCTAGGTTTTTGATAGTTTTATGGTTTAGGGAGTAAACGAGCAGGCGTATCACCTGATGGTAAGAGATTACCGCCGCCCATGGACATTCGCAACACCAGGGCGTCACAAGTGCGTTGCCGTTCAGTGTTGGATAGTACATTTATCGAGGAAGGCTATAGGCTATACATGATCACGCTATGACTAATAGGAGTGGAGCACCAATAGAGAATGTTACAAAAATAGAGGAAAATTATCACGCTAACATGAGACCCAAACGATTTTGCGTGGGTCAGCTAGTTGTTACATATATTACAATACTTACTTATGTTTACCCCTCCGCTCTTCTAAATACATCCTATTGACATGCGCCCGACATGGCTCATAGTTCAACAAACATGCCAGTTCTATGATATTACTTCGGAACAATCTCGTTTGGAACTGTTGATCCCTGCTTTTTACTATCTGTCCGAAGATCTTCGACACTTTTATTGTCAAGAACTCCTGAAATAAAGACAATTGTAAGAATCATCATGATTAAAAACCTCTAAATAGTCTATTACTAAACACAGGCTTCGGAAGAAAGGAGATTTTGGCCTATTTTTTTTTCGCACACCATAGGCGTCACAAGTGCGTTGTTGGGTTTTGGGGGATGGAGAGAGGGATGTAGGGAGGGGTTGGGGTATAGACCTCCGATATCTTCAATCACTCGGTGAAACACAGCACAAGCGCTATTTCACACCGGTTTTCTGTGAGGTCGTGGTATCTTCTCTATGCAGGTTTATTGTTCTGTGTCAATTACTCCACCTTCTAAAACAAACTAGGTGTAGTAGTAAGTAGATATAGTGTATGTTCCTAATTCAAACAACAGCTTTGTATGTCTTTTGTTTCTTACAGACGATATCTATGTTTCATCAGCTATCCAACGAGGACATAATAAAGAAAAAAAAATGGCTTTTACAACATTCATCGAATTAATAGTAGTGGTGATACTGATATTTTCGTCCGACTTCAAAAAAAAGGAGGAAGTCGTCAATTCGACTGTATTTTTTTTAATGATTTTACTTTCGACTGGGTTTCTCTTTCTTCTTTCTTTTTATCCAACCAAGGGAATTTTGATGATTTTTTTTTATTTGAAAGCTACTTTCCGTTTGGTACCATTTTAATTTGCTCCAGTTCTTGAATTCGTTATTTTTTTTATTTGTTTATTAAACAACACCACAAAGATATGTCAAAGAATACAGAAGTAAAAAGGCAGTATTCAGAAGTATTTGTTTCTTACCTCCCATTCTTGATACAAATATTTGTTCATATTACAAGCAGCATCTTCTATGATAAATTTTTCGAATCCGTCTAAAACCGATTCCCATACAACCGGACTTCCTTCGTTGTCCAAATAATCCAGAATATCCATTGCTAGTTGAACGTCTATGTCTCCTGCCACGTAAAGAACTAGAACATCATTTACTATCTGTAATGGAAAACAAATAGCACAATTTAATTAATTTTTGTCTGTTTCGTCAATATTTCAAAATATGTTTATTTATTTGGAACATTTAAATAAGTAATTTGGACATCTAACACAACGCCATGTAGTCACAAACTAAGCAGAGCTTGTACTACGGGTAAAAGACATTTTTTTTTAAAACACACACATCTTCTATGTACAAATAAATAAAATTTGAGTGTCTGTTTGTAATATTAAGATAACCGCGTTTTAATAAATGCATATATTTCTATCTATAATATGTATGTATTTACAAAAAAAAAAAGCATATATGAATTTCTATCAGTTGTCTAGTACCCCATAACACAAGCTCAGCTTATCTTGGGACTAGATGGCGTTGTGTGTTTAGATGTCCGAAATATACACGATATATATAAAAAAAATTTTTTTTAAATATTTTTGTCTGTCTGATTGTTCCGGGTAATCTCTGGAACAGCTGGACAATTTTGACTAGACTTTCACTGGCAGGTAATTGATGATATAAGTAGTAACTTAGGCTACATTTTTTTTGGACAAGCTTTGTCCCGCGGCGTTACCCACGGTAAGACAATAAACCCAGGTAATACCGCGGGGTTCAGGTACCTATACATAAAAACACTGAAACAAAATTTGCAGTTCATATAAACATTGAGTACCGATTCGAACCCGAGACGTCATGCACAGCAGTCACACACTACCACTACTCCACCGAGGCAGACAAATATGAAGTTTCAGGGAATATTTAAAGCAAACACACTTTTCTCTTTATAAGGTTTCAAAAATAGTTTTTTCTAACCTATTTTTTTTTGTATTTTGCTTTCTTTTTGAGATTAAAACAATCTTATTAAGTTTTATGATTTCCCCCACAATATGAGTTAGGCATATCTATGCGTATTTTTGCATCATTATTCGATAAAGTACCAGTACATGGATTTGTATTAAGGCATAGTAATATGATCCAACTGCTGCCTTCGTGGTTCGTTCATGCTTCTATTTATTTGGAATGGACTAGAAAAAAAAGATTTGAAGCATAAATTATTGTAACTGTAATTTCAAGTAGTCATTCTATAATGATTTACGTATTAAACGCGTTGTGAACTGTTTTTGACTTGCTGAATATAAATGTATCCGATTGCGTGTTGAACAAAACAAAAATATACCTGTGCTCTATTCAATTCATCAATAGATGACATATTCTCCTTTAATGTCTTAGCGATCAGTCTCCAGGTATAAGTATCGTAATTAACCCGATAATATCCTGAAAACAATATTAATTAACATTTTACAATATACTTTATGAAAATTGAAAAAAAAATGTCGATAAACGCCTGCGTAAAATTGAAATGCAAATACTAAGAGAGACATGTAGTGTGAGTAAAATAAAAAGGCGATGAATATGTATATCATTAAAAACTAGTGGTCGCCCAGTGATCAAAATTCGATCATTATTATTTTATTTAGCTTTCTGCAGTCAAGTGCGGTCTTCGTCCATCCCCCATTCGCATAATCTTTATATATATAATTCTTCTGTGAGTGTGTATGTCACTGAACTACTCTCAAACGACTGGACCGATTTTGATGAAATTTTTTGTGTGTGTTCAAGGGGATCTGTGAATGGTTTAGATTCACAATTTTGTCCGCTGGACAATGTTTTTTTTAATTTATTAGTAGTTATGGCAAAACGACGTTTGCCGGGACAGCTAGTTATTATATAAAGGGGTACAAAGGTATTGCTTCACGTATTAAAATATGGATTATTTCTAGAAGAAGAGCATATGGCTTAAATTGTATATTGCATACGAAATTTACTAATAACCTATAAACAGCTGTATCGAGGTATAATTCTATAGTATTATTTTTTAATACGTGTCATAGAAGGTATTCTTTGTGTCTACTATGAGAATTTAGGATCAATATATAAATATCTATTTTTTATAAATTCCCGTCTTTAATATTCCACTTCTGGATATAGAACTCTCTTTAGAAAGCAGATTTTAGGCAACTAGTTATACTACACTGGCCATATTAGTATAGGATTAGTATAGTTTTTTTTAACATTTATCTTCCTTTTGCAAATAATGAGAATTTATCTGATGACGACATTTTCAATACAAGATGAAGCAATTAATTAAAATGTCAATTCACCATATCTAATCATAACAACAGATGTAGCCATAACTATAGTCATAAAAACTACCGCTAATAATAGTGCCATGAAGTTGTTAAGTCCTTGGTTTAACATTGAATCTATTTCTGATGACCGATCGCAAGCTAAAACTGATTCATTGCTATGCACTTGTGCTAATGCGTGTTAATTGTGAAATGTTTCAACTTCTAAAAGAGAAAAAGAAATGTCAGAACAAATATATCTGCACGGTCGGCCTTGCTGTAAATACTGGTTTGTTATTCATTCCGCACACATTATTGCTACGTGTTTCTCTATTCTTCTTGTGTTTACATAATTTATTTATTAATACTAAACAGCACCGAACATAACGAAAAGTTGCATTTCTTGGAATATTTGCCGAAACTTTTTTGAAGCATCTCTTTTTTATAAAGACATACAAAACAATATTTATCCTCTTTTCATCATTATCATCATCGGACTATCGCAGGACACTGCGATTAGGTCTCTCTACGCCACTTGGTTCTGGAGATTTGTCCCCATAATCACCATGATGGGCAAACAATTTGGTGATTCTCTTAATGCAGACAAATTAATTCATAAATCTTACCTGAGCCTTTCCTGTTAAGTAAAATCCATCCGTCATTCAAGTTCTCTCCAAAAGTATAAGCTTGGGCATCAATGGTAAATCGAGGACGGTAGCAGTTGAAGCAGTTCTGATTATTTTGAACTATGTATGAGATGGGAATTAGGAAGTCGGTCTCCCCGCGATTTTCGCCAGTGTAACTGAATTGTCTCTAAAATTTTTGAACGACAAAAACTATTTAATAGCTATAGTTGAAAGTAAGTCTCTTTAGTCAATTTTTCTTGTATGAAATGCTAAAGTATATTTAGAGGTTTGTAATAATTCAAATGGGACAATTTTCGGATGGTATCTTTAATTAGACAAAATCAGGAAATTGTTATAGACGTAAAATGTTTAATCATTCAATTTTAAGAATCGCATTAAAAATTTGCTCGTTACAATTGATCGCCTACCGCTCCACCACTCGGTTTTTTTTGTTAATGCACAAGGAAGGTTTTTATGGAAAATTGAAAAACGTGAAAATTACACGGGTACATTTATAAAAACAATAGTAAATTAAAATATCTGTCGATAATGTCAACAGAACGAAGTCTGTCAGGGCAGCTAGTGGGTAGTAAGTTTTGTACGTTAATCCGTATATCTACCTGTCTTAGTTGAATAGCGTTAGGTGATCTGTCCCTGAGCACTTGAACATTGATGACCGGGTAACCTGGACGACGAATCCAAGTCCAGAGAATTCGCGATGCTGTGGAACCGTTGAAGAACTGATGCAGACATTCAATGTTATCGCGATCCAGAACTGAAGTGAATTCTTGTAATGATATATATTTGCCTCTTCTGAAACCGAAAATGAACTTATAAATAGGCCCACATTATGCAACATCAGGAGCTGGAAACAATCTCCAATCATAAGATTTGAACATTTCTCAGTCATAACTCTAAGCTCAGAAATGTTCGATAGTATTAAAGTCATGTATATGTTTACCGTTAAAATGTGCACATATGTGTTTATGTATACCAGTAAAATACAAGTTGCATCAAAACATGGTTGTTTTGAACATTCTTCACGATTACTCAGATTTTTTAACATAAACCATTTTATCAGCTATTGACTGACTGCCAAAAATGCAGCGTATTTTATAAGTAAAGTCTACCAGGTAATTTATTTATAGTAAGTACTTTTCATAATTTAATATTTTTGACAGAATAGACCACCCCCTTGCCTTGACAGAATTCAATTAGTTTCTAGGCAGTACTCTTGCTCAACGATTTACTGTGAACGGCTTTTACTATTTGTGTGGTATGAACTAAAGTTTTGAAATATTTGGAAATTGTTCTATGATCAATGCATGACTGTTGTTAGTAAATCAATTCGTATGAGTAAAGAGAGATGTCATTAGTTTTCAAAATTGTCGTATTGACTTCCACGTCATGTCATCTTCCAAATTACTCACCTAGAATTAATAAAATTCACTAGTGACTGATGAAACTTGTCAGATTCGACCCAATTCTCCAACATCCATAGTATGGCTCCTGTCTTCATCTGAACCAACTCTTTATACCTAGATGGTATCTCTATAGCCAGTGAAGAGTTAAAGGTTCCCAAAGCTGGAGTTGTTCTATGCCAGTCAACCGCCATCGCTCTATGTTTAGTTTGAAGACCATAGGCGCCTAGATGACGCCATTGTATCGGTGTTATACCGTGGTTGTACTGAAATTGAAAAATTTCAGAAGTATTATTTATACATAAAATTTTTTTTGAGAGATCGCAGCCTAGTAAATTTCGAAGAACATGCCTCATTAATGGTCTAACTTTTGTTGTAATTGGACGTCCATTACTCTATTATTACTATTATTCTACACAAGATCACTAATAGACGAAAACATTTACTAATGATTTAAAAAAGCAAAGACACTAGTATATTTGGCAATAAAGTTATAAACTGAAACGTTACTTGGCCGTAACCAACCCCAAATAATCTTGAAAATAATGAGACTAAGAAGAAGAAATTGTTCGCTTAGAATATTGTTTTCGAGGACTTTTGTCTCTGTTTTGGTGAGAATTAATCAGTAATGTTCCATCTACTTACTATAAAGGTATCAGTAATGTTATTTAAATTCTTTATAGAATCGTGTTATATCAATGTCATCATACATGTATATGTTAAGTGGAATAAATCCAACTGTTTAATAGTAATTTTTGTTTAAAGATTTCTAAATTATCCTTAAATACAAAAATTGCAGTTTTTACTAAACTGACCTAGAAAGATTAGCCTCACGCGCTTGCAATGATTTTTATGTGGGTGTTTCTTCCGAATTCAACAATGTAAGTGTTATATTGTTTCTCTGTCATAGGATGTACCCAATGATAGCTCAATGTATACTTGTTCTAGTTCCTGTCACGGAAGTTTTGCGTTACAGTCTTGGTTAGATTTACAATAAAAATTATTAGGCATTCAGAAGTTCTTCGAAGTTAACATCGAATAAATAAATTATTTATACTACTTTTATTAATACTTGAAACTCTTTCTTTTACTTAACAGTGACACAAGAGAGAGTTGAAAGGAATTGGCTTCGAATGTGTAAATCACGAAAACTTTTTAAAGGTATCGGTTACTTTTTACCCTTAAGTCGAAAGTACCTTTAGCTTTAGCCGGTTAATTTTATTGTTATATTACTGTATTTCCAGTTCAAATTTTGAAGACAATTCACCCTCAAGGTTGCGGAGGTCCAATGTTTGTTGCTCAGTGGAAATACTGATATTCTAGTTAAACCGGTTAAACTAATAGGCGACCCCAAAATTAATAATCGTGAAAACAATATAGGCCAGGAAGAAGGATAACATATTTAACCTAAAACCTTGTTTTCCTGTATTTCCAATAATATTATAAATTGATGAGTGTCATGCCTTCGAAACCTGCATAAAAGCAAGAAAATGTAACTAACCTGAGTGACAAAATAATATGCCAAATAAGTTGCCATGCCTTCCTTGAACCATTCTTCTTTCCACCTGGTTCTGTCAGCTTCACCAGGATTTCCAAGCCAGATTCTGCTTAGTTGTTGAGCCAATTCAAAAGTCATTGTTTCAATTTGTTTAATGCTGGTAAATTGGTCAATTTTTACTATCCGATGTGCTCTGAAATAAATTGGCGAAATTTTTACCAAATTAAGCACGTACCTTTTTTTTGGCCCATGTTATTAGTTGATGATCAGGTAAAAGAATTATGTCATATTTATTTGAAAATCATCGACGTCTGGCTTAGCAGCCATGATCACTAAGCTACATCTATAGTCACTACTATATAGTATATTTAATTTCTTTTCAAATAATATATATTAAGATTCTGCTCAATCATGTTTTTTTTAATAATTTACGTCAATATAATAGCCCATGATACTAGCAGAGTTGCCTCGCTGGTAATTGTGGTATTATTATGAATCAAAAATGAATCTTGATACTGACAGGGTGTTGCAAAGTAGCAAGATTAAGACTTCTTGGCATGGAAATTATATTTCCTCATTAAAATTAAAGTATCGTTGTATTTTTAATACAATACATGCTTCAATAATAATTTACTATAAATTCATAACGTCTGGCATTTTACAAAACAAACATTTCAAAATAATACATTTTTTTTAACAACTGAATAATAACATGACCAAACAGACTACGATAGTCGTTTTGAAGTATAATAACAGCTGATCATAGCCACCGGTATTACTCATTGCATGGCCTTGCGCGAAAAATAAACAGTTCTCAAATAGCATTCTAGGTCAAGTTTTCTTAGAAAAGAAACACTTGCTATGAAATTGATGGTTTGCGAATATTCGTTGATCATCAGAAGATTGAAGGTTTTTTATGTGTATTCTTATGAACCTGGCCTTGGTGTACCTGTTTATTTTACACCCACATTGTTACCTCGATATTGAAATGACAAAGCATGCATTTTATTATACATAAATCAATATTCTGTATTTTCCCCATTAATTGTAAGTATGTACCCTTGAATATTTTCTAAAATTTAAGTTATTTAACTGATATTTTTTTTAATATAATATAATAATAAATATTTAAATAAATATTTCTGACATCTAACACACAAAGCCATCTAGTCCCAAGCGAGTTTGTGTTATGGGTACTAGACAACTGATATAAATACATATATACTGTTTATTTTTTGTAAATACATACATATTATATATAGAAAACGCCCAAACTCCGAAACAAATATTTGTAGATCATACAAACATTCGGTTCGACCCGGGAATCGAAGCCGAGACCTCATGATCAGCAGTCGCACACGCCAACCGCTAGACCAACGAGGCAGTTGATAAAGAAAATGTTGATTACAATTTAAAACAATAACTTATAATGAATGTAAATGAGGTATCATTTTTTTTTTTACAATTCTTTGAATAATATATAGAAAAGGAAAAAATAATCACAATAACAAAACAAATAATAAAGAAGTTACATTCCTTTTATTATTTATACATTTATTTTAATTCTACAATTCTACAAATACTACTTAATGCCAAAAACATATTTGCCCAGTCTGCCTTAGGGTTGGGCAATACAGTGTTAAAATTAAAAGATCTCATACAAATTTATCCACTTAAATCTAAATCAACAGGTAAATTCAATGAATAGAGTCACTCACCCGTTCGTTAGCAGATTCCAGCTACCAATCTCATAACCAGATATAATTTTAGGAACAGCGACTAAATTAATAGGTCCTTGCACTAGATGCCTATTTGTTCTTGAATATTCATGAATCAAATCGATGATTGTGATTCCATATTTGAATATAAACTTGAAATCATCTATTTCATCAATGGGAGCCCATAAAACAAAGGTATCATTAGATTTCTTGATGGATGTTTGTATGCTCGCGAATTTCGAGTAATGAAAGCCAACTTGATGTAAACCAACTTGGGGTGAAGGTATATAGTCCACAATAATATATTCGTCCAAACTGTAAGAGAAGATATTAATCTGCTATGTAATATTGTTAAAAATAAGAATATAATCAGTTAAGTTGGATTCTGCATATGCTTTCTATCTGACTTTGACAGGGCCATACATAAAAAAAGTTATGATAATGAAATAGGTAACGCTACGATATAAACGGAATTGTCTCAAAGTTACACTAGGGCCTCACAAAACAAAACAAAATATAGGAAATCACAAGTTATTGCAGTACCCACTATTTATCATTTTCATAAACTTATTTCAAAGAAGCAACGAAAAGATAGAAGTCGCTCCTAAAATTGCTAGCCATCAATCAAGTTTCTAAATTCATATAAAAACTACCTTTAATCATGCCCATAAGAGACACGAGTAATTCAAAATACATTTTCTTTAATGTAACGTGTTTGCACCATGTGTTACCGGTCACTACACTATCACAATAATTGACACAATTCTCAGAGTGTAGTTGGAGTGATCACCTTAAAAGGATTGGCGTCTCGTACAGTGTATGGTTACAGTTGAAGCGTGGATGATATGTATTTCTTAATAAAGCATTAATTTTCTAAAAACGTAGTTATATT
Organism: Spilosoma lubricipeda; assembly: GCA_905220595.1. Taxonomy (NCBI): domain Eukaryota; kingdom Metazoa; phylum Arthropoda; class Insecta; order Lepidoptera; family Erebidae; genus Spilosoma; species Spilosoma lubricipeda. The sequence continues at coordinate 19,380,642 of HG992282.1, read as the reverse complement.
TTAATGCAGACTCATTAACTCTTCGAATTGGTATATCTTAATTCAGACTCATTAACTCTTCGAATTTAGTTCATCGTTTGAAGTCCGATATGCCAATCGCTTCGTTAAAAAAAATTTGGAAAATTTCTTTATTCCACAAAACCGTGCTTCTACCGCACTTAAATGTTCTAAAACAAATGGTTTTAAGGTAAATTCAAATTCAAATTCAAAATCATTTATTCAATTAAGACTCTAAGTGACATTTATGAACGTTAAATTGAAGCTGTAGTTAAGAATCATAGATTACAAACAAACGCCACAGCATGTGCTGTATTGTCGAGGTAAATTAGATGAAAACACCAAAATCTACTGCCTGCCTGTGTCGATCCATAACTTCCAGTTTCCAAAGTATTTCCAGTATTTATGTAAAATGCAACATATTAAACTAACCTTTTAGTAAGTTCTATAAATCGCTCGTAAGCATCATAAAATCGTTAGCACTATGAACACGCCTTTAGTAGCTTAATACGCAAGCATGTTACTAAAGTGGAAAGTTGAAAATATTTTCTACTTCTGATCAGTCATCTAGCTTGTCTTAAATAGAAAGCGTGGTCAGTTTCATAAAACTGGGACTATTACTTGGAATAAAGAAATTTAATTCTATCTAGATTCAGACCTACCATCAAAGCTCTAGCAATTTAGAGAAAAACAAGTTTTTACTGGTCTGTATGTTGAATGCTTTATCAGTGATAAATTTTTGAGGAAAACAAGACGTTTTTGTGCAACTCCTCATGTAAAAACAAATCCACTAACAGCGTTCTTTTAAGAGATCGAAATATCATTCTGTCAAGCCGGCCCAAACATACCTAAGCGTGACTCCCCGCATAGTTATCCCGTCCCTTCTTCCTCTATTCCGGTCGGATGGAAAAAAAAGAATAATTGATTAAACAGAAACTTACAAGTCTCTTCTCTGTTCTTCAGCTATACAAAGTGTTGTGTTAGTAGTCTGGATATTCTTCATCTTCTGTGTTATATACACCTTGAACTTAAACACCGCCTCAAACCGGGGATTGTCGAAGCATGGGAAGAAGTATTTAGCCTTGTTGGGTGATAGTCTTGTAGTGAAAAGATACCTGCAAAAGAAAATTGACTTGTTCTTATTTTTAAAAGATAACTCCTATACTGGGGATGTATCCTGTCACTGTGACGTAGGGAATATTTCGAACATACATGAAATGGATAAAAATAATAACAACACTTAGACCAGGACTCAGACCAACAATTTGTGCATCATACGAAGTGTTTTCCCATACGGAGCGGCGAGGTGTCCCCTTTGAACAAGACCTGCATTTATAAACTTGCAATTATAAGTAACATACTAATGTAAAAACTTCACTTTTAGGTATATTGTATACTTATGTTCAAATATGTTTGAGTTAGTATTTATGATGTGGTGATCTGACACACAGCTAAACAGAAAACATACCTACCACGGCACGATTTACCGAAGATACACCGAACTACAGAGTAATGAACTACGGAATACCAATCCTGAATCGCGATTCTATATCGCGATTCAGGATTGGTAGTTCTCAGTAGTTCAGTTCTCGCGTTGATAAGCATAATATAATATATTACATTCCAAGATAAACTGTTGGACCGTGGCCTGCCAGGCATTATCACTTTGCCTTGTTGGAGCATTTTTCCTTTGTTATTATTGTTACGGGAATTAACGCTATCACTTATTTAAAGGTATTAAGTACCTCTGATTTGCCTGACGTTTCGACCAGGCCGTACTGGCCGTGGTCACAGGCTGTGCCTTAATAATTATTATTTAACAGAACGCGAAAGTTTAAAAGTAAAGTATTCTCCCTTTGTGTTGGAGGAACATGACGCCCATTCCCCCACAATAGTCATGTTATAATTATGATCAATTTAATCGAAATTGAATTGAACCCATTTATGGACACTAAAAAATGTTACCCACAAGTTGTTTTCTTGGTAAGTTTTTTCTCAACGTTTCCGAGTATGAGATAAATATATTTTACTGGTTTTTATATTGGATATCGCGGTTATAATTTTACAAGTCTTAGCCAACAACCCTTTTAAATAATGTGGCTTTCTATTGATAAAATAATTTTTCTTAACTTCTTTTTATCGCGCATTTTATTTAAAGAGCAAAGAGGTTAATTTCAGGTGAGCTTCAACGACTGTCTGTTTATAGTTTTGAGTTTTTACTTCTGTCGGCAATCCTCATGACTGCTTTGAGTTTTTTTTTATTATTACATTGTCTACTAAAGACAATTTATTTTCCAAAGGCCACTTCGAGGTGTGCGACATTCTGAAGTCTATATGACTTGGTTTCTTTGTTCTAAAATTAGTTATTTTACTTTGAACAAACATTGTGTTTTATAGCATAATTGCGGTGCACCTAGTTCTCAACTAGGAGTAATTCTCCAATTTTCAATACCAGTGGGTGTTGATATACATCTTGGACATACGTTCTAGATTATTTTATACATAAGTGTATGGAATAATTTCTTCAGTCCGGCATTGTTAAAATGAGTTAATGTTAAGGTGCCGTGATTTTTAACCGACTTCAAAAAAGGAGGAGGTTCTCAATTCAACCGTATATATATAGTTTGCCTCTGTGACATAGTGGTGTGACATAGGTAGTGTATGCGACTGTTGTGCTTCAGGTCTCGGGTTCGATTCCCGGGTCGGACCAAATGTTTGTATGATCTACAAATATTTGTTTCAAAGTTTGGGTGTTTTCTATGTATGTGTGTATTTACAAAAAAAAAGTAAAATGTATTTGTATCAGTTGTCTTAGTACCCATAACAAAAGCTCTGCTTAGCTTGGGACTAGATGGCGTTGTGTGTTAATTGTCAGAAATATTTATTATTCTCTTTATTACATTTAAATATACATATTAATTACATTTTAAAATATGTATACAAAAACAAATACATTTAAAAATATAAAAAAATAGTAAACCACCGACTTCGGGTACAGGGACCAAGAAACCGGTGGTTAGGGTTCCAAAGACAGGAACCTCCTCACTATACGTGCCGTGTCTAGGAGAACTGCCTTCTGCATCAGACCCTTGATCCAACTGTCCAACGTGAGCCTCTTAAGGTGTTGGTCGAGGCTCTTGGCTATCAATCCGTGAACAGATACAATTATCGGAACAATGATCACTGAATCTACATTCCACATATCGACAATCTCGTGAATAAGCCTGATATTGTGGTCATAGATCGATTGTTGACATCGTCGTTCCTCATGACGAGAATCTCGTGAAAGTTGAACAGCAGTCGCACACGCCAACGAAGCAGTCAAAATATTTTTGTCATAAGCTGTTAATTTGAAATTATAAACAGATGATCTTATCTGATAAGCTAAATCTACGATATAAGAATTAACTAGGTGCGACAATTCTGTCTCGCATTACTCAAAACGGTGGCCCTTATTTGGTTCATTAAACACGTAACAAGCGGTTTGTTCCGTACTAACTTGGTCAAAGTATGCACCAAGGTCAGCGTGGGCCGGAAATCTTTATACGCGCGATTTAGCATATCGTTGCAGTATGATACGGAATAGGAGAAATATTAAACGTCTAGAAATATTCATTTGAATAAAGTTTTAATGCCTCTTATAAAATAAATATTGAGAAAATATAACAGTTCAACTGAAACTACATTTTTAATAAATCAAACGTTAAATATTATAAATTATTTTCACCGAGTTAGTTAAACCTTCTTTCCGAGTAATTTTTTTTTAAATTGGCTTTTCTCTCTATTTTTTTATTTTCCTTGTACACAAACCTTTTCCTAACAATAACGACAAATAAAAAAAAAAATTGGTACAGTCGGTCGGAAGTTATGCGCGTACATACATTTCAGCGATTCATTTTTTATAATATACTAGCTGAACCCCGCAGTGTTACCTGCGGTTATTGTTGTACCGCGAGTAACGCCGCGGGACAAAGTTAGTCTAAAAAAAGTAGCCTAAGTTACTCCCCGGATCATCAGCTACCTGCCAGTGAAAGTCCCGTCAAAATCCGTCCAGCCGTTCCAGAGATTACCCGGAACAAACAGACAGACAAAATTTTTTTTAACTACATTTTTTGTATATGTATCGTGTATACATACATATGCATTTAGTAAAAAGCGGTTACTTTAATATTACAAACAGACACTCCAATTTTATTTATTTGTATAGATATAGATATATAGATTAGCACGATATAGATACATTAGAGCCGGTAGGTAATACTTTTTGAATTTTATTTTATAGACTCTCAAAAATGTCATGTTCAAGGTTAAAACCACAACACACGAACACATACATTGTATTTATTATGTTCCATTTACGAGGTGTAGCGAACCGAGACAAAGAGCAGACAATTTATGTGTTAATCGTATTGCAAAACTGAACAACTCATAGCAATACAAAGTCTAAAGAAGAAGTAATTAATTGTGTAGTGACAGTAAGGCAAATACGTTTGTCTTTAATTACTACTCGATAATAATGTTTTTATATCTTTTGGGTTATCCCATTGTTCAACTAACTTAAATTATTGTTGTAGTTACTCATGTATTGTCACAGCGTAGACACAAACAACTACAGAGGTCAAAAAGTGGTTCTCCTTCTATACTTATGTTTTAAATACTCTAAATTTCGTTAGTAAAATTTCCTTAAGATACGGATAAAAAATAGCCGAAGCCGAGGATCGAACCAAGTGGCGCGCAATTGGAGAGGCCTATGTCCAGCAGTGGACTGCGATAGGCTGATGATGATGACGGATAAAAAATTCCTTTTCTTATCAAACCAATAATAATATTTATAAATGAAAAATACTGATATTAAAGTACAAGGTAGTAGAGGCAGGTTGATTTCAGTAAGAACGAGTCGGCTCGACAGGGTCTTTAGTACCTTTTCACAGAAGATCAACCTAAAGTAACAGCATTTGTGCTGTCGTGTTTCATTGGTGAGTGTGAGACCGGCGGAGACACAATTGCGCAGAAGCATCTCATCAAATATCTAACCTCTGCTTACCTCATTCACCTTATATTATCATTTGTACACCTATTGAATTCACCTGCTGACAAAAAAAATATTATAATTCGATACTAATGCAGTTAACGGTTATCTTGATGATTTTCATATTGCTCAAGCTACTACTTGTGAGATAGATGATTGTCCTAGGCTAATACAAAAACATCACTCACCTCTGAAGGTGTTACAACAAAATATCCGCAGTATTAATCGTAATTTTACTGGTCTACTTACATTACTTGAACGTTCTGGTACCGATTGGGACTTAATTATTTTAACCGAGTGTTGGCTACGCCATACTCATCAGATCCCCGGAATCGACGGGTATAAATTTGCAAAAAATGGAAATAACTTAACACAAAACGAGGGTGTAGTTTGTTACTACAAAGACTCCATACGTGTTTCAGAGATAGAAACCTGTATACAGGAAGCCAACTGCTTGACATTAAGATTAGACTGTGACACTGTAGTGGTTGCTATTTACAGACCGCCGAGCTATAAAAATATTTATCCATTTATTGAATCACTCAATGTACTACTTAGTGACTTAAAAGCGCAGAATATAATAATAGTAGGCGATATTAATATAGATATCTCGCCTAACAGTAGCGACAATAATTACTCACTTTATCTTAACCTGCTAGCATCGCACGGCATCCTGCCTGCGCACCAGCTTCCAACACACGGTAAAACTAGCCTTGACCACATCATGTTAAAAAGTAAATTGTCTGCATCTTGCTACGTTGCAGAAACCTCTATTACTGACCATGATAGTGTGTTTCTCATACTGAGTCAAGTAGATATGCCCAAGAATCATTTTACCATTAAAACTGTTGACTATATTGGTCTTGATGCGGATATGGCAAACATGTGTTTTGATTTCATTCACGAGTCAACAAATGCCAACGAGGTTGCTTGTCTATTGATAACCAACTTAACCTCTAAAATAGAAGCTAACACGCGTATGAGTAGAGTGCCTAATCGTAAAAGGATTAAAAAACCCTGGATGACTGCAGGGCTACTAAGATGCATCAAAAATCGCGATAAATTGCATGTCAAATTTAAGAGGAATCCTCAAGATGAAACACATAAGATTACTTATTTGAGATACAGAAACTATTGCAATGACTTACTCAAGAAAATAAAGAAGGACTTTGATAGAGACTTACTTACTAAAGCAACAAAAACCAACAATAGGGTGCTATGGGATACCATAAGAAAAGTTACACACTATAACATAAAAACTAATCCGGCCACCGAGCTTTTATCGTCTCAAGACCCGTATGACTCTGTTAATGATATAAACAGCTATTTCGTTTCTGTTGGTAAAAATCTTGCCGAAAAGGCTCAGAAGTTAACTTCGGGTGATGCTTTTTGTGTGAGGTCCCACCGATCCTCGTTTCTCTTAACTCCCACTGATGAAGCTGAGGTTACCGGCTTCATACTTAACCTAAAAAAGGATAACACAGTGGGAAGAGACGCAATATCTGGTACTTTTCTAAAGCGTTATCACGCATATCTGGTACCACCTTTAACTTACCTGTTTAACTTGGTTCTCACTACTGGTGTCTTCCCTAAAGATTTTAAGCTCGCTGAGGTAATACCAATCTACAAGAGTGGAGACAGGGGCTGTGCAAACAGCTATAGGCCCATCTGTATCCTATCAACTCTTTCGAAAATTCTTGAAAAAATTATAAATAAACGTTTAATTAACTATTTAGAATCTCAAAACCTCCTCTCCAAATCTCAATTTGGTTTTAGAAGTGGTATTTCAACAAGTCATGCCGTTCATGAACTAACAGATCACATTGTCAATAAATTGGATCAAAAGAAAAAAGTAGTGTCAATATTTCTTGATATAGCCAAGGCTTTTGACACGGTCTCTGTTCCACTCTTACTAAACAAACTCGAAAGGATGGGTGTTCGTGACACACAACTTAATTTGTTTAAAAGTTATCTTACCGGCAGATCGCAACGTGTTAGGATTGGTGGAGTCGCTGGTGATGACCTTCGGGTTGAGTGGGGCGTGCCCCAGGGATCTGTGATTGGGCCTACGCTCTTTCTCACATTTATTAACGATCTGTGTGACCTCCAGTTGAGAGATGGCAGGATTGTTACCTTCGCGGATGATACTGCATTGATTTTCAGTGGTGATTCGTGGGGCGGCGCTTTTCATGCAGCCCAGTTGGGTTTCAACCAGGTGTTATCATGGCTAAATGCTAATGGACTTACACTCAACGTCGAGAAGACAAGATACTTGCCATTTGCGATGAGAAGTGTGGCTCCTGCAGATCTGAGCAACTATTCAATTTTGGCCCATACCTGCTCTTTTGATCATTCTCCTTGCTCATGTAAACACCTAACTTATGCCCCAGTTATCAAGTATCTTGGTGTAATGATTGATAATAAGTTGAGTTTTAATTACCACATAGATCTCCTGTCATCAAGGGTCCGAAAGTTGATTTTTGTTTTTAAAAACCTGAGACATGTTGCCGACAGAGATTTAATAAAGTTAGTTTACCAAACCCTATGTGAGCCTGTCTTATCGTACTGTATAACTGTTTGGGGTGGTGCATGCAGAACGGCTATGATGAAGCTGGAGAGGGCTCAGAGGGCTGTTCTGAAGGTTGGTTACTTCCTACCTTTCCTTTTCCGAACTAAGGAACTTTATCTTAAAGCTGATGTTCTTACAGTTCGACAACTATATGTTCTAAAGGTTACTCTGAAGCATCATTCTTCACTGGAATATGATCCATCGCATACAAAGAAAAGGTTAAAGCATAGGATTTGTCAACATAATGTCGGGAAATGGTCTACTGCCTTCTCTCAGAGGTTTTATGGATTTCTGGGTGGATATTTGTACAAAAATATTAACAAAACAACCCCAATTTATCAACTTACCAAATACAAGTGTAAAAGGACTATCACTTCGTGGCTAAAGTCCCTGAACTACGAGGAAACCGAGAATCTTCTCCTTGTGCCCTCGTAGGTCCCCTCATTCCTTGTTGTGTTTTCCGTGGTTGGGTATATGAGTGGTTTCTTTTTGTGAACACACACACATTCACACACTCTCATATGAACAAACACTCACACACACACACACGCACATACACACACACACACACACACACAAACACACACACTTAATTGTAATTTGTAATGTCTACTAGTCTTACCCATGTAAACTTAAATGTCACTGCTCCATCCATCATACATTTCACCATCCAGAGTCTGGAGCGACTGGTAATCTGTAATACAGGTCATCCTAGTACAGATGCCAGTCTCCCACACAGATTATATTTATATTTATGTGAACTGTATTTGCTGTTTTTTTTTCTTTTTTTTTGAATTTTTTATTAATTGTAAACTGTGTGTGAGAGAAACAATAAATTATTATTATTATTATTATTATTATTATTATTAATAAGTCGCCATAGTGTGAGTCACCATGCTGCTTTGCTGCATTGTCTGAATTCGCTATGAGTTTAGTGACCATCACTCTCATGTTTTCCATTAGACAGAGTAGAGTCACTTTGGCAGGCTCAAACATAAATAAAAAAGAATGAGTTCGGTTCTCACGCCGCCGTATTGAGTCTTTGTAATGGCTTAGCTATTTTAAATCCATTGCTTTCAAATTCAAAATTGTTGTCATTAGTAAAACGTGGTACACATCTCAACACACACAAACTTTGACTATTTTGCACTGTAGAACTATTTCCGTGCTAGAAAAACAAATTCACACGTATTATACGTATAAACACCTTAACCCATACAAGACGCATTCAAGCAAACAAATATTTACACAAAACAGAATCGAGCCCGCAATATCCGGCATAGAAGTCTAATGCACATTGCGGCTCAGTAGTCACAAAAACTTTATAAACCCATCAATATATAATACAAAATTTTAACAAAAGGAAAACAACTTCAAGTACTGGACCGAAATTGAAATGGAACTACAAGGGAAGTACCAGGGTTTAAAAAAAAAGAATCTTCAAAATCGGTCCACCCAGTCGAAAACAGTCGAAACGACATATCGACTAAACTTTATAATGATGAAGACACTAAAAACTAATAATATTAATAACCTAACACATCCAACTCTGGCGCCAAACTAGGCAAAGTCTGTACTATCGTAACTACACTCCTGTTAAACATATTTAAAATGTTTTTAAACACACAATAATTATAAAAAAAATTACACCCTACGCAGAGAACAAAATGATCATGCTTATCGCACAATGATCAGTCCCGGGTTTGAATGGAACCCCAGACCTCCGACTCAACAGTTAAGGTCAGTTACCCCTAGTCAAAAAGAACAAAATAATTAGTTCTGTACTGAAAACATGAATATGGTGTAAGGTTAAAATATAAGGAGTTACTAGCTTACTCACGCAACCTCGTTTGCGTCTCCTATTGCCCGTAGCTTGATAATTTTTCCCCGTTTTTGAAACATTTTCCATTGGTGCTCCGCTCCCATTAGTCTAAGCGTGATGATATATAGCCTATAGCCTTCCTCGATATAAGTAATATCCAACATTGAAAGAATCTTTCAAATCGGACCAGCGGTTCCTGAGATTAGCGCGTTCAAGCAAACAAACTCTTCAGCTTTATATATTAGTATACACCAATGACACAATATATTTCGTCAGTGGTATACACATATAGATTAATTGCATTTCTTATTAAATAAAGGAGATACCTCAGGTATACTCCTTCGGGTAGTACGGTGACGGTCGCTATCTCTGACGTCACCGCAGTAGAGTATATCGTGGACGTCGGTAGGAGATCGCATACTGTGATAAAAACGATTGTACTGCTTCTTAATTGTACAATACTTCATGAATGTGAAATTTGAATATCTATCTATATACGTGTGTTTGTCTCAATGTATTTGTTTTATAACCTACAGGTAATTTTTACGGTGAAGTCATATACTGTGTAGGTCAAAGCGTGAGTCAATATTTAACCACGGTTAGTCCTGAAGAAACCACAGGCATTTGAAAGAAATTCCTAGTATGTGAACACGTTGATTCCAGCACGTATTCATTTATACATATATATATTCTATAGAAATAACTTAAATTGACTGTTTGTAATATTAAAATAACCGCTTTTTACTAAATACATATGTATGTTTACACGTATACATGCATACCAGAATTTTTTTTTTGTCTGTCTTTTCGTCTGTCTGTTTGTTCCAGCTAATTTCGGGAACTGCTGGACCGATTTTGACGGGACTTTCACTCATAGGTAGCTGATAATCCAGGGAGTAACTTAGGCTACTTCTTTCTAGACTAACTTTGCCCCGCGGCGTTACTCGCGGTACAACAATAACCGCGTGTAACACCGCGGGGTTCAGCTAGTTATAAATATCTATGGTCCGGATGTGTTAATAACAGCAGTTCCCGGATCCCTCCCGTCCCAGGCGCAGAGTTGGCACACCGTGTGGTTTTAGTCGGTTCGATTCCGACACACCGCCCCACCGCAAACCCCGGCGGGGTGACGGCCCGAGGGGGTATCCACACGTTAAAAAAAAAAAGTTATAAATATCTATGTACAATGAAGACAAAAATAAACTATCACCAGAATTATGACCAGAATTGCGAATCTATTATACTCATTCATTAAAATCGGTTCAGTAGCTTAGGCGCTACGGTGAAACATACATACATAGACTGCCAAAAATAAAAGGTATTTTTTCCATTTGGTGTTGTCTTAGCCGGGAAAAAAAACCTTTATCAGCCGCCCGTCTTACCTAATTTGGAATTAGACGGCCATATTACGAGTTGTGTCTAGTAATATTATTATTATTAATCTGGGGGCACGGTCGTGCCCCCGCCAAGACGGGCCAAGTGAAGCGCACTACCTACTTTTTCTCGAAGTGTTTCGTCGTTTTTTTTAAATCTCATAACTTTGGTTTCCTTTATACCAGATAGTTCAAATTCTTAGAATATAATGTCAATATTAGAATAATTAAACATACAAAGTTTCAACTGCATAAGTTTGATACTTTAGATTTCATTGATATCCAAAATACACCGATTTTGTCACGGACACACTGATGATTATCAAAACTGTTAGGGTACTTCCTGAAGTGCTAGAAAGTAAAAATTTGGTGTGTAAACTAAGTTTAGTATTCAAACAACAAAAAAATTCATAAACCTTTTACATTTTACTTTTGCCCCCCAATCCCCAAAATTAGGGGGGTGAAGTTTGTATGAGACTTTTATTCATTTTTATGCTAAGGTTTTATTTTTGGTATACGGATATTTTCGAACGAAGAAAGAAGATGTACAAGAAATACACCCGCAAAAAAGAAAAAAAAAATTTAAAAAAATTCCTTAAGCAACTCACAAAAAGAAAATATGAAATCCTACCAAAATTATTTTCATGTAAAATGTCTCCAAGACGACTGCATATGGCTTACCCTGTAAAAAAGATATCAGATCTCATGTAGAGCCAAGCTTCTGAATCTACACGCCCTAACTCTACCAACCTTAACTTCACAAACTCTACATCTCAGTAAAAATTTATGGTTTGGCTTTTTTGTGTGAAAATCTTAATGTGAATAGGAATCTGCGGGATTGCTACCATGTACCTTTTTGTTTGTGAGTATCCGATATTTCGGCACTGTTGCAAGCGCCATGATCACGGAGTATCTGAAGATCTTGCGGGTGGGCTGTTATCGGCAGACATCAGTCTACCCTCTTTCGTAGTCTTTTATTACGATCGTCCCCGGTACCACAACCACTACACATCCGGTACACACATACACGGTAGCAATCCCGCAGATTCCTACTTTGATGTTACTGACCATGAAAGTTTAAAACAATATAATCTTAATGTGGTTCACAAAATCCATCTACTTACCAAGTTTCAACTTAATAGTTCTTATAGTTTCGGAAAAAGTGAAAATGACGAATCGGTTCCACTTTTTGCCTTTGGCACGAAACCCTAAAAAGGGAATATGGTCGAATTCCGACCACTAGGTAACCACTAATAATGATAAATCTATTAGTAAGAAACTTATATGAACTTTCAAATGTTCAATGCTTTCAAAACTCAAGACTATTGTAAAACAACGTAAATCAAAAACCTTTTTAATTCAATTAGCATTATACTCTTAAGAAACGAATAGTACAATGTTTATGGTTTATGACCATACCGCGCCTGATCCAGACTTTACACGTGGGAGGAAGGTCAACCACACACGTATATGGTCCTCGGCCTTACGCCAACATAAAACTAGTAATTTGTAAACAGATTATTTGTATGAAAATGAGTTATTTAGCAAATTACCGGTAGTGAAGAATAGATGCTAGACATGAAAAATATGAAAAATATTTAAACAGTAATTTTGATTGGTGAACTATTATCCATGTACGTTATTTAACCAAATTAAATACAGTTAAACCATCAACCAGGTTTTGGGGGGCAAATATGTAACTCAGTATTGTTTTATTGTTAATAAAAAAAAAAAAAACATTTATGAATGGTACACTCGCGGTGTATCATTCATAAACGTTATTTAATTTCAAGCCGTGGTTTTCTGTTAAGTATTTTAAACTTTAGTACGGTAAGTTTAATATTTAAAATAACACACTGTAGGTTTTTTATGTGTAATTTTTTTAAACCGACTTCAAAAATAGAAGGAGGTTTCTCAAGTCGACCGTATATATTTTTTCAAGTTAAATAACGCTTATGAATAAGGCCATTGACATCGTGGTCTCATGAAGGATACTCCAATATTTGTTAAATACTCTTTCAGGATAAATTCAAAAGATTATTGCACGATTTTTTATGTGGTTTTTATCAATAGATAGTGATTCTTGAGAAAGGTTTCGTATGTAATTCCTTACATTTTTAAGTACATCGGCTAAAATCTATACTAATATTATAAAGCTTAAGAGTTTGTTTGTTTGTTTGAACGCGCTAAGCTTTTTCAGTGTTGGATAGTACATATGTCGAGGAAGGTTATAGGCTATATATCATCAAGCTAAGCCCAATAGGAGTGGAGTACCAATGAAGAATGTTACATCAGTAGGGGAAAATTATCACGCTACGGGTAATAGAAGGCGCAAACGAGGTTGCGTGGGGCAGCTAGTATAACGATTTTTATTGAAGATGTTGGATAAAATTAAACCGCACAACTTCTCAGAGTTACATGGGCTATATAATATTTTCCGTAAAGAATCAGTGCGAAGCCGGAACGGGCCTAGTAATAACTATAAATAATGTTATTATTAAAAAACCACATTGTGTGATTACTTATTCTAAGATTCTGATTCAATCATCGCAAGGTTACGTGCAGAATTAACTTTAGTAATAACGTCATCAGCATTTCTGAAGCGAGTGTGTTTTCAGTGTTTAATCACGATCTAGTATCGTTTAATTTTCCATGGTCAAATGCATCTGTTGAGTTCTTGGGAAAAGAAGACCACATAAACACAAACCAAAGATGTATTTGTGACTTTAATTTTTTTTACTTTGTTTGAAAACGAAACTTTGGATGGTTTTTTTTGATGAATCAGCAATAAAAAGTTTATTTTTTTAAATAATAGCTAATTTTAATGCGTCTGTATTTTATATCATTATTAATTGTGTTCTTTATTGCTGATTATTTCTATGTCAGTGCCAAGTATGTAGAGACCTAAACGATTTCTAATCGTTAACGAAAATGCTTTAGTTAGTTTTAGAATTCATTTCTTTTATTTCCAAAATCACTTCTGATAATTCAGCTTCTTCAGATGTCTTACGCCGACAATTTTGTGTAAACGAAAGTTGTTGCACATATCTTCTTGCTTAGTAAATATTTTTCCATACAGCATAAACAGTTACAATATGCATCCAAATTCAAGCAAGTTTTTGACACAATATTGCAACGTATTATACCCATAGCAATTTTAACTCTATACGAGCAGTTACGCATGTAACACCGCGGAACTAGTATATTAATAACATTAAATAAAAAAATTAAAACACCCCTTACGTACCATCAGGTTATCAAGTAATTGTCATTTAACGATTATACTAGCACGCGTGAAGCATTTAATCGAGTAATCATACGCCGAAAATGCCTTACATCATTTGTAAAAGTGCCGATACTCTTAATTGCTGGACCGATATAAACCAAATTTATCCTTAGATCACCTGGTTTTCAAATGAAAAATGCCGCATTGAAATCGGTCCACCCTTATGAGAGCTACGATGCCACAGACTGACACACACAGAGATGGACAGACATCGACGTCAAACTTATAACACTCCCCCTTTTACACACAGACATAAAACAAAAGATCGTGTCCAAAATATTTGTATATAAATACATTGCTTCCATGTGAGTCTGCGCAAAATATGCATTCATAGAATTCTTCTCACGTATTATTATATAGTTTTTATAATACTCTTATTTAATGTACTACATTAAAACCAATTGACCTTTGAAACTAGACAATAGGTTTTTGCAGTCTTGTTAAACACGAATCAATTTAGCATTACAACAACTTATGCTAATTGTGTGAATTACATAAACTAACTAGCTGACCCGGCAAACTTCGTACCGCCATATTTACATATCTGTCTCAGCTTCCTGTTACCCCTTATTTTGTCTTGTACAAAAACCTTGTCCCAACAATAACGAACACATAAAAAAGAATTATTTAATTTGGTGCAGCTGATCGGAAGTTATGCGCATACATACATTTCGGCGATTCACTTATATATATATACTAGCTGTCCCGGCAAACGTCGTTTTGCCATAACTACTAATAAATTAAAAATTAATTAAATAAACATTGTCCAGCGGACAAAATAGTGAATCTAAACCATTCCCAGATCCCCTTGAACACACACAAAAAAATTCATCAAAATCGGTCCAGTCGTTTGAGAGTAGTTCAGTGACATACACACTCACAGAAGAATTATATGTATAAAGATAGATAGATATGTTAATACAGTCTGCGTTCCTAAATACATCAAAATAATAATGTGGTTCACAGACGTTCGAATTCATATGTGGTTTAAGTACCTATGTAAAAAGCGTTATCTTTAGCGATGCATAGTTTACTTGTTTATAATGCATACAGGAATAAACTATTTTATTTAAAACTAGCTTTTGCACGCGGCTTTGCTCACGCAGACTTTCGTCACCTGATTTACCCCCTCAGGGGTGGAATTTCGAAAATTGCTTTCTTACGTTATATAAAGAACCTACATGCAACATTTACTGATTCAGCGGTTTGGGCTATGCGTTGATTTCTGGGTATGTCAGTCATTTTCCTCTTTTATATATAGAAGATACTAATAATTAATAATAATAACTAATAATACTAAAATGTAATAATAAAAGAAGATAGAAAGTAATTAAAAATAAAATGGGACGATTGATCAAGACAAAAAATATTACCACTCGTTATTATGTGATAATCACATGATGTGGTGATAATGTCATCAATGTCATTTAATACTTATATTACTGGTGATGACATATAAAAATTAAAAAAAAAACGTGATGTACTACAATTACATATTTGTCGCGGAATTTAATATTGTTACTTATTGATATACCTATATTACTCATATGCAATGAAGTTACGTCCAAACGTTATTGACCTAGATGACCTGTACGAATATAAACACCGTTATTTTATTATTGAAGATTATGTCACTCAAATACACTACAACTATAATAATTCTCTGTTACTGTGTAAATAATATACAGATTATTTTAAAATCTAGAGTACGCTTGTGTGTCAGTATATTCTTGGTCGAGCTTCAAGGTCATTGCTATTTCCCATTACATTTGCATGATTTTTTTACCCGACTACGGCAAAGCCAAAGGAGGGTTATGATTTTGACAGCCTGTCAATGTATGTATGTATGTTCATTTGTTCCCTCCTAGCTCCTTAACTACTCATTAGATTTGGACAAATGAGGTATCGTTAGAAGTGTCTTGATTGTCCGCTGCTTAGAGGTTATATGACGTGTCACTAAATCGAATGTGGCGCCCTCTAGCCGATATAAAGTACTGTATTAAAAACTAAATTTGAGATAAATATGCCGTGTTTGGTATCATTGGAAAGGGCGTTACTTGTACATTTCCAATATATATATATATTATTAGCATTTGTTCGTGACTTTGTCCGTATTTATTCGATAAGTATGATATTTCTATGGTACCTATTTAAAATAAACTTTGCACAACAATAAGTATTAAAGAGGCACCAAAAAATTTTAAATAAAAAAAAGTATAAACTAAAACCCAACTACGACAAAAAACGACGCTTAAAAAGTATGAAACAAGTTTCAAAAGCCGTAGTCACGCGTTGTTAAAGTGTTATGGACTATGGTACATTACACTACATGGACTACGGCTTTTGAAACTTAGGAATGTTACATGTTTTTTTTGTGTTTTTTTACATCGATAGTACTTCTAGCAAACTAAGTAGCAAATATGTATAAACCTTACGTATAGTCTTGAAAAAGGTATAATAAAATCATATTAAAATGTAACCACACTCAAAAGAGGGCAAATATTTAAATTACAGAACAGAACATGAGGATAAAGTTAATGATAAATTAAATATAGATAATAAGAAAAGAAAAAAGAAATATATGTACACAGAAACAAGAAGAAAGAGGAATTAGAAGATTTTTGTAACGAAAGTTCTTTATGGAGCGTTGCGGAGAGGTAACCCATCCGGCAAAAAGCGTCCGTAACGTAAAATTTTTAAAGATAAATAAAAATAGCGTAATAGATTGAAAATTTTGCATAGCGCCATCTGTAAGTAGCATATATTATAATATTTTATGATAAGGAATTTCGTTCCTATCTTGTGTCCCATGACACCACACGAACTTTTTATAGGGAGGAGACGAGGAGTATAGCCATTTGCATGATTGTCTACCTATAAGTGAAACTCTTTGTTATGGGGAAATTTGATCCCTTAAACAGTGGATAGTTTTGGTGTTTCTGTGTGTAATTTGTATGTATGTATTTACAAAAAAAGGAATAAATGTATTTATATCATTGGCTTGTAGCTCTATTCAGCTTAAGACTAGATGGCGTTGTGTGTCGGACATCCAAAATTTTTATGATAAATAAATAAATATTTATATTATTTTCATTTATATTTATTAATCTATTTATTAATCTGGCTGCCTATTTATTTTTACTTGTTTAATTATATAACATGTTTGTTTATTAGTTTGCTATTTACTAACATCGCTTTTGTCTTTTCAAAAGACAAGCATAAACGAAGTTCATAATATTTTTATTACTCACTGATAACGTCATAGGCATCACACGTTTAGGTATAACGTATTTTTAAATGTTCACCTTGCACTAGCTACGACGGATAGAATAGTGTAGGTTCAAATGTATAGAAGTTATTCAAATAATTTATTCGTATGTTCTTATATAATATCTCACTTGTACTGTTATAGTATATAGTTCTATAAATAGTACGTATGTATTTACAAAAAAAAGCATATGTGTATTTCTATCAGTTGTCTAGTACCCATAACACAAGCTCTGCTTAGCTTCGGACTAGATGGCGTTGTGTTTTAGATGTCCGAAAATATTTATTTATTCCTTGATAATATAGACCAGACCTTAGACCTTAAAAAATATCTTAAGGTCTGAGACCTTAAGATATTTTTTAACATTATTTATTTATTTTATTTATTTATTTTTCCTGACCAATTTTGCCCTATGACGTTATCAAAGGTGACTGTTTTTTTTTTAATTATTCACTTCTAAAATCTAGCATTCACAGAAATAATAGTTTCTTAGTGTAAAAAATCTACCTGAAAATTTTGAAATTATGGTTTCCCAAGTGCTAACAATCGAGAGTTTTAATTTTAATAGTGTTTTTAATGCAGACAATCATTAAGCCAAACAGGACGCAGGACGAAAATATATTTAAGGAATCCTTAATTCTGAAAATACTAACATGTTATTGAATACGTTATACTTAAAATATTTTTTGTAGAAGCTGGAGCAGAAAAAAACGTAGGAACTTATGAAAAACTGTTGTTTGAAATAATAAAAAAATAACCTAAGTTACTTCTCAGATAAATTGAATCGTGTTTAACAAGACAGCAAAAACCTATTGTCTCGTTTCAAAGGTCAATGCTGGTTTTAATGTAGTACATTAAATAAGAGCATTATAAAAAAACTATATAATAATACGTGAGAAGAATTCTATAATGCATATTTTGAACAGACTCACATGGAAGCAATGTATTTATATACAAACTAGACGAACCCCGCGGTGTTATCCGCGTTTATTGTTGTACCCGCGGGTAATGCTGCGGGACGAAGCTAGTATACAAAAAAAAGCCTGAGTTGCTCCTCAGATCATTAGCTATCTGCCAGTGAAAGTCCTGTCAAAATCGGTCCAGCCGTTCAAGAGATTATCCGGAACAAACAGACAGACAGCAAAAAAAATTAAAAATATTAGTTTGTTACATGTATAAATATGTATTTATTCAAAAGCGGTTATTTTAACATTACAAAAAGACACTCCAAGTTTATTTATTTATATATATATAAATATATACAGTATTTCAATTTAAAAAAATATATAAAAACAAACTTATTTTTTAAATGATGCCATACTCACTTGTAGTCTTTACTCTGCTCATCATAATATTTGACCAAAAATATGCCACTGCCGTCTTCTTTCACTAATTTTCTATAAGAAATTAGAATTGAGTAATACTGTTTATTACTGGCATGATACATTTTTAATGGCTCCTGCAAATATATATACAATTTCCCATGAACACTGTTGAGTTCTAAGGGCCGTGATCCACTTATTATATTCCGATTGCCGTCTAATACTTTTATATGATTGATATTCAAGTCCTTGGCATCTAATTCGATCACTCTCACATTAGGTGCGTTTGCTATTACAGTTATTTTTATTTCACAGTCAAAATAGGATTGACCACCGTTTATATAGGGGTAAATATTCAGTTCGTATTGTAATGGATACACTGTGTAGTTCAAACATTCTTCTTCCATCACAAGATCGATCGCATTTGTAAACGAAAACAAACTTAAAACTAAAACAGAATAAATAAATGTGCACGCCATTTTTGTATCATTCGCCAACACATTAAAATTTTCGGAAATCGAATTCAGTTTTTAAATTTCGCGCCAACTTCTGTTCGAAAACGTCTGAACACATCGCGCGCGTTAACACGTCTAATCGTACTGGTTGTTACTCTTCATAGGTCGACGCTTGGCGCCAGATTTATAATCCAGTATAACATGATCCACAGTTTATTTTGTATACTATGTATTTAAAGGTATTAGAGAGGAATATGATTAATTTCACAGATCAGTATCAACTGGATATATTTATATTTCGGCTGTGAATATTATTGTATATGTATACATTACGTCTTGTCATTGACTGTTTTTTTTTTTGCAATTCTTTGATCAATGTTATTCATTTTTTTAGGATTAATAATTTGTGTACTTTTTAATGTGACAGTTTCAATAAAAGGTTCTAAAGAATTCAGTCGACATTAGGTACTTTATTACTAAAAGTATAAAAATTTATTTCTTTAACCTATTTCACTAATTTAAATCCCACGCAGTAATAACATAACATGTAGTTATATTACATGTAACAATGCTTTAGTAACGGTAACGCACGGGACAATTGTTAGAAAGGAAGCGTGGGATGAATCGTCTACTTACACTGCTTGTCACCCACAACAGCTTGTAAATGCATCACTCTGACAATTAGTAATGCATTCACCAGATATGTTGTAATAAAAGTAGCACACAAAATTTGGAATTAGAGTTTTAAAATACCACAGACAGTTTTTTTTTAATTTTATCGATATCGTCAAAAATACTCAAAGGAGGTACTTACATAATATATAATTAAATAAAAGTTGTAACACTGTAGGTAGTACCTCGATTTTCTATACCTATTACACTAAAAAAATAAGTAAAAGGCCTGTATTCACTTTGATTAGTGCGAGTGCAGGTGTGAAGTGCAGATCGATGATTGGTAGAATATATGAGTGGACAGAGAATTCGCGGTCCACACGTATTTTCTACAAATGATTCTGATGCCTGCCCGTGTCTTTGTAGTTATATTTATACAGGATTTAACTGGGGGACTAACTTATTAGTTATATCTTTTACTAGCTGACCCTCGCAACCTCGTTTGCATCTTCTATTGCCCGTAGCGTAAAAAAAAAATCCTCGTTTTTGAAACATTTTTCATTGGTGCTTCGCTTCTATTGGCCTCAGCGTGATGATGTTATAGCCTATAACCTTCCTTACATCGGTAGGTCGACCGGTGCCAGTTGAAAATCAGGGCTGAGCACTTGGTGTCAGCATTTACCTGAACTGGACACCCTTTTGGCCGCATCTTCGAGACACATAATAAGTATAATTTTCACATCTTTAAAAACGATTTTTTTTGTCTGTTTAATTTATTTATGTTATTTTCTCTTTTCTGTCCCTAGTGTTAAGTTTCTTGTTTATTTTATTTTTGTAATAGTTTTTTATCTCTCGGCGGGGGGCCAAATAAACGATTATTCTATTCTATTCTATTTCTTGATAAATGGGCCATCTAACATTGAAAGATTTTTTAAAAGCGGACCAGCGGTTCCTGAGATTAGCTCGTTCAACAAACAAACTCTTCAGCTTTATAATATTAGTATAGATTACAAATAAGCCTTTACTCGCAGCTCCGCCCGCGTGTGGCATACACGCATACGGTTATCGCAGTAAAAAGTAGCCTAGTCCTACCTCAAGAGTCTAAGCATCTGCATACCAAATTTCATTGAAAGTTAGTATGAATTATAATAATGTAATAACAAATGTAATATAGTGTTTGTTACTTACATTATATTTAAGCGATAAACTGGTCGCAATTAATTTATACCCGACTTTGGAAGCAACCAAGGATAAAATAATTATTATGATAAAAACTACATTGCATATATAATAAAGCTAATTGCCATGATACTGTAACTGATGTCATTCAAGTTTTAGGCTAAGAGAGTTAAAAATGTGTGTTGTATTTATTGTATGAGAGACCATCTGATTTTAGGTTCTGATCTGCCAGAAATCTGCCTGACTTGAACTGAGCCGACCTTTGGGGTAGGTTTTAGTGGTAATAGCATATACCCTTGGGGTAATTGTCAAAGAGCCAGATATCAGAAGGAATTTTTTTAGTCCGTCAACATGAAAAAAGCGCTAACGAGCAGTAGAAACATCTAGAACTTAACAGTTATAATTGACAACAGATTTCCCACGCCTCTGAATTACAAGAATGTGGTTTTTACTCGGTGACGTAATAAAAAATAATAAATATTTCTGACATCTAACACACAAAGGCCATCAAGTCCCAAGATAAGCAGACCTTGTGTTATGGGTACTAGAGTACTGACATAAGAGGAGTAAATCAGAGGAGTTGCTGAACACTAGTTTTCTGTGAGCCGGATTACATATAAAGTAAAACAATTTTATAATTTTGTTGCATCGTTGGTCTCAGGTTCGATTCCCGGGTCATACCAAATGTTCGTATGATCTACAAATATTTGTTTCGGAGTTTGGGTATCTTCTATGTATAATATGTATGTATGTACAAAAAAAGTATTTGTATCAGTTGTCTAGTACCCATAACACAAGCTCTGCTTAGCTTGGGACTAGATTGCGTTTTGTGTAAGATATCCGAAATATTTTATTTTATTATTTCAAACGGGAAAACCAATAGATGCGGGCAGCACAGAACCTGCAGTGAACGTCTTACGGTTAAGATGACAATGACGATGATATTGTACCTACCGTGTTATTAACTGGAATGGTATTTCGACACTCAGACCTAGCAAATAAGTAGATACATTAGAATTCTTAAACTGATATATTTTCTTTGATAAGATGTAAGTGACCTCTCTTGGTTGGATTGATCATGATACCCAAATAATATTCTAACAATATTAGTAAAATTCCAAGTAGAATTATTACTTTCATTGAAACTTTTAAGTCATAATTTTAATGTTGTTGTATGTTGAACTAGCGGGCTGGGTTTCCGCAACTCGACGACTTTGTTGCGCTTATTTTGCGTGGTGTTTTGGCAGTATTCGTGCTAACGCAGTTCCTCCAGGAAGCCTAGCAGACCATTTGCGTTGCCGACGACTTCTTGGAGTGACCTCGGCGACCCGAGGTGTCTTACCTGGTATTCTGCCACCCCAGGACATGCCAAGATGACATGGGCGACTGTTTTATCTTCCTCCATCCATGCTCTGCTTAGAGAACTGTATGTTACACCTATAGTAAAAAGATCTGTGTTTAGTAGTGCATGACCAGTTATTGCTCCGATCAGAAATCGAAGCGGCATCTTGAGTTATTTCAGCTTCCGTGACAATCCGGGCTTGCAGGGCCACAAATATATATATTTTATAGTTATTGTATGTTTGTCCTACTACATCAAATAGCATCATTTCATTTCATTATTCCCTAGATAGGCAATTTTCTCTATAGCAAGTTATATGTTAATACTAGCTGAATCCGCGGTGTTACCCACGGCTATTATCGTACCGCGAGTAACGCCGCGGGACAAAGCTAGTCTAAAAAAAGTAGCCTAAGTTACTCCATAGATCATCGACTATCTGCCTGTGAAAGTCTCGAAAAAATCGGTCCAGCCGTTCCAGAGATTACCTGAACAAACAGACAGACTGACAAAAAATGACAAAAAAAAAGTTTCTTCGGTACATGTACCGTATATAAATACATAATAAGATGCATTTATTTAAAAGCGGTTATTTTAATATTACAAACAGACACTCGAATTTCATTTATTTCTATAGATGTATTTTTTTTTGTGGATTCTTATTTAACTCTGTAATACGGTGTGCAAATAAAGAGTTTTCTATTCTATTTTATTCTATTCTATAGATAATTGTTTAGTACCTACTGATTTTAACTAAAAAAAAATTGAAAAAAAAATATTTTTTCATATTGTTTGTAGTTTTGATAATAATAATATCGGTGTCACTACTACCACTATTATGTTCAAATGAATATATATTTATATAGCTTCAGCTAGATTTTTAATGAACAAAAAAACCATTAAAAATGGCAAAACGTCATCAACATTGTACCGCTTGGTAAAGCAAACTAACTAACCTTTTACACCGCCCTTAATTGAGGCTTCAGTGACCCAAATGAGTGTTCATCAAACACTGTACTCGATGGGGCTACACATTACGAAGGGTCAATATTGACAGGCTTATGTCAACTGGGATTTGCTAATCACGGTATAAAAAAATATAAAAAAGTCACGTAGGTTAGATCGTATGAAAGTGGAGAGGGTTTAATGTTTAAAAAATATTTCTAAATAAGCTTAATAATAATAACAAGAAAAGTAAAAAAATGTACGTAGCCTATGTCACCGAATCATTATTGCAAATATGTTTGACACCTCTTTTGTTAAAATTGATTTAGTACATTTGCTTGTGGAATGTTCAATAAGTCTTCGTTGTCATGAACGCAACAACCCATAACGTCTCACTGCTAGGCTCGGGTCTCCTCACAGGAGAGGGTTAAGGCCATAGGTCTACACGCTGGCCAAGTGCGGGTTAGATACTGGCAAGACAACGTTGTGTCTATGTAATCTTGCCGTTGGATGGCCCAAAGGCCTCCAACTAAGTTTCACGACTGTTATCCTACGATAACAACCGGGACCGAATGCTTAACGTGGCCTCCGAATCACGGAGACGCTCATGGTATCATGCCACCAGCGGTCACCCATCCAAGTACTGACCTTGAATCAAAAAGACTCGCCCGTAACCTCATTACACTAAAAATGGACAATCTCAGGAAGGTTATAGGTATTCTGACAGGGCATTGTCCCCTAAACAAGTACCTATTCACTATAGACACAACAGACAGCCCTCTGTGCAGGGGATGCATGGAGGCAGAAGAAACGCCGCAGCACGTTCTCACAGAATGTCGAAGTGAGGCAGATCGACGGGTGGCATCCTCCAATCAACATCACTCCCGGAAGCATGTAGTGACCTGAAAAGGCTGCTGAGCTTCTGAGATCATCTAGGACGGTGGGAGTAGGAAGATGACAAACTCACGTACAATGACAAGAGGCTAAGTGCGGAAATGGCCCGGTAAAACAAAAAAGTGATTTGTCTCAAGTTTTCCTTCATTTTTGGCTGTGCTGTTTTTCTGCAGGGTAAATAACATATTCTACTCTAAATTTTAAAATTTGAAATATTAATACTATACTACATTTACGATAGAAATACTGAAGTCTATAAGGATAGTTCTCGCAGAGATAAGCAGGAACGTATTCAGCGGCTGCATGCAATTTGCTCATTTGATATCCATCAACAGTATATGATAGATAAAGATAGATCATCCGTGGGAGAGCCACGCTTCGACATGAATGGGTCGGGCCGGCTCTACCGGAGTGATACCACGGCTCACAGAAAACCAGTATGAAATAGTGCTTGCGCTGTGTTTTATGGAGTGATCCCTCCCCCTATCTCCCCTCCCTATCCCCAAAGGTCGGCAACGCACTTGTGACGCCTCTGGTGTTTGCAGGTTTCCATAGGCGGCGGTAATCGCTTACCATCAGGATCGCCTGATGGTAAGCGATTATATGGAATAGATATGGAATGGATATTATGGAATAGGCGGGCAAACGAGCAGACGTATCGACGTCTGCTCGTTTGCCCGCCTATTCCATAATATTATAGGTGATACTTCGTATTTTGAAGCCGTTGCAACACGGATTGATTCATTTTCAACAGCAACAAGTTTTTACCACAATTTCAAACCAAAATATAAAGATAATACCCATAAACACTTAAGAAGTTATAATCTTGTACATTGTAAAATTTCATATTAAATCAAAGTCCATTATAAATTTATGTGTGCGAGTGCCCCAAATGCTTAACGCAAGAGAGATCGATTATGGCGAAGGAAGTTATGATGGAACTAATCCATCCGTTTGGCAGTTGGCCAATAAAGAAATTGTGAAATGTTATTGTTGTAGTAATGTGGTTAGTGGTCGGAACATAATAGATAGTACACTCGACAGCAACGAAAATGGGTCACACTAAGATTTCAGCAAATTATAGTGATGGTTTGGTGAACTAAATTATGTTGTATGTGCAATTAAATATTAATGCAATGAAAGCAAAAACCGTTTAGCTGTTGTAAATGCTCACCGCAATAAAAAAGAAACCGTATCGTAGAAGAAACTTTGTGTATAGCACGTACAGTATTCAAAATCTTATGACCGTTCTTATGATGTTATAGACTAAAGACTAAGTCCCTCTCAGCCAAAAACCCGTTTGGTTTAAGCGAAAGAATATGTCTTGTATCTGTATGTAGATAACGTTTTGAACAATAAAAAAAAAATAGTCTATAGAAGTAGCAGAAAGGACAGAAAAAAAGGCATTGCGTATTTTTAGAAAAGACTGATTGAAGAAGTGAAAAATTAATGTAATTTTAATTTACGAGAAATTGTTTGACAAATAAACACATCACTCTATTTCAATAAGCTAACTTTTTAAATTCACATGATTTGGGCATTAATACACTTGCGTGACCCGTATGAATTATCCTCAAGTGAATTGCCATAAATTAAAATTATATTTGATAATTTAAATTTAAGTTTTTAAATTTCATTACTTTTTAATAAAAAATAAATATATATTTGCATTGTCATCAGAACACAGGTATTTAAAAATGTCAGCTCAATCGGAAATTGGGAAGTGGGTGAAATTTAGGTTGTAAGGTTTGATTACAGACAAACATCGGGACAGGTGAAGCTAAATATAAGCTTGTAATAATAATAATAACTTTACTTTTTTATTCTTAAAGCTTACTTAAAGGTTTGACCTGATCACTCTTAAGATCTTAAAAGAACTGCCAAGGAAATCCGTTACATTCCTAGCTATTTATTTAACGGTATCTTT
This sequence comes from Spilosoma lubricipeda, assembly GCA_905220595.1. NCBI lineage: Eukaryota > Metazoa > Arthropoda > Insecta > Lepidoptera > Erebidae > Spilosoma > Spilosoma lubricipeda. The sequence goes on along the minus strand of HG992282.1, from coordinate 19,354,625 downwards.
AGGACTTCCTGTGTTCCTGACCTATGGATGGTATTTCACATAGTTTTGATTCACAAGCCAGGCAAACCTGCACATGAGGTCTCATCGTATCGACCAATTAGCCTCACACCTGTTTTATCAAAACCAGATTAAACGTGTTCATGAATGAGTGTGAACTCTTTCCAACACAATTCAACTGTCGAACAGGTCCGCTGCTTGTGCCACGCAATACGTCAGGGATTTGAAAATAGTGAGTAAACATCTGCAGATTTTCTGGATGTACAACAAGCCTTTGATCGTGTCTAGCACAAGGGCATGCTACGCAAAATAAAGAAAAAACTTTCTTATTCTGTCTTCCCAATCATGGCCTCTAACTTAAAAGACTGAAAATTCCAAGTAATGCATGGAGATGCACGATCCACTCTACGCTCTGTTGAGGATGGAGTACAACAGGGATCTGTACTCGGACAGTCTTATATAACATCTACACACATGATCTCCCAACTTCAATAGATGTTATTGTAGCGTCTTATGCAGATGATGTTGCTTACCTGGCCAAAGCCAAAGATCCAGTGTCTGCTAGTAATAAACTCCAACTCCAACTCACACTCTTAGAAACACTCGCACAAGTAAACAACTCGCAGTTGTGCAAGGCGCAGCTAGTCTAAAATAAAAGTTATTCGTTTTATCATCAGTTATCTGCCAGTGAAAGTCCCGTCAAAATCGGTCTAACAGCTCCAGAGAAAAAAAACAGACAGACCAAAATTTTAAAACTTGCTTGTTATGAAAATACCTACCGAATATGCTCACATGTGCATTTAATCAAAACTGTTAGTTTTAAATTAATTACTAACAGACACTTCCTTTTTTTGTTGTTAAAGATAAATCTAAATGCAAGTTTTCTTTACTTCATTGGTTTTAATCTTTATTTCAACTAATGTTTTATATTTTTAGCATTTTGGACTTTGCTGACCTATTATAAAAATAATTAAAAGGTACAATAAAATACTTTATTCGAATCGTAACATAATTATAAATATTTATTCCATACTGTCAAATCATTATAAAAACTTATGATCTTAAGTTTTAACATACTAAAAATATATATCATTTGAAAAATATAGTTTTAAAAATATTAAATTAAACTAAATTTACAAAAGAAAACAAATACTTCGATTTAAATACATACATTTAACTATTCAAATACATATTTAATCTAATATATACAAAAACTTGTACATACAGTAAAAAACGTAGTATATTATAATAAGCATACACATATATAATAAAAATATCCAGAAACTTAAAGTATTTATTAAGTAACTATTTATCGTACAAATTATTGAAATCACAGTGGAGTTGAATCTCTTCTTAAGCTCTCATAAGAGTAAAATATCTAGCGGATAAAATGAATTAAATGAAAAATATATTAAAAACAAATACATATTATTTATAAAATTTAAAAAGAACGACGGCGATAATGAAAAGCTAATTGAAAAATATCATAAAATTACGATATTTTAATGATTTCCTAGTGTGTAATGGCAAATTTTTAAAATTGAAGAATTTTATTAAATACACTGTTTAGCTATTAAAATATTAATACCTCATAAAGAAAATAGCTACACTAATAATTATCATGAAAATAGAAGGGATTGCTGTATTCGAGTTGTTTTTAAGTTTTGACAAAATAGCTGATTCGTGAGTATCGGCCCAAGCCTTCGATGCCCTGGCGGTTTGTAATGAGCTCCTCGCAGCAGTTCTAGCTGCATCTGTGCATGCTGTGCAACTTGACAAGAAAGCTTCAAACTGCGAAAGAAATAATTCAAAGTATTTACCAAAAAAATCGATTGATATGCACATGTCTCATGACCATGAACCAATAGGTACCTATTGTGAGAACTACGTAGCCTCAATGATAACTCATAGATATAGTCGTTTTTATTATTCATATAATCCTAATACGAATTGAATAAAAATAAATACAGTTAATGAAATACTAATATTTTCACAATAACAATTTCATGTTCCAACGGTTAATTTATTTTCGGCTTTTATGAGTTCACCTACCATACTTATATTCGTACTTCTCTTATGTCTTACGATACGTTTTAGTGATCTTTAAAATCTAATTCGAATAAAAGACTTATTTATTAGAATAATATTTCATAAAAATAACGTAATTTTATTTTTATAGCTCAGCTCAGCTCAGCTAGAATGGAATTATTTTCTGCTAAAACAGCATTATGCAATAAAAGATTATTGTCATCACAAAATTATCCTTTATGATGCTTATGTTTGAATCAAAGTAAATTAATTTGTATGTCAAGTATACTGTGCAATTTTTGTATTATATCTTCACACTTTTTGGTCTGCTCGTCTAATATGAAACCAAAAAAATAGATCAAGAAAACTTTTTTCTCTTATAGTTAGCATACGACGTTAAATCAATGTGACTTTACGTCGTATGCTAACTTAGTAGACTTAGTGCCAACCGCTGTTGAAACATTAAACGTTTCCTATTTATTCAAGAGAAATTAATATTTTTAAGAGATAATACAGTTCGCAAATTTCCTAGAATCCGGTTCAAATAAGTGTGTGAATTACTTACTTCGCCGAACTCGCTTTCAGTCCGAAGATTAGATGCAACAGTACTTAAAACTGAATCCATAGTCGTGTATCTAGAAAAAAAATAGTTTAATTGATATATGCAATGAAATTAATAACAAATGCTAATGTTTGTTATTGTTAATACTAACATGGAAGTCCATGAAGCGTAATCCGATTTCAGTAGATCCATGACAAGGGCCAAATTACTATGGTTACTGAGCACACTTGTTAATGGTGTTGTTAGATCTTGGGTCCTAACTGGGCTGTTCTCTTCCGTCATTGATACTAGGTACCTGAAAATATTATAGAGCATGAGAATCTAGACCAGTTACTAATACACACGCAATCACTATATTTTTTTAGAGGTCACTGAAAGCCAATAGGTGACACGCGGTAGTGTTTGAAGTTTTATTTGTACTAGAAATAGAGAAGTAAGTAAAATGTAGATTTGAATTTAAATATAAAAATTTAAAAATCCTTATAATCAAATATGTTTCCATTTTAGTATCAGAATTAGTAGAATTATATATGATAATTGATTTGGAAATATTATAGCAAACCTCCTCAGTCTTTCTTCATTTGTAGTATGACCCAAAACATCTAAAATGATCCAAATTTCATTTGCTAAATTTGTACTCCTTGCGCGGTTCCATAAAAAGTCGTAGTCTTCACCAGTACCATAGCGAAGCCCAGTTGAGTAGACCACTGAACGTAGACTTGGGGAGACTCTAAAACATATTTTAAAATAAGTATAAGAAAAAAAAGAAAGCTGTTAGTTACTCATATGTTTCTTCTGTATATAGTTACCGTTTTAGGGATCAATTATAAAATATAATAAAAAATACTTACTCTGTACCATTTACTCTCAGTGCTCTGAACAAAGCTACAGCTTGGGATACGCATCCACTGTGACCTAACTTGCAAGCAAGCTCCAAGATTTGTTGACGATTTCTCAAATCTTCGAAAGAATCAGTCGGTCTTTCTACGTAACCAAATCTGTTAATATAGCTACTCAAAAAACTCAAAATGTAACTCTGTAAAGAAAAAAATAAATTTCTTACTACTTACTTTATTAACCTCCCTTTATTTTGTTTAGAATTGAAAATACTGACCTCAACTTGAGGTAACACACCATTATTACCCATGTAACTATTCCTTAATTTCGTGAAGCCTCTTAAAGCGGCTAGCCACACTGAATATTCGTCTTCTTCGGACAAGAATTCTAGTACATTATGAAGAAGTGAGAAATCCACTTCATCGCCATACAGAAAAGCAAATAGGTCGTTAACAATCTGAAATTAATATTGAGGAAGTTAATTTTAAGTTTATCTATGAATGACAATAATAGGATACTGCAAGAAAAACAAAAAAACACCTTAGCTCGATTTAAATGGTGTATATTAGTGCGTTGCTGTCCTTTCAAGAGTGATGCAATTAGTTCCCAAGAGCGTTGGTCGTAATTCACTTTATAAAATCCTAAAAAAGTAAAATTAATTATGATTTATCTACAAATTTTGTGTTTTTTTCCATCACTGCAAAATATTTTGTAATGACTTACCTGACTCTTGTACGTTGAATATAACCCAAGTTTGACTCACATTGGCAATAGTAAATTCATATGATTGATCATTCATTATGAACATAGGCTTTGTGTTATTAAAGTTAGGCAATAATCCGGTTGTGTAGGTGATTGGGATTTTATAGGTTTCATTTGACGAGTGTGAGGCATTTATGTAAAACCGTTTCTGAAATACGTATAAATTACAGTAAAGTTAAAAAAGATAAACTCATAAGAAATGATTTTAACTTCTAAGAATTTAGCTTATGCGTACCTGAGTTAAAGTAACCGTATCAGTGTTATAGTTAATATTGACATGAATTATAGGATGACCGGCTTGGGAAATCCAAGAACCCATTACGTCAGCTACAGTAGCGTTAGGGTATGAACTGAGTGAATTTTGTGTGGTCACTGCGTAGTCTAAAGCAGCATAGAGTAAATTTGGGTATCCTGATCCTAAAGCACTGCAGTAAAACAATACAATATTTAGAAAGTTACATCAAAGTACAACCACCTTAAAATTAAGAACACAAGCCAATGACGATATTTAATGCTGAGAATTATTCATAATATCACAATATAAGTGGCCATTTGTCAATCTATATTAAGACAACTTTTTTATCCAATTATTGGATTTCCCACTAAATAGAAGAGTTTCCTTTCGAATTATTAATTTATCTTACAATAAATCAAATCTTAGTAAAATAACTTACTTGTTGGTTAAGTAAGTACGGAGACCAAGCTTAAAAGCGTCATCCCCAATGAGATAGTGGATCATTCTAATGACAGAGCCACCTTTTTGGTAAGTAATACTTCCAAAATGACCACTGATTTCAGCAGGAGAATTGACTTCCTCATTAGTAAGTGCTGCTGCAGAGGGATTGTCGTCTGCGGCATAAGCAGTGTACGCAGAGCTAGTAACCAGCAAGTTGGCGGAACCAAGTTCTGGTTCAATCTGTAAATTTAATATAACCCACTCATAATTATATATTTTGTTTATAATTGTATTAAATTTGACGTACATGAGAATTATTTTAAGTATTTCAAAAATATTATGTTTTTTTCACTTACCAAAGCAGTTATGTAGTCCTGGAAGTAATTGGCGAATCCTTCATTTAACCATGTATTACTCCACCAATGGCAAGTAACAAGATTTCCGAACCACATATGAGCTGTTTCGTGAGCTAAAATTTGTGCGATTCTGTACCTAAAGTAGGGCGCTGTCTCTTCTGGATCGGTAAGAAGCAAGGCTTCCCTAAAATGAATAGATAATTAAAGTGATTCACTAAGACTAACAACAGCTCAGAACCAACGACTTAACGTACTTTCCATGGCATGGGTTGAAACTATAAACTTTCAAACTCTAGGTTTTTATTATTAATTTGTTAGGCAAAAACTAAATAACACTTTTTGATCTGATTCGGGAATCGTTACCGAACCTTTGTAAGTTCCTCTTCATTGATAGTAGCTATTAAATTATGTAATACGCAGTATATAGAATATAATCATAATTTAATATTCTAGACGAACACATGTAAAGAAACACGCTCTTTTTATTTGCATTGTATGTTTGAGATTACCTGTATTTTACGAGACCCCAATTTTCCATGGCACCAGCTCTAAAATCAGGAATCGCCACATGATCCAATTTCAAATTTTCATTTGTAGAGTAGTAGTCAATACCAAAATAGTTTCCAAGTTCTTCCACGACCTTTATGCCAAAGTCAAAAGCGTATAAAGACTGATTTTTAGCTTCTGGTCTTGAGTAGATACCAAATTCTTGAGTCCCATTTCTATACTGACCAGCTTCAAATTCTGAGACTAGGAAAGCCACCAAATATGTGGGCATCCTCGGAGTAGGGTAAAAGGTTTCCCTGACGTAACCATTGCCTCTAAAAATTAAATAAAAATGAATCACCAATCTTGAAAATGTAATCGTTTTCATAATGAATGTTATTATTTAATATGAAATTTAAGCCTGTGACTTTTATAATTTTGGCTTAGACAAACAAAAAGCAGATAGATCACCTGATTCTAAGTGGCTACCTCTGCCCATGGACATTATCATCTTCAAATTCATGAGTTCATTGTCAGTCTTTAAGGTTCTAATAAAAATTTACGCTCGTGAACAGAACAACAATTTGTTAGTCTATCAAAGTAGCTTGCAATTGAAGATGCCTATATGCAGCAGTTACAAAGTGAAGTTATATAATTTATCTTAATTATGAGAATGAAAATTTCGTCGCAGTAAACGAATGTGAAAGTTTACAATCGGTATAAGTTCGAAAAATTACAAGCACGACTTTAAAGGGATATGCCTAAGTTTTGTTGGAACTTACAAATCTCTAGATGTTTGCATCTTCGTATTGGATAATGAATTTTTGTAGTTAGAAGGTCGATCTATAGAAATTGTAAATGTTGCCTTTAGTTGGGGCTCATCAAAGCATGGGAACGCTTTTCTTGCATGTGTTGGCTCCATTTGTGTAGCTCCCAACCATCTGAAAGCAATAAAATCTTATATAGGTGCCTTAAAGCCTAATGACATTAGTATTATTTTTTTATGTTTGGCCTTGCCATAATGACTCTACTCTGCCTGATGGAAAGCATAAGCAGAATCCATGAGTGGTGGTCACCATACTGCGAATGCAGACAATGCAACAATGCAGCACGGTGACCCACACCATGGCGAGCTATGATGCTTCTGCATCATTGGGCCTCTGGTCTCGCACTCACCAACGAAACATGACAACAGGATTGCTGTCATTTTACGTTGATTTCCTGTGCGAAGGTAGTACCGCCCCGGTCGAGCCGGCCCGTTCGTGCTGAAATCAGCGTGGCTCTACCTTGAATTTACCTTGAATAGTTGAATATATTTTAATGTTTACACGAGATTGTATCATACATGTATGCCCTTGAATATAACTTGAAACCTTGAATCTTAGAGACCAACTAAGAAGTCTATATTGTACTATAACTAATGTAAGTATATTTGCCTTATAAGTGTGTGAAATGCGTATTCACTGCATGAAATGAATTATCCAGTATCAAGTTACTTGATTCTAAAAAGATCGACTAGGTAGTCTTTATTGTATTATGACTAATGTGAGTATATTTACCTTATAAGTTTGTGAAATGCGTATTCTCTTCACGAAATGAATTATCTAGTATCAAGTTACTAATTTTAAAATAAAAAGATCAACTTAGCAGTCTATATTGCATTATGACTAATGTGAGTATATTTGACTTATAAGTGTGTGAAATGCGTATTCTTTTCATGAAACTAATTATTCAGTATCAAGTTAATTGATTTCAAAGAGATCCAAATTTACAACGGTTTCACTGAGTTTGCTGAAACTTTGAACTTAAAAATAATGATGCAAATTACTTATGGAAAACATTTCAACATCAAAACAGACACTTTATGTAAATCTATTAAAAAAAAAACTGGTTCATTGCTATTGAACCGAAACTTTTTAACGCAGAATAAGTTTTTGCAATTATATAAATTTATGTTTTTTCATCAGATAGCGCAGTATTATGAATATACTAAAACAAAATAAAGTTAAACACCAAAGAATACCGTAGGGTAACGGTTAAACGATGAAGATGTTACGTAATTACAACAGGAAAGACACCGACAGGATTTTGAAATTTATCAATACATATATCTTTTGTGTTTGTTGGGTAATTTCTCTGTACGTGTGCAAGCAGTTGGCTTACAGTTATCGCTACTTGACACCCGTCTATCATCATAGAGTGTTCGGTAGATATTAAGATAAAAGATCTCATCTTTATCTATTGTTTGCCTATGAAATTAAGTAATAAACCATGTACATCTTAAACAGCGACTTTAAAATAATTAAATATTTTATTGTAAAAGATTTTGAGTATGTTATCATTTGCCTCCTAAGTCCTATTTGATTTTCATGTAATAAATATTTTTAATAGTTACTGATACAGCAGCATAGTTACAAGCAAAGAATAACTCAAATATATGTACCCACTAAAGTCATTGTGTAAAATAGTCATGCTGTTCACATACGAGAAATCATGCATATTCGTTTAGATACTTTTATTTTGCACCTTAGCTCACTGGCTTAGCGCTATACGCAGAGAAGACGATCATTTATAAAGAAGAAAAAATCACATATTTGGAATTAAATAGTCTTTACATTTCCTCGAGAAGAATTTTATTTGATTGGTTATCTAGTGTTTCAGAAAGTTCTAGGATAGACTGGATAATACTGGCCGACTGATTTCGTAACCCATAAGATGTCACTTAAATCGCATTAAGCCCTTGACATTTTTTATCATTTCTCTCTTGTCAAGTCATGTCATTTTTGACGGCTATCAAATCAGTACGATGATACTTATGATGATAGCTTAGCTTCCATATTCCATGCTGCTAAGATTTTTATATGATCAACATTTTTTTTATACTTTAACAATCTTTTACGAATGTAATGTTTCCGAATCTGGTAGTAATAGTTTTTACATAAAATTTACATTAGTTAAATGAAATACGAGTGACAGCACAAATATTAATGTTTCAAAATACTGATTTTGTTTTGGTTTTTTTAATTTGTACTTATTTATCTTAGAAAAAATATTAATGATGAATGTATGATATTTTTTTTTTTAACTTGTAAACTTAAATATTAAAGACTTTTTAGATCTCAATAAAAAAATAACGTCATTCGTTCTATACACACAAAAATATTAAAAAATTAAAGCTGACATTAACTTCCTTGATAAGATTTAAAAAGCAGAAAACAATGCATGATATGGTCTTCCTTGACATGCGTCGGTTGCTTAACATGGTAAATACTAATAAAACTCTTAACTAATAAAACCATTTCAATAAGATTTAAGATATAACAGTTACTTACTTCTTTACTCCATTCTCCAAGTAATAATTCCTGTAGAATCCATTCAAGTCAGTTCTCAGTGGTCCTTCATAACTAATTGTAAGTGAATACTGAACATTAGGCAATAATTCACTTAATAAATTTATATAAGCAAAAGAATATTGAGTATTGAACTCTAGAGGATTGGAGTTATTGAGTTCGATAGTATTGGAATTCAGAATTCTGACAGTAATATTGGCAGCTGTAAAGTTCAGATCTTGTGAATGGAGTTTAATCTGGTTGGTATTGGCTGTTGTTGTGAACTCAATAGTGACTTCTCCATCAAAAGTGAATGCATTTTCGTCATTGGTATCGAAGTATGGGGTAATGAGTAACTGGTAGGCTGATGGTACGATCGGGATGTTCAGCCGATGGTTAGGATCCGTTTGGGCATATATTGCTGGCAGTAAGCATATTACTGCTATAATTAGCAGTCGGTAATACATGGCTGTAATAAAAAATGATACACTTTAACCATTAATATAGAAAAGACAATTTTACTAACATGTTATTCCATTTTTTTTTTCAATTTTTAGTCTCTTGTTTTTCATATAAATTTCCCCGGTAATTTTAGTACCTTTGAAATATTACTTATATCTCCACAAATAGCAACTACTTTTAGTAAAATAAACGTGTGTTATATTTGTCTAACTATTGTTTTTTTGGATTCTGTAATACAAAAAAACAATAGTTAGACAAATATAACACACATGCACGGGAATTAGAACAAGAACTTATGAAGTATTCATATGCTTAATGCTGTATGGGTTTTGGACCTTTTTTAAATGACTTAATTTTTTCGTAGTACAAATTTTTTACATATCCAATTTAATATTTTGTACTGCATTATAATGATCTAGTTTTTCCATCATATAAAGTATCATATGTGATGACGTTAATTCCCGTAAAAATAATAACCATCCTAAGGTTGCCTGGAAGTGTTTGCTGTTGGCAATTTAGTTTCATGTCTTTTGTGATAAATTAGATATTTAGCGAGATCTAAAGTTTCTTTAGTAAATGTTTATTTGGTGTATTATTTCAAACACGGACATAACATATATTGATTGCAAATTCGATGGAGCAACAAAAAAAAATTGGTTACATTATACATGTCATTTAAAACTTGAATATGAAATTTAAAAGAAAATAAAGCAGTCTAAATAAATGTTTTTTTTCTTTTTGCCACTGATTCGAAACTTGTAGAGAAAAATATCAATATACACCAAAACAAACATCAAACAAGAAATAACAATTAATTAGATAAATACAACGACCAAATTGAATTGAAAATAAATTTAAATGAAGAAAAATAAAAGGAAAATTTAAAATAAAATCAACAAACCTTGTGCTCACTACTACAAGCTATTGTCTAAACTGCAACTAGTGCCGTGACTGAACGACTGATAAGGAGCATCTTTAAGAGTTTAGTTATCACTGATAATGTGACACTTGGCTTATGTACTAGTTCTCTCGTACAGGTTGGTTTTGATATTATTTACAATATTAGTTTTAGAACAACAATCGTTTTACTGATGAAGAATGCCATACAGTGTAACCGGAGTGATACCACTGATTCATAGAAAAGTCGGCTACTAGTTTTACCCAGTTTTACCTGAAGAACAGTTTTTACACGGAGCGTCTGGCATCGGACCTCCGTAACCCTGAGGGTAGAAACTGAATTCGTAGGTTGAAAGTGTCAGTTTATTTTAGGACACTGACTTTTCAATAACGATTACCATAGATGTTCATGGTAACCAGCACCGACGGCTTAACGTGCCCTCCGAGGCACGGGCGTGTATGATGTCACCGCCAAACTTCCATACTCCGGGCTGGCGGTAATAAGAATTTCATATTCGAAAAACCCAATACATTACTTTGGCCCGACTCGGGAATCGAACCCAGTACCTCTTGGTTATTAGTCGCATACGCGAACCGCCAGATCAACCAGGCAGTCAATATAGTGACAATAGTTTCTAAATTTACTGAACAGCTTAAAGTAGAGTTCTAGTATTATATTAACCAGATTGATTAACATAAATGGTGATCTCTAAATAAACTACGCAATTTGAAGCGACAGTTTTAGGAACTACTAATTAAATTGTCTAGAAATACAAAACAAATATAGATATATATACATACATATACATATACATAATCTAGATACTTTTGCTATACAGATAGTGGTACTTCAAAATTTAGTCTTAGCGTTATTGACATAGAATATACGAGTGATGTATGATATCTACGTTCAAGACTGATAATCAAAATGTAGTTCGTATCTACTTAAATACGAAAAGTAATGGAAATGGGCTAAGGTTTCATGTCTTGCAACATCTTAACTATCAAAATTACTCTTAAGCATCGTCGTCAGCTAAAATCTATCAGTGCTGTAGAATCTTTATATTAAACTAGCAGACCGGTGAACTTCGTAGCGCCTTATTCGAAAATATTTCTGGAATTATTACCAAAAGTCCTATTTTAGGATGTATGCTCGCCTATCTTTTTCTTCTGTACAAACCTTGTTCTGACAATAACGAAAACATAAATAAATATATAATAAATAAATATTTCGGACATCTAACACACAACGCCATCTAGTCCCAAACTAAGCAGAGCTTGTATTATGGGTACTAAGACAACTGATACAAATACATATATACTTTTTTTTTGTAAATAAATAAATATAAATAAATATTTCGGACATCTATGACACAACGCCATCTAGTCCCAAGCTAAGCAGAGCTTGTATTATGGGTACTAAGACAACTGATACAAATACATATATACTTTTTTTTTGTAAATACATACATATTATACATAGAAAACACCCAAACTTCGAAACAAATATTTGTAGATCATACAAACACTTGGTCCGACCCGGGAATCGAACCCGAGACCTCATGATCAGCTGTCGCACAGATCAACCGCGAGACAATCCAATTTGGTGCAATCAATCGAAAAAAAGAGAGAAAGATATGCATGTACATTGGCACATTTGAGTTATTCATTTTTATTTATATAGATGTAATAATTCTCTTGCGATTTCTAGTCAAAAAGTGTATACAGTCGACATATTAATAAATTGGATTCTTATAAGCAATCGTCTCAAAAGATTTTTTGAAGACAGTTGCTCTTACATATAAAAAAATAACTGTTCAGATAACTTTTGAAATTTCGAACACTAATAATAGTAGTAGGTCAATTGGCGATTTGAAGAGGTGTCTACAGTGACTGATTTCATTTTCTATAGTGTGTTCGATGAGTTTGTATAAATTAATATTAAACAGCATTGCAAAGAAAATAAATTGCTGGATTTAAATCTTAACATGTCTTCTGCCTTTTATAAATGTGATGTGCGGCTGCTAACCATTAGCACTAATAAGTACTTTGGTAGTAAACTACTTTGTACTTATTTTAATTTATAAAGCATTTATTTATTCAAAATTTATTTTCCGATTCCTGCTTGCTAAATATCTAGCCTGTTTGCAATTGACTTCCATAAATGCCGATTAGAAATGACCTGTAACTACCAACTGCCTAAATCACAGACATATTAATACAACTAGTGTAATTTGAAATTTTTAAGACTACTAACTAATAGGCGTTTCATAGATTTCTATCGAAAAACATGAGGCTTATTGATGAAACGTGGAATAGTGAAATTGAGAACCAATTGAAAATATGAATCATGATTTGCATTCACCTTAATAGTACCAATTAAATGCTCTTATAGATAACAAAAGTAGATAAATATCTATTCTAATAAACGCTATTGGCCTATATCCTATTGTCCTTATATTAAGTGTTACCTTAATACAATAGTTTTTTATCAAGAAGGAAAATGAGATCAGCATTGTGTTTTTTCGTAATTATTGGACTCATTCAGGGAAATTATTCAACTTCTAGTCATATTTACCCTTGTTCTCCTTGACTGTGATAAAAGAACTCAAAACGTAGTAAAGCACTTATGACACTTGAGGTCCGAGCGTATATCCATCTACGTGTTTGTCCGTATAATAAACTAGCTGACCCACTCTATTTCGTCTGCGTCTCTACATAAGAAATAATAATAATAATAATAAATATTTTCGGACATCTAACACACAACGTCATCTAGTCCCAAACTAAGCGGAGCTTGTATTATGGGTACGAGACAAATGATATAAATACTTATATACTTTTTTTTTTGTAAATACATACATATTATAGATAGAAAACACCCAAACTCCGAAACAAATATTTGCAGATCATACAAACATTTGATCCGACCCGGGAATCGAACCCGAGACCTCAAGAACAGCAGTCGCGTACGCTACCACTGCGCCACCGAGGCAGTCAATATTTTTTGCCCATTTCCTTCAAATTTTCTGTCGACACCCGGCTCCTATTGGTCATAGCATGATGTAATATAGCCTAAAACCTTCCTCGCTAAATGGGCTATCCAACAAAAAAGAATTAGCGAAATCGATTCAGACGTTCACGCGTGATGTCGTGACCAAGGCAAATAGGGAGTCATTTTATATGTATAGATCGATGTAAGACCATTAATTTAGGTTCAAAGTAATTAGTATAATTATGTATAGTTCTAACTTTAGTTCACATTCGCGTCGATAGATGGCGATGTAATAATTAAAATCTGAATCACGGTGTTAAGAGTCTTTGTCGTCGTTAATGACCTTACTTATATCGAACTGAATCAAAAAAACTTTCGTTGACATACTTCCGAACAGCTTATGTTGATGAAATTACCCTAATGCTATATCTGCCGTGTATGAATCCGAGGAAATATCATTCGATGTTAGGAAAAAACAGAATACAGTTCGACATATATTTTTTTAATAAATATTTATAAAATGTTTTATAATTTATCTTACATAACTCATAAAATTAAACTATACTATTTCAATAACATTAAAAAGTAAAGCGGCCATGATGACCAGAGCAGTCGGTAGAAGTACGGCAGCAGATCCTCTAGCTGCTTCAAGAACCATTTGGGCATTCTCCGTGCCCCATTGCATGTTGGCTCTGACTGAATTGATTGTATTCAAACCTACATTGTACTCAGGAACTAACTCCTGGTTGGCATTTAACCAGGTCTCCATCTGTAAGAGTAACAATAATGTGACCGAAATAGAAATTTAATCCTTAAAGACCGATGATAGGGATTTTTTAAAATAAATATTTTATATGTTCAATATCGATGTATTTAATGATGGTGTGTCAGGAGTGCGAAGGTTTTTGAGTCTTGAATTCTTTTGGATAGTGATGAGGTGTCCAAGTAATTAATGTATAAAATGTATGTATATAATTCCTTTGCTATGTTGGTGAATTTGTGTCTATATTTGTGCCTGTAGTGTATTTAATAGCATGTATTGATACCATCTTATAATCGTCTTGTGCACTTAACTTTATTCTGTATTATATAAGCGAGGATTTGTTATTGGCTGTCTGTTTTTTTGTTTAATTCTATTTTGATTTAGTAGCTGTAAATCCTCCATAATATGTAAATAAACAAATAAATATGTGAAGTTGAGGATTGTTGTATTTATTGTCAATAGTAATTCAATACACGTTTGGGTTTAATGTTAAATATTGTCAGTAGAAATAGGGCTAGAACCCAAAGTTGCTGGATATAACTATTTTTGTATAAAACTTTTAAATAGTTAAAGAAGTATTTCTAATAATTTATACCTAAGAAAGATAAGATGACCATGCCGTGCGACTAGAATGTAAATAGAGAAGTTAATACGTGTTATCTGAAGAAGAAGCATCAAGATAAGCGCGTGAAAGAGAAGTTGAGGACCACCAGGTTTTGTGTATCGCTATGGTATGGCTCAGGCATTATCGAAATGAGGCGATAACGTATTTGTATATACATAAATGTTAACAGATTACAAGAATAATGAATGTTCAAAGAAAAGCAGGATTAAATAAATAAATAAATAAACATTTTGGACATCTAACACACCACGCCATCTAGTCCCGAGCTAAGCTAAGATTGCTTTCATGAAAGAAAATAAATTATTCAGAAATAAGTAACCAGTGATATGACGAACGATGAAATGAAATTGAGGAAAGTGTTGTGGTCTGTTTTGTAGGAATCGACGTTTTAAGTTGGATATGCCAATCATGTGTAAAGAGTTATTACTTACTTCTTGTAAACCGTCCTCATCTAAGTAACTGATAAGATTGGTAAGGAAAGTGCTGAACGACAGAGGCGGAGTTAGACTGTAAATTTAAAAACATAATCATTAAATAAATCTTATAAAACACATACAAATTGTCTATACAAATAAATAAAATTGGAGTGTCTGTTTGTAACATTAAAATAACCGCTTTTTACTAAATGTATATGTATACACGGTACATATACCAAAAACGTAGCTAAAAAAAATTTGTCAGTCTGTCTGTCTATTTGTTCCAGGTAATCTGTGGAACGGCTGGACGGATTTTGACGGCACTTTCACTTTCACAGATGATGATCCAGGGAGTAACTTAGGCTACTTTTTTTAGACTAACTTTGTCCTGCGATACAACAATAACCGCGGGTAACACCGCGAAGTTCAGCTAGTTATTAATAAATGTAACTTCATGTAATCAATCCATACCTGACTAAGATTGTTTAACCTTGCAACATGGAATGATTACGACTGCGACTTAACAAGAAACTTTTCAAGTTAGGAAAAATATTTTTTAATTAACTTACGCTGCTCTGACAGGCGCCACGTTGCTCTTCAACCATTCCAAAGCCCTCTTAGAATTCTCACTATGGCCAATATAGTAGAACGTGAATGCATTTATTTTATCTTGTGCTTTAATTTGGTTTGTCAAAACCATATTCAAATATCTGTAAAAATAAAGATTTTTGGTTCACATTTATGTATTTAACATAGAGTTGTCTTTTAAAGTTTAATTTCTTTTTGTTTTTAAATAGATAATTAACAACTATTCATTTTGTATTAAGTTTCTAGAAACTTCTTATTTTGAATTCTAGTATGAGACTAACGCGTATATGCCATCATGTATCTATATTTTTATACTTATATGCTATACAAAAAAAAATAAGCTCATCGATATTAGAGAAATGGAGATTCATCATCATCATCATCATCATATCAGCCGTAAGAAGTCCACTGCTGAACGTAGGCCTCCCCCATTGACTTCCATTGCGACCGGTCGGTAGCGGCCTGCATCCAACGAGTCCCTGCGATCTTAACTAGGTCGTCCGTCCACCTTGCGGGAGGCCTTCCTACGCTCTTTCGGGACAACAGGGGTGCGATTGCGCCTCGCCCAAACGGGGGCTCGAGTTTTAGAGTTCCCCGGGGCTGAGGGCGCAAAGTCGGCAGACGCTTTTGCCGAGAAGTTGAGAGAGATGTTCTCGGAAACGGATGGTGTACGGATCGCCAGGCCTACAAAGTGCGCAGACTTGCGCATCTCGGGCCTGGACGATTCCGTGACGGCTGAGGATGTCCGCGTTGCGGTTCAGGAGAGGACGAACTGCAGCGCGGACAGCATCAGAGTCGGCACTGTCCGTACCGGTCCAGGGGGCCTTGGTGCGGTGTGGCTCAGCTGCCCTGTGGCGGCAGCCAAAATTCTTGGAGATGCCGGCAGGCTTCTCGTCGGCTTTGTGAGCGCCAGGATAACAGTCCTGGCGCCGAGGCCGATGAGGTGCTTTAAATGCCTGTCGGCGGGTCACACTCGCACCAAGTGCAGTAGCTGCTTTGACTGCAGCGGACTTTGCTTCCGCTGCGGTCTGGCGGGGCACAAGGCGGCGGATTGTTCTGCCGCCCCTCACTGCCCCATCTGTGCGGCGGGCAATAAGCCTGCCAATCATCAGATGGGGCAGGGAGGCTGCAAGCCCCCTAGGGCCTCTCTTGCTTCTCGGCAAGCGTCAGGGGTCAGCCAGTCGACCCAGGCTGCCTCCGGCGTAGCTAATGCGTCTACGCCGACGCCCATGGAGGAGGCTGTAGAAGCGATCCAGTAATGGATCGATTCTCCAGCCTCCTTGTCCAGACGAACCTCAACCACTGCGCCGCGGCGCAGGATCTCTTCCTGCAAAGTATGGCGCAGTGGTCGATCGGTGTTGCCGTAGTCGCGGAGCCCTATTACGTTCCTCCCCGTCCAAACTGGATGGGTGACTGGGACGGCTCCGTGGCAGTCGTCGGTTCCGGGGCGGCTCATTCCCCGCCCTTGTCGCTTAGAGACAAGGGCTCGGGATATGTTGCCGCCGAGTGGGGGGGGATCACCGTTTACGGTATATACTTCTCCCCCAACCGGAGTTTGAGCGACTTCGAGGTCTTCCTTAACAGCTTGGAGACCTCGATGCGGCGATTAGCGTCTGGGCACGTCCTCGTGCTGGGGGACTTCAACGCAAAATCCATTGCGTGGGGGTCCCCCGGGACGGACGCCAAGGGCGAAGCCGTCGAGGAGTGGGCGGCTTCGGTGGGCCTCTGTTTGCTGAACAGAGGCGCCACCAACACGTGCGTGCGACGGCAGGGGGGGTCGATAGTGGACCTTTCGTTCGCTACCCCTGCTGTCGCCGCACGAGTAAGGAACTGGTGTGTCCTGGAAGAGGTCGAGACGCTCTCGGATCATCTCTATATCCGATTTGAGCTCTCCCGGTCCCAGGGCCCCAGTAGGGGTCACACGGCGCGGCATACATCCCGCTTTCCGCGGTGGGCGGTCGCCAAGCTCGACAGGGACCTACTAGAGGAGGCGGCCATTGTCCAATCTTGGCTGTCTCCGCAGGCCCCGACCGAGGAGGTCGGCGTGGACGTGGGGGCTGGCCGTTTTCGCGATGCGATTACGCAGATTTGTGACACGGCCATGCCCCGCATCCAGGGTCGTCGGCCTCCTCGGAAGGAGGTCTACTGGTGGTCCCAGGAGTTGGCGGACCTCCGTGCGGCTTGTACTCGTGCCCGGAGGTCTTACACCCGCAGCCGGCGACGTCACCGCGGAGACGGTGGCGGGGACCAGCTTCATGAGGAGTACCGCGAAGCGCGGAAAACTCTGAAGCTGGCCATTTGCCGCGCCAAAGAGGTGAAGAGAAAGGAGATGCTGGAGAGTCTCGACCGTGACCCCTGGGGTCGCCCATATCGTGCGGTGCGACAGAAGCTCCGCACGGCGGGCCCCCCCCCTTACCGAGACTCTCCAGCCCAGCTTCCTGCAGGAAGTGGTCGAGGGCCTATTCCCGCAGCGGGCGGAGCACACGCCCCCGTCGATGGCCTACCCGGCCAGGGACGACGGGGGCGAGGTTCCGCCCGTGAGGGAATCGGAGGTAGGGGCGGCGGTTCTTCGAATTCGTTCGAAGAACACCGCCCCAGGGCCGGACGGGGTTCCTGCCCGAGTTCTGGCCCGAGCCCTCGACCATATGTCGGACCGCCTCAGGGAAGTGTTGGACGCTAGCCTGGCGTCCGGACGCTTCCCTGAGTGCTGGAAATGCGGGAAGCTGGTCCTGCTTCAGAAGCCGGGACGGCCTGCCGATTCGGTCGCGGCCTATAGGCCCATCGTGTTGCTGGACGAGGCGGGTAAACTTTTTGAGAGAATACTCTCTGCCCGCATCGTCCAGCACCTCTGCGAGGTGGGGCCCGACCTGTCGGACGCCCAATTCGGATTCCGAGAGGGGCGTTCGACGGTCGATGCCGTGATGCGCCTTAGGGCCGTGACCGAGGAGGCAGTGAGCTGTGGCGGAGTGGTGTTGGCGGTGTCCCTGGACATCGCCAACGCCTTTAATAGTCTGCCATTCAGCTGCATCGGGGAAGCACTCCAATACCACGGAGTGCCAGAGTACCTGAGGCGGCTGGTGGCAGACTATTTGCAGGAGCGTACCGTCGTGTACGAGGATCGAGATGGCGCCTTGAGACGGCGACCCATGTCGTGCGGCGTTCCGCAGGGGTCTGTCCTAGGACCACTCCTGTGGAACGTGGGATACGACTGGGTCCTAAGAGGTCGTCTCCCCCCCGGGCTGGGCGTAATTTGTTACGCCGATGACACTCTTGTCACAGCCCGGGGGGCGAACTTCCAGGAGGCGGCGCGCCTGGCCACCATTGGTGTTTCTCTGGTGGTCAGGCGCATCGAGGCGCTGGGCTTACGGGTGGCCCTGGACAAGACGGAGGCCCTGCTATTCCATGGGCCCCGTCGTGGGCCGCCCCCGGCGCTTCCATAGTGGTCAACTCGGTCCTCGTACCGGTTCGGGCCCAGATGAGGTATCTGGGTCTGATCCTGGACGGTAGGTGGCTCTTCGACGAGCACTTCCGACAGCTTGGTCCGAAGCTGGTCGACGCTGCCTCCGCCCTTGGGCGATTATTTCCCAACTTGGGCGGAGCCAGCGTCGCAACGCGACTCCTCTACACGGGGGTGGTCCGGTCAATGGCGCTGTACGGCGCACCGGTGTGGGTGGCGGCTCTGACCGCCCTCAACAAGGCTCGCCTCTGGCGGCCTCAGAGGGTATTGGCGGTCAGAGCCATACGCGGATACCGCACGGTGTCGACCGAGGCGGCGTGCGCGTTGGCCGGAACACCCCCATGGGATTTGGAGGCGGAAGTGCTCGCCGAAGTTTATCGACGGGTGGCTTCTTTCCGGGCGGAGTGTGGCATTCGCCCCCCGCCCGAGGAGGTGCGCGAGTGGCGTCAAGCCGCCCGTCGAGCCACGATGGCTCGCTGGTCGTTCCGGCTGGAGACTCCACGCGCTGGCTTCGCCGCCGTGGAGGCTCTCCAGCCGGTCATCCACGAGTGGGCAGGGCGGCAGCACGGGACTCTTTCCTTCCGACTGACGCAGGTGCTTTCCGGGCACGGATGCTTCGGGAAGTACCTGCACTCGGTCGCACGGAGGGAACTGAGTCCCGCCTGCCACCACTGCGACTGCAGTGAGGACTCGGCCCAGCATACGCTGGCGATCTGCCCCGCTTGGGCGTCGCAGCGCCGGGCCCTCACTGCAGTCATCGGAGGAGATCTGTCGCTACCGGCCGTCATTCGCGCCATGGCCGGTAGCGACAGCAGTTTTACCGCGGTCGCAACCTTCTGTGAAGATGTAATCTCGCAGAAGGAGGCGGCGGAGAAGGCCCGGGAGGATGATATCCACTCGGACCCGATCCGCCGCCGGCGAACCGGGCGGCGGAGGCGCGCCTATCAGCGCCTCATGCCGCCCTGAGTGTGGCCGCGGATGGTCGGGATGGGTTTTCCCTTCCATCCGCTCTAGTGGTCACCCGCGAGGGGGCGACGTTACGCGTGTGCCGTACGTCGCCTATTTAGAGAGTTCATCAGCAGACGGTGCCCGCTTCAGTGCGGGCAGGCGCTGGGAGGGGTCCGGATGTGTTAATAATAAAAAAAAAAATTAAAAAAAAAAAAAAAAAAAAAAAAAAATAAAAAAAAAAAAAAAAAAAAAAAAGCCTTCCTACGCTGCGTTTACCGTCACGGGGTCACACAGCGAGCTATGGAACGGGCTATGCTTGGGGTCTCTCTACGAGATCAAATGGAGATTAATTGTAATAATTTACACTTTCTCATAACTTATATATATGCAAAACTTACTGTACTCCAGCCTGCTGATTGGTGGTACATCCCAAAGCTCTCAGCAAGACCAGTTCTGCAGCCTGGTTATTAGAACTACGGTAAAGATTAAGTAGGCTGTTAAAATCTCCCATATCACCCGCGCGGAGACCAATGCAGTATACGTGACGCCTCAAGTTGGGGTTCACACTGAAAATAATAAATAAATAATAAATCCTTACTGGAAACTAAAAGAAAAGAAACTGTAACATTGTGTGCGAGAATGTCTGCATTATTAAAAAACTGTTTCGCAGCTATTAACGCCTCCTCCGGTCTGAGGCCGTCAGATATACATCAAAAATACAATAAAGAAACAATACAAATTAAATGAAATTAAACTAAAATTGCTACAACAGATGATTTGGATACAAATTTTACCAAATTAGTACGTGTATTATGAGTTTTACCAAATTAGTATGTGTTTTTTGTAGAAAAAAATCAAAATATTATTTATTATCACTAAACTTCTGTAGTATTTTTATACATTTACTTGGGGTATAATTTGATTTTGTGTATCGAAAGACGAAAATATTAAAAATTAATTGTTTGAAAATTCTCATGACAATGAGTATGACATGATAGTGAAAAACTTTAGTATTGTCCTTCTGTGACTGTTATCAGTATGGTCATTTCAGAATTTACGAGGTATATTTTAGGTGCGAATTTTTTATTTTATAATGTACAAATTCTTAAAAAAAATACTATTATGTTCTTCAGTTTTATTAATAAAAAAAAAACAGATCCGAAATCTGACGTTTTGTAAAGAAGACCAGAACTATAAATCTGTTACGATTTTTTTTTCTTAAAGAATGAATAAAAATTTAGTTGATACAAAATAAAATCGCATGTTCATAGTTATTACATACTTATAAGAAATATACTCTCATTGCTAAAGAAGCAATTGAATAAAAAATGTTATGACTCCTTTGAATTCGTACTAATCTATACTAATATTATAAAGCTGAAGAGTTTGTTTATTTGAACACGCTAACCTCAGAAACCGCTGGTCTGATTTGAAAAAATATTTCAATGTTGGATAGTACATTTATCAAGGAAGGCTATAGGCTATATATCATCACGCTAAAACCAATAGGAGCGGAAGGCAATAGGCTATCTTTACTACGATAACTGACATACACGCAGGCGGAGCCGAGAACAAAAGTAACTAATAAGTTGAATCAAAACACTTTCTCTCCTCCTAAACTTGATAACAACTTTTTTAAAATCATAGTACTATTTCATTTCGCAAATTAATCGTTAAGAACATATTTCGTACAAACAAATTGTTGTATTGTACAGGCGAGGCCAATTTCCCCTTTAATTTATTAGATAGTTACTCTACAAGATTAAACGTTTATTATAACATACAGTGTTCGCATACAATGCTAATACATGTTAGTCACGCAAACTTTGTGTTAGATTAATATTAGTAAATGTATTATAGAATTATTTAAATTATTCGTATTTAAAAATCGTAACAGATTTATAGTTCTGGTCTTCTTTACACAACGTCAGATTTCAGATCTGTTTTTTTTTATTAATAAAATTGAATAATATGTAGTATTTTTTATTAATAAAACTGAATCACATATAGTATTTTTTATTAATATATATATAAGTAAAAATATAGAAAGTCGAACCTGTGGATTATAAAATGGCGTTGATGATAATGATGACAAAAAAATACTAACACTAATTGTTTTACGTGTATACTGATATGAATGATGATGAAAACTTAATTATTTTGCATAAAATAAAATTAAACTTACGGTGTGCGATTAGCGACTAAAGCTCTGAATTTTGATTGAGAATCCTGAATGCAGCCTTCGTGGCCAACGTTGCAAGCAAAAGTAAGAAGGTAGAATCTGTTCAGTGTGGTGCTTAATGGTTCTGTTTGGTCTACATCATAACCAACGTGCTTAATAACACTGTCCATGTAATCAAGGATAATTCTCTGGCGAAAAAATGAAAAGTTATCAATTTTACATGATTAAAAAGTACGCTTCTAAATGACTGAATTATGATAAAAAATAACTTTAATTCAAAGCAAGCAGCGCTCAACTTTGATGCATCACTTAAATACCCCAATTGGAACTAAATTTAAATACAACAAATATTGTTAAAAAACTATACGGTTTTTGAATATCATCGTTAAACTTTAGTTTCAAACTTGTGTAACTTATTAACAATTATTTTTTCGGGTATTGACGCGATCGCTTACTAAAAGTTGTTACATACCTCTGATTTGCCTGACGTTTCGACCAGGTTGCACTGGCCGTGGTCACAGGCGGACCATCACAGTCAGCCTATGACCACGACCAATCAAAGGTATGCAATACCTTTTAGTAAGTGATCGCGTTAATTGCCGTAAAACTAATTGTTAATATATCATGGAATGCGAATTTTTAAAAGTTAGTAGTGTAACTTACTCTAATGGTAGTACAAAATCTATTTAAACTAAATAAAAAAAAAGGACGTTCTCAATTCGACCGTTTTTTTATATTTATTACCTCAGAGCTTTCAATTGGGTAAACCGATTTTAATGTTTCTAATTTGAAAGCTGCTGCTTCTCGTTTTTTTTTGAAATTTAAATGGGACAACTATTTAAATTTGGTTCAGTTCTTGAAATCGTCTTTTTTTGTTTAAATTTTGTATTATAATTCAAAATGTACATGTTGCTCCAATAAATGAATATCATTTCCTTTAATACTTAAATTATTCTTGTGTTTTGGAATATGTATAATAATGACACATCTCAACTGATTCAAATGTAAGAAGGATCAATATAGTAGAAGATCCGACCCTAGATCCACCTTCACCGAGCTGATAATATATTTTCTAATTTACTCAATTTATTATAAAATAAGTTTCATTATATTATCAGCTCGGTAAAGGTCGATCTAGGGTCGGATCTTAGAACAATATTATGGTAAGTAGACTACTCTTAAATATGTTAATATATTTCATAGTAACTAGATATAGAACAAATAATTGTGCTTGCATAGCTATTATTATTTGTCCAGGGTTAACATCGAAACCATGACCTCACAACATCTCTTACAACTGAACCTATAGGTCAGTCATAATCAATATAATTATGTTCTTAAAATTTCTAAGTTTAAATACAGATATTGAGATCATGATTTTGAAAGTCTTGATCTCAATTTTATGTAAATTATAAAACAATAACCAACCTTTCATCTTCCATAAATCCTTTATTATTTTGATTATAGCAGCAAAAAAATAACAAAACTAATGAATAATATAATTCATCTCTTTTCTATTTATAAAATACTGCATCTGTTACTTACATCAAATTCACCTGAAACATCAGGCACATGCAGAAATCGATTCCTCAACCAGCTGAAACCAGTGATAGCAGGATACCAAGAATAGTAACTTGTGTCTCTCTTCAAAAATTCAAGCACTTGGAATCCTAGCTTATAAGTTATTCTGCTAGAACGCATCAATGCAAACACGTCATCGACGATCTAAAAACAAAATAACGCGTAAAAAATTTCAAGTTACTTTTAAGTCAGAATAGGTTCAGGCAATCACAAAAACTGATAAAGGCTTAAAGAAAAAAGACTATAGTGTATTTTCAAAAAAGGTTGTGTTTGGCAGCTTTTGCTTGCGGCTACGTCCACGGCGCTCATAGCCCGGTTTTTATCATAGGATAACAGTCGTTAAGCTTAGTTGGAGGTCTTTGGGCGGCTTAAAAACATCTAACGGCAAGTTAGTTGCCTCGCTAGTCCCCAACCTGCACTCGGCCAGCGTGGGGACGTATGGCCTTAGCTCCTATCCTGAGAGGAGGCGCAGCAGTGGGGCATTATGGGTTGTTAATGACATCCCCGTGTATGTCGAATATCGTTTTAATCATTTTTCGTGTTAATAGCCTATGACACTCACAAATAATATGGCTTACTATTGTTACAATTTTTTTTCGTCTGGAAACCCTCTCGTGCCCTCACCCCACCGGGTTTTGCAGCGAAGCGGTGTGTCGGAATCACACTATTGTTACAACTTCTACAACCTTACAAAATTTGCCTCTTCATAATGTTAGCAATTTGTAAGGCAAAAGAGTTGACGGTTACAAGGTTATGCCTATAGCTAGGTAGTCATGGACGTCATTGGACTCCAAAATGACTATGTGAGACGAGTTGACATAAATGAGCCGTGCCGAAGTATTGCTCTGCCACAGTCAAAAGTACCTCACAATAATAATTATGAATATTACCTGAGCTCGATTCAAATGGTGAATATTGGCAAAGTTTTGACTTAAAGCACTCGCAATCATTTCCCAGTTATGAGTGTCGTAGTTGACACGGTACATATCTAAAAACAAATAAAACTCATTAAATCATTTATTCGTTAAAATAATATTGTATTGTGTTTTTAATTTCAAGTGATTTCAACTAAGGCAAGAATTTACTCAATTCGATTCTGTATTATTTCTTTATTATCGTTACTTCAAAAGAACTCCATCATGAAATGATTTTTTTTACTTGGGTGTGAAATTAGGCAATACCCTTTAAACTACAAGGAATCGGTACCGTGGTAGGTAGACTACAGATAAAAAAATTATATGTAAAATGACATCCAAACATAGTTTATTTGTTGGTTCAATAAGAACCTCTAGTTTAGCAATCATGGTTACTAGTTACTAGAAAGACAGGCCTGTAGATATTTTACTTATTAGAAAAATTACATCAAAGTTTAGAGTAATTTTTGTTTTGACTCACTTTTTTGCTGCAAATTAAATATAACCCATTCATGTCCTGGATCTTTCCTAACTGTAGCAGTCCTTGTACTCATCACCTGCGATGCCTGCAAATTGTCCCAGTTGGGGGAATTGCCACTTGTATAGGTAAGAGGGATAGGCCAGGTTTGATCCGTTGTATTTACTGATGCGCTGATGAAGAATCGTTCCTGATGGAAAGATAAATGACTGTTCAAATAGTTGCTACATTCTTACATGTTATACTTATACGTTGACAGAAAAAAAATATTTTCTTACTACTACCATAAATTGAAAATTATGGATGCATCTATTTATTTGTGACTGTAGTTATTATACACAGAGAAGATTAAAATCAAGATTATATCACATAGGTGCCTTTATTTTCAAACATAAAACGTACTGGAAAGGAGTACTTAGCTTATTTAATTTAAACTTCGTTTTATATGGTGTAGTAGATAATCTACACAAATAAATACAATTGGAGTGTCTGTTTGTAATATTAAAATAACCGCTTTTTACTAAATGCATATGTATGTATACACGGTACATATAACAAAAATGTTTTTAAAATTTTTTTGGCTGTCTGTCTGTTTATTCCGGGTAATCTCTGGAACGGCTGGACCGATTTTAACGGTATTTTCACTGTGCAGGTAGCTGATGATCTAGGGAGTAACTTAGGCTACTTTTTTTTAAACCAAATTTTGTCCCGCGGCGTTACTCGTGATACGACGATAACCGCGGGGTTCAGCTAGTACAGTATATTATCATAGATGTTTGTTTTAAAACAGCTTCGTCCCCATCTACCCTTTCATCATCTTTATCTTCTTGACGGCATGATATAGCTATACTAACACCCAAGAAGTATGATAAAAAATCTAATATTACCTGAGCCAGGGCTATTTCACCGGTTTCCATGTTAACATGTGCAGTCAGCACGGGGTATCCAATCTCATCAACCCAAGTCTGCATGAAAGTTCCAATTTCAACAGTAGTAAAACCATCTTCACTGACTGCTCTTCTAAAAGCGTTGTAAAGATCTACAGGGAACGCTTCATTGTAGGCTCTGGAAGAAAACATAGCAGCAACACAGATTAGTTATTAGGCTTTATTACATGTTCATTATATATGGTGGGTTTTAACTGCCTCCTTGGTGTAGCGGTTGATGTATGCTACTGCTGATCAAGAGGTCTCGGGTTCGAATCCCGGGTCGGGCCAAAAGTGTTATTGAGTTTTTCTAATTCTATAAATACTTAATAACAGCTCGGAGGTTGGAAGACGGGGTCTGAACCCCCGTGCCTCGGAGAGCACATAAAGCTGTCGGTCCTGCGCCTGATCTCTCTGCGATTGTGTCGGTGGGTAACCGGATCCCATCGGATTATGAGTCTGAGGGAACTGAGAGTGCACCTGTGTTTGCGCGCACACTTGTGCACTATAATATCTCCTGCGTAGTTGATTGGTCTCTATTCAGACTGGCCGTAATCGGCTAGGAGAACATCATCACATCATCATATGGTGGGTTCAAATCCTATACGGGATAACACTTTGTATGATCCACAAATTGATGTTCTAAGTCTGGGTGTACTTTGTGTCCGTTTCATGTATGTGTGTAAAGTCCCCCGTGACACAAGATGTATATTCCTAGTGTCGGAGTTGTCTTTCTTAAATAAAACTAGTGGTTAATGATTCTGCTTGCTAAGGTAGAGACCGTATTACCGATTCTCATACAGAACAAATAAATATGTGATGAACACGATTACCATTTTGTTCGTCTTTAACAGTCTACTGCTGGATATAGGACTGTCAATATCAAGAAAATTTATCCATAAATATGTGTTTAGGAATATAAAACATGGTTATAAATAAAGTCTGGTTATGATCTTACAGGTTCTGTCTCGTTTGAGAATAGATGGCGGTGTTTGAGGTATGAGGGATTAATATCTGTGTAATATAATTAATCTACATTGATTTCGTTGAGGTTCAATAGATGGCGTTATACTAATTTTGTGAATCGCGATATTAGAAACGGACGGACTATTTTATAAATGCTAAGTCCATAAAAAATATCCTTATATGGGCGTGTGTTTCATTTCCGGTGAAGTTTCTAAAGGCAATTTTTGGATTACTGTCTAAGTTAGTCGAATAAAAAATCATATTTACTATAACTACTCAAAAAATCTCTCACCTGTCAATCAAGAAATAGTTTAAGGCCTTCTTAAACGTATCTTCGCTAACCAAGTGTTTCAGCATGAGAAGCAAGGAAGCTCCTTTAGTGTAACTGATACCCGTGAAATGGCCGGTGACCTGCGTAGGGCTATTGACAGTATGTTGCAAAGCCCTGGTTGAAGTTGTTTGATCAGACGACAGTGCACTTTGTAGATACATGATATTGAATTGATTTTCGAGTTCCAAAGATTTATCCACCTGAGCCAAGAAAATATATTAAAAAAGTACATTAATATTGCAATATTTAAACATACGAGTATCTAAACTCATATTATATTATTATACTCGACTAGGAAAAGAAGGTAATTTGAATGTATATTTAATTTTTGTCTATCTATGTGAACGAGACAAGGCTTTTGCCGTCAATCTTGCACTTTAGGAATAAGATTTTTTTTTTTTTAAGAATATTGAAAGGAAACCGAGATAAGAAGAGAAGACAATGGTAGAAAAGGAATAAACAGAGGGAATGTGGAGTTGAGGAGGTTACTTCTAAAAAAATAACTCCAGTAAATAAAACTTACACCATCCATTGCAAAATATTCAAAGTAGCTGGCAAAACCTTCGTTAATCCAGACGTTATTCCACCATCTGCAGGTGATAAGGTTACCAAACCATTTGTGTGCTAATTCGTGAGCAGTGATAGTACCGATACTCAATTTATCCACAGCATTTGTTTCTCCTTCTTCGTACAGGAGACGTAGTTCCCTTAAACAGTAGAGATCATTAAAACGTTAAAACTTTCTTTGATAAAATTGGAAATGTCCAATATTTTGTCCAATACTATTTTAAACCTAATAGTGCTTGATGGTAATCCGTTAAATATTTGAGTTACCGCGGTAGAGCCCTGAAATATACTACAATTAGCTTCTGCCGACGGCTCAGCTCTTGTGTATCTCAGTACGACAAAAAATATCTATGTTCTTCTCAAATGTTCAATATATATTTATACCAAAATTCGGAGTTCGAAATTGGTTTATCAGTTCAGCCGTGAAAGTGTTACAGACTGACAGACAGACAAACTGACATATGACTGACAGACTAAAAGACAGACTTTCGAATTTATAATATTAAGTATGCATATTTACCTGTATGTAACCAAACCCCAATTTTCAGTAGCACCAGATGCCCAGTACGGTGATGCAATCTGATCATTTTTTATATTTGGCTCCATACTATAGTAATCAATATTGAAATAATTGCTCAACCACGTTGTAAGAGGGGGACCAACTTCCAAAGCATATTCGCCTTGTCCTCCAGCGTTTGGCCTGCCAAGGATTCTGTAGGGTCTCACAAAATCTTTATTATCAGCAAGGACAGTAAAGTCTTCACTGATGTGGAAACTAATTAAATAAGCTGACATGCGAGGAGTTCTTTGGAAGACTTCTCTCACACGGTTGCCGATTCTGAAATATATATAAATATAATTTAGTTATCGGTGTCGTTACGAATTAAGAGTGTGGAGTTAGAGTGCCACCATTGGTATTTATCCCAAGTGTAAAAGCCGTCTAAGAGGGAATTATATTCAGGATAATAGTACTTCAAAGAGTAAGAACACACCTTGTCACAAACCCTTTACCAATTTGCCAGGCCAGCAGGCTGGTAAATCGAAATTCCTTTGTGAAGACAGTTATATACCCAGAAGTTGGCTATTGAAGACTGTCAACTATGAAAGAAGTTTTTATCACAGATTGTCTACTGTTTCACCACTCAATACTATTAGTATTTCTTATATACTGTTTATTTTTGGGATTGAAGGTGCTGTATTGTTCTTTATTTATCTATACAAATAAATAAAATTGGAGTGTCTGTTTTTAATATTAAAATAACAGCTTTTTATTCAATGCATGTGTATGTATACACGATACACATATCAAAAATGTAGTTAAAAAATTTTTTGTCTGTCTGTCTGTCTGTTTGTTCCGGGTAATCTCTGGAACGGCTGGACGGATTTTGACGGGACTTTCACTAGCAGGTAGCTGATGATCCGGGGAGTAACTTAGGCTACTTGTTTTTAGACTAACTTTGTTCCGCGGCGTTACTCGCGGTACGCCGATAACCGCGGGTAACACCGCGGGGTTCAGCTAGTACAGGATAAATCTCGAGCACGAGCTAATTATCAATTAAAATGTGTTAAACATTTCCTTACTTCATATCTCTATTTATTGGCCTAATTATAACTTGTTGCTTATTTTTCTTATCAACTACCATTATGATAAATGTTTACAGTTGGGTAATAAATGTACCTGTTTTGTCATACCTGTCGTATTTAAAAAGAAAATATAAATTATTATAGAAATAGCTTAACAAAATTTCACAATTAAGTGTGATTTAATAAAACCGAATCAATTTCTTCATGAATCGGCATCAGACAAAGAAGGATCATAGTTAATCTATATTCAATTATGTTATTTATTTATGAAACCATATGAATTAATTTTGATTTTGCTTTTCCTGTAGTAGTCTATTTTTTTATCAATAAATTACCTTTTAAAAAAGTGACTTTGTGTTTTTGTAAATGTTTGAATATTTTGTTTCTTCTGTTTTTTTTATTTTTATAAGAGTTTGTTTAGTTAACGATTAGCAATATGGCTAGTCAATTTTTCATTTTTCAGTTACAAAATATTGTTAGACCTTTATTCTTTACAGTTATGTTAAACCTTTTACGACTATATGTCATACATTTTAATCAGAATATTTCATGTTATGTGACTTTAGACATACTAAACTAAACTTACGATGTGCTTGATACAAGGTGCATGTTTGCATAAGTCTCGCCGTAATTAGCTGGCCTGTTAATGATGATGTCGAAAGTAGATTTGAAGCCGGGCTCATCCAAGCTCGGGAATGCTTGTCTGGAGTGGGTTGGCTGCAAGTGAGTAGCTGCATACCAGCTAAAAAAATTGAATTATTACGTTACTTATTTTCATATACCAAGTGGAAAATCGCGTATTTTGCCAATTTACTACGAAGGGAGGATTTCCTAATAAAGCGAGTTGATAATGTTTAATAGAGATCGGTCCTTCAGTTGCTGTTTGCAAATTGTAAATATTTAACGTCAGAACTCGTTACTCGTTCTTATTACTATTAAGTCACCACATGCAGTTGGATATTAAATATTTTATATAGATGACAGAAAATATTATAATTGAACAATAAAATTAACTTAAAAAAATAGGTAAATCTTTTACCCATTTGTCGTAATCAATTCGAGATGCCTTTTTCGACCGTTTTAGTGCTAGTTTAAAATCATGTCGTGTAGAATTAAATTATATTTATAAAATAATTTTATTCTAATTCTATTTATCTCGAATTGATTACGATTAAAAACAAAGCAAAAAAATAAATTACAAAATAAAATATCGATTTCCTAGTTTTAAACTTTTTGAAAATAATTTGAAGCCTGATGAATATGGCACAGCAGTTGCGAATAAGTCTTGCACTCATAAAACTGGTAAAGGTAGTATAGTTCTATAATTGTTATTGACAATCATACACAAAACTAAGTTACTGCCCCATGTCCATACTTTCAAAAGTATACTCACTGTACTCTCCCATCGTCTCCAATATAGTTTCCTCTAAACACACCTCTAGAGAGCGGAGTTTCATTAATATTGCCTACGTATACCACAGTTAGTCGGTAAGTTGCTCCATTAGTTAGAGTGTTCCCTGCAGCCAGGTTTACTCGGAGGAAATGATACTCCCTGATTCGCTCATGAGAGGCTACGTTTACAGCTACACCGTTTTCAGTTGTTAAAGACACGGAAACTATTTCTCTCACATTCTCTTGAATAACAAACGTGTTTAAGTTGCTTCGTGCCTGAAATAATATGTTATAAATTTGTGAGTAATCTGCCTCTGTACTGTACGTACTTCTGTATGTTATTAAAAAAGTAACAAATACATGGAGATTACGTCCATTCAACGCTAAGCCAAAACAAAATGTAGACTAAGAATACAAGAGAATTGGCAATAGATGCGTTAACTATTGTAGAAAAATGTTTGACATGAAACACTTGGATCTTGCCTAAAAGGACTAAAGTGAACTATTCCCAGGTCGTACTTTTTAACCGACTTCAAAAAAAGGAGTAGGTTTCTCAATTCGACCGTATATATATTTTCTTTTTTTACTTTTCTTTTTTTAGGTGTGTTCGCGGATAACTTCGTCGTTTATGAACCGATTTTGATGATTCTTTTTTTAATGAAAAAGAGATGTCCCAACGGTGGTACCATGATAAGAACATTAATATCTGATGATGGCATCCAAGAGAAATCGAGTCGAACCTTGAAGTCGGTTTTATTTTTGTTAAAATTGTTATTGTATTGATTTAGGTCGTGGTCTGGAATATCTTTTGAAAGTATAACTGTAGCTCATTGTTGATTTGTTGTTGTAGAAATATTAATATGTTTATTTATTATTTAAATAATATAGTGTCTGAAAACAGGTACATGGTAGTTTATAACATATTTCGACACACAGTCGAATTTTGGACGTTTATGTTTTTTTTATTTATGTGAACGTCCTTGGTTTTTAACTAGAAATCTATAGCTTCAATGTGCTTAGTTTTGTTTATTATTTCTAGGTTAGAATGCAAAATGAATATAGTTGTAAGATTGTTTTGAAAAGGAATTTTTTTGCTAATTTTCAGTATTTATAATACAAACATAAGAGTGAATTGAGAACCTCCTCTTTTTTTTAAAGTTGATTAAATACTTGCATCAATTTGAAATCGAACTTTTATTCCCCAAAATAAATGAAAACATCCGTTAATAATATCTATGAATGTAAGAATATACATATTCATTATATTCATCTAAAATATAAAATTCTCGTGTCACAGTTTTCGTTGCCATACTCCTCCGAAACGGTTTGACTGATTCTCATGAAACTTTGTGAGCATATTGAGTAGGTCTGAGAATCGGCCAACATCTATTTTTCATCCCCGTAAATGGTAAGGGTCACCCATCCTTAAAAAAAATTTATGGCAAAACGACGTTTGCTGGGGCAGCTAGTATGTTAATAAATAAGTATTAAAATTGAAATTTAAGCTTTTGAAAGAAACATTTAAACTTTTACTTACCCTAAATGTAAGAGTGACAGTCCCGTCGAAGGTAAAGGCCTCCTTGTTGCCTTCCACTTCAAAGTACGGAGTGATTTCTACCACGTAATGAATAGGGTCGATGTCCTCAGGTACACGGTAGGCTGTGTCGTCATTGCGGCTGTCGGGTGTTGGACCTTTAACTTCCACAGGGAAGTCAGCTGTCGCCAGGGCGACGAGCGTTAAGCATATAAAGCTAATAATATGCATGGCGCTAAAATTGAAATTATAAATGGTTTATGAATATTTTTAAGTAATCTGTAATAAAAAACATTATTCAAGCGTTTTTTTCTAGGGTATACATACATGGGTTTTGGGTATATTATAGATCTAAGCTATCATTGTCGGTATAAACGATGCCTCGTAAAATAAACCGTTGTATTGGAACTCATATTATTTTCACTTGTTAATTTATCATCTCGAATTATAATATTTAGTTCTGTTATAAATCAGCTATGTACATTTTTTGTTTCTTATGCTATTGTTAACACTATCAGTTTTCTATCTTATCCATCACGTTATAAAAATATTGTTTTAGCATTCATTAATGTGTCATTGAAGGATGTGAGGTAACAAAAACGTATTTATATTATCTATATATATAGAAGATTCCTCTTTTATATATATAGTTAATATAAATACGGAAGGTGGCTGACATACCCAGAGATCAACGCACAGCCCAAACCACTGAACCTAGAATCCTGGAATTTTGCATGTAGGTTTTTTATATAACGTAAGTGAACACTAAGAAAGACATTTTTGAAATTCCACCCCTAAGGGGGTAAATCAGGGGATAAAAGTCTGCATGAGCGAAGCCGCGTGCAAAAGCTAGTAAGCAATACAATATTACTATTTCGAAGTGATGCCCATCTGAGCTCAGTTATGGACAGTAGACAACTAATATAAATACTTAAATACTTTTTTTTTGTAAATACATACAATGGAAACATCCAAACTCCGAAACAAATATTTGTAGATCATACAAACATTTGGTCCGACCCGGGAATGGAACCCGAGACCTCAAGCACAGCAGTCGCAAATGCTACCACTACACCACGAAGGCAGTTAAATAAAAATCAAATTGAAATAACTAGTGGTCGCTCAGTGGTCGAAATACAACCAAATATATATATTTATAAATTATTTTTAGCTTTCTGCTCTCCTCCTATATATTAAATCCCCCACCCCATTCGCATAATTTCCGAAAAAGGGGTATAAAGTTTTTGCTTCACGTATTAATCTATAGATTAGAATGATATGGTTTGTAAATGGCATATATTTCAACTTATTCATATGACTAGAATAAGCTTCCATAGTAATAAAACACATAAGCAAAAGATGTTATAAGCAAATATGATTACGGATAATAACCAACCCTTATTCCGACCTATTAGAGTTTAGTTTAGCCGCGTTAACTTAGAACTTACTTATTCGACGAATATATACTTCAAGCTTCAACCCTATAAGAAACAGAATAAGCTCAGATGAGTAGAAAGAAACCTGAACTTAACTGTTTCTTATCTTAACTGTTTCTGTGCTCGTTATTGGTACAAATACAAGTACGCCAAAATAGTTCAATGCAGTTGGCCTAAACGCAGATCCAACCATAGAAACCTCCAAGATAACATATATATATGAAAACGGATAATGTTTCATCATCAACATGATCTCCAAAAACGCCCACTACTGGATAAGAACCTTCCCCAAGGCTTTCTATAACAACTAGTCCTGTATTGCCTGTATCCATTGGTTTTCCGCAACTTTCATCAGAAAATGTTTAATGTATTCATATTCTTAACTAGAATCTACTAGATAAACTTCACCTTAGGAACATCAATAAAGTAGAATGGGACTTGAAACTACCTTCGAATAATTACAAATTAAAACAATAAAAATGGACTAAATTGAAGTGGAACTACAGGGAAAGCTTTCAAATAAAAAAAGAATCGTCAAAATTGGTTTACCCAGTCGAAAGTTGCGACATAAATAACATGAAAAAAAATTTTGCAGTCTTTTTTTCCGTCGGTCAGAAATCGGCTTTAAACTAATACTTTAGTTCGTTTTTGAACTGTGACTATATCAACTTAGTCCAGAGACTCTACCTACACGTATAGAACTAACAGTTAACTGTCTGACGACTTATGCAATCTTTTTGTAGGTAATCAAGATACATGAATGAAAAATCATAATCGCGCCGATTTTCCAGCATCGTTTATTATACTGGAATAACTTTTTTGCACACGATATAGCAGTATAAAAATTAGTCAATATCATAAACTTATTTGTATAACTACATATGTACGTTTTATCAAGATAAATACACTTTTCCCGTTTCTCAGTATTTTTCTGCTCATCAGTTTTAGTAGAATTTAACTTTTATAACTTTATTTTGATTCTTACGCTGGAGACCTGGCCTGGATGAGGCATTTATTTAGTTTACAGTTTTATCAGACATGACGGGATTAAGGTTTTTGCTAATGCAATTTAATATGAAAGTAAGTGATTTTTTCATCTAGAAGCCTAAAATTTGACAGGCAAATATATTTGAAAAAAAAAACCAAAGTAAGAATCGATTTAGCATGAGAGGTAGATTAAAATGTGTCTCAAGGACCATCGCTAGTATATATGGAAGTCACTAGTTTTGACGCTGAAATTTAGCAGTTATATTGTGAATTAATGAGCTGTTAATGAATCATAAAATCCGGGGAGCCTAATGGCAAGCTTTATCTGAAATAAACTTCATTATATTTGATAATTTAATAATCCGAAATTCTAATTATGGATGGACTATAGAGTATGGAGACACACTGAAATTATTTAAGGTTTAGCCACTCATAAGTAGTTCCTAGTTCTTTTTAGAGTCTAGAGTTCAGTTTTGTTATTTAACTAAGCTGTCCTAAAGATGACTGCAGTGCTTCATACAAGATCACCATTGGGTTAAGAAGTTGTTGAGTAGATATTTTTAGTAATGTACTGCCTCATCATCATCAGCCTTTAGCAGTCCACTGCTGGAGATGTCTCCAATTAATCGCCACTTGGATCATTTTTCGGCATCTTGCATCCAACTCCTGCCAGCTGTTTGGCGTAGATCATCACTAAACCTGGCCTGAGGACGTCCTACACTACTTTTATCAAGACAAGGTCTCCACTCAAGAGTTTCTCTCAACTCTCACCGTTTACCCCAACGGTTGTCAGTTCTGTGGCTAATATAGCCAACCCACTGCCACTTCGGCTTGTTAACTCTGTGGGCTATGACGATGACTTTGATTCTCTGCCGGTTAACCTCATTCCTAAATGCCTGAAGCAATCTCTTAAAAGAACACCGAGCACAGCCCTCTCCATAGCACGCTGACCGACTTGTATACTGCCTCCCTTTTCTCAGTTTTTGAAAACTATTTTTGTGCTGACTAAATTTGCTACTCAAATTTGAATTTGGACAGTTTTAAGATGATGTCCAAAAATCGTGGAGATAAGTAATACTTAATCTATGTATGCAGTTGCATCTTATTTTATGAATAGAATTTAAGTTTTTTTTTTAATACAATTAAAATATTAGGGGCTTTGGGGTACATGGTAAAGTATATGAAGGTAATAACTAGGAAAATATTTTATATAAATAACGTACCTGCTCTTCAATTACGCCATGCAAAATGAACGGTATCAATACTATATTATGCTAGTTGAATATGATCATTTGATTAGATAACATCATCATATTACTGCAATATTTAAATAAAAAGATTATAGTAATCCGATATCTGATTAAACCCAATACATATATATGTTTTTTCTTTATCTGTAATGTGAACTAATAATAGATAAGACAATAGCCGAAAAGTGTCACTATCATTTAACAAGAATCTATACGCGTGGTGATTCATTAATGAATTATGGAATATCATCAACGTAATTCATCCCGTTTAAAACCTTCTTTCTATCGAGAGTCCTAAGTTCAGCAGTGAACCATTACAGGCATTTGATGGTAGCCTTATTAGTGGTGGTGTTATTAAATTGGTGGCAAAAGTCAGTCCTGCTCTCCTATTCTACTTAGTTTATATGAATATAAATCAATAAAATGGGATACGTCTATTCGTTATTACAAATTGAAAGCTTTTCACTAAATGCTTTTTAAGGTAGTAGAGCCACGCTGATTTCAGCACAAACGGGCAGCCTTGACCGGGGTGGTAGTACTCTCGCACAGAAAATCAGCGTAAAATTACAGCGTTCGTGCCTGTAGTGTTTCGTTTGTGAGTGTAGACCGAAGACCCAATGATGCAGAAGCATTACTAGGCCGCCTTGGTGTGGGTGCATGCTGCATTCTTACATTGTCTGCATTCGTAATGAGTATGAGGCAAAGTAGTACATGATAATAATAATTGTACCGCATAATTGTTTGTCTTTAATAATATTTGGTGTGGTAAACTTTATGTGGAAATCAGTATTTTACTTAGAATGACTCACTATTTATAGTAAATTTTATATAATGCTTTTTTTACAATGCATATAATTTTTATCGAAACTGATACATTTGTCGATCAGTAGATAAAATTTGTCTTTTGCCACCTACTTTAAAGAAACGCAGCATTGGAGTGGAGGGGTGATTTATGTCATGTTTATAATCCGTACTAATATAATAAAAATCGAATGTAGCTCTGTTTTTCTGTAACATCTGATTTGATGAACGACGAATATTTAGGTTTTTGAGTAAATACATAGGCTAGTTTTAATCGTGATAATCAACATACAAGCGGGCGTAGCCGCGAGCAAAAGTTAGTCTTTAATTAATATGAATACCATGGATAGTAAATCCACTGAACAAACTGGATAAAGTATTAAATAAATACCACCCTCAAAAGTTCTGATTCATATGTTTAGCTACGCACGTTATCGTTGTTAAACCAAAATACCGTTATAAATAACATTATGTGTAATATCATCATTAGGTACTTTCTTTTATAATTTAAAACCCACACTAAATAGCTTATGATAATGCCGTATTAACTATTATATTTCTTTCAATTATGCAAATGCAACACACATTCCTTCTATATTTTTTAAAAGGGTTTTAAGAGAGCTTTATACATTCGTAATTCGGACTAAATCATTTAAAGAGGCAAATAATAATAATGAACAAGTACAAAAAATATAATTTCACACGGAAACTTGTTTTTAATAACTAGTATTCAGTTTCCTATATTTTTTTTTGGGTGACTACGTCGTCGAGTGGCCAAGGCAGCAACTCGTGGCTCTTACCTTTTTTCTAACCTTACCTGGCACTGCTACTTTAGAAAGTACTTCCATTCAGTCCCTAGGAGAAAATTGGATAACTTCTGCAAACACTGTGACTGCATTGAAGACTCTACTCGGTTCAAACTATTGAATTGCTCTACTAAGGTGACTCCAGGTCTGGCTCTCACAACCAGAGGTCAGACGTTCCAAAGTCGGTAGTGATATAGGAGGTTTTTTTAACCGGCATTAGACCATAGTCCTTTCGATTATTGCGTTATTAAATCTGTTGAATTAGATTTCAGATTTCAATATTGATCTCATGCCAGATCCCCTATTTTGTTGGTACATCATTTGGATGAAATGAACTTATAACAAGCTTATGTTATAATAAAAAATTAGTACTTTGATCATAATACTTAGGTAATCGTATGCTTTAGGCAGATTAAAAGTATTATCAATTATGATATCCAGAATATTATGATGAGGAATAAAATATGAGACATATTGTTAAAGAAGAAACATATTTTCATTGAAATAAAAAAAATACAGTTTTCACATAAATTTTTATTTAAAATTAAATCCTGATTAATATCTCTGAGTAACTTTGTAAAACATAATTTAAGTCACACGTATAAATAACTTGTTTTTGCACGAGGCTTCGCTCACACAGCTTTTCATACCCTGATTTACCCACTAGGGGTGGAATTACAAAAATTCGTTTCTTAGTGCTCACTTATGTTATATAAAGAACCTACATGCAAAATTTCAGGATTCTAGGTTCAGCGGCTTAGGCTGTGCGTTGATCTTTGAGTATGTCAGTCAGTCAGTTACCTTCCTCTTTTATAAATATGGATAAGTTTAATAAGCATGTATTAAACACATAAAAGAAAAATCTATACTAATAATATAAAACATGTTTTTTTTTGTTTGTTACTCTTTCACGCAAAAACTACAGAACGGATGGATGCAACTTTACATTAATACAGCTTATATATCAGAATAACACATAGACTACTATTTGCCGCGATAACCGACATATACACGAGTGGAGCCGCGGGCAACAACTAGTAACAAATAAAAAATAAATAAAATACAGAGATATTAATGTATACAGACATAAGAAAGAATTAAGCTCTATAAAACATTGTAGAAACAAGAGCTACAGCAATCAGCACAAGTGAGGAAACAGCCGTAGATGCAGAACTGCCTTTTGTAGCAGATATAATCATATCAGCGTTTTGCGTACCCCAGTTCATATTATTACGAGCTGTGGTAATAGCATTGATAGCTGATGTGAACTGAGGAATGTTCGTTTGTGATGATCGAAGCCAATTCTCATACTGCAAAACATAAAACAAGACATTATCAAAAATCGGAAAACATACTTCTAATCATTCCAGTTGTTACAAAAATGAAAATAATGATAACCCAGATTTCAAAGCGTTGTGTTTGATTTTTATCATTGTGTGTGTGGAAATCGAAACGATGCGTTCAACGATTGCGATATTCGAACAGTTGTATTATGGGTTACCATTTAAAATTCATCATTTCTTATGAAAAAACTTACAACAGGCTCTTACAGGCATGATTATACTGTTACTAATAAGACCAAAAATGCTATCTACATACGAGCGTACAACGAACATCTTTATATCTTCTTGTAAAGTACAGTCTTTTTTCTTTCAAATAAGTGCTAGAAAATTGCCGTAGTAACCTCGTACAATAGTTATCGGAACCTTTGATATTTTCATTACTAATCTATGAGTATAGTAAAGTTATATTACACACTTCCTAAAAATGGGTTTATTAGATTGTAATTTTTATCCAATATTTTCTTACACCGGCTTTGTTAGTTTTACCTTGTCGCTGGATTATAGTAAGTGGGTGTATTAAAATTGATTTGATTATTGTTTTACCACAATTTTACTTCCTTGGACTGTGAATCAATTTGGTATGCAGTGTACTATAAGATAAACTATGTATAACTCAAATAAACAAATACTTACATCAACTAGTTCGGGCTCGTCAAGGTATGATGCGAGATTTGAAAGAGCGCTGTGCGCTGGTCTTGGCGGAGAGTCCTCGACATAACTGTTTTTAAAAGATTAAATTATAAAATAAAGAATTTTACATATTAGTGGCTGTAATCAACTTAGTTAAACTAAATGTTATAATTTCTAAAGCTGTAGCCATTTAATTTACTATAACTCACACACAGTCGTTCTAATATGGATTGAATCTGTAATATATTTAATTTTGAGATGTTACGAAAATCCTTGGTAATGACAGCAGTACTAATAAGTCTTTCAACCGTTACTTTGTATTCGACGGGTATGGTCAACAAATTCTTACAAAATCTCAAGTAAGAAATTTTAATATGGATGATCTTATAATTTCAGGATGATACGTAATGGATAGTAAGCGATTGAATGGTTGAATATACATATTATGATAGAATTAAAAGGGTTATTAACATTGTTAGGATCAAGGTTAAAAATGTATAATTATCTGAATCTTACAGGTAATAACTATCTCGGACTATAGGTTAGTAAATTACTTGTATACTTACGTAGCTCGAATTTGATTGATATTGCTTTTGACAAATTGCAAAACGGTGCGAGCGTTATCTCGGTGACCAAGGAGAGCAAAATTGAATGAATTCAGCTTGTCATGGTATCTTACAGCCTGGGTCAGTGTTAGAGATAAGTATCTAAAATAGAGAAGAAGAAATATCTTTATTATGAAATGATATTAAATACATTTTCAAGGTAGTAAAGCCACGCTAATTTCAGCACAAACCGACTGACTTGATCGGGACAATACCACCCTCGCACAGAAGATCAAAGTAAAATGACAGTTTTCATGCTGTCGTGGTTCATTGGTGAGTGCGAGACTGCCGTGTTGCTCTCCATGCTGCATTGTCTGTATTCACAATAAGTGTGGTGACCACCACTCTTGCATTCTGCTTTTGCTTTCCATCAAGCAGAATAGAGAAATTTTGGCAGACCTAGTTCATTGCCCAAGTAAAACTTTTTTTATCTTGACACAGATATAAATTAATGTTTTCATTATAAAAAAAAATATAAAAGGAACGTAATGGTAAAATCAATACCTGTTTAAAAGTTCAGGTTGTCTGATGGCGCCCAATCCTCTCAAGATTTCAAGATATTCATTGGCAAAATTGGTCTGGTTTAAGGCATTAAGTAGAAACTCGAAGTCTCTAGCATCACCTTGCCTCATACCAGTTGTATAGACGTTGCGGCGAACACGAGAATTGACTCTATAACACCAGAATATGTAAACAACATTAGTATAATGGCTTTTCATAGTAGTCTTTGGCAGCGATATCAGCTTAAAATCAAAAGGTTTTTATCTAATAATATACTAAACAGATCCTTTGAAAAGAATATTTGAATTCCGGAGAGTAAAAATCACAAGTATATTAAAAACGTGCATCTGTGGTATCAATTGCATCTGAATCGTAGTACCTAACTTTTTTTGATTCTCAAAACGATGTAACTGTACTCAAGACACATGTAGAGATTTTTCTTCAAGGTAAGAATATCATATATAAATATTTAACAATTTAAGATTTCTTTCGTTTTGTGTTTACCATATTAGTTGTCTAACAAACAAAATATCTTACACGACATTGTTATCTCTCCAGTTTTCCCATTGCCTCAAAGACTCCTGAATACATCGGGTGTGACCTGTTGTGCATGCGAAATGCAGAATGCTTTGTCTCGCCATTGCTGTGGTAGGAGTTTCACGAGCAGCGGGTTCAGAACCCAAAGTCCTTACAGCGTAATCAATTTGGTTGAAAAGATAAGCCTGAAAATACAGTTAAAGACCATATGGCTACTAAATATGTCAACCATAAAAAGCGAATGAGCAGTTCTATATAGTGTAACAAATTCGTCATTAGGGGTACATTTTAAATTATCAAAAGGATTTGTGATTTGGGAGAAAATTCTTCCAGCTTAATAAAGTTAATATTGTTATAAAATAAAACAATAATTAGAATAACAGAAATACACAAGCCTATACAAGTATTCGTAAAACATACTTTACTTAAAAATATGATTAAGAATTTTAACCTATTACTACCGTCATAAAAAATAAAAAGAAAACTCTTTGATATAAGACAAAATAAATCAAAACGAAAAGAAAAATATAATTGACAATATATTGTGAACTTATTTAATACTTACATCAAATTCAGCCAGATGTTCAGGGAGATGTCGGAGTCTATTTCTCAACCAAGTATAACCACTTATAGCGGGATCCCAAACATGAAAGTTAATTTCCGAAGCCAAAAATCTCAATATTTTAAATCCAGCACTATAACTCATCCTAGTGGACCTCATTAAGGCAAACACATCATCGACGATCTTAAAAAATGAAAACAAATTACCAGTTACATTTTAAAAAAAAAAACCGAGTTTTGAAAAAACATTAACAAAAATATATACACTCCCATGTAATGCATTATCTTACAGTACTGAATTGGTAGAAAATTATTTTTCTTTACATTTGTTCACAAAACTGTTATATTATTTACCTGAGCTCTATTTAAGTAGTGAATTTCTTCGGGTGTGTTATATAATGTATCCTCTATTATATCCCAGGTTTTATTATCATAGTTGACTCGGTAGTGACCTAAGTAAAAAAGAAATCCATTTTACCAAAAACTTACTTTTGTAAAGTGGAAATGTAAAAATTATGGAAATAGTTTTTTTTATATGAACCTAATTAGATTAAGTTCTTCTCATTTTGATAAAATTATAAGAACTAGAAAGTGCAACCTAAGCATTAGTCAGGATACAATAGCAGTATGCT
The DNA here is from genome assembly GCA_905220595.1 of Spilosoma lubricipeda. Classification (NCBI taxonomy): domain Eukaryota; kingdom Metazoa; phylum Arthropoda; class Insecta; order Lepidoptera; family Erebidae; genus Spilosoma; species Spilosoma lubricipeda. The sequence goes on along the minus strand of HG992282.1, from coordinate 19,311,897 downwards.
CGTATCAACATTCACCAGAACTTACCTTGTTGCAAATTGTTAAATATTACCCACTCTTCACCCTGATCTTTGCGTACAGTGTCTCGTGCTGTAGTCATCATTTGAGTCGGCCTCAAACTGCTAAAGTTAGGATTCCTTTTAGTTGAAAAGGTGATCGGAATAGGATAGACTTGCCCAGTTGTTGCAGCTGTTGCACTTAAAAAGAAACGCTCCTAAAAAAAACAAACAAAATATATTTATTTGTACACAAACTAATTAAAGGTTTGAACTTATCGACAGTCTCCGCACTAAGCTGGAAGCTTGCGGCAACCAAGACCTGATTTTATATTATTCGTTGATGCTAATTCTGATGTTCTAAAATTTCTCTATGTATAATGTACATCTATACTAATATTATAAACGCAAAAGTTTGTAAGTATGGATGGATGGATGGATGTTTGTTACTCTTTCACGCAAAAACTACTGAACGGATTTGGATGAAACTTTACAATAATTTAGCTTATACATCAGAATAACACATGGGCTACTATTTGACGCGATAACCGACATATACGCGGGAAAAATTTGTCCAAAATAATTAAGAAAATAATAACGTAAACATCCTACTATCCTACTAATATTATAAATGCGAAAGTTTGTAAGGATGGATGGATGTTTGGATGGATGTCTGTTACTCTTTCACGCAAAAACTACTGAACGGATTTGGATGAAACTTTACAGTAATACAGCTTATACATCAGATAACACATGGGCTATTATTTGCCGCGATAACCGACATATACGCGGAAAAAATTAGTCCAAAATAATTAAGAAAATTAAAACGTAAACATTCATAATAAATTTCTAAATAAAAATACCTGAGTTAAGGTGATTTCTCCTGTAGAATGATTGACATCAACGTTCAATAATGGATACCCGGGCTCATTCACCCAAATCCTGTAGTACTCAGTAAAGTTGAAATTCGGATAGCCAGCTAAACTATTGTCTTCCTGAATAGCGTCAGTGAATGCAGTTAGCAGGTCATATTGGTCAGTAGCACGCAACGGGCTAAAAATAATTTTCAGTTTTAGTAATAATAATAATTATTGGGAAATAAAGATCTTTAATCTGAATAAACTATGAAAAAAGGACGTAATTATAATAATTTGTCATTGCTTTTGATTTACTTACTTGTTTAACAAAAAGATTCGGCAGGATTTCCTGAATGTTTCTAAAGAAATAATATTTGAAGTCATCCTAACAAACGCGGCTGCCTTCGAGTAGCTGATAGTGCCAAAATGCCCGGTGACCTGCGCTGGTGTGTTCACATCGTGATTAAGAGGAACGGTGCCGGTGCCAGAGTCAAAAGCCAGTGATGTTTGAAGGTAGCGGGAATTGAAGTGATCGTGCAATTCATATTCGGGAAATACCTGATTAAAAATAGTGGAATTTATTAAAAACAGATATAAAGAAGAAAAAAATATTTGAAATCAGCTGATATGTGACTGCCTCGTTAGCAGAGTAGTAGCGTATGCGACTGTTGTGTTTTAGGCTCGGGTTCAATTCCCGAGTCGGACCAAATCTTTGTACGACCTGCAAATATTTGTTTTGGAGTTTTAGTGTTTTCTATGTAGGTATGATATGAATATATGTGCAATAAAAGTTTATATGCATTTATATCAGTTGTCTAGTACCCATAATACAAGCTTTGCTTAGCTTGGGACTAGATGGCGACATGGCGTTGTGTGTTAGATATCCGAAATATTTATTTACCTGATGAGTAGCCATGTAACCAAAGTAACTAGCATATCCTTCGTTAATCCATGTGTTACTCCACCAGTAACAAGTGATGTAGTTTCCAAACCATTTATGGGCAAGCTCGTGAGAAACCAAAGTAGCTGAATAATGTTCTACGGACATGAGCGCTACATTGGGGTCAACTATAAGATGCAGTTCTCTGAAAAATTTACGTTAAATGTGATTAAGAAAGAATGTCAGAATCGTAAGGGTGGATTAAATAATGGTTATTTCTTACCTATAGCTGACCATACCCCAGTTCTCAGTACCAGCAGACGCCCAATCAGGAGAGGAAATATGATCATTGAGTAAATTGGGATGTAGACTCGAATAAGGTATACCAAAATATTCGTCGAAAAAGTCAGTCAGTTTGACTGCTAGGTTCAGAGCGTGACCGCCAAGTCCAACGGTATTAGATCTGCCAATAATCCTGATTGGTGGGTTGCGAGTAAGATCCTGAGCAATTGGTTGAAAGGTCTCACTGACGAGGAACGTTACAAGGTAAGATGACATCTTTGGAGTTTCGAGGTAATCAGTTCTAACTCTGTTGCCTGCTAACCTATAAACAAGTAAAATTTTAACAAAAAGTTCTGAGGTAACATACATAAAAAAAATACAGTCAAATTGAGAACCTTCTCCTGTTTTGAAGTTGGTTAAAAATAACTTAAGCTACGTAAGAATTGCGTTATTGAGCTAAGATAATGTTACTGAAGTATAATCGTTTCTTTATTTTTACGTATATTATGTACATACATACGTTACTGATCTTTCAAGTCGTGTGTTCGTAAAAGTTCCAGAGAATGATGCAGGTTTGGACAGGTGGAGCTTAAAGATAGCTTTGAAAAGAGGTTCGTCCCAGCAAGGGAACGCTTGTCTTGCATTATATGGCTGAAAGTGCGTGGTGGCATAAACTCTGTAACAAAGACAATACACATTTTATATGTGACTAGCTTTTGTAAGCGGCTTCGCTCACGCAGACTTTCATCCCCTGATTTACTGCCTTAGAGATGGAGTTTCTAAAATTCCTTTCTTAGTGCTTACTTACGTTATATAAAGAATCTATATGCAAAATTTCAGGATTCTAGGTTCAGCGGTTTGGGTTGTGCGTTGATCTCTGGGTATGTCAGTCAGTCACCTTCCTCTTTTATATATATAGATATTATGTTCATAAGCCGAGAGTGACGACTTTCCAATAGATTAAAATTTGATTAAAAGATAAATTGATTCATATTTTGTTATATTAAAAAGTACGTTGCAATTTTCTTGTTGTTTCTAGATATTCCCTCAGCTGTTTGATTTTCGAAACACAGAAACGTGTTGATATTTCCGATATGTTAAAAATTATTTATCTCTTAACAAGAATTGTATTTATGAAACAATGAACTTCTAAGTTCACATAATAATTATTAGTATTTAACCATATCAACTTTAGTTCTGGGTTCATGTCAATTACCTTTCAACACCACTACTATCCTTGTACCATCCTCTCCAAATGCCTCTGTTCATAGGGCCATCGTTCATAGTGCTGGTATACCTAATAGACAAAGTATAGTTTGTCCCTGTATTTAATGCCGCTACTGGGTTAACCTTCAAGAAGTGGTATAAAGGTTCTGTTTCAAATCGATTTGATGGATTCAGAGCAACTTCAACGTTATTTTCGGTGAACAATGTTACATCATGAATTGTATCCACGTTTGCGTGTAGGACGATCTGTCTAACATTACTTTCAACAGCCTAAAATAATAAAAAGTATACATTTAAAAAACACACACAAACAATTGCAATTGTGTATATTTACGACAAATTTAAAAATCAGATAGTTATAATCCGGTAAAAAGAGGCTGACTGGGTAGGAGTGCTACCACGGCCTCCCAAATATATAAATAGCTCTAGATGGACTCATCAGCTGACTCAACGTCAGAATTAGTCTATCACATGAGTTAACTTTATGTGATCTAAAGCAAAAGTTTAATTTAAACTTCTAAAAATGTTTTGAAAGTGAATGTACAAATGATTGATATATAAAACTCGGTGAAACTTGAATTTAATTAGTAAACATTGTTTTTAAGTAATGAATAGACATGGTTGAGACTTCACAATGCTAGGAGTATAGTATTTGTAAACTGAAATAGTTTAAAACTTTCATAATTTTCTTACAAGCATTATTGATTTCAGCACCAACCTGTATTAAGATATTCTCTTGACCATCGTAACTAAATGGTCTGTCGGTCCTCTCATTGAAGAAAAGATCAATATAGATGTCGTATTTGAGAGGAATCACATTTTGTGGTAATCTGTACACGGTGTTGTCATTTCTTGCATCGGAGATTTCGTTTATATTATCATCATCTATTTCATTAAACCAAGATAAACGTTGGTCACCTATAACTGACGCCAAGAGCATCAAGCTCAAAGCAGCAGTAAATATTTTGACCATTTCTGTAATGGAAATAAAAAATTACATTTCCCTCAGACTTTCAAATTTGTGTTTCATCCAGAAATAGATGAATTTTTTTCTTAACATCAACATATAGATTTAAGGGCAATATACCAAACCTCAACTGCAATAACTAAATAAATAAATTATAAAGCATATTAACCATTATAACCATATATAAATTTACTGCTTTGCTTGCTTGCAGGATTAGTTTTTTAATCTAAGTTAGAACATTTTAACAGTAAAAATTCATGGCATAATAATTGATATATCAATTTTGTTTATTTTTGACTAGAGACTCTCTACACATGTACACATCTACACATGTACATATCAAAAATATGTACACCTTCTAACAATTATCAACATCATCCTTTTCCTGCTTTTTCCCCAACATTATTTATCCGTATAATAATTTGTAACATAGCAACTGCTTTCTAAAGGTAACCCCTATTGGGAATGTCACTATTTTCAGACGGAGCAAACGTAGAAAGTGATTGAGTTACAAAGAATGGGCGACAATGTAAAATTCAAATGAGGAGACTTCAAAAGTTAGTATTTTAATAAATAAATACTAGAATCGTATATTAGTTTTCAATTATGATTTATGAGGTCATTGAATCTGATTCAACAATAGGGACTATTGGGATACAAATTTCATCAAATATTAGTCAAACTTACCTAGAAATATCAGAAGCTTTTTATCTTAGCTAATAGGCCTAAAATGGCCTAATTATAAGACTTAGTTGTATTTGAAAACAGTAAACATTGGCTTATAAAACTAAATTTTAAAGTACTTATAGACTTAGCTAAGTCCCGACTTGATAACAAAAATGTCCTTTACACAGTGCCGATCAACTTAAATGTTCTATCGAAAATTATAATATTAATCGATGGATTTAAGCAATTCATATTTAATCATATCATATCTCATATTTTAATATATTATATAGAATAATAAGGATAACAAAATATATTTATTGCCATTATAATTGTCATAATAAAAAATGGTGATTAAATGCTTGACTACATTTTTAATCATAAGATTATCTTGGCTCGTGATATATTCCAATGGGGGTGAGCCAAGGATGTTATCTTCAAATTACTATAGTAACGGATATTTTTTCACCTAAATGAAGTTGTCCTTTTAATTAACTAAACCTTCTTTGTAAAACTGCATGCGATGGACTTTGCAAATATGGTCCAATTCAAATGGTAACTTTATTGCTTTAGCCGCAATCAGCGGTATTTGATCTTTCTATTATAATTTCTATAGCCTATACATGAGGATCTACTTACCTTACTCGCTTTCTCCGTTTTTGTCAACAATTAATTTCTTGTCTTTTTTATGGAACAGAGGGCAAAGGGGCAGACGTGCGAACGAATTGATTATCGCCACCCAAGGACACCCGTAATGCCAGAAGCGACATAAGTGCGTTGCCGGCTTTTGGGGGATAGGGGGGGAGATGTCTGACAAAAATCTCCGATTAGTAAATAATTTGCTTCTCCCACGGCCGTCCCGAAATTCCAATTCATGAACCCTTTTTTATTCATTCAAGTAGTTATCTGGAATTACCTCCTATGTTATAATATCAAAAATAAAGCAATTCATGCATAAATTTTAAAAATGAAAACAGACATTTTATCTTTTGGTTTTCCATAATTATCAACATAATAAATATATAAAGATAAGTTATTATTAATTATACAAATAGCAAATAAGTTGGTATTGTAAGAAATATTGATGTGGCCTTTTACAACTGAAACAGCTGTATATCTTACTAGCTTTTTTATTTATCAGCCTGCCAGCCTCCACTCGGCTAGGTGGAAAGCATAAGCGGAATCCAAGCGTGGTGGTCACCTTACTTATTACAAATGCAGACAAAGCAACAATGCAGCTTGGTGACTTTTTATTGCAAATACATACATATAATACATAGGAAATACGAAAATTGAAAACAAGTATTTACACAAACATTTGGTACGACCTGGGAATCGAGCCCGTGACCTTAGCACAACAGTCGCATTCGCTGCCACTGCGCTACCGAGGTAGTCTTATATTTAGTCTATCATTGAGTATAACAACTGATTGTTACAATACATTAGTATTTGCATAAATGAATTGTGCGCATGACAATGCACAATATAAGTACTAGCATAGCTTTTATTTATTCAATGCACGAGTTCTATCGAATGCCGGTGCCTCAAAAAGTCTGTAGTGCCTTTTAATAAAATAAAAAATGCATGAAAAAGGTGTTTTTTCATATTTTTGATTCATGGATTTGAACCTACAATATACCATTCTACCCAAAACGCCTGGATAAAAACAAACAGCAAAGTTCCGATACTATCATTACATAGACATCAATGCATCGTCAATTTTGTGGAAAAATAGATAGCGCATAATCATGCACACAATTATTATATAATATAATTATGTGAAAATCAGCTAATATACTGACTGTTAGACTCCTCAGTGGCGCAGTTATAGCGCATGCGACTGCTGTGTGTATGTCTGACTGTGTCTGTGTGACAAATGTTGTTGCAAATATTTGTATCGGCGTTTTGAGTGTTTCTATGTATACAAAAAAGTACGAAGTATTCTATCACTTAATCTAGCTTTTCGTTTAAACTACTACGCTAATCGTGCAGTATACTTTAGCTGTATCACATTCAGATCGCACATTGCAATTTAAGAATACAGTTAAACTTCGTATGCGTTATTGTCAGTTTGACTTTGTATAAACAACTAGGGCACGACGTATCCTACCGTCCGTAGCGTAATAATTTTCCCCCTTTTTTGTTGTGCTTCATTGGTGCTCCATTTCTATTGGTTTTAGCTTATTAAGTGGGCCATCTAACACAGAAATTAGCGCGTTCAAACAAACAAACTCTTCAGCGATATTTATATATAAGTATAGAATAGATAATGTCCGAGTCCTCCCGTGGTTATGTTGTTCCACATTTGAATTGGAGTGTGTTATAGATTATTCTTGGAACGTGACTGTAACCATGCAGTCAATTTTAATATTGTATCAAGTTTAATTTTTATTAAGATATTCTTTGTACTTAATCAATTCAGGGATTCCGACGACGATAGAAGGTATGGTCAGCCAAATGACCGTGGAAGTGTAAAAATAAAACAAAAATAAAAGACGTTGTGTTTAAACTTTATTGGTAAACCATCTATACAAATAAATAAAATTGAAGTGTCTGTTTGTAATATTAAAATAACCGCTTTTTACTAAATGCATATGTATGTATACACGGCACATATATCAAAAATGTAGTTCAATAAAATTTGTCTGTCTGTCTGTCTGTCTGTTTGTTCCGGGTAATCTCTGGAACGGCTGGACGGTTTGACGGGACTTTCACTGGCAGGTAGTTGATGATCCGGGGTGTAGCTTAGGCTACTTTTTTTAGACTAACTTTGTCCCACGGCGTTACTCGCGGTACAACAATAGCTGCGGGTAACACCGCGGGGTTCAGCTAGTTTATAAATAAAATAAATATACCTATATATTTTTTATTCATAAATTCTCAAAATGTATATTAACAATTATTTTACGGGAATTAACGCGATTGTTTATTAAAAGATATTTATTACATACCTCTCAAAATGTAAACATTAAAGAATAAATGAAATTAACGAATGATTCATGTTTTACACAATTATCTTGAAGTTCTCTCAAGAATATAGCTGTAGATGTCAAGTACATTTTGACTTCCCCATTGTAGGTTCGCAATCGCTGAATTAACAACGGCAACTCCGGTGTTGAATGATTCTGCCAATCCAATCTGATTTTGGTACACCCATGTTTGGAACTGGTGACAAAATGCATTTGAATTAAATAGATAATAAATACCTTCATAATTATTTAAAAAAAGAACCAATCTAAATTAGTGCTGAATCTATGGTAGATAAAAATATCAGTATGTAAAACCTGTGTGATAAAATAGGTTGAAGCTACTAGTGTCTCCTGCTGTACTGAAGCAATAGCTACATATAGTCAAGAGCCTTCAGCGTAAGAAAGAGTTATTACTTTTTCTTTTAATATTCTCATAAGTACAAGTATTAAAAAACTACTAAGAAATGTTGTGTTATTTTAAAAGTTTATTCATTCGTTTTTTTCTATTTCACGTCTTGATTTGATATATAATAAAATAAATGATCAAACGAACTTCCCTGATGTGAAGTTCGATCATTATTATATGAGTCGCTTCATTTGAAGATATGATTTTTACCAGGTAGTCCCTCTATTTACTAGGTAGCTTCGCACATTTTTTAAAGATATTAAACAAAAAGTTTTTTAAGTGTATTTCCGCCCTACCCTACCACTAGCCAGTCGCCTGTCGTTAGCTCATTCTTTTTAGAGTAACTTAGATGAGCAAAACTTTCTATATTGGGGGATTTTAGGGAGGGAGGGTGATCATATCTTCAAATGAAGCGACTCATATAATAATGATCGAACTTCACATCAGGGAAGTTCGTTTGATCATTTATTATATTTCTTCGCTTCATTATTCGATATGATTTTTACCAGGTAGATGTTAAGAGAAGAAAGTTTTGTTAATAAAACATAATGTGAAATATTATAATTTCTATTCCGAAAAAAAAAATGTAATGTAAATTATTATTTACATATTTTTATAATATTTGAACTGACAAGTTTAACGACTTAATCAATAGATATATTAATCATATAATTAATGTGTAATAAGGGAACAATCATAATTGACAAAGTTATTCAAAGCCTTGACGACAAGAAAACGCTACGTGCAAATTCGCCCTCGTCAGTGACAGTTCTCTTGTAAAACCTTGCAAAAACATTAGATGTGATCGTCCAACCCGCGGTTTTACGAATGGTTTCGATGTTAACTCCGGCAGAGCTCGCGGCAGAGGTACTCACGTGTCGAGTGCTGTGTGCCCCGAATACACCTATGTCTACGCCGCTCTCTGACAATACTTGCTTCATCCATCGGGATATTGTTTGCGATGTAGCGGCTTCGTGTGGCTTCTTGTACGTTAAAAAGTAAATTCCGTATCCTATCAGATCGTAGGTCTCGACTTCTGGACAAATAATCTGAAAGCGCGACAGATTGTTTCGTTTTCTTTGAAGTATGGCAAATATAAAACGGGCTGATCCCTGATGCCCGGAGCTGACGTTTTTATTACGTCTCATTTATTGTAACGCCGTTCTCAGATAATAGTATGTTTTCGAGTTTAATGAGAGAAAACGTCTGTACTCTATGAGCGGTACATATGGCTAGCAAAATGACGAGCTCCTTAGTAATTTTCTCCAAAATTATCTCGTTGTGTGGGATCCATTTAGATATTTCGTTTAGAACTGTTTGTCGATCCCACGTGGTAGCATATTTAGGCCGTGAGGGTCTCATTTTATACTAGCCCTTAAGCAAGCGTTTAATGCGCTCGTCGGATCAAATATTACCGGAAGTAATAGCGGCAGTAATAATACAGAGTGGAACGATGTGAATTTAGAGTACCGTACGAACAGCCACTATTGAATTGAGGCGTAAGAAAGGTGAGTACAGATGTAACTGTAGGTACAAATATATTTACGTTGTTAGTCGTACAAAATTGCCACCAAAGTTTTAAGGACGAATTATATTGTTTGATCGTACTGTCAGAGAACGATGCTAACATTAGCGTCACCGAGTTTGCGCAGACCCCTCGTCTGGTGAAACTCTGCCGCAGAGCCTCGCGACACCTAGGGTAAGGTTCCTGTGTAGGGGATGATGATCCCTGAAATGAGATTGCAAAAGGTTTTTATGAGGGTTCAAGTAAAGAACGTCGGAAATCATAAAATTTTGCAACAAGGGGAATGAAAGTGAAGGCTGCCATGGCCATGGCTGTGAAGGCCAACAGGGAAATACGAAGACCCCGTTTGCTTCGTCGTAAATTATTTTCCTAAGGCATTTTAGTATTAAGGAAAAAGGAGGAAAGGCATAAAAGTAGTAGGACTTCCAATTTAATGTGAACGCATCCACCGACACTGCATCGGGATCTTGTTTCCAGGAAACTTATCTGATACATTTAGCATTATCACGTGACGCGAATAAATCGATATTCGGACCGCCAAAACGTTCGATGGATTGGAAGGCCTGCTCAGATATTGTCCATTCGGTGTCTACATTAGCAAGTCTGGATGCGGCGTCTGCGCAGTTTTCTTTGGTATTTACATATGACGCAAATATCCAAAGACCAGACTGCTCACACCATTACCATATTTTACGTACTAAATCATTCAAGTGGGGGTATTGTATGCCTCCCATACGATTTACATAGCTTATTGCTGTTGTATTATCAACTCGAAGCAATATAGCAGAGTTGGTTACCGTATTGGCGTATGATTTCAAGTCTAGGAAAACTGCTATTAACTCTAGATAATTGATATGACTAGTTATTTCTATGTCCTTCCACCTGCCGTTGATTTTATTATCGTTACACACGGCGGCCCAACCAGTTTTAGAAGCGCCTGTGTAGATTTCAAGTTCAATATTTGGGTGTCTCATAAAATTATATGTGGTGTCAATATTTGACGACCACCAGGACAAATCATTAAGTAATGAATTTGGTAAGTAAATTTTTGCGTCGTAATTATCATGAGCACCGAGTGAAACAAGATGTTTTTGACGTTTAAGAATCTTAGTATAGAGCCAACCGCACTTTACTGCCGAGCAAGCGGAGAGTAATACGCCGACGAATTGAGCGAATTCGCAAATACTACAGGGCGGCAGCTTAGGGGACCTGGTAACTAACTGCGCGACTGTTGAGGCGTCAAATTACTTTTGTCAAAACTTCATTACAAATCCGAGACAGGTAAGTAAACGTAACGTTTCTCTGAAGTTAGCGACGCACTGATCTCGTGTATCGCCTATGCATAGAATATTGTCTGAGATAGGCTACGACTTCCCTCATGACCATGGGAAAAACGCGCGGAGCGACGGATAGACCAAAGGGCATGCCGTTGAACTGATACTTTCCTCCTTTTTTTTTTTTTTTTTTTTGTGAGGCTCGAACTGAAATCGTAGGTACTTACGATGGTAAGACCTTATGGGTATGAGAAAAAAGCATCTTTTAGATCTATTGTAGCCAAGTACCCATTACGTGGTATCAGTTTACATGCCGTTCGGTACTTCTCCATTTTAAAATGGTCTGTGTGTATAAATTTATTTAATTGTTTTAAATTTAGAATAAATCGCTTGCCTGCGTTTGGCTTAGGCGTGAGAAATATTCGAGAAATGAATTGGTTATTAGTTTCGTTGCATTCCGAAATCGCTCCCAATTCTTTTAATTTAATAACTTATATTACTTAAATTTTTTCGTTACATGAAAAAACGTTGTAAGGCGTATTTGACAGACTAACAGGTGTTTCAAATGGTATGAGATAGCCGTTTTTTATCCAATCAAGAACGACGTCATTATTAGTATTTTTAACCAACAGTTATAGAAATGGGTAAGTCTACCCGCGTATCGTACCTGAGCCCCAACACTAGGACGGGGCGTGGGCACGCGGCTTGTCCTAGGTGGACGCTCGCTATGGTTGCTATCCGCTCGTCGAATACGGTCGGCGGAAACCGAAATGGCTCTGTCCACTTTCCCTGGAATGACGGCACTGGAATGAGTAATCCAAGGTATCTGTTTTATCTGTAGCCTGTAGCGGCTGTTTATCAATAGCCGCTTTATTTTTTATTATTTTTATTATTTTATATATATATATATATTTTATTATTATTATTTTTTTCGGTAAGTTTTGTACCGAATAAAGTCTCGTCTCGTTCCCCGTCCTTCATCATATGTAGGAATGACCTATCGAGACTTAAGAGTTATGAGTTTGATGCGATTATGTGCGAATTATGGGAATCGCAGAGTAATCGGCAGTCGTTACTTAGGTGTTTAATCGCACCCGTCTTGTCGTCGCTTTTAAGAAGCATGTCGATGCCTCTATTAACGGCAGTGATACCGCAACAGAGTTGCTGCTGGTATGTGGAAAGCGATTTGCCGCGGTTACAGACCATATCTGGGATGGCTGCACAGATTTCTGAGTTCAGCGTGGGCACTTGAAGAAGTCGACAATTATCAGGAATGACATATTCCTTAGCGAGATTTTCTTTCTCGTCTTTAGGTATGCCTCTTTTCGATATAGACAGTCATAATTTAGACAACGTCTCGTGAATTTTTTGGCCGCAATCCGGTGTGTCTGAAATTGACTCGCGGAGGGCAGCTAATATATCTGCATCAAAGTCTGGCCCGTTTTGGTCAGCGGGGTCCGGTCCAGAGCCGGGAAAGACTTTGCTGGATGGACCTGGTTCTGTAGCCTCTGGTTTGTTTGCCGAAACCAGTTCTGGCAAGCTCGTTATTAACAGTATTTGCTAAATTGCCATCACTTCCTCAAATAAAAATATTTTTAGGATAGTGAGGGTAGTATTTTTTTTTTTTTTTTTTTTTTTTGTATCCCTTGTTTTTCAATATTAAATTGCAACTCTTAACGTTACATCTGTTTAAAATGTACGTTTTAATTGCGTTAAGTCATCGTTGAAGACTCGCAGTCAACCCCGATGCTTTATTTGGACAATAAAACAAATAATGGTTTTGGTAAGTATCAAAGTTATTGGCTCGCAATTGCATCTGTTTATTTTATACGATTCAATTGTGGTAAGTCATCGTTGAAGACTCGCAGTCAACCCCGATGCTTTATTTGGACAATAAAACAAATAATGGTTTTGGTAAGTATCAAAGTTATTGGCTCGCAATTGCATCTGTTTATTTTATACGATTCAATTGTGGTAAGTCATCGTTGGAGACTCGCAGTCAACCCCGATGCTTTATTTGGACAATAACAAATAATAGTTTTGTTAAATGCCAAAGCTATTGACTCGCAGTCAATCCCAATGCAAATCACACTTTATAAGGCCAAGCCATAATGGAAATAACGATAGGTGAACTTATGGCTTACCTTCATTGCCCGAAGAGGATTCAAGCGGAGATATTATTCTTCGCCGTTTCTCCTGTTCCTCGATTTTTCGTATTTACCTCGCGTATCGTTCTATCTTTTCCTGAGCTCTACGTTTCGGCATGGCGGTAAGTGGGAGCGTGCGATTGCTACCGCGCACAACAGAGGAATGAGCTAACGACAGGCGACTGGCTAGTGGTAGGGTAGGGCGGAAATACACTTAAAAAACTTTTTGTTTAATATCTTTAAAAAATGTGCGAAGCTACCTAGTAAATAGAGGGACTACCTGGTAAAAATCATATCGAATAATGAAGCGAAGAAATATAATAAAAAGATAATGAAGGTTGACTGGTAGAGAACGCCTCATGGCATTAAGTCCTTTAGTCTTAAGTCCATTTGTACGTCAAGTGCAATAAGTTTTAAATAAATAAAATGATATACTCAATCTTACAACCAACCTATAAGATTTTGTCTGAATTCTAAATTTGGTTTGAATAGTTTGCCACTCGTGAATTAATTTTAACGTATCATCGATTTGTTCTTTATCGAAGGTACCTCTTTAGGTACCCTCTATAAAGAACAAAGGTTATGAACTTATTACTTTTAATAAGTTCATAACCAGAATTACGCAGAACCAATAATATAATACGAACCTGCTGTATCAACGTAAAGTCTGTCAAGAAACCAGAAACGCTGCTTATTGCTATATCTAATCTTTCTGATCCGCCATACCTGTAAAATATACAGAAAAAATAATCCATATTGAATTAAAAACATTAAAAACAACAAAAAGAAATAATGAAATAAAACAATATGATATGGAGGCACTTATAAATGTAACATTTGTCATGACTTAACACAACATAAAAATATTTATGCCTATTTCACTTGTTCAAATTTTATGTTACATCAACCTGATCACCATATTTATTCAACAAATTATATAACAACAAAACATTACGTATATTTTAGAAAATAAATAAATATTTTAGACATCTCACACACAACGCCATCTAGTTCCAAGCTAAGCAGAGCTTATGTCATGAGTACTAGACAACTGATACGATAAATACATATTTACTTTCTTTTGTAAATACATACATATTATACATAGAAAACATTCAAACTCCGAAACAAATATTTGCAGATCATACAAACATTTAGTCCGACCCAATACAATCTAGAAATAAATGTATTTGGTACAGGTGAACGAACCAATAACCGTTGGCATGTCGTACCGAATAAATATTAATAATAATAAATCGTTTTTTTTAACCAGATAACTAAGTACGTAACTTAAAGCTGGGTAGGTAGGTAGTACAACTGGCGGCCTTATTGCTCAACGGCAATCTTTTCCAGGCAACCGAATAAAGTGCTACGTTAAGGACATAGCAGCTAGAAAAGGGATTTTGTTGATACTCTGAACATATACATACGCAAGTTGGATTTCATTGTAGTGCTGGTAAAGGAAATCGAGCACAAGCGGTAAATTCTCTTTATTTCCCTGCAATCCAAAACTCACAACACTAGTGCGATCCTGAAGTCGAACTTTGCGATTTACGAGTGACTGACGCAAGTAACTGAAATTAAAATACTATTTTATATGAAATCCATACCAAGATTATGAATTACAAAGTAATTCTGTCTTTCTTTTTGTAACGCCTTCACGGCTGAACGCCTGCACTGATTTCAATGAAATATGGCATGGAGGTCAACCGCAAAAACCAACATACACGCGGGTAGAGCTGCGGTAAAACTAGTATTACATAATAAAGTAATCAAAGAAAAGTCTATGAAGTTTTTTATAAAACACGTACTGAGCAAATGACGCTTCGTCCTTGGTACAGCCGAGAGCGCGAAGAATGACCACCATGTCAGCAGCGTTCTCGGAGGTTTCATATTGGTTAAAAAGATAATTATAGTCTGAGGCATCACCTTCCCTCAGACCAATACAGTACACGTATCGACGGTAGTTCACCGGAACCCTGAAACAATTAATCTTTTGCACTTCAGCCGTATAACCCTTAATTTAAACTTAATTACAACTAGTAAATAAAGAATTTATAAGACAAAATGTAGTGTATAGCAGTACAATAAGAAACAGGAGAAATTGATTCACAAAGTCATGTTAAATACATACAATACTTTTTATGTTAATAAAACTCATAAACAATAAAAATTAACCAAATAACTTACAATTGGCTCACATTAGCCCTATGTGCTCTCCATTTGTTCAAGGAGTCGGAGACACAGCCAGTGTGTCCAAGGTTACAGGCAAAGTTCATGATTTGCATTCTGTTAAGAATGTCAGAGGTGGAGTCGGTTGGTCGCTCATCGTAACCAAGATGTTGGATAACATTTTCCAAAAGATCTAGAAGATAAGTCTGCAGCATGCAATAAGTATTTGTTAACGGATGTGTTGTAAATAAGGATGATTATATTAATATTTTGTAAAATTATTTATAATAAAATAGCCCAAAGTTGGTAGATTTTTATATATAACACAGCCGTAACTCTAACCCTACGATATACGAATACGGTATAAACAGATAATGATCACATTAATTGGATAATGTTAATACACATTTATACTTCATTGTCACACAGAATAAAAATCAATTTTTGCAGTGTTTCAGTAAAAGTTTTGCACTCACTTAGTAGAAATAGCCTCCAGGGTAACGTAAGATAGTTGCGACAGTGAGCTTATCGAAAAAAAAAATTTTAAAATGTGGAATTCAAAACGCAAGCAAAACAAAATCTCTTAAGAATGATCCATCATAGTTTACTGTACACAGTGCCATTAAGTAAATTTTTCGGTATTCTGCTATCACATAAGATTACCAAAATGCATTACATAATAGAAAGATGATAAAATTGTATTTCAAATTAGTCAGTCATCTAGTGAAAAGTTGATTTCTATTCAAGAAATCTTGTAACCAATAAGTAAAATTACAATTAATTCAGTTAGGACCCACCGAAAACGTGTCATATGCAAGAGGCATGTGTTCAAAGCGCCTATGGATAAATTGTAGTTGACTGACAGCTGCGGTCCACACGTAATAGTCAGTTTCGTGTCTTAGGAAGTCCAACACATCGAGAGCTACGGCTTTGTTCACGTCTCCAGAGCGAATGAAATACAAAAGATCGTTGACAATCTATAAGAAATAAATGAAGAAATTATTCCGAAAGTTTCTTATTTTAATTTACATAAAATTATTTCTCATGGAATAACTGATTAAGGAGATGAATTTATCAACATCGCCAAATGAAAAGAGTAAAGCACTAATAGTGATCAGTTTTTAGTTTTTTTTTTCAAGTTATTATCTCCACCCCAAAAAGTAGATGCCTTAATATTTTTCAGAATTTTATTTTACCTGGGCTCTATTCAACTTATGAATATTTCGTCCAGAAGATCCCTTGAGGTAATCTCCAATTTTTTTCCAGTTATTGTCATCATAGTTCACTCGATAAAGACCTGAAATTATAATTACATTATTAGATTGTGAATTAGGATAGCCTTCACTCAGATCAGTACATCAAGTAAACCTTCTCCTTGCAGCTGTGTTATTCTGAGTAATTTTTCTCCTTTAATCGAATCCTACGAGATCTAAAAGATGAACAGAGATGATGACTTATTCTGTTACTTTAATCAAAAAACGGAGACTACCAAATCCCTAAAAAAAATCAATCTCAAAAGAAATAAAAATTCACAATCTTACATACCAGATTGAGCTATGTTGAAGATAACCCAATTGTTCCCTGTATTGGTTGCATTCTGGATAACAGTGGATGCGGTAGAGAGTATAATCTTAGGTCGAGTGTCAATAAAATTAATATCACTCTCATGAGTCCACGTAAGAGGTATGTGCCAAATATGATCGGGTCTGGTGCCGGACACTGCATAGCGATACTGTTGAAAAATTTTTAATCGTATGTATGACAATTATTACTTGAAATATCTCATCATAAACACTGCTTTCAACGGTTGCATGAATGGAGTAGTACTTTGAGCCGTCACTATTTCCTTTTACGCTGATAATTA
The DNA here is from genome assembly GCA_905220595.1 of Spilosoma lubricipeda. Lineage (NCBI taxonomy): Eukaryota > Metazoa > Arthropoda > Insecta > Lepidoptera > Erebidae > Spilosoma > Spilosoma lubricipeda. The sequence continues at coordinate 19,294,667 of HG992282.1, read as the reverse complement.
TCGTTCTTTGGACTACTACTTACTACTTACCTAGGGATCGCATGGGGCTTAAGAGTGATGATGAAATTTTGTCTTTTATACGTTCTATGTGGGTCTTCCAGCATAGATGTTTATCTATTCTTAAGCCTAGATATTTTTCAGTTGACTTCTGTTCTAACGGAATATTATTTATTGTTAACGGTTTATGAATAGGTATAGGTTTATTTCTTGTTCATAGCTAGTTTTTTTATATTAACTGTTAATAGATTACATTGAAACCAATTTGATGAGGCGTTCAAATCCTCCTGTACTAGTGTAATTTATTATTCTAAATGTTTACGATTATTTTATTAATTAAAAGAAAGGTAATTAAAAATAACAATTTGGATATGTTCAATATAGTTAAATCGCTATAAATAGATACACAGGCTCCCACACACGACTGAAGTTTACGTTGACCAATGACACAATATACTATTATTTCCTCAGTGCGTTAACATAGACGCGTTACCGCGAGTGACGTGACATGTTGTTCTCCTTCTGTTAGAGACTATTAGTACACATACAAATTTTAAGACTGGATTCATCTCGATGCAGTATTGACCAGGTATATGTCAACCACTACGTTGCAAACTGACTAAGTATATCTAACTCTAGACCTTCTTATATTTAAATTGCGCTTGTATAATTTTTGACTTAACAAACCTGAGAAACAGTAATATCACCAGTTGCTGTATTAACTTCAATTTTGACGACTGGAGACCCAGGATTTTGCACCCAACTGTTAAATACGGCGCTAACGTCGATATTGGGATATTCGCGAAGGAATTGAAAATCTTCTGAAACGGCACGGGCAAAAGCGGCGTAGACGTCGGCAGGGGTACCAATACCGTACGCACTAGTAATAATTATTATAAAAAGGTTAAATGCAGTATAGCAACTAAATTTTTTTTTAAAATTACGTAAAATGAACAGCCATCTACTTAATATTAATTTCTTATAGACCATTGGGTGGTAAAAACTTTTGAAATAGAAGTTTTATCGTTGCTAAAGTAAAATTTTACATAATTTAATAGACAACATATATATATGGCAACATATATATATATATAGACAACATATATATGCAAGACTGCACGGTTGGCCTAGTGGTGTCAGTGGTCGCCACGCCGCTTGCTACTGCGCCAAGTGTCGAGGGTTCAAATCCCACGCGGTACAACACTTTGTGTAATCCACAAATTGTTGCCCTGAGTTTGGCTGTACTTTGTGTCCGTTTCATGTATGTTTGTTAAGTCCCGCGACACAGGATATTTATTCCTAATGCGGGAGTTGTCCTTTAAAATAAAAAAAAATATACACAAAAAAAATAGTTGTTAAGTTAATATATTGTAGCGATACAGCTTGTAATATTTTTAGCAAAAGTTTTAGTTAGAAGAAGACTAAATCACTATGTTATGCTACTTAAAAAAAAGATAATAATTGTGATGAACTTACTTTTCTCTGAGGTAGTACCGAAGAGCAAGCCTAAAGTTTCTAAAACCAATTAAATGTTCCATCATTCTGAGAACACAAGCAGCTTTTGCATAACTTGTAGTTGAAAAATGGGCTATGACTGTTGGGTTGCTATCTACATCTGTCCAGTTCATAGGCCTAGCCCCTAGAGAGGCATCATGAGCGAGAGCGCTATGTACATGATCCACAACAAACTGATGGTCTAATTCGAATTCAGGAATCGCCTGAAATGTTTCCAAAATTTCATTCATATTCCTATCGTAAATATTAACTACATTTTATACCAAGTCTGTAATAAACATACCCAGTGAGCAGCAAAAAATTGAAAATAACTAGCGAAGGACTCTTTAATCCAAACATTGCTCCACCAAAATGGGGAGACCAGGTTGCCGAACCACTTGTGAGCCAGTTCGTGGGCCATGATAGTAGCAATGTTGATTTTATTAATAAGGTTGGTATTATTTTCGTCGTACAAAAGGAATGCTTCTCTGTAATAAATAAGATGCAATAAGACATGGTCATCTAAAAAATAACTGATACTAAAAATTGTTTTAACATGTTCAAAACTAAAGTAAGATTTTGTAATAAGATGTAAGTAGTACTTTTCATTTTGAAACGAAGTTCTTTATGGGGTGTTAAAAGATACCGTAGCCGTCCGTAACGTAAGATTGACCCCTCGGTGTCACAATGGTAGTGTAAGCGAATGTTGTGCTTGAGGAAAACTTTTGTATAGCGTAGTAATATGTAAGTTTTATGTAACAAGTACGGAGTAACTCTGGACAGAACTTGTTTCAGTAGAGATTACCAGGTGACACAAGTGACCAGTTTAGTTTTATTTTTATCGATAACAAATCATTATAAGAAGTGTATACTTAAACAGTTATTTTCTTTATACCTCGCTTACGCTACGCTCGCTCGCTCTGCTTTATAAAAATATATAAAAGTCCTATCTTTTATATATTTTATAGACAGATTATAGACGGACAGAGAGTTTAAGATAATTTCGTGGTTTTCAAAGAGCGTGAACGAAAAATTTAGTATAGCGCCATCTGTAATTATTTATTTATTACGTGAACGAAAAATGTTGTGTAGCGCCATCTGTATTTTTGATAAGAAACTTCGTTCCTATCTGGTGTCCCACAACACCACATGACTTTTTTTTCTTAAAATAGTTTTATGTACCTGTAGTTAACCATACCCCAATTCTCCATAGCTCCAAATTTAAAATCTGGTATTGCAATGTGATAATTTTTCATCAAAACGCCCTGACCCATCTCATGATACAGTATGGCAAGGTAATCATCTAATTTGTTAGTAATTCGTACTCCAGTTTCAGCAGCCCACTTATGTTGATCAAGGACACCAGGACGGGATATAACTTTAAAGGGTCTAGCATCGGTACTAGTAAATTCTGTTTCTACAAAATCGCTAACATGTAAGGCGACTAGATAGGCTGAAATTACGGGTGTTGGATGGAAAACTTCACGAATCCTATTGGCGCCAACTCTGAAACAGATACGTTGAAAAAAATCATTACAAAGAACTTTAAAAATAAAATAATTTAACAAAGTATATACAACAGACTGCAAATAATGTTAAAACGGTTAGATTTAACAATAAACAGGTGAATCTTTGATTGTGTAAGGTTTAACTAAACCAAAAATAATTCCCATTGTTTTTGGTTTAGTGTGTGCACATTTACATTTGCTAACATATTTTTTCTCATAGTTAAGATTAAGGCTGTAAATTTGCCTATTTATTTTAAAACACTACTTACGGTAAAGTCTGAGTGATGGGCATATTTGAGTATGTGTTTCTAAGATTACTGTCCCGGGTAACACTGAGTACAAAGCGAGATTTAAACTTGGGTTCATCAAAACAGGGGAAGGCTCGTCTCGCAGAATATGGAGAAAATTGTGTCGTGGCATAAGTTCTGAAATTTATTGAGTAAAATAAAACAATTAATAAATGTAACATATTTCATCACCTAACTTAATTATTATTAATTTAAACATGAAGATAATGTAGAATTTGATAAAAAATATTAATCAATCATCAACAACCCATAATCATCAAAAACCCAAAACAACCCATCCTCTCAGGAGAGGTTTAAGGCCATACGTCTCCACCCTGGCCAAGTGCGGGTTGGGGACTGGTAAGACAACGTTGTGGCTATGTAATCTTGCCGTTGGATGTTTTAAAGCCGCCCAAAGGCCCCCAACTAAGCTTCACAATTGTTATCCTATGATAAAAACCGGGACGGATTGCTTAACGTGACCTCCGAACCACGGAGACGCTTATGGTAACATGCCACCAGCGGCCATCCATCCAGGTACTGACCGCATCGTCGTTCTTTACCCTCGGTAATTGTTTCTAATCACTGAGTATCACCGTCAACTGCTGTATAATAAATATTAAATTAATATTATTTGACTAGTTGTTGCCGGCGGCTCCGCACGCGTGTGTAGGTTATCGCGGCAAATTGTAACATCAGTAACATAATTGTTATTCTGACGTATAAGCTATATTACTGTAAAGTTTAATTCAAATCCGTTCAGTACTTTTTGCGTGAAAGAGTAACAAACATTCATCCATCCATACTTACGAACTTTCGCGTTTAGAATATTAGTATAGATAGATATAGATTAATTGTTAATTAAACCTAAAAAGACTAGAAAGTCAGTTGATTAAACTTTAAATTCAAATTAAGCAAAAAGGTAGTAAAGCCACGCTGATTTAACTACAATTGGACCCGATCGAATGGGTGGTATTATTCTCGCACAGAAGATCTACTTAAAAAGACAACATTCGTGCTATCATGTTTTGTTGGATTGTCTGCATTCACAATGAGTATGGTGACCACCAACCTTGGATCCTACTTTTGCTTTTTGTCAAACAGAGTAGAGTCACTTTGGCAGGCTTATACATACAAAAAATGCATTCCCAATTATCCACAGTCCGTAACATGTACCTACCAAGATATAAAAACGGATAATATTCACTAGGCCGCCTTCGTGAAATAATTATTAATCTTCATGTGAAGTTTTTTCTCTTGATTATATCTATACTAATATATAAAGCTGAAGAGTTTGTTTGTTTGTGGTAACGCCACCGGTCGATGATGACAGGAACACTGTTAGTTTGTTAAGAGTTCCGCTAGGTGAGGCTGTCGGCACCCATTTCTACCCGCATCCTTGATCATTATTCCCGCATCGCACGCACACCGCAAGAAGAAATAGTCAAGTTGTGCGCAAAATGACGCCCGGACGCTTTGCTCACCGCTCGTCGAGTTCTACACCAGTTGTGGACTCCGCCACCGCGTCTTATATAGACAATAGAACCGCATTAAAATAGTTTAATAACGAACCCGCATAATTCGCTGAGTGCAATCGTGCCTTGCCGGCAAACTAGGGACGTTTATTCTACACCGAACACGCGTTGCCATCGTGATTCGCAAGCCACAGCGCCTGATCAGGCCGCCAGGTCTGAACTGCAGCTCAAGATCACCAAAGGTAAGCGTGCTTCCATATTCTCGTACCCACCTAACCCATCCGGCAGCCGCAAAGTACTCAGCCCACACAGTTTTCAGGCAGTGCATAGTCACTGAAGTTATACTCGCTCCCGCCTTATGTGTTAGCGCTCAATAATTCTTTGGCCAAGCCAGTTGGCGCTACCAGTTTGTTTGTTTGAACACGCTAGTCTCAGGAACCGCTGGTCCGATTTGAAAAATTCTTTCAGTGTAAGATAGCCCATTTATCGAGGAAGGCTATAGGTTATATATCATCACGCTAAGACCAATAGAAGCGGAGCACCAATGAAAAATGTTTCAATAACGGGGGAAAATTATCACGGTACGGGCAATAAGAGACGTAAACGAAGTTGCGTGGGTCAGCTAGTATCATATAACTGTAATACATTGTTGTCAGAGATTTTCTAAATTTATCTTATTTGCTTATTGCTCTTTAGTCATCGTCGTAGTTTGAACGTTTAAGTTTTTTTTAATTTTTGTAAATTAAATTCTCAATTAACTTACACTTCTTCACTATTATAGAAATAATATCCTTTGTAGAGACCTGCATCAAACGGGTTGTCAGTAATAATCCCAGTATAATTCATGGTGATGATGTAGTTACCAGCTGGGATAGGACCAGCAAGGTTAAGCTTTACGATCTCATAATAGTCATCAGTGATGAACGGATCTGGGAATCGGAGATTTATGACACTGTTGTCAGCGCTAACCATATCCATGGCTGTTATTGATTCAACTTTCTGATGAAAAACTATTTGCTGCAGATTCGCTTCTCTCACCTACAAATGAAAATTACCTTATTAAAAATTATTAAAAAAGTCTGCTTATAATATTGAAATAACCATTGTTTTAAATTTAAAGCTTAGATGAACTTCTTTTTAAAAGACAGTAGGCATGAAGACTTTATTTTACAATTAAATTCAAGATTCAAAAGAAAGCTAAGAAAAAAAAAGAATCATCAAAATCGGTTCATAAACAACGAAGTTATCCGCGTACACAAATAATGTATATATACGGTCAAATTGAGAAACCTCCTCCTTTTTGAAGTCGGTTAAAAATAGCTTCTGGTTTTTTTTTTTCAAAACAAAGATATAAATCGCCTCGGTTTATCATGTAAGTATATACTGGTATGTATGTGATACATTTCTTTTTTTAATTTTATACAAGCAAAGTTATTTAAGTTCGTAGCAAAAAATTAAAGATATTACTAAAGCACATACTTACACCTGAAAGAAAATGTATTTGTGTAACTTAGACAAAACATTTTTAAAGGGTATATAGAAAATCTTAAAGACAACTTACTTCAATATCCATTCTAAGAAATCCACTGAAGCGACTTTCATCTAAGTAGACATCAAGATCTAACCTCATCAAAAGAGGGTACACTGTATCATCTAGGCGATATTTTGTGTCACCAAAATTAGAATTTAAGCCGACCAAGTTATAGTTAGATGTGTATTCCTCCGGTATGGCCTCAAGGGATCCAAAGAGGATAAGTAATATGCTTGCCAACAGCATGATGGTTCTTAAACAGTAATACTACAAAATAAATCAAGTGAATCGTAATCGAACAAAGGTCTAGCTAAATTCCTATTCTTAGGTTCATACATACATATAAGATTTATGTGTTGTAAGTATTAATGAACTTTACTGTTTCATTATCATTTTCATTATTACAAGCGACGTAGGCTTTTTTTAACGTGTGGTCTATCTACCCCCACGGACTATCACCTACCATGAATCGGACCGACTAAAATCATCCTCTGTGTGCCACTCTGGGCCTGGATAATGAGGGACTCAGGTACTGCTGATATTCAAACATTCGGATCACTGTGAACAGTCATCAGCGTAGACAAAAAATTCCAAATGAATCTTTCAGAGAATCAAAATAATGGATCCTAGTGAACGAAGTCAATTAAAAGGACTGTTATCTTAAAAGCATATTAAATGTATACTTTTATAATCATTATTATTAATTATTCACGTCTCCTTATAAAAGGTTTTGGTCTACTATATCGTATTGACGGGTTCAGGGTCTCTTTAAACTTTTCCTTCTCATCAGGTCTAGTGTTAACCTTTGTAATTTGCTCCATTAGTTGGCTCGTACAATACCCGTGGATTGGAAAGATAGTGACACTTCATATCCTCATATCAGTCAACACACACAGTATTTACATAACCTAAAAGATTCATAAATAAACATGTGCATTGTTCATACTACTTTTAGTTCGAAATAGTACTCTTGAACTGATACCTATTTCGTTAAAAGTTTTATGGGATCGAAGTAAGCTACATTGTGTTTACTTTGATTAATATTTCGGCTTTAATATTACATTACCACTCACCCAGCTCCAACGTTATAATATCCACTACTAGTTATAACATGTCAATCTAGTAGCGTATTATCAGTTTTATCGTGGATTAATTTACTCCTAAGTTCAGTATTAGCAGCCGCCTTTATCAACCGGCTAACCAATTTTGTAGATAGTACTTCTATCAATATTTTTATTATCTGTGTCAAGTTTAATAAATTAAGTCTTTGGGCATTTTTATGTCCTTAATAATTAAAAACCTAATTACTTTATCAGCATGCAATTACCTGATCTTTTTACTGTGGAATTTTTTTAACAATACAATTTCTTAAAAACTTACAAAATAATTGTCATAGTCAAATTGAAGCTATCAGAGTGTCGGTCCTTGTATCCGCTGGCGTTGGTTTACAACTTTTTCTACTTTTAATTGATTTTGAGGTTCCGTACCTCAAAAGAAAAAAAACGGAACACTTTTAGTATCATTTTGTTGTCCGTCTGTATGTCAAAACCTTTTTTCTCAGGAACGCCTGGAGGAAATATGTCGAAATTCATTTCAAATACTTACAAATATATCGAAATCCAAAGGTACAGAAGTTTATGAAAATTGACAAAAGCATAATTTTAGCTCCATAATATACCTACAGGTTTGTACAGAAACCGCGATGCGCGAGTCCAACTCGCACTTGGCCGGTTTTTATTTATGGTATTGGAAGGCAAAAGAGACGCAATATAAAATAACTACCACCGCCCATAAACACCTACAACTGTGTTGCCGTTTTTCAGGTCTTCTTCCCCTCCTCCCTACAAAGATGCACGGGCAGTTGGTTTGGGCTACCATTAGTCGTGAAAAGCAACAATTGAATTTGAATTGAACAAAAGCAACATTTGAATTGCTTAACATCAGTAGCTTCTGTGAGGCTGTGGGATACTAGATAGCTTGAGCAGAGTAGTAACTCCACTCGAAACATTTGTTTAAAGCAATAAATAAAATCATTCAAGTATATGCTTCAACATTGCATTGCATTGCATACATATCATGGTGTATTTCAATTCTTTTTTATACTTAGAACAAGAATAATCACTAGTTTTTAAAGTCACTTTAGTAATCAGAAATAATAGAAATATAATAAAACAATCAGCAGACTGCTGTTTTTATTACGAAACAGTTATAAACAAAGTTTAAGTTCTAGTCCCAAGCTAAGCAGAGCTTGTGTTATGGGTACTAGACAACTGATACAAATACATATTATACTTTTTTTTTGTAAATACGTACATATTATACATAGAAAACACCCAAACTCCGAAACAAATATTTGTAGATCATACAAACATTTGGTCCGACCCGGGAATCGAACCCGAGACCTCATGATCAGCAGTCGCACACGCCAACCGCGAAACCAACGAGGCAGTTTGTTGATGATCGAACACTTTATTGATAATATCCATAAATAATAAATGCCTAAATAAATTATATTTTTACATTTTGTCCTTCAACAATTATTAAAATAATATGATTCATAAAATTAATTTACAACGCTAGTGTAATAATTGAATAAACATTGCAGCCAACACTAAAATTGCTGAAGAGACGAACATCGTAGATGAACTTGCAGTCCTCTCAAGAACAAAACCGTGGGTCTCAACTACATTTTCATTTCCCCATTGTAGATTCGCGATCGCTGCACTAACAACGGCTCTTCCTGTATTAAATGATTCTCCCAAACCAAGCTGATTTTCGTAAGCCCATGTTTGGAACTGGAAACAAAATGCATCTCAATTAGAAACACGATAATTTCTTTCACTTTACTACTAAGGTAACTAGTTCCGAATCTAAAGCAGACCATCAAAAAAGTATCAAGAAAGCAAAAAAATAATAATACGAACCCCTTGTATCAATGTAAAGTCTGTCAAGAAACCGGAAACACTGCTTATGGCTACATTTAATCTGCTTGGTCCGCCGTATCTGGAAAATGCAAAGAGATATATTTCGACTGTAATCGAAATCTGTTGTAAAATCGGTGAAAACGATCGCTGATGGAAAACTTTAATTTCTATAAAGGTAGGTAGGTAGTTACAAACAAATAACACCTACAAATGAACAATATTAACCACAAATATTATAGTTATAGTTAATTTGAAAGAAAGCTTATCATTAATTATTAGTTATTAATATAAATTAAAACTAAACAAACATAAATTAAATAAACACAAACTGATTTAATAATAATTGGTTTCACTAAGAGCAATATAGGCAAACGATAAAAATATCAAAACATTCCCGGGATGATCAACAGGACGTTTTTATACTTATACTGTGTGTCCTCGTGATCGATTGATTGAAACGAAAATAAACAACCAGTGGTATTTCCAACATCTTCTTAGAACAAATATAAAGTTAATAATGATTATCTGGGGTTTTGAAATATCAATGAAGTCAAAGACGAATCGAAATAAATTAGTCGTAAGTGCGATTGCAATGTTTAGTTTATATAATAACGAAAAAAAAATGAGCACGTAAAATGTTTACATACGCAGTTCTGATTTGAGCATAGTTCTGGTATAGGAAATTGAGTACAAGCGGTAGATTCTCTTGGTTTCCTTGCAATCCAAAAATTATAACGCTAGTGCGATCATGGAGCCGGATTTTGCGATGTGTGATGGACTGAAGCAAATAACTGAAATTCAAATAAACGAAAGAGTAAATGAAATTGCATAGGTAAATACATTGTCATCATCCAATTGCTTGCTTTGAATATGTTATAGAAACTTTTAAGATGGAAGATCATTATTAAATTAAACTGTAGAATGGACATTTATCTAAAATTCTATTACGTTTTTGTAAAATACTTACTGATTAAATGAGGTTTCATCCTTAGTACAACCCAGAGCGCGAAGAATAACAACCATGTCTGCAGCGTTCTCCGAAGCTAGGTATTGACTGAACAGATAGTTATAGTCTGAGGCACCTCCTTCCCGAAGACCAACGCAGTATACATAACGGCGATAGTTTACAGGGACCCTGAAACATGAAATCACTTCATTTAAAACGAGGAAATCCCAGCTAGATTTATTTTGTTAAAATTGTAATGAGCTAAATTTTTATTCGTACCATGAAACTGTAGTCCAATAAAAATGGGTAATCATAGTTATTTATAAAGATATTATTCAATTTTATATCCTTATCATACACCAACAAATAATATAATTACATTCACAACTACTAACCCCCGGACGCAAAAAAAGAGGTGCTATAAGTTTGACATCGATGTGTGTCTGTTTGTCTCTTTTTCTCTCCATCTCTCTCTCTCTGGGTGTGTATGCGTGTGTCTGTCTGTCTCTCTCTCTCTCTCTTTCTCTGTCTTTCTCAATGTTTTTTTTGCAGTGGTGGAAAAAAAATACTTTTACGTCTCTTCAGGACTGGATGTTCTGCCTGGTATGTCGGATTCGAGAATCTCGATACCGACTAAAAGAAACCTCCCCTGTCTTCTGTTTCTGCTGCCCTTTGTCGAGTCGTCCCACAGCACTTGCCATTGTCAAATGCTGTTTTGTCACTCTTCAGCTCTGAGCTCTTCAGGGTCTAGCGTAGCCGTTTTGTTACGTCAGTAGAGAGCTTGTCTTTCCTCAGTCAGCACCGTCATGGGCAGCATTCCCGCAATGACACACACTGCTTCCTTGAACACCGTGCGAAAAGCACTGGTGACTCTTAGTGCACTCCTCCTATACACTGGCACGATCCGTCTACGTGACTCCTGCATCTTGAATGTGTCAGCCCAGTTGTGATTTCCGTACGTTAACAAGGATGTTATGACTAAAGTCAGCAGAACTCTTCTCTTCTGTTTCGGGCCACCCACGTTGGGCATAAGCCGCGATAACGTCGCTCCAATCACAGATGCTTTGGTACCTACATGCTTCGCCTGCTGGTTGAAGCTAAGTCGGGCATCAATCATCACTCCCAGAAGAAATGGTTGAGACGTGATTTCATGCGTTCCCACCCTGAACGTGATTTTTCCAGCTGTTTTCGGCTAGTAATGAGCATAGCTTTGGTCTTATGCTCTGCTAATTCCAGGTGAGCTGATTTCACCCACTAGCTGATTCTTTCGTAGGTAGTGTGGAAAGCATAATTTATCTCTTCGAGATGTTTTGCGACTATCACAATGACCACGTCATCTGCATATGCGATGAGCTTGGCCTCTCTTGCTTATATTATTTTCAGGGGACCGTCTTACATCATGTTCCATATTAACCCAAGGGGACCCAAGAGCGAACTTTGAGGTACCCCTCCAGTGATTTTCTACTCTTTTGGGCCTGGCTTCGTATCACTAGCTAGCTAGCTACTATATTTTTTAAGTATTCCGGCACATTCATTTCAACCACCCTCATTATGCAGTCCCAGCTCGCTCTATATTATAGACCGCCAGGAAAAGCAACGGTGCCTCTTTAATGGCTACCATCAGACTGGTTAGGGATTCCATCTAAACCGGGAACGTTCTTGTTTCCCACTCCATTGCACGAATCCATCAATTGCGCCTTGGTCACCACGGGAAAGCTATATATATAAGCGTATAGTTTTGCTCTGGCAGATAATAGAAATCTGGTTGTTATGGGGACAGCGTGGGAATATTAAAATGGGAATCTGCGGGATTGCTACCATGTACCTTTTTGTTTGTGAGTATCCGATATTTCGGCGCTGTTGCAAGCGCCATGATCACGGAGTAACTGAAGATCTTGCGGGTGGGCTGTTACATGGTAGCAATCCCGCAGATTCCCATTTTAATGTTACTGACCATGAAAGTTTAAAAAGCGTGGGAATAATTCTCTCCAGTAGCCGAGGGCATATTGATGACGGCGTTGATTGCCATTTTAAGCGAGTGTGTGGTATGTGTATGGGAGTGTGTGTGTGGTTTTAAATTTTTATTTTTTAACCCTTATGCCTGGGTCTTTCTACTTTTCTAAATAGTCTTCATCATCAGCTTATTGCAGCCCACTGCTAGACATAGGTCTCTCACCTTGCACGCCACTAAACAATAAACAAAATAAATCAAATTAAAAACTTACAATTGGTTTACATCAGCCCTGTGCGCCCTCCACTTATTCAAGGCATCAGCGACACAGCCAAGGTGTCCAAGGTTACAGGCGAAGTTCATGATTTGCATTCTGTTAAGGATGTCAGACGTGGAGTCGGTAGGTCGCTCATCATAACCAAGATGTTGGATAACATTTTCCAAAAGATTGAGAAGATAAACCTGCATTAAAAAAGGAAAACTAAATAAAAAAAGGTCTAAACTAAGAATGTTTTTTTCTAACATTTCCTACACGTGTTATCCCTTATATATGAACTGTTTTGATTATCAATATATTTAAAAGGTGAGGTATGCTATAAAGCTATTTTGAAAAAAATATTAGACTGATATTCACGCGTGTGGCTGAGATCCACTGAGAGGACGCGAATAATAATACAGTACCTGGATGACCGAGTTTTGTTCAGTTTTTTTTGGTTGATTTGATTAGTTAGTATATATAATTTTATTAGTTAGACTACCGATCCTAAAAATTTAATCTTTCCTAAAATAACGTACATCTATGGTGACCGGGATCTTAGACTAAATAGGTTATCATTAACATGAATAACCTAGGATTCTTCTCGTTCATTACACTCTAGAAATACTAGAATATCAGCCATGGTCATCTGACGATGCTTTAGAATTACGAGTATAAGATTCACATCAAGGAATCTATACAAATAAATAAAATTGGAGTGTCTGTTTGTAATATTAAAATAACAGCTTTGTAATCAATGCATATGTATATATACACGATACATATATCAAAAATGTAGTTAAAAAAATGTTTGTCTGTCTGTCTGTCTGTCTGTCTGTTTGTTCCGGCTAATCTCTGGAACGGCTGGACGGATTTTGACGGGACTTTCACTGGCAGGTAGCTGATGACCCGGGGAGTAACTTACTTTTTTTAGACTAACTTTGTCCCGCGGCGTTACTCGCGGCACAACAATAACCGCGGGTAACACCGCGGGGTTCAGCTAGTATTACATAAAATACGTTAAGAACATTGTTCATATATTCAAAATTAAAAGTTGCATTATTTACTTCTGTTACCGTTAAATAAGGACATCAGAAAAATGTTAATTTTGAGGCAGTGGTGACGTATGCGACTACTGTGCTTGAGGTCCCGGGTTCGAACTCTGGATCGAACCAAATTTTTGTATGATCTGAAAATATTTGATTCGGAGTTTGGGTATTTTTTAGGCATAATATATATGAATTTACAAAAAAGTCAATATGTATCTATACGAGTTGTCCTGTATTTATAATATAAGCTCTGCTTAATTTGGGTCTACATGACTTTGTGAGTCAGATGTCCGATTATTTTTTTACTATTTGTGTAGGACCTACCGTAAACGATTTATATGCTTCAGGCATATGTTCAAAGCGCCTGTGGATGAATTGTAGCTGACCGATAGCTGCGTTCCATACGTAGTAGTCAGTCTCGTCTCTTAGGAAATCCAACACATTGAGAGCTATGGTGTTGTTAACTTCTCCGGAGCGAATGAAGAACAAAAGATCGTTGACAATCTAAAAGAAATCAATTTAGAAGTTAGTTATGGGTGATTCTCATTGAAATGAAAGAGAAATAACAATGCTAAGTAAACGACAAACAGTGTTTAAGTCTATAGGTATAAGGTTTTTTTTATGGAATTCTGGGCAAACGAGCAGACGCATCAACACTAGAGGCGTCACAAGTGCGTTGCCGATCTTTGGGGGATGGGGAAAGGGATGTGGGGACGGATTGGGGTATAGGCCTCCGGTATCCTCACTCACTCGGTGAAACACAAAACACAGAAACAAAACCGGTGTGAAATTGCACACCGGTTTTCTATGAGGCCGTGGTATCAATCCGGTCGAGCCGGCCCATTAATGCCAAAGTGTGGCTCTCCCACGGTAGATGGTTAGCGATTACCGCCGCCCAGGGAAACCCGCAACACCAGAGGCGTCACAAGTGCGTTGCCGACCTTTGGGGAATGGGAAGGATGGAGAGATGGTTTGTGAAACTCAGCGTTGTTTCAAAAGGTTTTCTGTGAGGCCGTGGTATCACACCGGTCGAGCCTGTTCATTTATGCCAAACCGTGGCTCTCCCACTGTAAAAAGTTTTGAGTATTCTAAGGTTATTAATATTTAAGGAGGAGAAATACTTGAAATAAACTCTATAGGAACCCGACTGGCACGCATGGCATAGCAGGCAAAAGCTTTCTTGATTCCAGTAGCGGACTATACAGGCTGCTAAAAAGAATTAAGGACAATCATTTTTTTTTGTTTACCTGAGCCCTGTTTAATCTGTGAATATTTTGTCTACCTGGTCCTCTGAGGTAGTTTCCAAGTCTTTGCCAGTTATTGTCATCATAATTCACTCGATAAAGACCTAAAATCACAAATGTATAATTTGATAGATGTATACTTAGCCTTTCCATAATTATTGTTACGAAGAAAAAAATAGGTTTTTTATATTGTACGTAAGAATCATTAAAATTACAGTGTGATAATACATTAATTAAAACCTTAAAAAATATATAAAGTTTATTTGAACTGGTCACCATTGGTTGCACTACCGTCGTAAACGTTGAGGCCAGTTATCAATAGCAGCACGCACTGTTATTATGGGAAAAAGCTTCACTGCCAATCGTATGGATAGTTTTAGGGACTCCAAATCATCATAACATTTAGAGCAAGCATTATTCTCTACAACTGA
Source organism: Spilosoma lubricipeda (assembly GCA_905220595.1). Taxonomy (NCBI): domain Eukaryota; kingdom Metazoa; phylum Arthropoda; class Insecta; order Lepidoptera; family Erebidae; genus Spilosoma; species Spilosoma lubricipeda. The sequence continues at coordinate 19,279,574 of HG992282.1, read as the reverse complement.
TCATAAATCATAATCCAGTGGATTAAGATCAGGACTAGATGACAGCCAGTCATCACCTCTGATAAATTCTTGAACATTCGTTTCTAACCAAGATTGGGTGAATCGAGCCTTATAACTCAGCGCCGAGTCTTGCTGAAGGACCATTCTTGGTTATTGAACATGGTGTTGTTATGGGACTTAACTACCTCCTCAAGAATGGTATCTTGATACACTTGTGCCGATGTTTTAGTACCATTTTCACAAAAATATGGCTCAGCCACTCAATCATAGCTAACACCCCATCAAATCATCACTGAAGTCGTATAATCCCACGTTTTACTCTTTTGATTAATTGGGAAGTTTCTTTAGAGCTTTAAGCATTAATAAGGTCATTTTGTTTGTTAAAATATTGGTCAATTGTAAAAAAACTAGCCCGTAAAAAAAATCTGTGACCTCTCTTTGCGTACCGCTTAAGTAGTTGTTTTGACTTTACCACCATATATGTTTTTAATTATCAGTTAAGAAATGACCAGTGCGTTTCTTATAGGCTGCAAATCCTAAGTCATTTTTTAAAATACGCGACGTGGTTCTAGTGCTATTTTCATCTCCAGAGATAGATTTTTGCTTTTTAACAGGCTATCTTTGCATTCTTCTCTTTACTGCTTTTATTGTCTTTTTTGTACGAACACTACGTTGACGGCCAGATCTATTTCTATCACAAACAGAGGAGGTTTTATTGTACCTATCAATAGTCTTTACCAATAATATTTTAAAACGATAGATATGTTACGTACGTAATAATTTGCGTCAAAACCTGTGCCGTGCCGGCCACGATCGTGTCGTCTAAAACTGCATGCATCGACAAATTTCACTGATAAATAGTACGAAAGATACGAAGCAGTATGTAAAAGAAAAAGATTGCTATATTTTATTCTCTCATTACAAATGTATTATTTAATTTCATTATGTATTATAATTGAGATAGTCGTCAATTGGAACGTAAACATGTCTTCACTTATCGGGCGCTGAAAACATATCTGTTTTTTTATATAATAACATTGCCTTGTAAACTCGTTTGCATTGACTGCCTCGTTGGTCTAGTAGTTAGCGTAAGCGACTACTGATCAAGAGGTCTCAGGTTCAATTCTCGGGCCGGACTGCAGTTGGGTTTTTCTTAAAAAAGAAATTCATAATAGCAGCCCGGTGTATGGAAGATGGCTGTGTTTTCCGCCCGTGCCTCGGAGAGCACGTTAAACCGTTGGTCCCAGTTGTCATGAACATCTTTGCCAATCATTATTGGGAAGTCAGTGCCCTCAAATATACTGACAGCTAGTTCAACTTTCGAATTCAGTTCACCCTCAGGGTTGCGGAGGTCCAAGGCCAGTCGCTCCTTGTAAAAACTGTTGAACTAGTAGCCGATCCATAATTTTGGGAATAATAAAGGCTAGGAATATGATGATGATTGCCTTGTACACAAAAAACTGAGTATGCCAAGCATATGGAGGATTTTAAAAAGGGTTTTCTTTATCACCCCACTCCATTTTAATATGACAAAATATTTTAAAATATATTGGCGCAAAAATAAGAAAACACAATAAACAATCGTATAAAAATGACAGATTCCAAATTCAAAAATATTTTTATGTTTATTTTAACAGTATTTATGGTCAGACTAAGTAATACTCCTAATAAATAAAATGGAAACGTCTGTATCAAATATTAAATTTCAATACATGCATTATCTTTTACGTTCAATATCTCTTTGACTCTCTGTTTCTGTATTTGTTTAACTGTCATTTAGGCTTTTTTTCGAAGTGAATGATTAACAAAATCTACTTTTAATTTAAATTCAAATAAATTCTAGAAATATAATCAACAATTGACTTACCAGATTGAGCTATGTTGAAGATAACCCATTCGTTTCCTGTATTGGTTGTATCCTGGATGACAGCGGATTGAGTAGAGAGAATCATTTTAGATCGAGTGTTGTTGAAATTAAGTTCACCCTCATAGGTCCACGTAAGAGGTATGTGCCAAATGTGATTGGGTCTGGTGCCGGAGATTAAGAAGCGTTGCTGTTGTCAAAAGTTTATCCACGTTAATATTAACAATAAGTATAAATATATAGATATTTCGCTCCATGTCCTAAGATCATGCTTAATTAATGGCATGTTGACATTTACAACATAAAAAACTACGTAGTTTGAAGTGCATGCACACTCGTAACTAGATAAAGGTGATATTAATTAAAAAATATTAAAATATTTTGATTTATGTTTTTAGACAAAAGAAGGGTATTTTAACCAACTTCAAAAAAGGAGGAGGTTCTCGATTCGACCGTATATATTTTCTTTTTCATTTTTTATGTGTTCGCGGATTACTTCGTCGTTTATGAACTGATTTTGATGATATTTTTTTTATTAAAAATAATATATCCAACGGTGGTACCATGATAAAGACACTAAGATCTAATGATGACATCCAACAGAAATCGATCGATTTGATCCTTCTTGAAGTCGGTTTTTTATTTTGTAAAAATTTTACTTGTGTTTATAGGTAGTTGAGTATGTTATTGCCACATATATATCTACGAAAGCCAAATAGGTACGAAGTAAAGTGCTAATACTATATTGTTTATAATACTGATTCCAAGAGAGATCAACTGTATTCATAAAAAACTTTTTTACGTATAGAATCATATATTTTTCTAAATTATTTACGACTTAACAGTCGCGGCGGCGCAGGTTTTTAATTTTGTGCTTTTTATAAATCTCTTACGGTTTTATTAAAGAAGTGGTACATTATGGTCTGAATATTAAGAACTTAACTTTGAGTTTTCACTCACTTTAATGAGAAACTTGGAAGTCAGATGTTAACGAAAAAACAAAACTAATATAATGTCATTGCATACACACAGTAAAGTAGCACAAGTACAAAAGATGAGAGAGATTATATTGGTAGAATACTCAAATATCAATCAATAGCGCTATCAACACAATATTATATTTCACAAACCTGAGAAACACTAATATCACCAGATTCAGCATCAACTTCAACCTTGATGACTGGAGCACCAGGATTCTGGACCCAACTGTCGAATACTGCGCCAACGTCGATACCAGGATAGTCGCGAAGAAATTCAAAATCTTCGGAAATAGCACGGTTGAATGCAGCATACACAGCTTCGGGGGTTCCAATACCGTAGGCGCTGGAAATTATAATATGGAATAGTATAATACTTAAAGCTGTTGTAACATTTTCAACACACAGCAACGTCGTAATCAAATATTTTAAAATAAGTAATTTTACAAGGTAATTCGACTTGTTTCCAATTCGAGTCTGGCATTTGATTATTATTTGATTCTATTCAACGACTTTATTCATAAAATATATTGAAACATAATTTAAATAAAGTTCATATGAAAATATCGCATATTGATTGTAATTATGATTGCCACCATATAATTTCTCAATTAGGTGTCTCAATAGACTTACTTATCTCTGAGGTAGTACCGAAGAGCGAGTCTGAAATTTCTAAAGCCTACAAAATGTTCCATCATCCTGAGAACTGAAGCACCTTTTGCATAGCTTGTAGTAGAAAAGTGTGCCATGATTGTAGAGGTGCTAGCCACATCTGTCCAATTCATAGGATTAGCTCCCAAAGTAGCATCATGAGCCAGAGCGCTATGCACATAGTCTACGACAAACTGATGGTCTAGTTCAAATTCTGGAAGCGCCTAAAATATGTAAAAAAATTCATTCAGTTTCCTAAAGTAATAAAAATAAACGATATTTAGAAATAAGTCAATGATAAACATACTCGATGGGCTGCAAAGTATTCAAAATAACTAGCGAAGGACTCATTGATCCAAACATTGCTCCACCAGAATGTGGAGACGAGGTTGCCAAACCACTTATGGGCCATTTCGTGGGCCATGATGGTGGCTATGAAGATTTTGTTTATGAGATTTGTATTGTTTTCATCGTACAGAAGGAATGCTTCTCTGTAACAAGAATTTATCATAATTGAATGAAATATCAAAGTTTTCACAAACAGTCAAAGATATAATAGTTTCACTTACCTGTAGTTAACCATTCCCCAATTTTCCATAGCACCAAATGTGAAATCAGGTAGTGCAATATGATCGTTTTCCATTAAGACGCCTTGTCCCATCTCATGATAAAGAATAGCAAGGTAGTCGTCTAATTCGTTAGTAACTCGTACTCCAGTCTCAGCAGCCCATTTATGCTGATCAAGAGCATCAGGACGAGATATAACCCTAAAGGGTCTAGCATCGGTACTTGATAACTCTGTTTCTCCAAAATCACTTATATGTAAAGCAATAAGATAGGCAGAAATTATAGGTGTTGGGTGAAAAACTTCACGAATCCGATTTGTACCAACTCTGAAACCAATAATTTTTATGAACACGGAAAATGTTTGAGGTTTTTTTTTTGGTCTCTTGATATTATTTATTTAAGTATGTATCATTTGGACGAACTTAAACGATACTTCACCACCCTTGTAACATACAAATAAACTTTTGACCGTTTTGAATGCAAGGTATATATTTTGCAGCAGTTCAAATTCAAAGCATCTTGTTGATATTTTGACCATAGTACTTACTGTATTGTCTGAGCGATGGGCATATTTGAGTAAGTATGGCTAAGGCTGCTATCACGGGTTACGCTAATCACGTAGCGAGATTTAAACTGCGGTTCATCAAAACAGGGGAAAACCTTTCTTGCAAAGAATGGAGCGAATTGTGTCGTTGCATAAAGTCTGAAATAGTTTGAATAAGATAAAAAAATAAAAGAAGTCATATTCTAGCAGTAAATTATGTATAACTAACAATTGGTAAGTCTGTTATTATATTTTGTAGTCTGTGTTATGCATTTTACAATCCATGCTACATTTATGAGTTGAAGTAGTCGATTCATAAATGTGCGCAACGTATTAAAAAAGGTTTTTCTTACATTATTTTAACACTAGACGACATCGTACCTTAACGCTTGTAAAAAAAAGATTATTAATATATTTAAGGTACATAATTAGTATTCAACTTACACTTCTGTATCATCCTTGATGTAATAGCCTTTATAGAGACCTCCGTCAAATGGGTTTTCGTTAATAATCCCAGTGTAATTCATGGTGATGATATAGTTACCAGCGGGAATAGGCCCAGCGAGATTGAGCTTTACGATCTCAAAGTGGTCATCTTTGATAAATGGATCTGGGAATCGAAGGTTTACGACATTGTTGGCAGCATTAACTATATCCAGGGCTGTTATTGATTCAACTTTCTGATGAAAAGCTATTTGTTGTAGATTCGCTTGTCTGACCTGCAAATAAAATATAAAAGTTTTAAAACTAAATATTTATTTGTTAATTCCTGTATTTTTTATTCACAGTTTTGTCATTGTTTATTTATTTAAATAAAAAAAAAAACAGTATGAATAAACAAACATGAAACACTCATAAAACCTATGTTGGGCATATGTACTTTCCTCATTTCTTTCATTGAAAGACCTGAAATAGTATGACTATTGTTTCACAGAACCAACGTGCTAATCATAGTCATCGTCGTTATTAACTTTCATCATAGTCCATCAGTTTTGCTATTCGCATTGAGGATGGTGACCACCGCTCTTGGAATCTGCTCATGCTTTCCATCAGGCAGAGCAGAGTCATTTTGGCGCAGCTAAAGTATAAAAAAAAACTTAAAACCATTTGAGTAATATTGCAGATTGATTATTTACTGTTTTCCACGTTGCCAAAAATTACGCAAATGATTCTTTCGGAGATCGTACTTTTCTTTTAACTGCCTTTAATAATATTTTTGAATGCTATAAGTGTTTTTAAGCCATAAAGTCATAATACCTATTTCAGTTTTAAATGATGTAAGACTATATATAATATAGCATATTTGTATTATCAGTAGGTAAGTATAGAATGAAAATTAATGATTGTCATTAATCCACTAATGAACGGTATGGAATTAAAAACTTAATCAACTGATATGCTTGTAAAAGCCACTGAACATTAAGCTATGGCTTATATTCGTATACGTGTTGATATGATACCGTAATTAAAATGGTCTTATTATAAGCTAAAACCTTGCAAACAAGAATATTATAATATCGGAAATTAAACAAATAAGCTTATCACTACCTTCAGAGACCGTAAACCTGGACTAGAGAATAAAGTAACACCATAAGAGTGGCAAGATTGAAAAGACGAAGAAATACAGTCTATTAACATAACTTGTTTTAGGTTGTTCAGAAAAGACTTAAATATTTTTGAAAAATACACAGGTTGTTTTATTATGATTATTCTCTTCATTATTTTATCTTCCTATATTGTATTTACAACTTCGTTGGCAAAAAAAGTATATATGTATTTGTATCCATTGTCTAGTACCCATAAGACAAGCTCTCCTTAACTCGGGACTAGATGGCGTTGTGTGTTAACTGATCGGTATATTACCGCCGCCCATGGACACACCAGAGGCGTCACAATTGCGTTGCCGACCTTTTAGGAAGGAATACGCTCTTTTCTTGAAGGTTTGCTTTCCAAGTACTTAGTCAGGTCTATACACATCATTATAATAAAAACAAAAGTAGCTCAGTCTCATCCCTATCTATCTGCCTGTTACGTTTTCACAACTAAACCGCGGAACCAATTTAAATACATTTCGGTATAGAGATATACTGGACCTTGGAACAATACGAATGCTACTTTTGTCGTGGTAAAGCAAACACGCGGAAGTGGCTGCATGCAAAAGCAATTTTTTTTTTATATTATTGACTACAGTTTAAATCGTAGACTAACTCTTTTTTGGCGCATCCACTTCCAAAAAGTCCGTATAAAATACATAAAATTAAACTTACTTCAATTTCCATCCTGACAAATCCATCAAAACGGCCTTCATTTAAGTAGACATCAAGGTCTACATTCATGGTAAGCGGGTGCACTGTATCTACTAAGCGGTATCTTGTATCACCAAAGTTGGAATTGAAACCGGTAAATTCAAAATTTGATCTGAACTCCTCAGGTATGGCCCTCAGAGACCCGAGGAGACAAAAGAAAATAATTGGCAACAACATGTTGGTACCTAAAAATAATATAATAACAGTTACTTACTTTAATTCTTAAAATGAAAGAAATTATTGTATCATTTATTAAAAAGTAACTGCATAGTCCTACTACCTACTAATCCTACTAATATTATAAATGCGAAAGTTTGTAAGGATGGATGGATGTTCGGATGGATGTTTGTAACTCCTTCACGCAAAAACTACTGAAAGGATTTGGATGAAACTTTACAGTAATATAGCTTATACATCAAAATAACACATACGCTACTTTTTACCGAGAAAACCGACAAATACGCGGACGGGGCCGCGGGCAACAACTAGTAATTTATAAAAGCGAATGAAATATGCATATTTTAGGGCTTGTAAAGTTGGTAAATTAATTTTAAAGTATCTACAGAAGAAGTTTTATCTTGAAAGCATAATAATAAATAGGAACTTCATCCGCATATTACTTTTTATTAGAAATAGTTCGAATTTTGTCCTTCGTTTTATAGGATCGAGGTTATAATATGCCTACTTTTATTTATTTTTCGACTTTCACATAAAACCACCACTCACCTAGTTCCGATGGTACCAAAACCACTACTAAATTACATTCTAGTCATCATTATTTTTTATCATTTATTTTTTTAGTACTTACTTTAGTATTCATGACAATCTTTATCAAATCGTTAACGATTTTTCAGATATCACTGCAATCAATATTTATATTATCTGTGCCAAAGTGTAATCAACAGAATTTTTGAAAGAACATACCTACATGAACGTAATCTATTATTATATCACATCACACTAATATATATACGTGAAAGTTTGTGAGTATGTTTGTTACTTCTTCACGCAAAAACTATTAAACGGATTTGAATGAAACTTTACAGTAATATAGCTTATACATCAGAATAGCACATAGGCTACTATTTGCCGCGATATTCGACAAACATGCGGGCGGACCCGCGGGCAACAGCTAGTATGTAATGAATGTTAAGTAAGTTTGTGTACGCTTAAAAAATTTAAAAAGTGCTGCTCCAATGAGCTTAAATTTTGACACGATTAGTTAGTGTTTTAACCGACTTCCAAAAGGGGGAGTTTCTTAAGTTGATTGATATTTATTTTCTTTTTTTTATGTATGTACTGATTACTCCGTCAATTATGAACCGACTTTGATAATTATTTTTGTATTCGAAAGGGTATGCTCCCCATGTGGTCTCATTGCTACTATATCAGGATCTGATGATGGGATCTCAAAGAAATCGATGGAAACTTTCAAATATATTAGGCACGTACTATGTTTTCATTTATTTTCTTGCAGTATTTACACCTGTTAGTCATCATTCATGATGATGAGCTGATGATGAAAGATACAACTCCTTAACGATTATGAGTTGAAAGATAAATCTTTAAATGTTATGTGTATGTATGTTACTGTTACTCGTATTCTTTCAAGTTATTTAGGTGAACTAATGATGGAAGGTACAACTCCTCAACAGTTAGGAGTTGAAGGATAAAACTTTCAATTTCATACGTATTTATAGTTATATTAATACACGAATAGACCTTAGTTGTATACTTTCAAGTTTAAACAACTTAAAAGTATACAACTAAGGTCTATTCGTGATCTGACAGGTAAAGTTAGAAGATAGATAAAAATTTAAGATACCGATCTAATAACTAGTAGTCATACAAAACTATTAAACAGACTTTTAATGAGAGAAATTTTAATGGTCATGGTCAAAAGAAAACTCCCTGCCTAGACAGACTAAAAAGGGAAAAGCAAAAAATAAAGCTTCGTTTAAAAAACTGACTTCAAATACTAAAAAGTATAAAATAACTTAATAAATATTTTATTAAATACACCTCATATGCAAACCTTTAATATGGATGAAACACTATTATTTGTATGAGCTACCCATTCATAGGTTTGAAGTCGGTGACAAGCCAAAATGTAATAGTAGAGCCAATGTTAGATAGGTTTATAAAATTAGTTGAAATAAATATCAGTTTAGAAACAATGCCATTTTGTGATCTATACTCAATATTATACATTCGAAAGTAACTCAGTCTGTTACGATCATTAAAACTTAGCACTGAAGTACTTTGATTATTGAGGAAGTCTTTACCGTGATAGTAGAGCAGACATTGAATTCAACGATAATTTGAAGAACACGCTATTAGGCGTAATATGTCTTTGCGTCTTCTTTTAGGCATATCAATGTAAGTATAATTCTTACCTTCTACAAATTTTATCAAAAGTTATTAACAATATCTTGTAATGGCATTGTAATGTGTAGATAAATTTTTCTCTTATCTTTTTAATTCGATGGAACTTGGTACTATTTAAAAACAATGAAATATAGTTTTTTGGTTTTCCAAATCTAAGCGTTTTGGATTGAATTTCAATACATTCAATCCAAAACGATTAGATTTTTATTTCAATATTTCAATTTCAATAAATTGAAATTCATTGGGAGAAGAAATGTAAAATTCAAAAACTAATAATAGGGAGTGTTATAATAGGTATTTTAAAATAATTTAGATTGTAAGTAATTGCCACAACTAATAGACGTCTGTGATTCATGAGACTTTCACTTTAGCTAAAATAGGGGGACCGGAGATGGACATAGTCTTACTTTGTTTTCGTTTATTCTTCATCAATCAACAGCCTTTTATTATCCGTTACTAGATATAGGCATCTTATTAAAAACCGTTCTGTAACATGTTTAATAAAAACGGCAAAAAAATCACGTCTATTGTATGGGAGGCCCCTAAATATTTATTTTATTCAGTTTTTTAGTATCTGCTCTTATTCGGGCTACACAAATACATCATCTCTGAAAATTGCAACTGTCTAACTATCACGATTCATGAGTTACAGCCTGGCGACAGATGGACGGACTGACGGACTTAGTGATAGGACCCTATTTAACCCTTTGAATACGGAACCCTAGAAAAAAAAATCCGGTTGCTTAACTACTATTCTTTCAATATTCTGTACATATAAAAAAAATAAAGCTTATTGTGTTAAAGTGCAATTTAATAAATAAAACAAATGTTGTACAAAATTAGTCTAATTCATAAATTAGTAAAGTTTGACTTATACTTAAAACAAATTAATGGAACAACTGGGCGAACAGCACTGCCAGAACTAAGAATGTTGAAGCAACGATGGAAGTAGATGAATTATTTGAACTCCTCCTGAGAAGGAAGGCATAAATTTCAGGAGCATTGTCGTTACCCCATTCCAGGTTACTTATGGCAGTACTGACACCAGATACTCCTGTAGAGAACGAACTACCCAGGGCCACTTGATTTGTGTATAACCAGTTTTGATACTGAAAAAAAATTGAGCATTAAAAAAAACATGTTAATAATAGTTAATGATATATATAAAGTACTCAACAAAGGTTTATGGTAAAACAATCAAGTATATTTTGCTTTATAGCCAAATTTAATCATGATTGTTTAAATAATTATTAAAAAAATTAACCATAAAAAAAAATTTGGAATAGACGGGCAAACGAGCAGACGTATCGTTTGATGTTAAGCGTTGCCGGCCTTTGGGGGATCTGAGGGGAGATAGAAGGAGGGTTGGGGTGTGGGTCTCCGGTTTTTTTTTATGGAATAGGCGGGCAAACGAACAGACGTATCGCCTGATGGTAAGCGATTACCGCCGCCCATGGACACCTGCAAACACCAGAGGCGTCACAAGTGCGTTGTCGGCCTTTGGGGAATAGGGACGGGAGATAGGGGGAGGGGGTTTTGGTTATGGGCCTCTGATATCCTTTCACTCGGGAAAACACAGTGCAAGCACTATTTCACACCGGATTTCTACCATGGTATCACTCCGGTCGAGCCGGCCATTCGTGCCGAAGCGAGGCTCTCCCACAGAATATAAGGTAGTTCTACTTGAACTTGTTACACCAAGTTCAACCTTATTGTTATTACTATATACTACTGCACATTTTGAGTGTGAATTTGAAGATGTTTGATGTAACACTAAATTAATACAAACCTGTTGAATCATCTCGAAGTCTGTCATAAAACCGGGAACGGCGTTGAGAGCGATGTTGAGACGATCTGGACCACCGAATCTGTATAAGGCAGACACAGTGAATTATTCAAATAGTCAAACATTTCCATACTTTCTATGTTATACCAGGTATACACATGTATTTTAAAATGCTTAGTTGTATAGAATTTAAGCTTCATAAAGAAAATTATTAGAATTTAGGTATTACTACCCATTGGATATCTAACCATTAGGCCACCGCACCTAAGGGATGATAATAAATAAAACAGCAAGAACAAGATTAAAACATAATACATACTCAGTTCTTATTTGATTAAAGTTCTGGTAAAAGAAGTTGAGGACGAGCTGTAAGTTTTCTCTGTTGCCCTGGACTCCAAAATTCACAAGATTTGTGCGGTCGTGGATTCGAACTTTGCGGTTCGAAATAGATTGTTGCAAGAAGCTGAAACACGAATTGCAGTGTAAATTACTTTAAATATAAACATTATAGGAGCATTAATATTTTCTAAAAATTATAACAGAAGCGTTAAAATTTCAATTACAGCGAGTCTACTTACTGATTAAACGAAGTTTGATCCTTGGTACATCCGAGAGCACGGAGCATTACAACCATATCGGCAGCATTTTGAGAGGTTTCGTACTTTTGGAACAAGAAGTTATAATCTGAGGCATCACCTTCACGAAGACCAACACAGTAGACATACCGACGATAGTTTGGATTAATTCTGAAAAAAAATTATCATGCCTTCAAAAATATTCCTATAACAAAAGTGTTTGAAATGAACATCTATAGGGTAAATTTACAACTAATGGCTCTACTAAACACTTCAAAAGGATTCAATAAAATAAGTTGATAAAACCTATGATTTAGGCACATTTTCAAAACTTGTTCATGGCGTGCTTTTAACAGACTTCAAGAAAAGGAGGAGGTCATCAATTCGACTGTTTTTTTTTTGTTTGTTACCTCATAACTATCGACTGGATGAACCGATTTTGATGAATCTTTTTTTATTTGAAAGCTGGTGCTTCCCGTATGGTCCCATTTAAATTGATTCATTTCTTGAAGTCAGTTCTTTTATTGTTAAAATTTGAAATCATTAAATGTTTAAATACACAGCAGTTTAAAATGCAAACTTAATTTAATGTTTTTGGTGTTGCATAAAGAAACAACGAACGATTCATTTTTCTAAAACTCACAATTGACTGTCATCACTCCTGAATGCTCTCCATTTGCTCAAAGCATCTTCTACGCATCCAGCATGACCAAGGTTGCAAGCCGAATTCATGATCTGCATTCGATTAAGAGTAACAGATGTGGGTTCGTTAGCAGCCTGCTCGTACCCAAGATTCTGGATTACATTCTCCATAAGTTCCAAAAGGAAACCCTGCAAAAAAAATAGTCATTAATCTACTAAAAGCGAATGTAATGTGCATATTATGATCAAAATGATGGGATGCACCTAGTCAGAGTCCACCTTTGGAGGATATAGTTAAAAATGATTATGAGAGCTATCCTCACATCATAAAAAATCATTATTTTTTAATTTTAATACAGTGCTTTGATATTATTTACTTATTTGTACAAAGACGTAATAGTAACTTTAAATATCCGTTGTTTTGTTGGCAAAATAAACATTTTTATTTATTAATAGTATTTCTATAACCTATCAGATGTTGATTATATAGCACTGTGTGATGTATTTCAGAAGTTGAGCTCAGATGTGAATTTTTTATGTAAAAAAAAGGGCTTAATACCAGCAAGTTCATTCAGATATTTATGTTTGATTTGAAATGCGATTAATATTTTCACTTTTCCAGTTATATTATTCAATTTTAAAGGTTAAATAAAAATAAATGTTTGCAGTTAAATTCAGATAAATAGCATTCAGTACTATGAAATTAAAATATTACCAAATAAAAACTTACTGAGAATGCGCTATGGGCATCAGGTAGATGCTGGAAGCGTCTATTAATTAATTCCAGCTGTGCAAGAGCTCCGTTCCATACATAATAGTCGGTTTCAGTTTTAAGGAACTCCAATATGTTAAAGGCAATTGTGCTATTGACGTCTCCGGAACGAACGAAGAACAAAAGATCGTTGACGATCTAAAAGAAAATAATGTAATTTTAGCACAGTAATAATGACAGCTTGTTGGTGACCTTGTGATGTTTCAAAGCATGGACATATAGATACCGCAGCTCTAGCCTATTTTATCTCTATAACGCTTTTTTATTTGAGGATTGCATTATCAGTTTCATTTACTCCAATAACCATCCATTCCAGTCCAAAAACATTAATACTTAAAGTACCCTAATTGGCTATTACACTTAAATTTAGTCCTTAATATTTTCTTGCGTGTTATTAATTTTTTGTTGTTTGTACTACAATAACATGGCAAGACATTTTTTTTAATACAATCAATAATGCTATTTTACCTGAGCCCTGTTCATCTTGTTGATTCTCTCCCGATTGGAAGATTTCAGATAATCTCCGATTCTTACCCAGGTGTCTGCATCATAATTTACTCTGTACAAACCTGCAATGAAAAAAATTATTATAAAGGCATACTTAACCACTTATTTTTAAAAAAAAAACAGTATTGTCTGTAGTAATTTATAAATAATAAAAAGAGTCATTCATTAGCATTGACAGTAACACGTGTGTTACAAAAGATAAGTTAATCATAAAGATAAGATAGGCTTACTAAAAACTGGACTTTTGTAACATTTCTTTATTACGTAAAAACATAACAACTCTTACTCATGCTTTACGCATGTGTCTAATACCATTAAATAGTTGAGGAATCGAAAACAAATGTAAATATAATTGGCTTAGCTCACGGAGCAAATACAAAGTGCTTCGTGGCTTAGCTAGTTGTAGTATTTCCTTAACTCTTTAAATCTGTATCATAGATACTCAGATAGAGTAAAGATAGCTTGCATTCAAGGTATTACATTCTCGGGGAAAATAGATTTAATGTGTATCAGAATTGATTTTGTATCTGAGTATGATAATATGTACTCCTAGCCGCAAGAGATATTAGAGCGTACAAGAGTGCACGCAAGCACAGTGCGCTCCTTGTTCCCTCATTTCTACAATCTGCGATACCTATCGATACATCACATCTGATTATAGATTATAGAAATATTATAAATAAATAAAAAATATTATTTTGCCAACACAACAGCGAATATTTACAGTAACTGTTACGTTACTTTTTACAAATAAGTAAATAATATCAAAGCACTGTATTAATATCAAAAAATAATCTATTTTTATGGTCTATTGATTCTCGGTAGTGTAGGACCGACAACTTTACGTACTTTTAGAGCCTCGGAGTTTAAAACCACACCATTCAAACACTGGACTGTTATTAAGTGTGTCAATATTCAGAAAAAATCAATTAAACCCTTTGACCCCCCCAAGTTATAAATCTGAGATATCTTGATCGGCAGTCACATACGCTAACCGCTAGACTAATGAGGTAGGCAAATCTAAGTATATTAAACTTTATCTACATCTAACTGGCCTGGCAAACTTCATACCGCCATTTTTTTAAACTTATTTTTAAATTTCTAAAAACTTGTTTTTATTATTAATGTCTGCCTTGGCGTCCCACGCAGGGGTACTACAATCTTGGACTAAATAGAATCAGACTTATGGTTTTCTTATACTTTTAATACAAGCCTTGTCCTGTAAATAGCCCACATAAAGAATTATGAAATTAGGTGCAGTCGATCGGAAGTTATGCGCGTACATACATTACTGTGATTCAATTTTATATACTTAAATGTATGTATGTATTTACAAATACATAAGTAGAATTTATCCCAGTTTAGTTTAAATTAATCTGTTGTTAGATCCTCTAGATATCCAGGCAGGCAGGATTGGATTTGCAGGGCCAAACTTAAAAAAAAATCGGCAAGTCATAAATAAAGCTAGAGGTTTTCAAAAAATATGTAAATACCTGACTGTCCGATGTTGAAGATTGCCCAATCGGTTCCGGTAGGCACTGTAATGGTAGTTCTTGCAGTGGAGAAAACCATTTTGGGTTTAGTATCTTGGAAATTTAATTCACTATCAGTAGTCCATGTCAAAGGTATTTGCCAAATATCATCTGGTCTAGGCCCGGAGATTGTATAGCGTTGCTGTTGAAATAATTTAACTTTATAAATATTGAACAACATTTAGAAAACTTAATTACTAATTTTTATATAAAGTGTAAATTAGAGATTTTTTTTTTATCATTTAAGAACAAGATAACGAAAAAAAATAACCATCTTCTAGCGTTATTATAATTTACTAGCTGACCCGCTCAACTTCGTTTACGTCTCTCCATAAGAACTATTTTTTTCCCATTTTCCCAACATTTTCGGTCGATACCCGACTCTTATTGGTCGTAGAGTGATGTTACATAGCCTGAAACCTTCCTCGCTAAATGGGCCATTCAACAAAAAAATAATTACCAAAATTGGTTCAGCCTTTCACGCGTGATGTCGTGACCAAGGCAAACAGGGATTCAATTTTATATATAGATTTATAATTTTAAAAAGACAACTTCCACATTAAGAACATAATATCCTATGTCGCCGAGGACTTTACAAACATACATGAAATATAACCAAAGAACACCCAGACTCAAAACAACAATTGTTGGATCACACAAAGTGTTGTCCTATGTAGGGTTTGAACTCACTACACTTGACGAAGAGGCAAGCAGCTAAGCGACCGTTAAAACCACTAGGCCACCGTGCAGTCAAATTTATTATGTACTAGCTAAATCTTGCGGTGTTACCCGCGGTTATTCTTGTACTGCGAGTAAAGCCGCGGGGCAAAGTTAGTCTACAAAAAAGTAGCCTAAGTTACTCCCTGGATCATCAGCTACCTGCCAGTGAATGTCCTGTCAAAATCCGTCCAGCCTTTCCAGAGATTACCCGGAACAAACAGACAGACAGACAAAAAAAAATTAACTACATTTTTGGTATATGTACCGTGTATATATGCATATGCATTTAGTAAAAAGCGGTTATTTTAATATTACAAACATACACTATAGATAAGAGACAAATAATAAAAGTACCTGTCATAATATCTTATTCTCAAGAAGCAATTGAAAGGTAAAATTAATTATCGTATCATATATAACAATTTACCTGAGTGATATCAACACTACCAGCAGCAGGGTCAAGAGAAGCAAACACGACTGGTGCTCCTGCGTTCTGAACCCAGCTCTTAAACACAGCACCGATATCGACGTTAGGATAATCGCGAAGGAATTCGAAATCTTCATTTGCAGTTTGTCTGAAGGCATTGTACATGTCATCGTTGGTACCAACGCCATAGGCGCTAAAAGGAAAAGAGAAAATTAAAATGAGATGCATAGATTTTACCGTGGGAGAGCCACGCTTCGCTAATGGGCCGGCTCGACCGGAGTGATACCACGGCTTCACAGAAAACCGGTGTGAAATAGTGCTTGCGCTGTGTTTCACCGAGTGAGTGAGGATACCAGAGGCCCATAACCCAAACCTCCTCCCCCTATCTTCCCTCCCCATCCCCAAAGGCCGGCAACGCACTTGTGACGCCTATGGTGTTACAGGGCGGCGGTAATCGCTTACCATCAGGCGATACGTCTACTCGTTTGCCCATCTATTACAAAAAAAAATAGTAACTTGGTAAATTGAGAAATGAATATTTATTATCAACAAATCTTCTCTTATTGAAATAGACATCAATGTTGTTAAATTAAGCTCATATGTATTATTATTTATACATGCACGTATGAAAATTGTTTAAATTGTACTGATATGATCTTCACTTTCTTTTTATTGACTTTCTCCATGATAATAGTGTACAGGCAAAGTATAAGCTCTTATTCGTCTATATGTACGTATGTATTTTATAACCTTAAGGATCTAGGTAATAAGTATATATTAAAAGTAAGATTAAAAATTATCAGTAGTAATTACAAACAATATCCTGCAAGAAACTGCCAAAATCTTGCCAAATATATAACCTCACTAGTTGTTTTGCACTCTATCTCATATTGAAAATATTTCTAAGCTCTGTATTTGCATTATACAGTATTAATTACGATTAAATTGAGGTTACTTAGAGTAACACATTGTGACTTATAAATTATGTTAATGTAAGAAATTTATGAAAAAACAAACTTACTTATCCCTGAGGTAGTATCGAAGAGCAGTTCTGAAGTTTCTAGGACCGATAAAGAGCTCCATCATCCTAAGAACTGAAGCTCCCTTCGCATAACTACTAGTGGAAAAGTGGGCACTGACTGAAGGAAGAGTGGCCACGCCTGTCCAGTTCATAGGATTCACAAAACGAGAAGCGTCAGCTGAGAGAGCACTGTGCACGTAGCCTACAATAAATTGATTATCCAATTCGAAATCGGGATGAGCCTAAAACATGATATCATAGTTAGAAAACAAATATTTTTTTCTACAATGATAAATATATATAAATCTATCATATACATACGTCGTGAGCAGAAAAATATTCGAAGAAACTGGCAAAGGATTCGTTTAACCAAAGATTACCCCACCAGAAAGTAGTGACGAGGTTTCCGAACCACTTATGCGCTAACTCGTGAGCCATAATGGTAGCGATAGTAATTTTATTTGGAAGGTTCATGTGTTGTGGATCATACAGAAGATAAACCTCTCTGAAACAAGAAGTGGATAAAATATTAAGTAACTTGAAACTGTTCACTTATTGGAACTAACTTCTTCCGCACTGAAACCTCATAAAACACCAATCTTCAATGTGTTGACTTTAAAAAATTAAGGTCTAGTTTTAATCTACATAAAAACCCCAGTATCAATATATTTTTTTTGTCTTTATAATTATTCCTATTTGTAAGAAGTGCAAGCCTATTCTTTAGTTATTGCGTGCACTAAGTAAATATTATCTTCTTTAACGTACCTGTAATTCACCATTCCCCAGTTTTCCATAGCACCAGATGGGAAATCAGGCAAAGCAATGTGATCGTTCTTCATTAAGACACCCTGTCCCATTTCATGGTAAATAATAGCAAAATAGTCGTCCATTACATTGGTTATTCTCACACCAATTTCAGCAGCGAATTCATGTTGATCGATAACTCCAGGTCGGGAGATAATTTTAAATGGTCTGACAGGGGTACTAGATATCTCGCTTTCAATGAAGTCACTCACATGGAAGGCAACTAAGTAAGCAGATATAATGGGAGTTGGGTAGAAAACTTCACGAACACGGTTGGTACCCACTCTGCAAAAATAAATTAATTAATTTCAATTTTGGACATTCTACTGATTTGTATTGAAACAAAGAAAATACATTTAAACTAAAAAAGTACTATGATATAAATCTATAACTAAATAGACTTTCTCACTCACATTCTCAGACTCTTTTCAGGTCAGGTTATTACCTGTGTGAACCCAAAACCCAGGTACAAAAAACGCTTATTCTAACCATGACTAAGAAATATCAACCTCAAATTTATATATGTAAAGATAATGGTAATTTTATCTAGTATGTAAAACAATCACATTATATTATAAAGAAAATTGTGTAAATAATGTTACTGAATTAGATAATATTTTTCGTAATTAATGAATTAATAGGTGGATCTCTATTTAATCACGTATCAATAGGAGTCTTGAAAGTAAGAAAACTTTCTAAGGAAAATATAGCACAGAAGCAAATGACTAGAATTCCTTCCTATTTCTTAGGGTGATAAATTTGTGTATGGTTAAATGTACGTCAAAAATACTTACTGTTCTGTACGTTGAATGTCCATGTTAGAGTAAGATGGGCTTAATCTGGTATCACGTGTGATAGAAATAGTATACCGAGACTTAAAGGTAGGCTCGTCAAAGCATGGGAATGCCTTCCTTGCGTTACCAGGCTGGAACTGTGTTGTAGCGTAAGCTCTGAAAAATTAAAAGACATTACTTTCTGTGTATAATATGTATGTATTTACAAAAATATATATATGTAGTTGTATCAGTTGTCTTAGTACCCATAACACAAGCTCTACTTAGCTTGGGACTAGATGGCGTTGTGTGTAAGATGTCCGAAATATTTATGTTTATTTATTACAAAGACAAAAAAAGAAATACTCCAAATGAAGACATTTAATTTATTTTACTTTGATGTGTAAAATATTTCTATACCCATATGTCTGTAGATATTATTATCATCAGCTTACCGCAGTCTACCGACTTGGTTCAATCCTCGGTTTCTTTAAGTGTGGTGAATATGAGTGATACCTTTATGCGTAAGGAACATAAGTCTATAGATACAAAAGTGCTTAACTTAATGTATGGTTTTCTGCATGTACATACATATATATGTAGATAGAGCACAATGTGATCTAATAAGTAATGATTGTATTGAACCTACAGCAATTAATTTGGTTTTATTAATTTTGTCGTGGGATGGTCATTGGCACAACTGAAAGGTCTCGATTGAAGTAATACCACGGTTTCAAAAAAAACATAGTTAAGAGTGCTTTTGATACTTTTCAAAGAGTGAATGAAGTTACCTTCCTAATAAGAGAGACGGTGGAGGTAATCAACAAGTTTAATCATTATAAATATTTAAACGATACATCAATATTTTGAGCCTCGTTGTACCAAGAAGGTGAGGAAAAATATATTAATTTCTTAGTCAACTTACACCTCCTGGTTATTGGAGTTGAAGTAGTAGCCTTTGTAGAAACCTCGGTCTACGGGATTCTCATTAATAGCTCCAACGTAACTGACTCTGATGGTGTAGTTGCCAACGGGGATAGCTCCGGCGAGGTTTAGTGTTATTAGTTCATAGTAGTCGTCGGTGGTGTAAGGTCCTGGGAATTGAAGATTGATGACCCTGTTGGCGGAGTCGACGATATCTACACCTGTGATGGAAGTCACTTTTTGGTGGAAAACGATTTGCGTCAAACCCGGCTCTCGCACCTGGAATCAATTTGGAATGATTTTTAATTCACTTCAATTTTAGTTGATATTTTTCTTCTCACTCGTGTCGCTGTTGACAGAGTGATCGTGGTCACCAATACTTAAATCTTAAAATTTTCAAATTTTAGGTATTGGACAAATTTTAAAACAACTCTATAGTAATAGCTTTATGCATCCCACAAATAACTGTTTAATTTATGGAGCCCGTGCTGTGGCAACCTGATGATAAATAAACATTTTTGTATATTCATAAGTACATACTCAAGGTAGTAGAGCCACGCTGATTTCAGCACGAACGGGCCGACTCGACCGGGGCGGTACTACCCGCGCACAGAAAATCAACATAGAATAACAGCGTTCTAGCTGTCGTGTTTCGTTAGTGAGTGCGAGACCGGAGGCCCAATGATGCAGAAGCAGCACCAGGCCACCATGGTGAGGGTCACCAAGCAGCATTGTCAGCACTCGCATTGAGATTGGGACCACCACTCTTGGATTCTGCTTATGCTTTCCATCAGGCACAGTAAAGTTGTCACAGTAAAGAGTACCGTATGTACTTTCTCAAGAATCAAAGTATCTGCATGCCAAATTTCATTGAAATAGGTGCAGCGGTTTAGCCGTAAAAATGTAATAGACAGAGTTACGCATTTATAATATTAGTACGGATACAACAGAAATCATTACTTTCTCATCTTATTACCTATCCCAAACATATTGAACTTCAAATTTTATGCTTTTATTTTGTTATTAACCGTTTGGTATTAACAGTTTAATCCATAAAAAATTGAAATTTAATACATGTCTGCCTACTTGTGCCGACATAAGCGCAATTATATTATGTAATGAGATACTCATCAAAAACAAGTTTGAATATGTTACAAATAATGATTATTAGTCATTGATCTGTTAACAATCGCTATCAATGGATTAAAAACCCTTGGCGCACGAATATTGATAAAAAAGGCCAATAAAAATTGTTTTATAATGCTTAATTGCACTGATATGATTATTTCTAGACTCAAATTTATCAGTTAGCATACTGTAACAAAATTATAACAGTGTATAAAACTTAAGTATGTAGATTATCAGAAGTGGCATTAAACTATATTTTTTATTATTATTAATAAATTATTATTTTGCTCGGTATAAAGTTATTAAATGCGGTATTTCTAAGTTCTATAGTGTCAATTATCACTATCTCATTCATAATTTATTAGACTGCACGGGTGGCCCAATGGTTTAGTTGGCACCAAGTGTTGTGGATTCAAATTGTACATAAGACAACACTTAGTGCGATTCTCAAATTGTTGTTCTGAGTTTGGGTGTTCTTTGTTTCCGTTTCATGTATGTTTGTAAAGTCTCTCACGAGACAGGATTTCTATTCCTAATGCGGGAGTTGTCTTTTTCTTAAAAGAGAAAATATAATTTGAAGCATTGACTGCATGGTTTGCTAAGCAGTTCGAGCGGTCGCCACACAGCTTTCTTATGTGCTATGTGTTATGGGTTCAAATCCTACATGAGACAATACTTTGTGTGACTCACAAATAGTTGTTCTGAGTCTGGGTATTCTTTGTGTATGTTTATAAAGTACCCCGTTTTAATTTGAGTATGGTTTCTAGGTCTCTCTCCGGTCGTTTCATAGCCAACCCGATTGTGAGAGTGAGGGACCAGAGAGAGCATCTGTGTTCGCATCCACACTTGTGTAATATAATATCTCCTGCGTAGTGGGCTGGTCTCCGTTGAGACTGGCCGCCGTGGCCAAAATCGGCTAGGAGAATACTAATTTTTAAGTTGACTGTAACGGGGTATCCATGAATTACATTACACTTAAAGGGGGAGATTAGGTTGACGAAATGTGAGCAAGGTTGGGAGGGGTCCCAAATTTTGTGACGACATACATTTCGAAACAAAATGATTATGTCAAATGTTTTATAAGATACAACATTTTAGATTTTGTATTTATAATGAAAACAAAACTACTTTTTATTATTCTAGTTTTAGAATTCTTTGCTTCTATACCAACGAAATGTCATAGTGAGATCTGGGAAACAATGACTAGGATTAACCACCATTGAACCGGACAAGAAGCGACTCATCTTTTGTTCATAGGTTTTCGATCGATTGCTAGATTAATTGTGACTGATTGAATTAATGAATAAGATTCTGATCAGATTGATATTATTTTTTTTGTGTATGTCTCGATAAGTTGAAAACTACTGCACCGATTGAGCTTAATTTTTTGTGTTATATACATCCTATTTGGAAGATCAGATTTATCTGTTTTTACGTCAGTTTTATTCATAAATTCTCATCAACGCAACAATATCTTATAAATTCAATTTCAGCCAGCAAAGACAAATCTTATTATATTACGTTGATAATTTGATACTGAGAACAAAAGAAGGTTACAAAACTCTATGTCCAAACCTTTTATCTGGATGGTAAAGAGCAAATGTAGCATCTATAATATTAAACATAAAAATACTCACTTCAACCTCCATCCTGATGTTGCCATTGAAATAATTTTCATCCAAATATACGTCAAGATCTAAGTCCACGATGTGAGGATATACTGACTCGTCTAGACGGTAGCCTACATCAGCTATATTACTACTGTATCCGATGAACTCGAAATTAGACCTGTAGTCTTCATCGGGGAAGGCCGCGAAGGACCCGACGATTAAGCAGAATATTATTGATAGAATCATGGTGTTGGTACCTTTGGAAAAAAAATTGAAAACGTTTTAGATTAAAAGATGGTTAATTACTACAATTGAATTATAAAGGTAAACAATTTCAAAAAAGTCACGATTCTAAGCTATACAATTTTAACTGAATTGAATAAAAAGAAAATGTTTTTTTTTATGAAAATTCAAACAAAAGAATTGAATATTCTTTTATGTATAAGAATGTATCGTTTGAAAAAATATAAAAAAAAATTCTAATAAGAGCATAATAATGGTTTAGAGAAAAATTAAGATGAAAAAATAAAATAATTTGATCAACAATTGAATAACTAAATCCACTAATACGTTGATTTATTCTAGAGTGTATTCCATGAAATAACCAAAGCAATGTACTTCTATTCCAAAAGAATTGTATACCAAAGAATTATAGTTTTAAATTGGTAATTAAAATATTGTATGATAAAGAAATAACCGGCATTGTGAATACCAACTTTTCATTAAACTTACCTCAATGCCGACGGTACCAAACCAAGAACTGGACTAAACATGGATATTTTTCATATTTATGGTTAATGCAACTTATCTTTATTTACCTAATAGTAATGAAGTTTCGTTGAAATTTATCATAAGCAAGGCTAAAATCAATAGATAACGTCACCATATATATGTTATATAGTTTATCAATGAGGATTTATAAAAATTGCCACAATAATTGATTTAGATCCACAATAAAAATTATTCACAGATATCTTATAGATCTAATTTCCTTTAGGCCTATTAATCACTGGCCCATGACTTTTCATAGGTTGTGAGAGTAATACAAATGTTAGAAAAGACGTTATAGTAAGTGTTCAGCCATTTCATTATACTGGGTCAAATCAGATCGTATACTTCTTTTATTTAAGACCAGTATAACTTGCACTTTCATTACATAGATTTGTGTACTAATAAAGGGATCGTATAACTGTACCTATTATGTTTATGTTGCAGTTTTTACAAAATTTCAGTTTTATAACACATTGATGATCATATTTTTAAAATTTTTCGTCGTTTTTATGCATGAAATGCCCTTACTTTTAGTTACTTTGGTCAACTAAGAGATAATGGGTTAATAAAACAAAATGTCCAAACGATTCATCTGGTGAGTGCCGCAAGAATTGAATAAAGGAAAAAGGTTACGGCACTTTAAAGAGAAGAAAACTTCATACAACCCCTGTTGCTAGTCACAACCCAGCGTCTACTAGTCCAAAATCTGATAGATCTGGATATATATTACTCGACATAAGCAGTACGCTATTAAAGGTTGTTGACTATGATGATGGCTTTCATCTTTCTAAATCTCTATAAGACACTAGCGTTATTCGCATTCAATTGAATGATTGATCTAAACTAGATATTGAATTTACTTCAATTTCTTTTTAAGTTATTTAAAGACATCATCAGTCTACTGCTGGACATAGGCCTCTCCCATGGGACACCACAAAGCCCTGTCTGTTACTTTCTGCATCCAGTTGCTGCCAGCCCTCTTACGTAATCGTCCCTCCATCTGGCCAAAGGGCGTCACACTCCATGTTTGCTTTGTTGTCATTCAAAGACAAGTCTAACTTAAATTAAAATTCGTCTTAGATGAATAGGTTACTTCAAAGAATAATATTGTTTTACTCTTTCAAGATATGTACATGCACAATTACTACTTTCAATACGTTACTGATGATGAACCACAATCAAATTTTTTTTATTCACATATATCTAGCGAAGTATGACCGTGGGAGAGCCACGCTTCGGCATGAATGGGCCGGCTCAACTGGAGTGATACCACGGCCTCACAGAAACCCGATGTGAAATAGTGCTTGCGCTGTGTTTCGCCGAG
Source organism: Spilosoma lubricipeda (assembly GCA_905220595.1). NCBI lineage: Eukaryota > Metazoa > Arthropoda > Insecta > Lepidoptera > Erebidae > Spilosoma > Spilosoma lubricipeda. The sequence goes on along the minus strand of HG992282.1, from coordinate 19,254,961 downwards.
TGAGTGAGTATACCGGAGGCCGATAACCCAAACCCCCTCCCCCTATCTCCCCTCCCCATCCCCCAGAGACCGGCAACGCACTTGTGACGCCTCTGGTGCTTGCAAGCATTCATGGGCAACGGTAATCGCTTACCATCAGGCGATACATCTGCTCGTTTGCCCGCCTAGGCCAAAATAAAAAAGAAGTCCCGTTTCGTGGCCATTTGGAGGGTAAGGCCAAATTGGCCTCGAAGAAGCTTGGCATGCTCAACAGATCGAGACAGAATTAGCCCACCACCTCTTGCAATACAAGGCGCAGGTTTGGCCTCACATGGAACACTGTCCTCATTTTTGGACGGGAACACCCCAATACCAGCTCCTCCCTCTGGACCGCATTCAACGGAGAGCGACTCGAATCGTCGATTGCCAAGAACTTACAATTCGGCTAGACTCTCTGGGAGAGATGTGGCTTCGCTGTGCATGTTTTACCGCATTTACTATGGGGAGTGCTCCGCGGAATTGTTTGGACCGTATTGTTGATCCCTGCCGCCTCCTTCCGCCATCCTCCTACTTGACGGTACCTGGTATTACTGGACCAGTATGACCTTCAAACCTTCAAGAAAAGCCTATTCGTTCATACGCGCACAGCCCAACCCGCTGAAGTTAGAATCTTGAAATTTTGCATGTGGGTTCTTTATATAACGTAAGTGAGAAACTAAGAAAGGAATTTCGGAAATTCTACCACTAAGGGGGTAAATCAGGGGATGAACAATTATAGGGATGTATTACTAGTTATATTTTATAGTTCAACTTGTTTAGTAAATTTCTTCTGTTAAATGGGATTTTGAGATTGAATGGTCCTAATCTCATGATGTTTATTATGTGGGTAGTTAAAGAAATACTTTAACAAAGCAATTACCAACCCGTCTGGCCAGCGTGACGTAGTAAGCCGAAACCTCCTTGCTGAGGAGAGGTCTGAGTCCAACAATGAACTATTTAAGGAAACAAATTAAAATAAAAAAATAAAAATTGAAATGCATTTTTTGATAACTTTATTGATTTATCATACAAAAATATATAAATTTTACCTCTCAAGTGACTGTTTAAAATTTTTTATATCTACATTTGTATAAACATTGTAAAAGTCATTACTGGGGTTTATAGCATAATATATTTACATAAATAACCAAATGGAACTAAGAACAGTAGTATTGGTTGAATTCGACTTGCTCCGTTATCTTCTGGAGTAGTGGGCGTTTGTGCTGTTGTAGGAGCTTGTGTTGTAGGTGCTAGTGTTGTGGTCGTCGTTGTAGTTTCAGCTAGGTCGTCCACATACCCCGTTTCAAAATAGCTCTGGTATTCAGACACTCTTCGGTTATACCATTGTATGTTGTTCCTGGCGGAATTAATTCCATTCATACCAGTGTTGTAAGCTGATGTGCCAATCAACAATTGGTTGGCTTGTAACCAATTGGAGACCTAAAAATAAATGATTGTAATTTAAGTAAGCTTCAAAATATTGAATTTAGAATTTGTTGTTTGGATACAAAAAAGAACAGATATTTTACCTGTGTAATTTGTTCTTCATTAAGTAGACGAGATGTAATCGTAGACAGTGGAGAATTAATGCTGCCAAGTCTGAAATACAGTATTTGAAATCACACACACATTCCATGTATAAGATTTAACTTCTATCGTATAGAAAAGGCTCTATTCCATTAAAATTTGCAGTTGTTTTTAATAAGTATGCCACATCGCAAAAAACTGCTAATTATAGGATAGAATTATTTTTACATTCGTATTTACTTTTAGACACACTTATAGAGCACATGTCTAGTCACAAGTGCTATATGAGTGAGGCAATCGGTTGGCTACTAATAATACTAAAAATAAATTTATGCATATTTGTGGCTACTTTTTTTTATATAAAGTACCAAAATGCTTTAAATGGACTCTTGTAACCTAATGTTATATAGAGCATTAAATTATGCAACGTTAATGTCATAAATATACTATTTATAGTTTTAACAACCATAATAAATATGTAAATTATATATATGACAACTACTATGTCTTGTCTAAATATTTTAGTTTTTTTTTATTTGAGGTTGATGTAAATTTAAAGTATGCTTACGCTGCCTCAGTCCTTTGAAGATTTCGTGTTAGCCAATCAAACACCACTAAACCATTCTCTTCATTACCAGTAAGGGCTGAATTAAGAGCAGTAGAATAATCTTGATCCCTTATAGTAAAATCATTGTAGCCAGCTGTTAAAGCGTTCAATATTGTTGCCAAACTATTTTGATCTCTTGTGCAACCGGCTGCAGTAAGCATAACAACTTGTTCGCTGGCTAAGTCTTCCCGAAGATACTGATCCCAAAAGAATGCAAAATCTTCAGCAGTACCATAGCGTAGACCCGTGCAGTAAACCCAGGGACGCATGTTTGGTGGAATACTGATAAAAAAAAGCATACATGTATGAGAACTCAGTTTTTTGTATGTTAGCTATGACCAAAGATTAACATACCATAAACAGTAATAACAATCACTTACTATGCGTTATTTTGTCTCCAATTGGCGAAATTAGTCCTGCCGGCTTCGACACACTCTGCATGACCAACGTTGCATAAGAAAGTGTTGACATACATACGTAAAAGTCCGTCCATGTAGCTTTCATTTGGTCTCTCGCTAAAACCTAGACGTGCGGTTACTGCTCTGCTTAAAGTATTGATTTGTGACTGAAACACAATGTTGAAAAAAACATGTAAATTTGTTAAATAATCTGCATAGTTTGATTAGAGATGGTAGTAATTTTTCAAACAGTAAAGTAATGGTAAAATCGTTACTGGAATTTACCGATACGGAAATTATTACATCTTATATTAAAGTTATAACTATATTTCTACTAAATGAGAAGTGCTATAAATTAAGACTATCTTATAAATAATACGATTAATTTTGTCTGTTTGATAAATTAATTCAACTTGTACACACAATATTGATTGGACGACATTGGTCACACAGTAAAAATTGGCTCTCTCTAAAATATTTGTTATTTACCTCTAATTCTGCCAAAACAGCCGCATTGTGGGCTAAACGACGTCTGGAGAAGTTAAATCCAGCAATGGCGGCAATCCAAGGTGCATATTCATCTTCAAATTCGAGGAACGACAGAATATTAAACGCCCTTGTGTAAGTCAAAAGGCCAGCTCTAGCCATGATAAATACATCATCGACGATCTGAAAAATAAATATAACCCTTTAAACAATACTAACGTTACAGTTAAAAATAATGTAAAATACAGAGATCAAAAGTAATAACATTGTAGTATCTACTAAAAACTTTGAGTACTAAATTCAATTTCTAGTCACGAGACAACTGAGGTGCCTCGAGGCACTTTATCAAAGTTGTTAAATTTAATTCTTGAAATTAAACCCACTCATGCCATTCAGATTACCGGTCATATCAAATTTTAAGTTCATTTGATAGTGGAATGAGTAAGTTTGAATTCAACAATTTACTAAATCCAAGTTACTTGTTGTTGTTACAAGTAAATAACTTTTGTTACGCAAGCTGAATAAAAATATATTCAATTTTGCGTTGAAACAATCGGACAGGGCAGTATTCTCTATCGAATGATGAATGCTATTTTATTAATCTGTTTTTAAAAGAGGGGTTTTTCTGAAATCAGCTAAAAATTCTGTAAAATAATGAAAATAATTTTTTATCTATACCTGTGCACGATTGTACTGGTGTATCTGTGTTCGGCGAGAATTGTCTCTAAGCGCCTGAGTAATAAGGGACCAGGTCACCGAATCATAGTTAACTCTGTAGAATCCTAAAAAATCACAAAAATTGTATAATATATTTACTTCATTGCCAGACCGGAGGCATAAAAATAATATTAAGAAGAATAAAATTTTGAAAATCAATAATTTAATTCGGTTTTAACGTTGCTTCAATTGAACTGATCTAAAATAACTCACCAGATTGTTGCTTGTTGAAAAGGACCCATTCTCTACCCGTACTTCCTCTTTCAATAATTATAGGTTCAGCTGACATAATCACTGAAGGTTTGAGATTATCAAAATCGATTGTTCCAGCTCTGGTCCAAGTAAGAGGTATTAGCCATACACTTGGAATATCAGATACGCCGGTATTAACGTTAAAACGCCGCTGTAACAATCACATATTTTAAAATGTGTTTTTGGAATTTAATATCTGAGTATAATTTCATCAAACTATCAGTCAGTCAGTAAATATGAAAGAGTCATGCTTTGCGCTTACCGTCTACAGTACTGCAAAAACTTCAAGGAAAACTAGTTAAAAGAAATTATATGTGAATCCATTAATCGATCTTGACTCGACATGGCAATTTTGTGTCAGGAGTTGTTCTTAAAATTACAGATTTTACCTGCGTGACAGTTATGCGTCCAGTAGTGTGGTCAACAGCAACAGTCAACAAAGGATGTCCACCTTGTTCACTCCAAGTTCTCATGTACTCCCTCACTGTGATAGTTCCATAAGCAGCCAAAGCATTATCTTCAGCAGCAGCAGCATCTAAAGCGGTGAACAAATCATCTGGTTCTGCTACATCAAAGGCACTACGAAATCGAAAAAAATAAAAATAAAATATGATAAAGGATCTCAATGATAATGAAATGAAAAATTAATAAACTTACTTATCTCTTATGTAGTTTCTTAATGCTTTTTCGAATGTACTATCGCTTAGCAAGTGTTGGGTCATTCTAAGCACACAAGCGCCTTTACCATAAGTAATTTGTGAGAAATGAGCAGACACAGTGGCGGGATCAATAACTGCAGGATTCGTGAGCGCGTGAGCGCTGTCTACTGAGTCAGATAGCAAAGACACATGTAATTGTTCAACGATGAATCGAGTTTCGTAGCCTAAATCGGGCGCAACCTGATGGTGAAAAATAGAAAATAATTTGAACTATTTTCATAATAATTTTTACTTGACTACCAAGCCAAAGGAGGGTTATGATTTTGACAGGCTATGAATATATGTATGCATGTTCATCTGTTCCCTCATAACTCCTTAACTACTTATTAGAACTGGACAAATGAGGTATCGTTAGAAGCGTCTTGATCGGCCGCTGGTTATAGGCTATATGACGTGTCACTGAATCTAATGTGGCTAGCTGGCTGACTCTAATCTAGCCGGCATAAAGCACTGTATTTAATAAATAACTTTTGAAAAAAATATGCAGTGTCAGTTACTTTTACATATATTATTAGCATTTGCTCGTGAATTTATTAAGTGTGATATTTCTATAGTATGCTTGTCTGTTAACTCATTCTTTCTAAACTACTTGTCAGAGGTATTAGGTAGGTCAGACAAATGAGGTATTAGATAAGAAGCATCTTGATCGTCCGCTGGTTATAGGCTGTATGAAGTGTCACTGAATCTAACATGGCGCCAAAAAATGCCGTGGTTGGTATCCGTATTGTCCGTCCGTTTGTCCGTATTTATCTAAACCTACCTATTTAAATATACTTTACAAAGAAATTAATATTATATAGGCACCAAAATATTTAAAATAGTCATGTAACTTATGTAAACATCATTATCTATACCTGTGATTCACAATAAAGAACGTTACTAGTGTAACGTTCGAAAGTGTCTGAATAAGCCTACTTGAAATAAAAGTTTTTTAGTTTTTATACATAGCTACCAGACTTTATATACACCGAAGGACAATTTAACTTTAAACATGTTAATTACACTAAACAAGAGTCTGGATAAAATTAAGTATTAATAAAGTAAAATAGCTCTAAACTGAAATCAACGTAGGTAAACTGGCGAAGAAAAGTCAATGTCAGCAGATTCTGAACTCCTGATATCCTTTTCTTTGAATGTGATACTGTCATTCGTGACCTATATACAAATACAATACATTAAATTATCTATCTTCTATATACAATATAAAAGAGGAAGGTGCTGACGTACCCAGAGATCAACGCACAGCACAAACCACTAAACCTTGAATTCTGAAATTTTGCGTGTAGGTTCTTTAAATAACCTAAGTAAGCACTCAGAAAGGAATTTTTGAAATTCCACCCCTAAGGGGGTAAATCTGGGAACGAAAGTCTGCATGAGCGAAGCTGCATGCAAAAGCTACTATTTTATACTTGTTATCAACTTCATAATTATCATATGAATGATTAACTTGAATTATTTGAAATCCAATTCAGTAAATTTGAATGAAAACAAGTGATGGATAGACTTCCCTGAAGTATCAAGAGCTCCTATATTTTAGAATGTGTTCCTGAGTATGTATGTAACCAGAGTAAACAGTTTAAACTAGGTGGGATACTTACCCTCGCAGTCAAATAATACTGATAATATCTAGCGAAACCCTCATTTAGCCAGAGATTATCCCACCAGGCGCAGGTGACAAGATTGCCGAACCACATGTGAGCGACTTCATGAGACACAATGTTGGCAACACGTTGCTTGTAGAAATGATTTGAATTCAGCGGATCGTACAAAATCAGAGCTTCCCTATTAAAAAAATTAAAATAATCACAAAGAGTTTAAAAATATAAACAAAGACATAAAGCTAGTCAGATGCAAAATACATACACAAAATAGAGTTTATAATATTAGTAAGATAATTTGTTTTAGAATGTATAATTGATTTTTGCCAAATATAATGTATTTAAATAGTACACGGTATATTTCTAATAGTAACGAAGAATTTAAATTTACCTATAAGTCAAAAGACCCCAGTTTTCCATGGCTCCAGCCGAAAAGTCAGGTATAGCAGCTTGCTGCATGATCATGTTGTTGGCCATTGTATAATACGGGTAGCCTATGTAGTTCTCCATAGCGACTAGTAGTTTTTCACCGATTTCTAAAGACCAGTCACCCTCATTGACGACGCTATTTCTAGCATAGATATGGAAGGGCCGTGCTGGATCTGTACCACTGGCTACCACCGTATAGTGTGAGACAATGAAGGCCAATAAGTAAGTGGAAGTGAGAGTAGTTGTGTGGAATGTTTCGGAAATTCTTCCATCAATAAGACTGTAAAGAAAAAAAGGCATAAGGACTTGCTTAAATGCATAAATATTTCTTGTGTTGTGTTAATGTATGTTAATACATAAAACACATACAATGTGTTTTATGTATTAACATGTTAACATAGCATTTCGAGGTAGTAGAGCCACGCTGATTTCAGCACTGTTGGGTCGGCTCGACCGGGGCGGTACTACCCTCGCACAGAAAATCAACGTAAAATGACAGCGATCATGCTGTCGTGTTTCGTTGGTGAGTGCGAGACCGGAGGCCCAATGATGCGAAAGCATCACTAGCCTGCCATAGCTATATGAATTTAAAAATTATTAGTTAGGTACACATAAACTCTAGGTAATTACAATATATATTTGTAAATTATACTACTGATTATATTCTTTCTTTTCTTTTTCTTAGAAATGGCAAACTATGCCGATGTCGACAATTCTGCCTGTGTTAAGTGCGATGGAGATACGTGTGTTAAATAGAAGAAAAAAAAAGGACATGAGAAAAGAAAAAATTGGTTTTTGTAATGTGCATCCAAATTTTCCCAGAATTAGTAGTGTACTAATTATATTAATGGCCTATTTTAGTGCGTTTGACGTGTCTGACAAATTTTGACATCGAATTAGAGTACACATCAACCAGGTCGGATATATACAAACATTATATATTTGCAGATCTAAGATCTAGTGCATGTAAAAATAAAAGTCAAAAGATGAAAGCCGACCACTGTAGATAACAAGAATTAACTAATTTCGAAAATGTTACTTCAAGTTACATTTCAAAAATTCATAGTTTTAGGTTGTAGGTCGAAAGTAATACGTAAATAGTAATAACTAATACAATGTAAAGGCACACTTCGGCATGAATGTGCTGGCTCGACCAGAGTAATACCACGGCCTCACAGAAAACCGGTGAGAAGAAGCGCATGCGCTGTGTTTTACCGAGTGAGTGAGGATACCGGAGGTCGATGTCAAACGAACTCACAACATTCAGTACGGTAGCAAGTGTCGCTGATCGCTTAAGCCGGCATCATCAAATCAAATATAATGATACTAAAAACTCTCAGAAAAACTTACGTTTCTGTCTGTCTTATAGGCATGTTTCCAAGCGTTGGGCTGAAATCAGCCTCTCTGACTATGGTGATGTCAAAAAAGGCCTTAAATCCAGGTTCATCGTAACACGGGAATGCTTGGCGAGCATGTCCAGGCTGAAATTGTGTAGTGGCCATCCATCTAGATTGAATAAAAAAAAATTGAAAACATCGATCTGTAGTGTATGTTTCCATAAATTAATTTATTTCGCCATCGCTTTTTTATATTCTTGTATTATTTCATTTTATTCTGTAACTAATCTTGTTAAACTTTGATGTACCCTCAATCACACGTAAGAAGATTAGAAAATAATAATAATAACACTTAGTTAGATACTATCTTATTTTACTGTAAGAAACAATATGTATCATGTATAATTACTTTATGAAAAAATACTTTAACATTCGCGAAAGAATACTTTAAGAATTTGTTTCAATCCGGGTCAAGGGTGATTATGAACTTCAAATAAGAATTTATTAATATAAATAATAGCCATACGGAAATTTGTATACCTCCTTTGACCACTTCGGTCAATGTACCAACTCCTGTAGAAACCTCTCATATTAGTTTGTAGGTTGCCTCTGAATGTACTCCTAATAATATAATCCTGGTTTACTTGTAACGTTTGGGTTACAGGAATTCTTAAGAAACTCCAGGGCATTTCACATTGATATGCCTGGTTTGCGGCTATATTTACTGTTGGGGTACTAGCAAGAGATACTGTGAGTGCCGAAATTGTCAAATCATTGCAGTGAAGAACAATTTGATTGACATTTGGTTGTGTAGCCCTGATAGTTATTGCTACAGTACCGTCAAACGTAAATGGTAACGCATTTGTTACACTTGCAGGAACAGTTGCTAAATATGGTGACAGAGTGACCTCATAACGACTGGGGGTAGTGGTGGATGGTAGCCGAAAAGCGGGATCTGACATTGTCTGTGCGAATGTAGCCCATTCTTCATCCCAATTTTCTTCCGGTAATGGGCTAAAGGCAAGGTAGCCTTGAAGGGCTGTTAACCCCAAAAAGAGGTTAAACCAGCGAAGAGCCTAGAAAAACATTTTTTCATATAATCTCGTTAATAAATAAAATATATAGAAATATAAATTAGTGATAACTATACGGCTTAGGGAATGTAGGTATCTTTACGTTTATTGTTTTGATTTTCATTGTACCCAACGACAGAATAGGTACAGCGCTGGTGTTAATAAATTAAATATATAAAAAAACTGTTATGTTTAAAATACGTTTCGTTGTTCGTTAGTATTTCCTGTTCTGTTTGAAATATTGTAGGATAATCTTTTGACAAAATCCCTCTCGGGTGTCTTATTCCGAAAACTCCTATTTCTTTGAAGTTTAGAAAACTTTACACCTCCTCTACAGCTAATCTTAATATGAAGATATTCTTAAAAATCTGATTGAACAAATTAAAATAATAATTAAAATAAAAATCAACCTCTAGTCCCATTTTTAATGATGACAACCTTTGGGTCGGAACACAAGAAATATATTCCACTTTATTTTTACAAAATAATCCAAATAAATAAATACGCAATAAAAAATTAAATATTTTTAATGAAATAACACCTAAATAATAACTTTATGTCTTCAAGTAGGTACCAATTTATTCAATGTAATTTATTTTTATTTTTCATTTTTTTAATAATGTTTCTGTTTCTAAATTTTAAATACAACTTAAATTCAGTTTAGCAAAATTTAGGGTAACAAAATATAATTTTTTAAGTCTAAACAGATTTTGACAAGGTACTTACCATCTTTGAGCTAGCCTATACTATAATAAAATACTAAACCGATTATTTCGTTACATTAACCAATACCTATCAAAATGTCACTTATCTTATCTAAATTAAAATATTGGGAATAAATATGATGATGTGTGATATGAGGACTTTATTTGTCATAAGTGCGGTTAGATACCGCCATAATCATTGGAGATACATAATATATGCACCAATTACTGCTACTCAGTTGTAAGTACGACTCTACTTACAGCTCTATGAAAACAATTGACATGTACTATTATTATAATCAGACTATTATTATTATAATCAGACACTCGCCTAAATAACCACTGTCCAAAAGCACCTTTAGAAAAAATCATTCTGTATGTTTTTTATTCTCGTCTTGACAAATTGAGATCCTCCATTTCAATACATCTTGATAAAAAAAGTAGGGATATTTGTTTCTAGGATATCTAAGTTTCTTTCTCTCAATTTAAGGGCTAGGCCCTTGTAGGTGAACGAATCACTACTCCTTTTTATTTTCTGCGATCCGTTTGACCCCTTTATAGGCTACGACTCCTACTTTCTCTTTTACTTGGTGTGTATAACTTAATTTAAACCTTCAACGTTTTTTAAGGATAAGAATTTAATATTATACTCATCAGTTTCACTTTGCCTCTTCGCAATTTCATTTTTAGGTAGCGTAATATGTTAAGATTAACTGGTTATCCCATTATCCCAACTGGAAACCATATATTTCCTATAGCTCCATAAAAGCTAATTATACTTATAACGACATCTGCGTTTGCCGTGATTTTTTTAAATACTCAATTACACTATGCCAATCTTAATTATATTTCAAGCGATTTCCATCAGCAATTAGTATTTCTTGATCTCATTGCAATGGATTAATTGGAGTAAACTTAACTTATGCATTACAGTATAAAGTGCTTAAAAGTGTCATTATTAACGACATTATAAATTTATTTGATGACTAAATTTATTTAATCAGTTATATCAGTTATATTGGGTCATAATTCAGTAAGTCTGCTTGATAAAACTGTACTTTAGGTAAACGTAGGACTTATATTATTTACTTATAAATGGCAATAAATAAGTCATGAGGAAAACAAAAGTCAATGAGTAAATACTTATATAATATACTAGCTAAACCCCGCGGTGTTACCCGCGGTTATTGTTGTACAGCGAGTAACGCCGCAGGACAAGTTAGTCTAAAAAAAGTAGTCTAAGTTACTCCCTGGGTCATCAGCTACCTGTCAGTGAAAGTTCCGTCAAAATCGGACCAGCCGTTCCAGAGAATACCCGGAACAAACAGACAGATAGACAGACCGACAGACAGACAGACAGACAAACAATTTTTTTTTAAACTACGTTTTAGGTATATGTACCGTGTATACATACATATGCATTTAGTAAAAAGCGGTTATTTTAATATTACAAACAGAGACTCCAATTTTATTTATTTGTATAGATATAATAATAATAATTTGGGAATAAACGGTAAACGGTGCAGTTATTATATCCTGTGCCAAGCACTCACTATCAGCGCCCGTGTTCGCCTTCCTCTATGATCCCAGGTTCCTCAAACGCAGCTTGAAAAATCATCTCACAAGGTCGCTATAGCACAGATTGTGAGTCACCATGCTGTATTGTCCGCATTCACAATGAGGATGGCGACCACCACGGTAGGATTCGTCTCATATTTTCCATCAGGCTGAATAGAATCATTTTACAGCTAATGATAAAAATATGATAAACTTTTAACAATCTGAAGAAAAATGTATGAAGTTCTAAGAAAATTTTTGAACCAATGTATTTTTTTCGGTGAGATTACTTATTTTATGTTTGTATGCTCTACAAATATTTGTTTCGGAGTGTGTGTGTTCTATCTATAATATGTATGTATTTACAAAAAAAAGTATATATGTATTTGTATCAGTTGTCTAGTTCCCCATAACACAAGCTCTGCTTATCTTGGGACTAGATGGCGTTGTGTGTTTAGATGTCCGAAATATTTATTATTTATTTTTGAAATACCTTGAAACTAGTCTCATAAATTCATCACAATTTAGTTCCAGCAAAGATTAGTTACAAATGGATAAAGCTTTTTCTTCACACCAAGTAATTTTTACAGACATTTGAAAGTCAAGAATGTACACCCATAATAACGTACAAAGAGTGGCTGTTGTGTCTTTAGAAAACATACAGGTGCCAAATAAATCAACAATAATCGTAATTACAAATATTTTATTGCTTTGATCGTTACAGTTTGAAGGTTTTGAGTAAAAAAATGATTTGACATGAATCGAGTAATTGACACTCCTATTTAACGTTCAACAACCACAGATTGTATAAATATTTTTTTGTGTTCGTCGCTTGCAGCGGCGGTGGAACAAGTGACCTTATTACCTTGAATAATAGATAGCTAGAAAACGTTATCTTAAACTTAGTAACTTTAATCCTTACTTTCTAGCTTTGTTCAAGTAAATAGCTTGTTATAAGACTTTAGTACATTATTGCAAACCCCGGGAAATAGGCAATTACAGGTCGAGTATGAGTTAGAAACAATTGGGTTATGTCATAGAATTAGTTCATATTAAATTTTTAAACTAAGGGACTACTCAATCTCTTATTTTTCACATTATGCATGTAGTGTAGCACAGCAGTCGCATATGCTACCACTGAGCCACCGAGGCGATTTACCAGTACTTATTAGAATAAAACATTCGTAGGTGTAAAATAAAATACAGTAAAAGTGATAATTTAAGTGTACAACTCATATAGGTAAACACTACATGCATAAAGTAAAAAAATAAGAGTAGTCCCTGAATTTAAAATTTTTATATGAACTAATTCTATGACATAACCCAATTGTTTCTAGTCCCTGTATCTAGTAAAAATGTCTTTTACCAAGACTTTATTAACCTTTTCCTTTACACTGCTCTAATTTTCTTTCTCATGTGTAACGACAAAATTGCGAACATCCATAAATCTTTGTAAAGTCACAATGCCTCAATTTAATTATAATTAAGAAATGGATGGAAGTAATAGAAGTAAATGATAATAGATTTTAAGCAACCGTTATTATTATTACTAATAATTCTTGTTGTTAAAATTAGGAATGTTTAGTTGAATAATGATTCTATATTTGTTGAACTTCTTTTGTTATATTAATCTTATTTTGGGAATAAATAGCTTTATTATTATTATTATTATTAAGAAATGGATACAAAAATAGTGAATGTACCAGCGAATCCGTACATAACAGTAGTTTTAGTTTTATGATGACATCGACGCGCAGTGATGAATTCTTACACATTAAATAAAATGCAAACCCGCTATGATTCAGTAGTTGCTAAGGCACGATTCCACGCAATCTGTCGCACTATCGTCAGGTATCGATTATAAGCAATATAAGTGTAAATTTGTGAATGAAATATATTTATTTCCATCTGTTAGTTTTTTTCATTTAAATATAACCATACAGTTAAAAATACCAATCAAATTGAGAACCCCCTCCTTTTGGAAGTCGGTTAATAATAAATAATGAATATACCTATCGTGTAGTCATTCATTTATACAATCTTGCGCTGTTCAAGTAACTATAATTTGGGATTATTCATCATCATCATCATGAGCCTATAGCAGTCCACTGCTGGACATAGGTCTCTCCAATTGCGCGCCACTTTGTTCAATCCTCGGCTTCTCGCATTCAGCTCCTGCCAGCAGTCTTGCGCTGATCATCACTCCACCTGGCCTGTGGACGTCCTCTACGTTTGCCGAGACGCGGTCTCCACTCAAGAACCCATTGGGATTATTACCATGTCTCATTGGCTCACCTGAAGGACATCCACTGTCAGGCATCCCCCATAAATAACGGTCCTTTGCTCAGATCTCCAAATTGTTGTTCTGAGTCTGTGGAATATACAACCAATGTCGCGGAGGACTTTACAGTCATATATGAAACGAACACAAAGAACACCCAGACTCAGAAGACCATTAATGCGGGAGTAGTTTTTTTTTTAAATATCTCCAAGTTATGTTTGGTTTAGGGATTACGATCTGAATGAGCTATGTATTGCATTATCTAAATCGCAAATTTGTGGATTTAAAGCAATCAAATCATTACTATCAAAGAGACGTTGTTCAACAGTGCTTATAATCAGTTGTTTTTGTGTAACAAATAACTACTCCATCGTTTTCAGGGTTCCGTACCTCAAAAGGAAAAAACGGAACTCTCATAGAATCACTATGTTGTCCGTCGTTCTGTCTCTTACAATTTTCTTAAGAACGCGTGGAAGTATCGAGCTGAAATTCATATCAAATACTAAAGTCTCTTGGAGCTGTGAAAAATCAAATTTCTAAACCAACGCATTCAAAAGATACAGCCGTTTATGCTGCTAATTTTCAACACTCGCAACGGAATCGAAACCTCCAGGGTACTTTCTGTGAACTTAGAATTTTAAAATTTAGTACGAAGCAACAACCAACAGCACAGGTAAAGGAAAAATTGCGAAAAGCATAATTTTTTAGTTATTTCATATGTTAAATCGTTTATGGTGCAACTTCAACCCCCTTTACTTCTTTCTGTTTTGGGCAGTTTGTATCCAATTTTGGCCCGCCACCTTCTTGATGTCATCTTTCCATCTCATCTGCGGTCTGCCAACTGGTCTTTTGAAATTCCATGGTCTCCATTCTAAGAGGTCTTTGCACCACGAATCAGACTAACGGGCTACGTGACCTGCTCATTGTCACTTCAGTTTGGCTACATGCTTTATTATACCTGCAACTTTGCTTTGTTTTCTCAACCATTTGTTTGTTTTACGATTTCGTTAGGATACTCATACCAGTTTTCTAAATGCAGCCCGGCCAAGACGCACCCTTCTGCTAATTTCTGTTTCCTGCTTGTATTTTCCAAGTTTGACTTCTTGACCAAGATAGATGTATTTGGTGACTTTTTCCAATGGAGCTCCATTCATTGTGATCACCGTTGAGTTTACAGTCTCAGTGGTTATGACCTTGCTCGTAGATAAGTTCATTTCAAGGCCAATACTTAGGAATGCATCATGTAGTTCCTGAATCATTGTCTGAAGCTCTTCTGGGTCATCAGCAAATAACTTTTTAACATCCGCGAATCGGAGATTGGATAGTCGTGTGCTCGCTATTGTTATATGCATGTCATATTGTATGACTGGGAGAACAAAGGCCTTTCAATAGCGGGCACATTACATATTATTTTATAATAATTATAAAATTATTACCCTTTTACTCATGAATCTGTGAAAAAAAAAACAAATTTCTAAGTCAACGCAAAACCGCACAACACAAAGGTTGTACATTTTTACCGCATATTTTGAAACTTGTAACTACCCGCAAGGGAATCAAAACCTTAAAGCTACTTCCCGTTGACATTACAAATTACATTAAAAGCTTGGAATTTGGTACGAAGCAATAGCTTACATCACAGGTAACAGAAAAATTCTGAAAACTTTTACTTAAATACCTACAGGTTTGTACATAACCCTCGGTGCGCGAGTCTGACTCGCACTTGGTCGGTTTTTTAGGTTCGCTCTAACTTACCATGTAGTGAAAATTAAGTGTTAACACTTTTTACAGCCGGTGTTCCAGCTGTACGTGAGCCAAATGGTCTGGTACGGCACGATGTCAAAAGACCAGATGGTATGTCGCTACTACCATGGAAGATTGGTAAGCCTTTGTTGTGGGACGCAACTTTCGTTGACACCTTCGCGTTATTTCATTTTCCAAGTACAGCTGGTTATACCAGCGCTACTGGGGGGTAACCACCTTGATTTCTTGGTCCTTGTAGCCGAAGTTGGTGGTCTACTATTGTTTATATTTTTTTAAATATTTTCATATGTATATATGTATATGTATATATTTAAAAAGTTATCTTAATGTAACAAAGAGCATAATAATAATAGATCCCTTTGTTGTACACCGGATTCATTTCACGCTTAACATGGAATTAGAGAAGTACAATGTGCGTGTGAACAAATTGAATGGGATTTCAAAAAAAATCACAGACACATTACAGATGGATTCAAAAGTGCAAACTTATTTGTACTGAACAATGAAAGAGTCAACTCTTAATCTAAAATCTGTTTTTTTTATGTTTGTAAGTTAAAAAGTTAAAATTTTGGTTCACACATTTCTCGTAAACATTTGTGTTAATAAGTAAACAAGTTGAAATATTTCAAGAAAAAAAGCAATGCACTGTTCTGTATTCAGTGGTTTTAGAATTCGTAAAATTACTTTTTAGAGTGCTTTAATAAAGACCATTTAAAGCAACTCGCATTGGAACAGATTTTACAATCTATAAATTATATTCAATCGTGTGAAAGTTTTTTAAAGTCTACATTATCAAGATCCATAGTGTAATAGCCGCCTCTATCAAGATGCTGTGCTGTGCTTGATGACCGCTGAAAATTATCCTTTATGGTGAAATCTTAAGAGATCGAAGAAAATGTTTATATAAACTATGAAAAATATCTGTTAATTAACTAACGCCTTTTTATTTTCTCAAAATTTATCAAGGTAGTGTCTATGTTAACTTTCATTCATCATACCGTGAGTACGGAAACCTATATTCCACTCAATGTACATCTGGATTGAAAAAAGGTCTCGATGCTGATTTTTGCCGCCAATGTTTTAGGGCAGCAATACACTAATATTCTTTTATAATAATTTAATTGTAAATTATATATTTATGATGACTTTACTATAAAAAGTATATATTAATAGGGTACAACTGAGGCACTGGCCATTTGACACAATGATTGTATGGTTTCAATCTGTTTGAGCTAGATGAACTAAATCTCCATTCTACCTTTTTAATACAACGACTTGTGGTGGCTTAGAACTAGGAGTTGTAATATAAAAAATAAATTAATTACAAAATATTTTTAATAAATAAAAAATCTTATCAATTACACATTTCATGCACATCGAACATGCATAAATTGATAGTGCTGTTTGATGTTTAGGTAACTTTTAAATTGAACTTATGATAAACATAGGATTTAGTAATATCATTGATTATTTTATCGCATGAACATAATCTGATAATATTACCATATTAAACAAGTGTTTATAAAATAAAATTCGCTAACGTGGCCATTAGTATGGTTGCGGCTGTGATAAAACTGGTTGTAGCAGAGTTCCCGGAAGGAGTTGTGGGTAATAGAGGTGTAACAGGCATCGTTATGAGCGGTTGCTGTGCTGTTGAGACGTTAGGTACCGTCACGGGATCAGGCGTGGATGTTTCGATAGGATCACCTCCACCCACCAAGTATGAACTGAGATTTGGTTGGACTGATACGGCCCAGTTAATGCTGGCCTCAGCTGAATTAATATTATTCAACACACTATTGTACGCACCTCCTAAGGTTTGTTGGTTCATAATGGCCCAAGTTCTTGCCTGTAAGTTGAAAATATGTTGTTAATTGTTCTGGAGTATTAATTATCTTGACTTTGCCTAGAGTTTTAAACTTATATATATATACATTTTAATACAAATTTAGATGTAAAATAAAGATGCTGCAAATATTTACTCTTAACAGGAATGGAACCCCTATTTAATACGACCACGTGCCGTTTGACTACTTCTCAAATGAAACATTATGAAAATGTCGTTAAAATCATAATGTTTTTTATATCTCTATTTATGTAATAGTAAAGAAAAAAGAGAAAAATTACATTAGAAATATCCTGCTGTGACCTCAATCTCGCAAGCACGTAAGACAATGGAGTCGCGACTGAACCACCAAAACTGAAAAAGAAACACCATTAATTTTACATGTGTTCATATTATGTTGTTTTAATCACAATATAACAATTATAGCATCTTATTATTAAAATATTTTGGCTTCAAAAATATACAAATATAAATGATATAAAACAATTAATGTATAAAGAAAACAAAAACAATTTTTGTCAGAAGTTATTGCATTAAAAAAGTAACGTAACACTTTAACGTTGCTTTTAATAGAAGAAAACAAAAGCGCTAAAACTAACTCACGGAGTACCTGCACATTGCCAAACCTAAGATACCTTTATTTTTTCGATAATTCTCTAATGATCCTATTTGTTTAAAAAATCAGCTGTCAACTGCTATAAAAAAAACTTACGCATTTGCAACCAAGGCAAGGTTCTGTTGAATGAACTGAAAGACGATCTGAGTATTTTCTTCATTGCCATTAACAGCGCTACTGAAGGTGGACGTATAATCCTGAGGTCTGATAATATTGTTGGTTTGAACAATATTTGTCAGCAACCTAAAACAAAAATATACTGAATTTCCTCTATCTGAAATGGGGATTGATAACGGGCAGTGTATTAGTATTATGTATTAATCAAAATTTTCTGCACTAAACTTGATCTCTTTAAAAGACATTAACGATTTCGAATTTCATATTGATGGTCCTCAGCTTTAAAATTTATTTAGATACCTATAGTATATGCTTTAACTTACGATTGTAGGGAAGCAGCATCTCTAGTACATCCTATGTTTTGCAGGATCAGAATCTTTTCAGTGTACACATTGTGGTTTATGAACCTATTCCACAGGAAATTAAAGTCCAAAGCGGTTCCATGGCGAAGGCCGTTACAGTAAACCCAGTTTCTGTTATCAACTGGCACTCTGTATAAACAAAATAGATTTTAGCCATCAGCTGGTTATTAGCATTAACATTATAAGACAAAAAAAAAACTAAATCATATTTTGAACGAGACATCACACATGACTATCTGAACTTAAACTAAGCATAGTTTATTCTGTGAGATTTATAGCTAAAAAAATAATTACATCAACAGAGCTGACAGAGTACTTACGGGGTTCCGCTGGTAGAAAGAGCTGTAAATTGAGCTCGTGCTGCATCGATACACGCTTGCACTCCCAAATTACACATCAATGGAGCAACTTGGAAACGTAAGTAAGCTCTTAAGAAATGCTCGCCAGGAATAGGATTGTAAGTGAGCGATGTCATCAAAGGTTGGGCCCACTGTATAATCAGCGCCTGTAATACAAATTAAAATTAAGCTAGAAATAATTTCTAATTTTAATGAATAAACGTTAGTATACCAATCTTTACGTCAGCCTTCAGATATTGGTGCCTTATATTCACTTACATTAAGTTGATTAAGTTCAGTAGCAGTAGGAGCACTCTGAAGTCGGTTCCTGAGCCAATTAAAACCAGTTATGGCAGCGACCCATGGGGCGTATTCTGTCTCATATTGGAGGAAAGACAGTATATTCAAAGCGCGGCTGTATTCCATAATACCGGCACGTGCATATTGGAACACGTCATTAACAATCTGAAATAAAAGTCAAACTATTATGCAATTTCAAAAAGTAATTAAAAAATCGTTGAAATATAAATGTACATTATTGAAATAAATTTCAATATACCTCTGATTGAATTAGTAAATATTCATACCTGGGCTTTGTTATATTCATGAATTTGCGTTCTAGCATTGCTTCTTAAGGCAAGGGCAATAAGATCCCAAGTATAATCATCGTAGTTAACTCTGTAGAAACCTATGAATTTATAAATTTGCAATGTATTAATTTCCTAAAACTTGAACATATTCTTCATTGCTAAAATTTATTATAGCAATGTTTCTTTTACTTACCAGTTTGCTGAACATTAAAAATGACCCATTCATCGCCAACAGACCCGCGGTTAATGGTACTGATAGCCTGAGAAATTATATGTGTAGGTTTTGTGTTCTCAAAGTTTGGATTGCTTGCTGAAGCGAAGGTAATGGGAACAATGTAATTGTTACCGATAGTAGAGTAACCAGTGTTGATATTAAAACGACGCTGAAAAAATATTGTATTATAATAACTAACACACAAAATACAATAAGAGAAAATATTTTAGATTGTGCAACATATTATACCTGGTAAATACGCATTTGACCGGTTCTATGGTCAACATGAACGTTCAGAACGGGATGACCGGGTTGTTCAGTAAAACTTTTATAGTAGTCGATGAAGGAGAAATCAGGGCCATAATTTAGAGCTCCAGCTGCATTACCCGCTTGCTCTAAATGTTGAAATAGTTGAAGAGGTACAGCAGTTTGGAATTGTCTAAAATTGTAATTTGACATGTATTTTTTTAAAAGAAAATTGTTCACAATTTGTCATTATTGTCCTAAAGCAAAATAATATGCATAAATTTTTATAACATTTAATGAGTATCAATAAAATTTAAAAAAAAAACCAAATCAAGAAGATCACAACTAAACGGAACTAACAAAGAAGTGACAAACCATGTTTTTGTTAAATTAATTCGCTATCTTATGAGACGTTTGTGATTTTTATATAACAAATATTCTATAAATCAGTCTCTTCTTTCAAATTTACCTTTCTCTTAAATAGTTTCTTAAGCCCTGTCGGTGTACTTCAGAACCTAGAAGATGTTCAGTCATTCTGATTACAGCAGCGCCTTTATTGTAACTGATAGTACTGAACATAGCACTAACGGCAGCATTACTATTGAGGCCTGGATTGGTCAAAGGATGTGGATTGTTAGCGGAGTCACTTAAAAGAGCAGTGTGAACTTGTTCGGGAATGAACCGGGTACCAAATCCCATGTCTCCAACCTACACGAAAAAATCAAATTTATAACAATAATATTTTTACAAATACGAATGAAGCGAATTATGAGCACAAAATTCAACAGTATCCATTTCCAAATAAATTTCAGTAGAGGCTCAAATAGCAATAGGAATTCATATCAAATTGTTAGAGCACTTTGGTGCTTGTGTCGACATGTAGTAGTCTATGTGATTTTAATAAAATTAAATATTTTTCATTACAACTGCCACTCAAAACATCCAATTTGAAAAATCTGTTTGTTATTTATTTGCATAATTTAAACATCTTTGATTTGACATGTTTACTTTAATACAACCCAATATAACGAATTGAATTTTAAAATGTCGTTAGCTAAGAATAAACAAACGTTAGCTGCTTTGTAAATGGGGTTTTTAAAAAAACAAGAACGTACCCAGTATGTGAGGTAGTATTGGTAGTATCTAGCAAAACCTTCATTAAGCCAAAGGCTGTCCCACCAGTCGCAAGTGACGAGATTACCAAACCACATGTGAGCAATTTCGTGGGACAGAATATAACCAATGATTTGTCTGAAATGACTGTTGGTTTCCGCTGGATCGTACATCAAATAAGCTTCTCTAAAAAAAAAAATAATTGTTTATCAAATCAGATTTCATTTCTTTTAATGAATTTACAAACTTTACACTGCAATGTTGCAACGCTTTTATTTCTACATATATAGGCTTAATTTACTATTTATAATACAAAACATAATAACTCCACTTCAGACACGCATGATAGAATAACATTAACACGTACCTGTAAGTAAGTAGACCCCAGTTTTCCATAGCACCTGCTCCAAAATCAGGAATGGCAGCTTGTGTCATTTTCAAATGTTGATGTTGTTCGAAGAAGTCGTAGTCGGTATGGGCGCTCATTTCGTTTAAAAGATTTTGGCCGAACTCTAACGCAAATTGACCTTGACCTGCATTTATAGCACCAGGTCGGGCAATCACTTCATAAGTTAGGAGCCCTTCGTTATTGTTAACTCTGATGGAGCCATATTCAGCTACAATAATTGCCAAAAGATATGTGGACATTATTGGAGTCTCGTGGTATATATCATCTATAAAACTGTATAAAACGTTAAGGTTAGATCAAACAAAGATGCAAAATAATAAAGAACTTTGATAAAAACTGAAACAAGAATTACCCAGGGTTATTTGCTGATTGTACTGACTCCCTGAGCCTGGTGCAGAACCAACTTTGATAGGCAGTTTGGCGTCTGATAGTGACACTGAATGTTGCCTTAAAACTTGGTTCGTCGTAGCAAGGAAAAGCCCATCGCCCTGCTGTTGCTTGGAACTGGGTTGAAGCCATAAATCTAAATAAACAGATTATAATTAGGTGAATATTTTCAAATTATAAATGCGTAATGACTGGAATTTTTTGTGACGTATTTTTGGAATGTTTTAGAAAAGGAGTAGAAGCTAATAAGTAATTATTTCAGTTAAAAAATAATCGGATTTTATTTTCTCGGTGATACCTTTCTCAACAATATTTGATTATAAAAGTAATTATTTGAAGTGCAAGTAAGTATATTTATTGCATTGTAATAATTGTATATTTAATGACATAGCAAAATTCTACGATGTAATGATTTTTTACTTTAAGTTTTTTGAAATTGTATAATACATAAAAACGTACCTCACTTGCTCAGTAGCACTATTTCTGAACCAATTGTTATAAATACCATACATGTCATTTCTCAAAGGAGCACTGAACTCAATTTGCAACGTATGCATTATAGGATTCGCAGGATTTGTGCTAAAGGCTAGATTTCCACTAGCACGACTAATTATCAAAAGTTGATTTTGTTCATCAACGTCAACAATTACTGGAATGTTAACTGTGCCTTGATTTAGCTGTACATTGGCAATAGCTAAATCATCACTATGAATTACGATTTGATTAACATTTGCCTGTGTGGCATGAAGCTGAATTATAACTATTCCACTCATTGTAGGAACATTTCCTGAAAAATTGATGGTCCATAGTATGTCATAGTGTACAGGTCTAGTAGTGGTAGGCAGTCTATATGATGAGGTAACTCTCGAAGTCAGTTGAGTATTATTGAAAACATCTAATTTCTCAAAGATCTCTCCTGGCAATTGCTCATCACCAAAAATGGTGTTTCTGTCGGTAGGTATATTGGTGGGGAAGAAATTTGTCTTAGAGGACAGCCCGTGTGCGCACAGGCATACCATAGACAGAATCAACAGGTTTCTCAGCTCCATCTAAACAGAAAACAAATGCGAACTTAAATACATTTTTATTTATAAACAATTCAGGGATCAATAGATTCAAAAATGTTTTCATTAGAAAAATTCGAGAAAGACTTATGTACCAGGAATGATGGTTTGTTCAGCATTGAGCCATAAGCTACACTACTTACTACGTAAAACAACAAACTTAGTTTTTTTCAAATTATGCCATAATTTACGATTTGAAAACACTTACCTTAAAGTACTTATTACGTGTCATTTGATAAAACAAATTTCTGATAAGACTGATTATTTACTTACGAACTTATCATAAACTCAATTTAATACTACTTATTATGATATTTACCTACCACGCGATACTATACATCGTTTTTATTTGAAGACAATAGGCTACAATAAAATAATATTTCAGGTGTTTTATCAGTTGCTCAAAGTAATATAATTATTTTCTAATCTTTCCACGTAGATGGGTTGTGATAAACGTGTTCTAAGATTTTCTGCGTTTTAATTCAAAACTATTTTCCCTTAAATAAACAGAATGAAAATATCATTTTTACAAGCCTTCAACATTTTCTACATACAAATTTTTTTTAGTTGAATCTTATGAGATTAATAACTGATTTTAGACTAAATTGATTTTAGGTTCCAGAAGATTTAGATTTGATATGAAAATATTACAGATTGTAACACATAGAATGTGTAGTTAGTTTTTGTACCATTATGTGTGTCTTGAAAAGAAACCAAACCAATGAATTGCCTTAGTAAAGAAATATGGTTTCGTATTGCTAGTAAATTTAGATATGAAAATACAATACCAAAAATGGAATTAAGGATGATTTATCTATTAATATAAACTAAAGTCTGAATTAATGTAATCAATAGTAAAGAAATCCTGCCCTGTCCACAAATATCATCATCACTATATTAAAAGATTTAGAGATATTAAGAGATTTAGAGATTTAAAAGATTTTAGTTTCATGTTTTCTTCACTGAAGACACAGAAAACATCATAATAAATGTCATCATATCATTTACTTTTCAAGGATTTTAAAATTATTTTTTACTTCATTACTTAAATTTAAAATTTTGTTAACATTTTTATATCTAATAGCTATGTAACAATTAAGTAACATGGCCATCTCCTCTCAAACTTGCAATGCCTGTAAAAGGCTACTAAGTTGAGACAAACTTTAATATAAGATCACAAAATGTACCTACACTTAGTTAGCAATAATTTTTTTTATTTGATTGGATTTGAGCATCTCAACCATTTAAATACAATACGATTAAAACGAAAAATTTCGAAGCAAGTTACATTACATTAAGCTACAACTTTAAAATATCAAACATCTTAATCAAGCGACTGGCAACACAGGTATTTAACCCTAGCTCAGGCTGATTGCAAAACAATTTATAACATTTTGATTTCACTTTTCTCTATTCACTCTTGCACATTTTAGAATAGTCTTAAATATTAGTTTTATGTCAGCTCAGTAGTAAATTTGTGGGATTAAAAATAACTTAGTCACAACAATACTTTATGTATGGCACGTGTACTGTTTTGAGTTTCGCAGAAAACCGTGATGTCACTTCTCAAGTAAGCATGATTTAAAAGTAAAGTAAAAATGATTCGCTTTGACTCAGAAAAACTTACCTTTAATTAGTTACGACCACTGGGGCGGGCTGAAACCCCGCAACTGCAAATAATTATCGAAATGTACATTAAAGTATGTAATCATAATCCCTAGTATCACGAATTATCATAAATATCAAAATAAAGGCCTCGAATTTCGGCACTTATCACCTTATCGTATGAATAGAAATATTAATATTACCGTTTTTATCTGTCCATTTACGACATCAACTGATAAAATCTACGAAAAAACTATGTTAACAAAACTTAATTGTTGTAAAATTCTAATACATGTAAACTTGACCATTAGGTTCTTAATAAAAACTTTTCAAGATACTAAAACAAAGGGTATGAAATTTAAAACAAATCTCTTATTGCAACAGTCGTCACCAATTATAGTCCTAACAAAAGAAGAACTTACAACTGCAGCAATACGCACCTAAGATATCAAACCACAAGTATGACATGGACTCGACTTGTTGAGTCGAATCTATCGTATACCTGTAGCTGTAAGCTGTAAGTCCAGTTGCGGGTAATATTACCTGCAACTGGACTTACAGTGTGTGAAAAGAATCTTGACTAGGCATTAACGAACTTAATAGAATACGATCATATGATGGTATTCTATTAAGTTCGTTAATGCCTAGTCAAGATTCTTTTGGGATGTTTTTTGTTCCTATTACAGTATAATCGGAAAGAAACAGAGTAGTTATACAATAAAGAAATGGATTTGTTAAAAGATGACAACTCTTATTTCCATATTTAAATGAGTTATGCGATGGAAAGAGAGACAAATCGCAAGTCTTTGGATAAATTAACACCGTGCTCCCTAAACTATACTGTGTTGAAACAAAAAACACCGTTTAAATGATTTTAGGCAGAAAATCTTCTACATCTATTTTTTTTTATGATTTAGTTGGGTAAACGATCAGACGTATCACCTGATGGTAAGCGTTAACGCCGCCCATTGACACCTGCAACACCATAGGCGTCACAAGTGCGTTACCGACCTTTGGGGGATGGGGAAAGGGATGTGGAGAGGGGTTGGAGTACGGTATCGCAGCGCAGGCGCTATTTCACACCGGTTTTATGTGAGGCCCTGGTATCACTCTGGTCGAGCCGGCCTGTTCATGCCGAAACGTGGCTCTCCCACGGTACATATGTTGCTACTCGTACATTATTATTTGAATAATAATAAATAGGAGTAAAAGTAAAGCAGTAAGCTTTGCCACTTATATTAATTTAGTAATAATACAGGTGGCAAACTTGACTCGTCTTTTGTTTAAAATTTAGCTTACAACCGTCTTCAAAGTTAAGTTTATCTAAACAGCAAAATCCATCCAAATAACTTTGAGAAACGATTAGTTTTTCAAACAAACTTAGGTATTTTACCGTTGCAAAGTTCTACGAATTCAAATTATGTTGGGATTTATATATATTCATTCAGTAGTATTGGCTTTATGTGCAGTAAGATGCAGACGAACAAATATAGAAATGAACGAACAAGTAAGTGATTACAGTGGTTTTAGTAATCACTATAGAATATCATCCGGACGTAAAACAACGTGCTTACGTTAGGTATAACTACATAGGAGGAGGGTGCCCGCTTCTGTGCGGGCTGGCGCCGGGAGGGGTCCGGAGGTCGTAACACAGCAGTTCCCGGATCTCTCCTTCTCGCAGGCGCAGAGTAGCACACCGTGTGGTTTTAGTCGGTTCGATTCCGACACACCGCCCCGCCGCCGCAAACCCCGGCGGGGTGACGGCCCGAGGGGGTTTCCACACGTAAAAAAAAAAAAAGGTATAACTACATAGCTCTGAATTTTCCGGGGCCAAAGGCTGACAGTACTATAACTTTATATCTATTGTAAGCACATTCAACATCATCATCATCATGATGATGACTAAGGTGCTTACAATAGGTATTAAAAAATACCGATTGTAAGCACATTAATTCTTATAAACATAATAATATATTATGGAATGTAGGTTTAAAAATTGTATAGCATTAATGTACAAAATACCATTACAATTTTATTACCGATAAATTCGTTAAGCCAACCTACATTTTTATCAAAAGAACCCGAGTGAATAAAATATTACAATAGCAATAAAGGCTGTTAACAGTTATAAAATATGTTGAATAATAATTGTTTAATAACTATTTGAAGATAGAAGGTGTTGTGCTGACTGGTTGGTTTTGCACCTACTTTGTTCGATCATAAATCAAATTTCCTTTAATAATTTACTGTTGATTATAAACCTCTTCCTAAAAAGAGGTTTTCGTTTACTATACCACCCTAGTCAGACTGACTAGCTTGATAGTCAGTCTGACTAGGGTCCAGTCAGACTGACGGGCTTGTTTCAAAGTTTCCTTCTCTTTGCAGTGACGTTTTTCTGCATAATTTATTCAATCAGTTACCTTTTACGACACCTATGGAATCTATACAAGCGGTGGCCTCATTGGTCTAGTGGTTAACTTATGCGACTGCAAATCAGGAAGTATCGGGTTCGAATCCCGCGTCGGGCCGAAAGTGCTATTGAGTCTTGCTGATTATAGACATATTTAATAACAGCTCGGTGTTTGGAAGTTAGGGTCTGAACCCCGGGCCTCGGAGAGCACGTAAAGCTGTCGGTTTTACGCCTGATCTCTCCCCGGTTGTGTCGGATAATCGTCCCATCGGATTATGAGAGTGAGAGAACAGAGAGTGCACCTGTGTTTGCGCACACACTTGTGCACTAAAATATCTCCTGCATAATTAGTTGGTCCCCGCTGAAACTGGCCACCGTAGCCGTAATCGGCTTTGTGTGAACATAGGCGGTGACTTCTGTATTTCTAATCTATATTGTTTTTTCATAATTTGAAGTACAAACTAAAATAACTGACTGCTGCGGGTAACAACTCAAATGATATTTTACTCTGACCGCCTAAATAAACTTTAAGAAACTCAATACTGTTTTCCGTAATCCGCGATTTTTCAAATACTTTTATTTCATTACAGACTTTGGAATTATCGTCGTTAATGATGTCATAGGAAGCTTTTAGTTTACTTCTACATACACATCATCATAATCATTCAATACATTCTAGAATTAAACTCACTTGTACTTATTCCACTATTTTATTTCCTTTTTACACCTGGCCGGTTTCGCCTTATTGCATTCTCAAAGGTTAGTATAAGTTATAATCATTCAACGTTGTTAAGCCTTATTAATTAGAAGTGACAACTTGGTGAGTACATTAAGTGAAACGGTCGAACAGCACTTTGTGCAGATTCGTATGAATCAAATAATAGACTATAAAAAAATGTTTTGATTTATTCATATATTTGGAATTGGAATCAAAAATTCTGAATAATAGATGTATAAGTCTGTTTTTTTTCGCTTCGTAGGCTACAAACTCGATTTGAATAGGTACTTACAGACTGAGAAACAAATCACTGACAAATATCGGATAAATTTGCCTCATCGCTCCAGACTCTGTCGCCAATAAAGTTGTTGCGATCGATCGCAATAGTACAGTTCCCACAGTGATCAGTGTCTAGAGAGCAGAGTAACAGCTGGCTGGCAATTCAAATTGAAAAGGTACGTCCAGCCCCGTGAGACATTAAGATCCTCCTTTTGCTGATTCTGGGGGGAAAACCCAACGGGAGGTTTTGCACTTGTAACTCTTGAGTCGCTAGTTTCCGTAGACGGTGGTAGTCACTTCCCATTAGGTGATAGTTTTATGGAATAGGGGGCAAACGAACAGATGTATCACCTGATGGTAAGCGATTACCGCCGCCCATGGATACCCACCAGAGGCGTCACAAGTATGTTGCCGGCCTTTGGGAGATGGGGCGAGGGATGTAGGGAGGGGTTGGGGTATGGGCCTCCTATATCCTTGGTCCGGATGTGTTAATAACAGCAGTTCCCGGATCCCTCCCATCTCAGGCGCAGAGTGGCACACCGTGTGGTTTTAGTCGGTTCGATTTCGACAAACCGCCCCACCGCAAACCCCGGCGGGGTGAAGGCCCGAGGAGTTTTCCAAACCTTAAAAAAAAATAAAAAAATGGGCCTCCTGTATCCTCACTCATTCAGTGAGTGAAAGCGCTATTTAACACCAGTTTTCTGTGAGGCGGTATCACTCCGGTATCACTCCGGTCGAGCCAGCCCATTTAGGTCGAAGCGTGGCTCTCCCACGGTGACGTTTACTAAATATATGAAAAGAAAATGTGCAACAGAATATTCTTTCAGTGTAGTACACGAATTGCTTACAATAACTGGTTTGGCATAAATGCTTTTAATAGTTTATCTGCCAAAAAATAAGTTTGACAAAGAAATCTATCATTTTTTGTTGCCAATAGAATTATCTAGAAGTTTCTCTAACAACTTTTAGTCGTATAACCAAAAATACGATATTATAAGCGAAAATCTATGAAATTTTTTGGGATAAAAATCTATAACCTCCATAACTTCTTTTCTAATAATTTTACCAAAAAATGATATCAGATCGTTTTTATAGCAGCGGTTGTAAGGAATGATTTTCACTATATTTTTTTTACAATTTCATTCTTTTTGAAGGTTTTACACATTCAGTATTCACAATTATACATATATTAATGATTTTCGATAATTTTCAATCATTTTTATTTTATTTGTAATAAAATATTATTTACTATTGATAATGTAATATTATTATTAATTAATTATAGACTCTTTTTCCCACCACCTACGAGGTAGAGTTTGGAGGCGAATGATTTTTTTATGTGGTGTCCCCTGTTGGCATAATCCACGGTCATTTTCTGAGTAACATAATTACTCTGTCCTCGGTCTTTTTGATGAACCAGGCTGCGGCTTAGGATTTTTAACCTTCTATTTCAAATATTAGACGGAGAATCGAAGAAGGAAGTGGTGTCATTGTCGGCAGTATATCTTCAAAATAAAATTTTGAGATTTCCATTACGTTACTGCAAGTCTCTACAGAATAATAAAGCACACTGCAAAACATTTGAGGCCTGCTTTCCGATATCCACTCTTTACTCCACAGCTTCCTTTGCATCTGCAAAATATTTACTTTAGAAGTTCAGGGGGTGCTGGAGATTTTGAGTTTTGTACTGGCAATATCTGTCCATGTTTTTTCCAGACCCAGTCTTACAATACCCAATGCAACGTCGTCACAACGTCTGTTTACAAGGTCCGTAATGCTTGTTTTTGTACAGTCATTATGTATACAACAAACCCGCTGCTACCTGTTATTACTTATACATAATTACTAATTATAGTAATATTTATATAATTTAACAGCCACATTGTCCTATAAATTGCATGATACATTATCCCGGTCCTACGCTCAAAAATTTTTGTCCCTGCTAACTCTGTAAGATCGGAAATATTTGTAAAGTGAAAGGTGATTCCCTCATAAAAATTAAGCCACTCATGAAAAATTAGCTTGATAGTAATAACTTGTAAAATTTGTGCCGGGGATCCCAGACTATTAGTTCCTTTGTTAGTAAATCATCATCATCATCATTTATACGGAAGCATCTCAGTCACCATGCAGCCTTGTTGCATTGTCTATATTTGCAATGAGAATGGTAACTACTACTCGTAGATTCTGCTCATGTTTTCTATTAAGTAGAATAGGGTGACTTTGGCAGGTTCACAGAAAAAAAATGACACGAAAATGACTATTCAACCACTGTTCCCTCAGCTATTTACTACGGAAGAAATAAATAAAACCGAGTTATGTAATAAAAAAATATATTTAATTGATGAAAATAATAAAAATAGTATATTTATTCAAATAGAACTTAACTTTAATGAATCTTTGGAATAGATTTGTTCTCTAGAATTCTTGGTTTAGAATGTTGGAACCTATACTAATGGTAATAACATTATTGTAATGAACAGCATCCAACTCGATATGAAACTTGTCGTAGCGGCCCCAGGCGTCGTACCTGTGACAGCCTCTGTAGTGATCTCTTCAGTAGTGGATTCTGCTTCTTCCGTAGTTGTGGGTTCTTCAGCAGTAGTCGGTTGTTCTGTAGTAGTTGTTGTAGTTGTTGTAGTCGATGTAGTTGGTATAGTAATAGTAGTAGTCGTAGATGTGGTTGTTGTGGATGTTGGTGCCTGAGTGGTTGTCGTAGTCGTAGATGTTGAAGGTACTACGGCTCCTGTTTCCAAAAAGTTTCTGATATCTTCTCTAACTGATTCTGCCCAAGTTATACTCGCCCGAGCTGAATTGGCGTAGCTCATAAGTGTATTGTAACTAGTTCCTAGATTCTGTTGATTTGACGTAGCCCATGTTGTAAACTGTATCAAACATAGATAGTTAGTTATTGACATTATCATGCTTATTATATTAATATTACAAATTCCATGTACGAATGTAATGAAATTAAAATTTTTAGAGGTTTTCATAGTTAATAATAAAAATATAATTACCTGATCGATACGCTCGTTGGACCGCAGTCTCGCAATGACGTATGAGAAAGGAGTATCTGTAGAACCACTGAAACTGAAACAGAACACAATATTATTTTATTCTTACATGATCTAATATGATTTAAATTGGATAAATTATCTAATAGATCTTATTAACATGAAAATAACATTAAAAGTAAAAATCTATTTTTTTTTTTTTTTTTTTTCTGTTTTTTAAACTCTAGGTTGTTCTTGTGTCTGGAAATCGTTGCAATACATTTTAGCATGAAACTCACTTGTACTTATTCCACGGAATAAGTACAAGTGGGTGTGATTAAATAATTATTTAAATAAATATTTCGCACATCTAACACACAGAGCTATTTTTTTATGTAAACACACACATATTATTCATAGAAAACACCCAAATTCCGAAACAAATATTTGCAGATCATACAAACATTTTGTCGGACTCGGGAATCGAACGCGAGACCTCAAACACAGCAGTCGCATATGCTATCAATACGCCACCGAGGCAGGCAATGAGTTTAGTTCTAGAATTCTAGAATCAAACACACTGATTCTAGAAATATTTTGCCCTTTCGGTATATTGACTGCACAAATTCTTAAACACAAACGACTGGATATTCAAATCGAGTTGGCTAACATACTTTACTAAGACTATCTAGACCAGTATACACTCCAGTTAACGTGAACCATGACGCTTTAGTTATTTTGGACATTGCTCTGTCACAAAAAAAATATTTCAAAGTATTTCAACTGCATTTATAGAAATTAAATTTTAAATCGGACTACTTACGCATTGGCGACCAGGTTGAGGTTCTGTTGTATGTACACAAGAACGATGTCAGTATTTTCTTCATTGCCACTAACAGCTGAACTGAATGCGTTTGTGTAATCTTGAGGTCGAATTACGTAATTTACGTTCACAATAGCATTTAAAAACCTAAAAACACAAAAAATATATAAATACTAAAAAAGCACCACTACTTTTGCATTGACTGGGGCAAAGTCATGTTTCTGCACGAATGTGAATGAATTATTGACCAGAGTGGGAGTTGGCTCCCACTGACCCCAGGAGAAAGGACTCAAAGATTCGCACGCATCTCTGATTGTTTGGGTTGCAGATGTCCATGTACAATTATTATAGTTGGCTGCCATCAGAGGATTGCTTACTTATATAAAAAAACCGACAGAAGTGATAGCTTAAATTAATCTAAATTGAAGTATTTACGGCTAGCGCTGCAGGTTAGATAGAGAGAGGAGGAGCCTGCTTACCGCTGCCGTATGCTTGAGAGAAAAAGAAGCCCGGCAGACTGGTACCGTAACGCGTTACGTAACGAAGCGGTTTACCTTCCGATAAGCAGTTATCACTTCAAAAATGATTCAGACTTACGTTTGTAAAGAAGAAGCATCTCTTGTGCATCCAAGATTTTCTAGAATTAAAATTTTTTCAGTGTAGACGTTGTGGTTTAAGAATCTATTCCATAGATAGTTGAAGTCAGTTGCACTTCCATGTCGAAGAGCATTACAGTACACCCAGTTGCGACTATCAACTGGTACTCTGGAACAAATCATGAAAAATAGTTTGTGAAAATTGTCCAAACAATTCTTTGTATGAGATATTTATTGAAACTTTATGTACCCAAAAGTATTAAAAATAAAAGTGTAGTATTTAGATAGTTTTATAGACTGACATGAGACATGGATTTTATTAAGTATCAAAATATAATGTTTGCTAGTTATAAATAGTTATAATACATGTGACTCATTCTTAAACGAATTCTAACATTTGTAGTTCTGTCAATTCATATTATATTTTAATTTGTTCGAAACTTATTTGTTTGCTAGTTCTTGCCTCAAGCACTTGCAGTTCATCCTATTTAAATATTATCATACGGGACGCATTTGAAAGCAATATCTTGAATAAATTTATAAAACAACTTTTTTTGCATCTCTTGACTATCATCCTACATTGCGTCTAAGCTACTACTACTACTACCTAACTACTACTACTACTACTAACTATTCTATCTTAGCCACACCAGAAAAAGACACATTTGAAAAAAAAATTGGTTGCAATCCGGCAGTGCCGGCAGAAGTATAAACTTGAATATAAACATTGTGTATTTTTGATTTATTAAATGTATTTTTTTTAATTTCCTATATTTATTAAACAGAATGAACGATGCTATACGAATCTATGCCTTGTTTTGCCTGCAATATTCCTTGCGAACCGATAACTACAGGTTATTGTGGTGTTATATTATAAAATATAGGTTAATACTATACAGTATAAACATATTACCGGGGTTTTCATCTAGTATTTTTATAAAGTACTCAGTTCACTCATTTTCTTTCACTATTTTTTCGTCACTTTTTTAATTAATAGATGCACTTTGTTCAATTTCCATATTTTAAACATGTGAATAACACGAATTTTACAAGTATACAGACAGACGAGCCATGAGTGGTCACCATCCACGTCCATACATGCGCATAGCAGGCTATAGTACAAACATACACACGCACACTTGCGCAAGCGCCCTGCATCGGTTAAACGACACAGCAGGAGCAGGCATTCAATTCCGCCGCGCGGTAGAAAGAGAGAGGGATTTTACTTCCTCTCCTACGCCACGTCTCCGCCTTACGAATATTTGATCAGGTCAGGTGTTCTGACGCGAGTTTTTAATTTTTTACCCATCCCAATAAAGTGCACAACACCACTAAAGACCTTTTCACTTAAAAAAATGTGATAGTTGATTAGATAGTTTCGGTTAGTTAGATATAATTGTAAATATTTTAATGGATTTGACCAGATTTTAATGTCATAAATTATGAATATTTTTTTATCAATTTAGCGTAAAGATCTTACGGAACGTTGTTGTTAACAAGAGATTGAAATTGGCTTAGAGCAGCGTCAATACAGTCTCGCACTCCCAAGCTGCACATCAATGGAGCAAGTTGTAAACGCAAATATGATTGCAGGAACGACTCGTTAGGAACTGGGTAGTATGTTATGGAAGACATGACCCTTGATGCCCATCCAGTAATAAGTGTCTGTAAAAGAATTTCAGCTCATTAGATTTTAGCTTTGGCAGCATTTTGACTTTGGCAGTACTGGTAATTTGACATACAAATTTTTCAAGGATATATAGTCAATTTAAAAATTTATGTAGTTACTAAACAATGTAATGCTGATAAAAATGAATAGTATTAATGATGTACTCACATTAAGTCCGTTAAGCTCAGTGACAGTCGTAGCACTAGCAAGTCGGTTTCTAAGCCAATTAAAACCAGTTATTGCAGCAACCCACGGCGTGTAATCAGTCTCATTTTCGAGGAAAGACAGAATATTTAATGCACGAGTGTAAGTCATGATACCAGAACGAGCAAATTGGAAAACGTCGTTAACAATCTAAAAAAAAAGAAAATTGATGAACTTTGACATTACCTTAAACACAAAAAAAGAAAATAAAATTAAAAATTTATATTTTCCAATTTTAGTAATGAATTTTCATACCTGGGCTCTATTATATGAATGAATCAATGTCCTATCATTAGTACTCCTAAGAGCAATAGAAATAAGATCCCATGTATATTCATCGTAGTTAACTCTGTAGAAACCTGAAATTTATAAATCAGAATGATTAAAACCTGATTAGATTTTCTAGTATTACGAATTTATAAATTTTAGCATTTACCAGTCTGCTGCTTATTGAAAATGACCCATTCGTCACCAACAGAGCCACGGTTGATGGTAGTGACAGTCTGAGAGATAATGTGTGTAGGTTTAAGGTTAACAAAGTCCGGGTTGCTGGCTGTGGCGAATGTAATAGGCACAATATAATTGTTAACAGCAGTTGAGTAACCAGTGTTGATATTGAAACGGCGCTGAAAAAGTTATAAATTTACTATGTAGTTTTTGTTTCAGTTGCTATAAACATACCTGCTTTGGTTATTACTCAGTTTACATTGAAATTGTTTTAAATAAATAAATCTCACCTGGGTAATAGTCATAGTACCGGTTTGATGGTTGACCTCGACGTTCAGAACAGGGTGTCCAGGCTGTGATGTCCAGCTCATATAGTAATTAATAAAAGAAAAATCAGAGCCGTAATTTAATACTCCGGCTTGGAGACCTGCTTCCTCCAGATATTGGAATAATTGAATTGGAGTGGCGGTTTGGAATGCCCTGAAATCGAAATATTACTTGACTGTTTTTTACCACTTTTAGAAAATGATGGTGAAAATAAGATCTTAATTTGTTTACATATGAGTCAGACTCAGTTTGTAAGTCTCGATCGTAAGAAATAAGAATATGGTTCAACATTAGTGCTCAGCACCAAGTATAGTATCAAAAATTCAACTTTCCATATTAAACGTTGATTTGGCACACTGTGAAATCTCGCATCTCACATTTAGACTCGAATTTACATAAGTATTGGAGCAATAATTTTATCATAATTACAATAATTGTTCATTTATAAGCTTTTCTTTATAAAAAAATATGCCATGTTTAGGAAAATACTTTGTGATGCGGGGAACTTAACAAGTAGTCTTGAAACGGACATAAAGAACACTTCGACTTAGAACAATAGTAGATTATACAACTTGTGGTTCCACGTACAGATGACATCTACACTTATCTGTAATCTATAACATGCAGAGTATTAGGAAGTGTAAAGGGAATGGCTTGAACCACTAGGTCATCCATATATTCTTATTTAAGCATATAAATTAAAAATAACTATAAAACTTTAAAATTACCTTCCACGTAAATAGTTTCGCAGTCCCTGTAGATGCACATCAGAGCCCAAGAGGTGTTCAGTCATTCTAATGATAGAAGCACCTTTGTTGTAGCTAATGGTTGAGAACATGGTTCTGACGGCAGGATTAGTATTAAGGAGGCTCGAAGCAGTCAACGGATGTGGATTATTAGCTGAGTCAGACAGTAGAGAAGTATGAACTTGTTCAGTAATGAAACGATCACCGAAGCCCATATCTTCTACCTACATTGTAAAAATAATATTTTAAATACCGATCTATAAAAACTAAATTTTATTTGGGTGACAAGTGCTTTTAAAAAGAAGTCTAAAATCAACGTAGTTAACTAGCTGAATAGTCAAGTAAATAATATTAAACGTATTGAACCTTGATCTATACAGATGCTTATAACAATCTCATTTCAATTTTCTTAAAAACATAGCGCATAGATTAAGCATAAAAAAGAAGTTCATCACCTAACTGGCACTATTTAAGTACATAATCTTAACCAGCTTGTGGAAACGACGGTGTAAAATTTACAGAAAAGAACATACCCAGTAAGTGAGGTAGTATTGGTAGTATCTAGCAAAACCTTCATTGAGCCAAAGGTTGTCCCACCAGTCACAGGTGACGAGGTTTCCAAACCACATGTGAGCAATTTCATGAGATAAAACAGAAGCAATTCTTTGTTTAAACACGCTATTAGTTTCTGCCTCATCTAACATTAAATAGGCTTCTCTGAAAGAATTAACATTGGAATGAACAAATAGTTTAGTAAGTTAATGAAAGAAAAATTTAGAAACAATCATCTGTAATTTAAAAATGTTCAAAGACAAGTATAAATAAATAATTTATTTTTTTAAATAAAGGTTGAACCTACTTCAAATGATGTTGTGTGTTCGATACCAAATCATCAATTTGGAATTTTTATAGGCACCACTAGGGTTTGTCATATTTGACAGATGTAAAATGTCACTTCACTCGGATAGTAGAGGTAAGTACAAAAAGTCGATATAACGGCGCCGGGCCGAGTTTAAGATTATTTTGTATGTTTGAGATAGTTTTGTAGGGAAAGGTCTCTCAACACAACACCGAAGCAGTAATCTTTTTTTTATTATTGAATAGGGGCCAAACGTTAATCTTATGTTACGGACGCTTTTTGCCGGCCTGGGTACCTCACCGCAACGCCCCATAAGGAACTTCGTTCCAAAAAACTAAAATGCTTCAATATATGCATTCTTTATTAAATTCAGGATTTTTTTAAATATTTTTGAAGTCGGTTAAAAGACACCAATAACTAATAAAGTTACTAAAATCATGATCGGTAATGTTACTGACTTTTCTTCACAATTTTGTGGTTGTGTAGAAAAGTAGGTATAGTTCAAAATAACTTTTTCATAGCTTAGACAAACCATTCAACAATTTCTACTAAATTATGATACACAATATTTAATGAATACAAAAAAAACGAGGATAAGACGACTATAAATACATTCGCCTTAATTGCCACTGCCACATGCTCATATACTAGTCTCGTGGAGAATTAAGAAGCCAAAATTCAATTGTAGTAGTCATTAATTGAGCAGATTGGCATACCATGGGGTTGCATCAAGTCGATTCTGAAATGCTGATTTTGAATTTTTTTTTTCTTTTTAAGTATTTAAATAATTCTAAACGTTAGATACTTTTCTATAATACACTCTATACAAAAGAATGTTACGTTTACTATTTTTATCCAACACCCCATACTATTCTACGATTACCAATGGATTGTGCATGAGCTACAGCTTCTTTTTTAAATCTTATATTAAAGATGTTTTGTGCGTATGAAAATACTAGTAAAAAAATACTAGTCAGTAATTTAAACTTATTTAGTAGTTAGAAAATTACTAGTTTTTTTAAACCACGAGTTTTTGGTAGATATAAGTCTTTTTATACATACCTGTATATAAGAAGCCCCCAATTTTCCATAGCACCTGCGCTGAAATCAGGAACTGAAGCTTGAGTCATTTTGAGATTCGGATGTATTGAGTAAAAATCGTAATCTGTATAACTGCTCATTGTTTCTAAAAGTGCTTGGCCTACGTCTAATGCGTATCGACCTTGACCAGAACTTATAGCAGCTGGACGGGCAATTACTTCGTAACTTAGAGCCCCTTGCGTGTTTGTTACGATGATACTATCATATTCAGCCACGATTACTGCCAGCAAATATGTCGACATTATTGGGGTAATTTGGTATACATCATCTACAAAGCTGTACAAAAATAATAATATTAGTTTAAAATAAGTAAATTGAACATTCAAAATTGATAAAAATATAGATAAAGGATATATAATTACCCAGGAGTTGTTGGAGATGTCCTTGTTTCCGCTAGCCTGGTACAAAACCAACTCCGGTGAGTTGTTTGACGTCTGATAGTGACACTGAAAGTAGCTTTAAAGCTTGGTTCATCATAGCAAGGAAAAGCCCAGCGAGCTGCAGTAGCCTGGAAGTGTGTTGAAGCCATGTACCTGCAAGTATTGAATAAAATACATTTAAACTTAAACAAAAAAGAACTGTTCAAAGGTATGGACCGACCGACAAACCACCTCGACGTTGGTTAACACTTCTAGGTATTTTTATTGACAGTATAGTTAACATATTAACAATAACTCGAAGAACTGTCTATTAAAACAAAAAAAGCGTCGTCGTAGCTGTAAGAGAGCCTTTAAAATAAATAGTTTCTTCTAAAGGCAATTCAAACTATCAGTAGCGAGATTTACATAATGTAATGTAAATTACATAAGTTAAGTAAGTAAAAACGATTTACATAAAGTACTAATAAACTAATTTTAGTCTATTCGATATTTCATCATCATCAACCGTTGCGTACGCCTCTCCCATTGCATGCCACTCTGATCGATTTTGGGCTTCTCGCATCACTAAACGCATAAAAAAAACAATTTCTTACCTAACGGTATCAGTAGGGCTGTTTCTAAACCAATTCCTATAAAGTCCACGCATGTCATCTCTCAACTCAGATGCGAAATCAATTGTCAGAAAATAAATAACAGGATTATTAGGATTGAAAGCAAGAGAGCCACTAGTAAGACGAATTCTCAAAAGTTGATTGACAGTATCAACCTCATGAGTTATAGGTATTTGGTTAGTTCCCTGAGTCAACTGTAGTCTGGTAAGAGTTAGAGCATCTGAGTGAATTACTATCTCATTGACTGATGCTTGAGTGGCTTGAAGATGAATTTCAACGGTTCCAGAATGTCTTAATGGTTCTTGGGATAAGTCAATCATCCATAAAAGATTATAGTGTGTCGGAATAGTAGTGCGCGGTAATCTGTAGTTAGCGGTGTCATCATTCATAGGGCTTAGTTCTACATTACTAAATGCGTCGACGTCCTCGAAGATCTCTCCTGCCAACCGTTCATCGCCAAAGATAGTATTTTTTGTTATAAGTTTATTACTTTCAGATAAACTTTTGAGGTCTGGTAACCCGTACACAGATATAGTCACCAACGACAAAATTGTCGTCTTCAGTACTCCCGCCTTCATCTAAACAGAAAATAGTACTTATAGACCATGAATTGAATGATAAAAAATATTTAAATGGTTTTTTTGTGATACTTTCAAAGTTATAAAATTTTAGTTACATTCAATTCCAACTTTCGTTTGTAAAAGACTCATACCATCATTATCATAAAAGTGAAATGAGAGCCAAGTTCAATATTATGATATATGCCTTAGTCGTTTACTTCAACGACAAAATAAGTGAGATCAAAATAAATAAAATCCTGAAATTTATAACTACATAAAATATTTTATAACAACTTAAAATATCATTTCTTCTTAAAACTTAGGAAAATATATTGAAGCCTAAAATCTAACTTGGCTAGTTTTCATTTACAAATTATTATTTATGACTACTAGCAAGCCAAATTTTGGAACTAATACAATAAGAACTTACAGTTTTAGGACATGCGAACAGGCTTTAATGTGATTCGTATGTATTTACAAAAAAAAATTATTTATGTATACATATCAGTTGTCTAGTATACTCGTAATACAAGCTTTGCTTAGATTGGGACTAGACTTGTCGTGTTGTGTTAGACGTCCGAAAGATTCATATATTTTATTTATATGCATTATTGTATCATTGTTCGAGTGAATTGTCCATTTAGTTTTTAGGGTTTCATACCCAAAAAGTAGAATGGGACCCTATTACTAAGACTGTCACCAGTCTGTCTCTCATGAATTGTGATAATTATGATGATTTAAATTGCCTTGATGAAATCTAGACACGCTACCGCGTGTCTAGATTTCATATGATCTTATGAGTAAGATACATATCTAAACTAAAAAAATAACTCCTTTAACAGCAACCGTTCTTATCTTTTAATGTAATTTAATTCTGGTGATGGTGATGGTGATGTAACTTACAATGTAGTTACGTAGTAGTAAAAGCAAAATATCGTTGTTGCTTCATTCGCCACACCCCACTTCTTTTATTGTATTTATTATGGCGTATGTGCGGCGACAAATGAGCAAAAGAATTAACTGATAGCAAGTAAACAATGCCCTTAGACCAACGAGTCACAAATGCTTTACCGCTATTTCAATCCTCTCGTCAGAATAATACAAAGAAGGAGTTTGGACCCGGGATTTTCATTTGCCGAAATTCAACGAAAAGATTTACTGACTGTCTCGGCTAAGCTCATTTATGTGGAAACAAGACTCTCTCATGTATACGAGTAATATAATTTCATTTACTTTATAGGAAAACTTTTCTTATTCACAGAGTTTTGTTCAAATTTAACGCTCTAAATTGGGGAGTAACAAAAGTGTTACTTTCTGTACATTTAAAAAGCACGTTTTACAAACTCATTAACAAAGTTACACACATAAATGTACTGTATGTAAATGCCTGATTAATTCAGTAAATTCAGTAATGAGTTCCATCGGAAATAAGAGACTCTTAGGAGAGGAAATAAGAATGCGTTTTCAAATTCTAAAATTAGTCTCACCGGTTGGTACTTACCTTGACTAGCAGAACAAGAATTGACGCAGACTGACAATCCTCAACTGAAGTATTTATTAAATATTTATCAAATAGTTACATAAAGGTAAAAAACATTTATCATAAAATATCTTAGATACTAAATAGTGCAATAAAGGTGATAAATTTTAATCTTTCTCTATCTAGGTATGCGTAAATCATATATTACTAAGTAGTTACAAGAAATCGAAAAAGAACGGAAATGGAACATTAACATTTGTATGTTTATCACCTACTTAATCATTCACATTAATAAAGTAGGTATTAAAAATGTATCCTAAATCCACAATTTCCGTTCTCAACGACAAAGCAGGCAATTGATACAATATTTATTGCTAGCGTATCAGATTTTTAAAGGGAGATATGATTTGTAGAAATCAGCTTCGCTGACGTCACTCCTCAATTAGAAGAAAGAAGAAGAAGAAGAATTATCTATTTAATGAAAGTTAAATTAAAGCTACTCTTAAATTCATAGATCGGTACTACATGGTCAAAGTGAATTAGGTGAAAACACTAAAATCCACTGCCCGTTCGTGTCGATCCATAACTTCCAGTTTCCAAAATGCGTTGGGCCTTATGAGAAGAATACTGGCAAAGAAACTCATGGCCACTCTTAAGTTACATCTTAACTTATTGCTTACAAAAGTTTGATAATTAATAACAACAATTACGGAGCCTATGTACTTATTAGTAACTTATTTACAGCTTGTCCTTGCTCGTACAATGCTCAAACTAGAGTGATCTCTTCATTTATTTTCGCCAATACGAAACCAACGCACATGAAATATAATGACGGTAGTCGGTGTACATATGTCGGATATTATTGGTTTCGTATTAACTTTCCAAAAAAAATTAATGCGTTACACCTTATTCTAATGACATGATAAATCCTTAATTAAATAATAATAATTACTGTGATTAACCTCACGTTATTTTAATGTAATAAAATAACGTGTGAGTAAGTTTAAATGTAATAGCGGATGTCAACAGGTTAGACTTGTTACTCACAATTATTTAAAATCAATTATAAAAACATTACTTTGCTCACAGACAATCATTATTCAATCTTCTATTTTATTAAAATAATTTTTAGTTAGTAACAAGCCCACAATCGAAATTAATAGTAACAGTATTCCGTTTAGAATGTTATAATTAAATAACTTACTCAAGGAACCATTTTTACAGGACAACATAATACAATTATCTGTTGTCCTGTTAATAAATAGTAAAATATTAATTGTTAGAAAATTACATTTTCGTTTCCGACTTTATAATTAATAGTTAGTTTTATTGAGACCATCATAAGTAGGTAGATGTTTTCCCCCGCTTATACGTGCATAAATCTGATAGGGTGTTTTGCCGTATTGCTCTTACATTATAAACATGTTTAAACTCTTAAATTAACTGAATAATCTAAAGACTGCCATGGTAATATGCAAACTATAAACTTAAAATATGGACAGTAATTTCCCTCCACTCAGAACCAAATTCACCGCCAGCGCCTGACAAACTCTTGACTCGCTACAGTGACCAGCCGCAAGGAAGTTAGAGTTTACCTAAAGAAGTCACTCGCACTAGCGGGCAGGTGTTAGGAGTTGTCTGAATGTCGTAATAACAGCTGTTCTCTGATCCCTCTTATCTGAAGCGAAAAGTATTAACCCGTGTGGTTTTAATCGGTCTGATCCTGACACACCATACCGACGCTAACTCGGGTGGGGTGACCGCCCAAAGCAAGGAGTTTCCATACGTCACCACAAAATAGTTTAGAACAGTAAAGTAACCATTAAAGAGTGTGTTCACTCATATCATTTTTGAACTGTTTGGGTTAGATGAGGTTATAATGGTAGATGGTGCGGTCAAAATACTCTTGATTGACCGGCTGGCGGTTGACTTTAATGCAGATGTGAGAGCAAATTGATGGAGAAAACGAGGCTAA
Organism: Spilosoma lubricipeda; assembly: GCA_905220595.1. Classification (NCBI taxonomy): domain Eukaryota; kingdom Metazoa; phylum Arthropoda; class Insecta; order Lepidoptera; family Erebidae; genus Spilosoma; species Spilosoma lubricipeda. Next base: position 19,212,409 of record HG992282.1, on the reverse strand, counting down.
GGTGTTGCATTCACTATCTCCTGCAACTTAAAGGTTTATCATCCATTAATATATATTTACCAGTATTCACACAGTATAGCATTTAAAAGCATATGCCTCGACATCTTTTTCTTATAATTTTCCGAAATTTGGGATCGGTGTAATGAGTTTTCGTCTTTAATTCTCATCTATAGCTTGGCATCTTCTTCTACCTACTCACTCCTTAGTTTTACTGTAAAATTGTTTCGGTTCTTTTTAGGTAAATTAGTCACATATGACATATTAACACTATACAACAAACAACATTATACACAACATTAAACAACAACAACCAACAACTTAAAACATTTTACTTTAAACAGTACATCACATTTACATTACATTACGTTTCTAACAGCTTGTGTTATGGGTACTAGATAACTGATACAAATACATATATATATATTTTGTAAATATATACATAGAAATATTATACATAGAAAATACCCAAACTCCGAAACATATATTTGTAGATCATACAAACATTTGGTCCGACCCGGGAATCGAACCCGAGACCTCACGATCAGCAGTCGCACACGCCAACCGCGAGACCAACGAGACAGTCAGTATGAAGCCTATACAGTGCGTTCAGTGCTACGCGGACGGTTCAATCGAATCGAAACGATCAATCTACAGTCGATTTGTTGTGTTGTGTTGTCGATTGGTGTACAATAAAGTTTATTTTATTCTATTCTGTTCTAAGAGTCTGCATGATCTGTTCTCCATCACTGAGGATCGTGACCCCTAAAAAAGAGTGATGCTCTTCTCTGATAAGGTTCGTTGCTTGATGGTCAGCGGTACTGACAAGTATCTAGGCAAGTATATAAGCTGTTCGGAAATCTGGTCCAACCATCTTTTCGGGTTTCGACCTTGGTCTTTAACCTTTATTTTCCCATTACCACCAGTCTTTTTAGCATCTGCCGCTTGGCCGCAATAGCTTAGGATACGATGTAGTTAGGGGTAAGATGTAAATAAAACATGTTCTTTTATAAACCACATATTTTATAAACTTTAATTTACTTACGAAAATAATTATAAGAAATAGTTAAATAGTACAAAGTTATATTATATTTATTTACATACATTTAATTATCTACGAAAAGTAAGAGAATTAATTTCCATTCAAAAGTAGGTACTTTAAGGTAAAATGTACACACGGAAAACGCGTGTGTGTCTTTTTTTAAGTATATTATTAAATGGTTACTTTTGTAGATGCCGATCTTTTAAGAAGGAGTACGCTCTTTTCTTGAAGGTCGTATTTAGTTGTACTTATCGCATGATTGGAGGACTGACATAAAAATATACTTGGCATTGATATTGACTTTTATTTGAAATTAAAAGGACGTGTTATTGATGTACGTCTTTCTTATTTTGCGATAATTCATAGACGTCGGTGATAAGGTAATTTCTTTATATAAAAATAACCGTATGACACTTGAAAAGACAAGATAAGTATGTAAAATTAACATCAGTTTTTATATGTTTTACTGAAACTAACTAACTGTATAATACTTGGTAACTTAAATTGTACATTTCTAAAAATAGAAAAATATTTACTAGGTCTGTTTGTAACCATTAAAATCTTGAAAAGAATTGTAGTAACTACAAAACCAAGCCCTTATTTGCAATTAAAACGACGTCTTATTGACGTACATAAAACCATTAAACTTGACTTGAAGTCAAGTTTATAATCGCCGTCATACGATATTTCTTATGCGTCGCCGATAAGGTAATTTAGCTAGAGAACAAAAAAACTTATGACACTTGGAAAATACGCGTTTAAAGGTAGAAAAAAAAGAGTATTGATAAAATATTTGGTAATTACATCGCCAAAAATAAAATATATACTATAAATAGGTGCGTGGAAACCATAAAAACGGTAAAAAACGCAATTAAAATCAAAAGTGTTAATGTAATATTTTTAGAACCTTGAAAGCATGCTCATTACGTATATCATAGATGTGTTGAGATAAAGTGGTCAAGATTTGAACTTTTCGAATAGTGATCAACAGCAACTGTCAACTAAATTTGCTACCATTACCTACTCTATTATCGCTGTGACCATAATCAGTTTTCACACACACCAATACAGATTTCTATGCACACCAGCATAACATACTTAGTTTGTTCATTTTTGTTGTTTAAAGGCTCGCGCATAATATAGCCGCACCAGGCCGCATCGCATCGCATTGCAAAATTATGCGAAAGCACACAGAAGTCGCGTCGGGCCGCACCAAAACGCAATATTGGAATAAATCAGCTGTTGACAGTCTAACATGATGGATAGTTCTGACGAAGAGCTGTATTTATTCAACCGATCAACCAGTGCGTTGCGATGCGACATGGTACGGCCCGCCTGCATTGTGCGATGGTTTATCTAAAAGGTACGAAATTGATTCAGTAGGGTTTCTGTTATGTTTTGCAGCGCGATGCGGCCCGCCCTAATGTCCGCGAGCCATTAAAGTGCAATATTCCATCTATGCGCATGATTCTTATGTTACATTAAATATCCAAAAGTGAAATTTACGAAGGCAATGGTAATTTAAACCTATATATGTGCAATTTAGAGCCTTCTCAAAAAATATAAAATGTTTTGTACTACATTACAGGTAACCTTAAGTTAACTCTTAATTAAATAAAAGCAATACATTTATTTGAACACAATACTGATAATACGACTATCGCACTTACTAAAATGCAGAAAAAGTTCAAATTTGTACACGTTTTACATTTAAAGGCTTAAAGAACTGCAGAAACATCCTTTATGACCAAAACCTAAAGATAAAACAACTTCATTATCAGCAAGTGCTCTGAATGCATATCCGTGAAACCAAATTTCGAACTACTTTCAACTATAAGACCATCTTAAAAGCAACTGTTCCAAATTGACTACGAAACCAGAAAGTTCTAGAACCTTCTAAAATTCTCTGTATACTTTTTAACTAATCTTGTCTGCTGCGAGGAGCCAGTCGACGATGGTTTGGTAATTCCGCTCTCTCCATTGAACGTTGGATGATATTGTTTCTAAAACTTGCTGAACTGGACGTCCTAAGTCGCTGCAGTGTTCAGTTACAAATCTTTGTAGCTGTGGATAGCAAAAAAATATTTAAATATTTATTCTTTAGTAATTTTAAACTTAGAAAGAGTAGTCTCTTCGAAACTTTGGGAAATTCCATTTTTATATTATTTCACATTACATGACGTCACATGACCAGCCTTTTACAGTTCACTACTGGACATATAATTAGAAGGAGATTTCGGCTTACTATAACACTCTAACCAGGCGGGTTGGTATAGCTTTAGTTTACAGCTTTCCTTCTCTTTTGCATTGATGTTCGTGCTATTGATTTTTTTTAATTATTATTATTAACTCGTAATACATTAATAGATCATATACTGTAGAACTGTAGACGCTCTCTGCCTCTTCAGGGGCACATAGGATATTAAGTCAAATCTATAGAAATAAATAAAATTGGAGTGTCTGTTTGTAATATTAAAATAACCGCTTTTTACTAAATGCATATGTATGTATACACGGTACATATAGCAAAAATGTAGTTAAAATTTTTTTTGTCTGTCTGTCTGTCTGTCTGTTTGTCTGTATTTCTGTCTGTCTGTCGGTCTGTCTGTCTGTCTGTCTGTCTGTTTGTTCCGGGTAATCTTTGGAACGGCTGGACCGATTTTGACGGGACTTTCACTAGCAGGTAGCTGATGATCCGGGGAGTAACTTAGGCTACTTCTTTTAGACTAACTTTGTCCCGCGGCGTTACTCGCGGTAGAACAATAACCGCGGGTAAGACCGCGGGGTTCAGCTAGTAGATCATAAAACTGATGTGTGCATATCCCCTAACATAAAAATTAAATATCCGAACACGAAACTTACAGTATATTCACACAAACGTTTTTTTTTCAACAACCTGTACCTAAATATATCCCATTGCTTGTCTCGGGTATCCTCAATAATTATTACAGTGTATTTAATTTATATATGTATTAAGAATTGTTATAGATTTTACAAAGGTTTATTGCATCTCTGTTCTAGGCATAGATTTGTTTTAAAAATAGGACGCAGAAGACAAAAAAAAAGTGCTTTTGCCATTTTCTGTAAGTCCTTATCTATACAAATAAATTAAATTGGAGTGTCTGTTTGTAATATTAAAATAACCGCTTTTTACTAAAAGCATATGTATGTATACATGGTACTTAAACCAAAAATGTATTTAAAAATATTTTTGTCTGTCTGTCTGTCCGTCTGTCTGTCTGTCTGTCTGTTTGTTCCGGACAATCTCTGGAACGGCTGGAGCGATTCGACGGGACTTTCACTGATAGGTAGCTGATGATACAGGGAGTAACTTAGGCAACTTTTCAACAACACCGCGGGGTTCAGCTAGTAATAACTATAATCTGTGATCACGTGTGCTGAAACACTATACCGTCCTTCATACATATTGCACTTCAATTTCAGTATATAAAACTCAGGTATTGATTTTACAAATACAAAATAGAATCATAAATATTTACATGCACTAATGGTAATAAAAAATAACTGATAAATAATGATAATGATAACATTTAAATAGTTGTCACTATGCCATCACACATTCGATTGTTTTGATATTTTATCGGTTTTATCTTGAACTTTTCAAAGTCACGTTTTCATTAATCTTGACTTGATAATTTAATAGCTTGTTATATTATAAACCCCATGGTAATTTATTTTGTACTTTGTATATAAAAAATGCCCTTAAAGTCGAGAGTTTATCATATCAGTCAAGTTCAGGATCTGATGTCAAGGTCAAGGTGTATTTTTTCAGATATATGTATATATTGTCAAGGTAGTAGAGCCCCGCTGATTTCAGTACGAACGGGCCGGCTCGACCGGGGCGGTACTACCCTCGCACAGAAAATCAACGTAAAATGACAGCGAGCGTGCTGTCGTGTTTCGTTGATGAGTGCGAGACCGGAGGTCCAATGATGCAGAAGCATCACTAGCCTGCCATGGTGTGGGTCACCATGCTGCATTGTCTGCTTTCGCATGGTGACCACCACTCTTGGATTCTGCTTATGCTTTCCATCAGACAGAGTAGAGTTATTTTGGCAGGGCCAAACATAAAAAAAAAAAAAAAAAAAAACATCACCATCACCAGACTAACTATACACTATTGGACATTAGCCTCTCCTTAGAAAGGTCTTGGCCTTCTGTATCACGCTGACCAAAAGTGTTGGTATGGAGTTTGTTTCAAGCGTATCTGCAGAGATGTTGTCCGGCGTAGTTTACTCCTATATTATAAACTAGCTGACCCGTGCCCACTTCGTTGGGTGGTAAACATTTTTTCTCCGACTTACTTTGCAAATCCGGATACCATGAAAAAGTCTTTCCACTTTTCGGGTTATTACATATCCTATGTCAATCACAAATAATGTAGCATTCTATTGGGAAAAGAGTTTTCAAAATCGGTTCGTAGATCTACAGATTACCTCCTACAACGTCACAAACGCACAAACTTTATCTCTTTCTATAGTAATAAGTATAGAAGTATAGACTAGCTGACCCACGCAACCTCGTTTCCGTCTCCTATTGCGTGTAGCGTGATAATTTTGCCCCGTTTTTTAAACATTCTTCATTGGTGCTCCGCTGCTATTAGTCTTAGCGTAATGATATATAACCTATTGCCTTTCCCGATAAATGGTTTATCTAACACTGAAATAATTTTTCAAATCGGACTAGCAGTTCCTGAGATCAGCGAGTTCAAGGAAACAAACAAACAAACTCTTTAGCTTTGTAAATTAGTATGGGATAATAATTTACTTTTCTTGTTTTTGTTTTTTATCGTTTTAATACCTACCGATGACAAGGTTGAACCGTCTCTTAGCCCAATAAAACTATTTTTTTTACAAGAGCCGCCCTTTTTAGCCAACGTAAAAAAAGGCTGACTTGTTTAAATTTAAGAACTATCTTGTAGATTTTAGTATCAGTCCTGTAAACAGCTGTGAAAATAACACCTACAATTTATTTAAAATAAAGTACCTCATCGTATTCGTGAGCTTGATTTAACCGTCTCGTCACCACTTTCAGAATTAGGTTTAAGGTTGACAGCGAACTCACACTGAAAAAAAAAACACAAATTTAGAACAAAGATACCATGCAAACCAGGAATCTACAGAACAGTGAGAATGTGCATTGTCGATGTTACTTAGTACTTAGTAACACTTGTAGGTTACTTAGTAGTATTAAGGTAACAAAGACTGACTTGTTGACTGAACTGTTGACTTCACGGTTGGCCTACTGGTTTAAGTGCGCTAAGTCTTGTAGGTTCAAATCCCACATTGTCCACCATAGTGTGGGTAACCGTCTGTATTCACAGTGAATATGATGATCACGATTCTAAGATTCTGTTCGTGGCTGTTCTGTTCAGGCATAGTAGAGTCACTTTGGCACGCTCATGTATTTAAAGAAAAGATGGTGCAGACGGATCAGCAGAGACTTTGTTTCAAATTTTCCTTCTGTTTTAGTGCTGTTGTCCAGCATAATTTGCTCTCTTAGTCAGCTCTTGCGACATCCAGTCGCTCCCCGTGTGGGTACCACCAGTGGACCCCTGTTCCATCTCCACTGGGAACACTTGTAAGTACGTGCGCTGATAATAATCGCCCTCTCTGTCGGCGGCTCCGCCGGCAACATCGTCTGGGACTAGGCCATTAACGTCGAGTCCCGCGCCTCTGCAAGGCGCCTCTCTAGTCTCTGGCGCGGCCACTAACGCCGGAGCTCAGCACCCTTCTCTGCTTAGTAGTCTACACCTACAGCCTGGCGTCTCCTACTCACTAATACTACACAGTTGAATGTCTCTCTCGTCTTCAGCTCTCAGAACCCACTCCCTGAAGTACTATCTGTGTCTATTCTGTTCTGTATCTAACTACTATAACTAAATTGTAACTGTTTTTTTAAATAAATAGTATGAAAATTCTCGTGGTCTAGAGTATAATTTATCTTTTGTTTAACCTCGTGGCTTAACCACCATCAGCACATGGCTACCTAGCCCCACAACGTGACAATGGGAGGGATGAGGGTGTGGGGACTGTGTATTCTTAACCTGTTACCGCACGAACAATACATCGTATGCATTGTATCTTAATTGGACAGACGATTTATACTTACAAAGATCTCATCCTCGGCCAGTTAGCTCGTATAAAGTTGAAAGCAATAGGTTGTCCAATCCCAGTGCTCGCTACAGCAGAAAATACACGGACTATATCTTGCTTGCGGATACCGCTGTCGTTACGCAGAGACATTTCTAGGTATCTGAAAAGACAATAAGCCACTTTGAAAAATAATATTACATGTATTGACTGACTGCCGTCAGTAGACTGCAATCAATCCGTCACTATCGAAACAATGATCACCAAATCCACATTCCACATATCGACAACCTCGTGAGATAAATCCAAATATTTTATTTGTTTTTCCTTTTCAACTTTCACGAGATTGTCGTCATGAGGAACGGCGATGTCGAAAACCATTGCGCGGCGCTCCAATACTCCTGTCTGATAACAGATTGATCCCAATATAATCTAGTAAACATTCTCGAGACCTGGGTCGGGCAAGATAGTATTTAAGAGAAAGTTGTTGATGTACGATCCTGGCCACATGGTTGTGCCTGTGCAAATATATAGCAAGACGAGAATAACCAAAAATAATATTCCTGATAGATTCTCCAGGATGGTGATATGCCCGACAGATTTCAACCGTGCCATCTTTCAGGAAATATTGCCGATAGTTATTCGTCATGATTATTATTATCATTATTAAATTAAACATATGTATGTCTATCTATATGTAATTTTATACCTAACAGTTTTTAGTATTTGTCTTCATCATTAAAGAATACTTAGGTCTTTCCTTAGAAATAAGGTTTTAGCTAACTAAATAGCACTGGCCAAATTGTTTGGTAAAGGACTTGTTTTTAGTCCTTTACCAATCAATCTGGCCTATACAAATCTTGCGTTATCCTTTAAAATTAGCTTACTTGGTTTGCTTTTACGATATCTACTGACGAATATGTGTGGTGACTCTCTGTATTCTTACTTGATACGCCACCGCAAGGAATATTAAAATTTGAACGAAGTGAAATAAAATATGTTACAGTTTGTGTTCAAGTTTACACAACTTATAAGAATGTTACCTTGACCTGACATTGTATAAAAAATCTATTTGATATCAGTTCAACTTATTACACAGATATATATTGTATGTGGCCAGTGTGGTAGATATAGTAGGCCAAAGCCCTCCTTTCCAGGAAATGCCTATGTTCAGTTGTGGATTTTTTATTCTCTGTTTAAAACCAAACGCAATTGTCAATTGCAATTGCAACCCTGAGTTGTCATGTTTTGAAGGTGTTAGATAAAAATCGGTCGAGAACAGTCGAAGTATATTTGGGCGGACCGTGATTTGGATCGGATTAGTTTCGGTGTTTGTTAACGTCACCTAGTATCGGGTAAACTAATCAATATATACACGAGTTTTGAATTCTGCCAGAACGGCACTTATGAACCACCCGAAGATTGGTTTTCGGTGAATGATGGATTTGACTACTCCCGACCTTCGGCGTGAACGTGAATGTGTACCAGGGCAAAGTGTAGTATACCAGATCTCCATTTGACGGCGTACAGGGGGCCCCTTCACCGTGTCGGACGTCAATGAAGCCTACACAGCGCCATGGTAAGTTTTTCATGTCATATTTAAAGTGCATCGCCCAAGTTTGAACTGTACAGCAGTGATTGATCTGTGAGTGTTTAGCTTGAATCCCTCATGGGCCCGGATGGCTAATCACTAAGGTATACCGTCACTCCAAAGGTTCAGCACTGGTGTACAGGATTAAACACTCTCTTTATCTAAAATTAATAATCTCTAGATGTTGTGTATAATTTAATGAGTTCCCATGAATTTTCGGCAACATCATTCACTAATCCCGTAATATACTAGATTGCTATAATTTTTAGTAGATATTGGTTTACTAGAATTGATTGTCATTATTTTATATTAGACAAGATTATCAATATGATATGATTCTACATAACAATCAAAGTGGATAGATAAATAGAAAACTCTTTATTGCACGCCGTATTAGAGCCCCCGCAGACTACAAACTTTTCGATCGGTCGATAATTTGGCTGTTTTCTTAAACAGTATTAAGATGTATGGGAGTACGCACATTAATTATTACGATTCAGTATCAGCCGACAAATTTACGATTTTGTGACAACCGCCTTCCTAGTTGGGAAACAAATGCCACTGAGTCTCAGTGATATTTGTTTGATATTGTTCATATTTCATATGCTGGCTCGCATTCTGGATACATAGTTTTAAGTGAACGAAAAACTATTATTGGCCACACACTGTGAATGTTATTATGTTACAAATAATTTTATCGCTGTTGGTTTTGAATAAATAAATAAACAATAAAGGAAATGAGTATGGTGACTATGTTTTCCATCAGTCAGAGTAGAGTAATTTTGGCACAAATTGTTTAAAGGTGTTGTAATTACCTATGCAGCAATGACGGGGATCGCGTACATCCCAACACGGATAGGAGCCTGTGTCGTTCAGAGGGTGCAGTAGCAACTTTGAAACGGTCCCACGCGAAGTTCCATTCTCGAGCACCGCCCGCTCGTACACCGACGCAGTACACTATGGAACGTACATCTACGTGGATTCTGAAACAAAATCACGTAAAATCAACTTATGTAAATGATCATCGTGTCAAGTGCTTTTTCTTGTACATTTCCTACATCTACATAAATAAATTTTATTTGTTTAAATTAAAGATTCTAGTTTACATAAAAAAAGTAAAAACTAAAACCCAACTACGACGAAAAATGACGCTGAAAAATTATGAAACAAGTTTCAAAAGCCGTAGTCACGTGTTTTTAAAGTGTTATGAACTATGATACATTACTAAGTTAGCCGTAGTCCATGTAGTGTAATGTATCATAGTCAATAACACTTTAACAACGCGTAACTGCGGCTTTTGAAACTTGTTTCATGCTTTTTCAGCGTCGTTTTTTCGGCTACAGGGCGCCACATTAGATTCAATGACACGTCATATAGCCTATAACCAGCAGACAATCATGACGCTTTTGACCACACCTCACTTGTCCAGTTTTAATGAGTAGTTAAGAAGCTATGAAGGAACAAATGAACATACATGCATTGCCTGTCAAAATCATAACCTTCCTTTGGCTTTGCTGTAGTCGGGTAAAATAAGTGTGATTTGTGGCTAAGTGATAACCAAGTAGGTGAGCACATTGCAAAATCAATCTAATGATGGGTGACCATTCTAAACAAATTAAGATCCCCCCGTGCCTGGAGAGACTACAATATGAATATCAGTGGCAATCGTTATTTGTCACTGAAGTGTTAAAAAATAAGTTTGAGAAAGGCTCTGAGACAAAAGAAAAAGAAGTAGTAAGTAAATAGTTTTGAGATTATGTTTAACAGAAATCTATACTATTTATCTATAACTACATTTTATAACGAGGAAAAGTTTGTGCGTTTGTGAGTTTGTGACGATGTAGGGGGTAATCTCTGGATCTACTGAAACGCTTTTGATTTTTTTTTTATGGAGTAGTCGGGCAAACGAGCAGACTTATCGCATGATGGTTAGCGATTACCGCCGCCCATGGACACCTGCAAACACCAGAGGCGTCACAAGTGCGTTGCCGGCCTTTGGGGGATGGGGAGGGGAGATAGGGGGAGGGGGTTTGGTTTACGGGCCTCCGGTATCCTCACTCACTCGGTGAAACACAGCGCAAGCACTATTTCACACCGGTATTCTGTGAGGCCGTGGTATCACTCCGGTCGAGCCGGCCCATTCATGCCGAATCGTGGCTCTCCCACGGTTGATAATTATTTTACCAATAGAAGGCTACGTTTTTTGTGAGTAACCCGAAAAGTAAAAAAACTTTTTCGTGGTAGCCGGATTTGCAAAGTAAATCGAAGAAAAAAATATTTACCGTCCAACGAAGTGGGCACGAGTCAGCTAGTAATAGTATAAAGAGGTAAAATTTCAAACATTTTTAGTGTGGTTGTAGGGGGTAATTTTCGGAAGTACTGATCAGATCCTGAATTTTTTTCACTAACAGAAAGCGACACTATTCAGGAGTAACATATATTTATTGGGACTGAACAGAAAATTCAGTTAAAAATAATAATATTTGAAAATCAAGTCGAAGAAAAGCAGGCGGTTAACACCCGACGAAGCACGGGTCGGCTAGTATTTCACTGAAGAGAACATACAAGATCACTATTTCCACAAATTGGTTTTAAATACAATGTTATACCCAGGCGCAGTACACGTGTTCAGTTTTGAAATTTGTTTACTTAGGTAATCTCCTGATATGTTTATGATAAACAAACACTGCATTGTAATATATCACAAAAATGCAACACATTTTGTTATCAGTCGCTTAGCTCATTGACGTGACGATAAGGTTTTAATTACTGGAAATGACTCACGAGATAGGTAATATCTGTACTCTGACCACCTGATACCTACAAGGGCTATCTGCAAATGTCATAAGGCAAGAACTTGCAATTAATATTTTTACATTTCATTGGCTGACTGCACAGATGACGTAAGGTTTAAGTTATCACTTCGCTGTTTTCTACTGCGTTCATTGTTTTAGATTCAAACACAACGTGGGCACACTTCGTGTTTTTTTACACACAAATTTTCCCGTAAACTTTACCTTTAACTTTAGTTTCGTATGTTGTTCATACTGCAAAATTCAAGAATCCGCGAACTCTAAGCATCACATATCATCATATTTTAAGAGCATATAGACTTAAAATATCTGATGAACTGATCTTAGTACTTTTCTAAGTCTGATTAGAATGTCACTATAAAACATAAATACATACATAGCCTATCAAAATCATAACCCTCCTTTGGCTTTGCCGTAGTCGGGCGAAAAACGGTTCATCTTAGTAACGGTAATGTACGTGCAAATCGATCGTTTATGATATCTGCATTCGAGCGACACAACTGACACACACTGTGACAACGAATGGCAATTTAGTGTCTAACTAGCTGGAGACTATTTTTACCCGACTTCGGCAAAGTCAAAGGAGGGTTATGATGTTGACAGGCTATGTATGGATGTATGTTCATTTGTTCCCTCATAGCTCCTTAACTACTCACTAGAACTGGACAAATGAGGTGTCGTAAGAATCGTCTTGATCGTCCTCTGGTTATAGGCTATATGACGTGTCACTGAACATAATGTGGCGCCTTCTAGCCGACATAAGGTGCTGTGTTTAAAAATAAATTTAAGATAAATATGTCGTGTTTGGTATCATACGAAAGGGCGTTACTTGTACATTTCAAAAATAAATATATTATTAGCAGTTTCTCGTGACTTTGTCCGTATTTATTCGATAATTGTGATATTTCTATTCAATCTATAAAAATACGATGCGCTACTTATGGTACACAATTATCAGTGTACAGAGATACACATATTTTAGTTTGAAAAGCCGTAGTCACGCGTTGTTAAAGTGTTATGTGTGGACTACGGTACATTACAAAGTTTCAAAAGCCGTAGACCATGTAGTGTAATGTACCATAGTCCATAACACGTTAACAACGCATGACTACGGCTTTAGAAACTAGTTTCCTGCTTTTTCAGCGTCGTTTTTTGTCGTAGTTGGGTTTTAGTTTTTACTTTGTTTTTTGTTGATACTTTCACAGCTTTAATAGTCTATAACTAGACTTAGAACTATTGATAGATATATATATAGATATAGATTATCATAATCTACTACATTCGAGATCTATCAATGATTTAATTGCTGATATTATACAGTTGAGAACTGTTTAACTTTTCATGTTTAAAATTAGAGCACGAGTTTTCAGAAACTTACGAAATTATGATTTAAACTGATTAATAATGTTAATGTAATATTAACATGTTTTTAAATTTCAATATATTTTATGTTTATTGCATCAACTAACGCCATCTACTGGTGGTCTTCAGAACTATGGTTGCAAATTCGATTGTGTTAGATTATCTATAGCAAATATGGCAGGGCAATATCCTTTTTGATCAAAACGAACGGTCGCACATTTTTCACCACGCCGAGGTATAACTGTAAAAAACACGTATTATCCGTGTAATAATAGTTCCGATATTAAAATCCACCGATTGGTTCAGTGAATTGTCGTTTTTTTTCAACGGAGACTACGCCCCGTTGCTTTCGAACCCGCGAGCGAGGCGTGGCCACCCAATATTCAGAATCAGACGTTCAGCTGCGTAGGAAACGCCAGTGGCGTAGCGTGAGTGTCGACCGCCCGGGGCGGCAGACAATTTTGCCGCCCTCTTATTTAGATATTTAAAGGTAATGTATACCCACTAAACATTACATAGGTAGATTAATTCTAGAGATCTTTTCGGTGAGAACAGTCCACTTTATTTTGGCATAATACAGGTTAGATTTAAAATAAATAAGTTAATCTAAGTTTTACAATCACTTATTGTTTATTAGTACACTTTTTATTATTTCAACCACTTTGAAACATTGTTACAACTTGACGATAGACATAATGAAATGATTAGCGAAATCAAAAACACAAATCTATATTTACTAATATTATAAAGCTGAAGAGTTTGTTTGTTTGTTTGAACGCGCTAATCTCAGGAACCGCTGAAAATTATCACGCTATGGACAATTGGAGACGCAAACGAGGTTACGTGGGTCAGCTAGTTTTTCATATAAACTAGAACTATATTTTTGTTTATCAATTATTCATATATTTCAAAAAAAAACATAAGTTTCAAAAGTACTTATATTATTTTTTTGAAAAATAATAGAATATATAATAATAAATATAATAAAATAAATATATAGAATAAATAGAGAATAAAAGTCAAACTTCCGCCTTTAATTAAATATTTATAAGTTTACTTTGTTTAATAAAAAAGTATTTTATTACACCATCAATGTCTATAGCGTCACACATTTTTTTTCACTTGCTCAATTGACAAGATAGCGAATTTAACTACTATTTCAAATCATATAAGTTAACATCTCTAGTTCTGTCATCAAAAATATGCCTTCATTTATGTGCCTCTAAGGTTCTATGGGAATATCAGAATTAGTTCTTCACACATATTTTTTTCATAACTTACAACGCCATCTGCCTATTTCTCTCGTTTCTCTATCAATATCATTTGCAAAACATTTAGTTTCTGAGCACAGAATCTTATGTCAAGTCCCTGTATTCGTAAATATTTTTGTGTAGGTATCATTCACTTCATGTAGCACCGGTTGCCAAAGGCCCAAGAAATAGAGAAAGGAGAACGACTGCATCACTACTAGTAAAGCTCCTGCATCTTTCCTAGGGTTTGAGGTTTTAAATAGTTTCAGCTGCCTCTGTCAGCGTATAAATCGCCATAGAAACGTTCCACTTCCGAAAGGACGGTCTGCTTGGAAGCAACGATTTTTCCACTTGCTGTGGTCAACTTCATCAGGCGGCTTCCTCCGAGAGACTGTACAAACACTTTTGAACCCCGGCTCTGTTCGATCGCTTGTTCGATTGAAAGAGTATTGGAGCATCGGAGGTCGTGTCGTACGAGTATGCTGATCTCTTGGTTTAGTCCGCTTTACCGACGAAGTTAAAAGTGGGTTTTCACGTCATTCCTTCATTAGCCTTCCGAAAGCTTCGTTTTCTTGTCCTTACGCTGCATTTTACAAAATCTCATACCTTCTTCCTTGAAAGTCGAACCACATTTTCCAGGTTCTGGTTTACATGTGTTGTGGTTTCCATGGTAGCAAATCGGTTTCCCAGATTTGACTGAAAGTTTTCAGTTCCCATCGCGGACAATTCGGTTATCACTGCCGGTGTTAAACCTATTGATAAAACTGAGACGTCTCTGAATATGTGCTTTTGGTCCGTCAAGATCAAATCGATCTCATTTTTGGTCATAGCGTTGGGGCTTTGTTTAAAGTCCACTTCCTTTATTAACCAGAAACTCAATACCATATTGAGATAGTTGGTCTCCCACACGGAAGTACATATGATGACTTAAGTCAGTTATGGTGTCCTCCCCTTCTCTTCGGACTTCACATTACCCTAAAATATGCTATCTAATCTTCTCAAGTTCCACCTAGAGTTGTGCCAGATGCGAGTCTAGCCGTAACGTACGGCCATTAAAAGTTGCCAAGATCAATCGCTTGTAGGTAGTGGCTTCCCGGTGATTCTTAGCACCCTCTACCCCGCCGTCATCGTGGTCGTATCGATGCTGTGAGTAGGTATAGCTAAATATTTGTCGGATTCATTCAATAATTCAAATAATTTCAATAATTTTAGTGAAATAGAAAAAAAATACTTAAATCCAACCAACTAAAATTGACTTGCAAGACATTTTCATAAAAAAAATATTTTTCTGAATTTATCGTAAATATTTATAATGCTGTCAATTATTTTTGTCGATCATTTATTAGAACTCTAGTGCTTAAAATATTGGTTAAACAAATGGCTGTAGCTTGTTAGCACATAGCTTCGTCCTACATTTTTTTAACAAAAGTTAACTCCTTGAAAAATATACTGACCGCACAAATTTTTTTTTTTTCCAATTTTGCCGCCCTTCGTATGACGGCGCCCGGGGCGGTCCGCCCCTCCGCCCCCCCCTCGCTACGCCACTGGGAAACGCACAAATAATTATAATTTATATTATACTTTAAAAACACAAACAATTTCACTTACTCATAATAGGCATCTGGGTTTGGAGCCAAAATCCAATTGGTGAACATACGCACAGCATTTTCCAAACAATCGGGATGCTCGAAGTGGCATGCTGAAGCCAACAAGTCTACTCTGTACTGCGAGGTAATTACACTTTCGTTTGGATTCACTTTCCATCCTACTTCTTTCACTGCCTCGCTTAGAAGACGGAGGACATAATTCTGAAACAATTAAAGTTGATAAAATATCTATACCAACTTTTCTGGCAAGCGTTTATCTACTCTTTACAGCTTAAAAGCTTATATTCAGCAGAGTACTATTAAAGACTGTTTTATTTATTTATTTAGTGTTCTAGAGACCTACACACATATAACAATGATATATTATTACTGTTGATGATAATTATCATAAAATATCAAGTAATATAAATAAATTCTTATGGAGGTTATTTGGTCTCTTAAGTATATTAGTATATTAGACACACACATTCTTTTAACTTAGTTTTTTTCATGGCCTTCTTATAGTTTCTCCTCTTGCAAACAAGCTAACTGACTACCGCCAAGAAGAATTAATACCGTATGAGAAGCATTTAAGTGTCTATTCCTTCCCTTAATTACAATTTCACGATAACTTTATTAACTCAGTATAACATTAAAATAAAAAAAAATTGAAAACCGCATACGCTGATTCAGGTCAAACTCATCAAGTGATTGTCATCTATCGATTATACTGGCACTCTAAAGCCTTAATCGAGTCGACTCTGCCTCACATCATTTTGAAAAAAAGCTGATACTCTTACACTGCTGGACCGATATTAACCAAATATAGCTAAGAACTACCGTCAGGAAACTGGTTTTCAAAAAAAAAAACGGCATCGAAATCTCTAGAGCTCTAGACTCTAGAGTAATGATGATGAAATGCCTGTGTGCACACAGGTATTTCACAGGCTAGAGACGCCTCTGACTTGCAGAGACAGGTCTCGTCTAAAAGGACATAACTGTCCCTAATAATCTCATTAATATAATCTCTTCATAAAAGCTAAATGTCATTAATTTACTTTTGCGTCTTAAAATCAGTTATGGATGAGAGATTATTTTTATAAATAAATTTATCGTAACATTGATTAAATGAAAGTTATCTCTCAAGATGATTGATTTACATATACGTTTTATTAATTATTTGTTTCGGTTTATTTTGGCTAGATACATTTTTATTGCTATATTAAAGCTGTTGTGTTTATTATTATACTTTTTTGCTCTTGCTTGCTTTATGCCAACAGTGCATTATACTGAAGCGTCGTAACTATCAGGAAGACAGTTTTCTTATCCATAATTAGATGAACTCCTTTAGCCAATATGCAAGTGTTTCGCATCGAATCTGTAACTTCTACAATCGCCAACGCCTCTCTTCTCTTGTACCACTACGACTATACTAGTATTTTGTTGTCATTCTCATGCATGTGTTAGTTTCCTATTACCTTTTACGTTTATGGTATTTCAATTTATCTAGGGGCAAATCAGATCTCCTCATTCGCCTAATCTTAGTATGCTACGACTAGCGACATCTGTCGATAAGAACACACAACTATGCTATTAATTGTCCTGCCTACTTAGTTCCTATATGTATACAGATGATTGACTTCGAGGTCAATAATCTGATACAGGTTGACTTAGATTTCTATTTGCGTTTAGATAACTTTAGATGTTTCTAACAGGTGTTGTTTTGTATCTGAACTTTATTTGAAATATTTAAACAATAGTCATCAGAGTGATAAGTTTATTGAAGCCCGAACTTTATAGCTTACTAGGCTTATATTATATTCCTTACTAGCCCTTTCCCTTTCACTCATGAGTTCACCACATAACGTTGTTTTTACGGTAATAATAATAAAAGCCATTATTTATGTGGCTCCTCATCATTTAGGCAAATCATCACCCTATGTTTTGTTTTGACTTTAATTTAATTTTCAGCTAAAAGTTGATGAAATATAATTATAGTTGTCAAGAAGAAAACCGTTTTATAATAACGAAGTGATATCAACATAACAAAGTGACTCTGCCCTGCTTGATAGAAATCATGAGCAGAATCCAAGAGTAGTGATCACCATACTCATTGCGGATGCAGGTAATGTAACAATGTAGCATGGCGACCTACACTATAGCGGCCTATGGCACAAGAAATTTAGTAACATAAGTTTGATAGTTGCACTAATTCAGGCCTATAGTTTATTTTTTTCGAAAAAGCCTTCCCATAAATATTATCAAGTACATGTTGATTATTGCACACGATCCATTATTATTTATGAACCCAATAACATGATTATTATGATAAGAAAACTAACATTAAAAACATGGTGTGTCATAAATAAATGTATGTTTGCAATCGTTAATGTTTAATCACCTATATCCGCTCATACTATCACCATCACACATCATATTTCCTATCTTATTTAACCACTAGCTTATTGTGTTGCATATCTTCCGACCTGAGATCATTATTTTTATATTATTATAATTACTACTTCGTTGGTCAACCTTCGAATTCGGTACGCCCTCAGATTTGCGGCGGTCTGATACCAGTTGCTTTGTACAACACGTTTGTGAAACACTGATATTTAGGTAAAACAGGTTGAATTAGTAGCCGACCCCAATCAATCTTGGGAATAATAAAGAATAGGAAGATGTAATGAGAATATATTCTAGAAATAAACTCACTTGTGCTTATTCCACTATTTTAATTCAATTTACACCTGACCGGTTTCTCTCGGTACGGTTTGAAACATACTGTTTCAAACCTTTGAGTATGCCATAAGGCGAAACCGGTTAGGTGCCGAAAATCGAGAGTATAAATTATGTAATGAGAAAGTAACTATATCTGTCCTCACGTCTGTTAGTAGTTAACAATGGGACAATATTTTTGTGCATTAACAGCATTGATAGTCTATCCATCAGTTTCTTTTAGTACCCGTCTATTCCGACGCAATCTTGATATCTTGTGAACGATAAAAAGATCTTCTCCATCTGAAACTTCGTGGCAATTTTTATATTGTTATATTTTGCCCGCGGCTCCGCCCGCGTGTACGGTAGTATAGATTAGGTTAAAAACAAAAAAATATTGTTTAAGTTTAACGAAGTGTAGTGCTCATATTAACAGTAACAGAGTGATATTTCATCTTTTATATGTCTTCAAAGACAATTCCCGCATTAGAAATATTTATACTGTGTGCAGGGAACTCATACATGAAACGAATACAAGGAATACCCATACTCAAAACAACAATTTTTGGATTACATGAAATGTTGTCCCAAGTGGAATTTGAACCCACGATACTTGACGCAGTAGAAAGCAGCGTGTCGACTGCTTAAACCACTAGGTCAACCGTGCAGTGGTGCAGTCAATATATGAACATGGATCCTAAAATTCTGCTCTTTAAAACATGCTTAATGTAAATCGAAATATCTAATCTTCCAACGTCAACTGTTTATGTTAACCTATTGATGTTACAAAAAAAAACTCAAAGTTCACATCCGCATTGGTCTAATCCCTATTTAAATCCATATCCGTTGATATACATTTTTAATGATCCACCACATCACTAACTTATATACTTAAATACTCATAGTTGTTATACGTTATAACGTTTGACATAGTCAATACATTGATGACTAATCATACAAAGATCCTTAACGTAATCTACCTAATCGTAATCAATACTGATATGAAGTAATTCATTTATTGTTTTACAAGCACTTACATTAGACTAGTTTTATCAAAGGCAATTCGGGAAAGGCCCAGACTGAAAATAGTGTTTAGATACTTTAGTGCTTTACTCATACTGGTTAAGTATTATCAATGTATAATTTACACTCTCGATTGTCGACACTTGATAAAACTTATTGTAATATATTCTATAAATAAACTCACTTGTACTTATTTTACTATTTTAATTCAATTTACACCTGACCGGTTGCCATAAGGCAATCTCAAAATTGATAATGGTTCGACACATAAGGGCCTGTTCCACCGAAGTGATTTTACGATCTCGTAGAAATGATCATCAACAGTTTTTACTGGTCTACTTCTGTAAATAGGCTATAGTAAGGAAATAAGGATGTAAAAGAGGGGTGTTAGATGCTACTGCATCATTGGAAAAAAATATCATCATTCTAGGAGAATGGGGTACTCTAAGGATGGCAAAAGGTTTGTGCCTTTAAAGCTGGATGAGCGATGGATCATTTTATTCGTTTGTCCTCCATGTTATGAAAATCTGTATTTTAATATGGAATATAGAACATTCTCGTAGGAATAAAATCTAGGAAATTGATTGTAACGAATAAAATAGAAATCTAATCAAAAAACTTCGTCGCTATTAAACTTGCAATCAAAATAATATCAGTTTTCTATCTAACGTTAGTCATGTTACAAAAGATAAATATCATAAACTGACTTTAAACCGGTTTAACATCTATACAAATATAAAAAGCTGAAGAGTTTGTTTGTTGGTTTAAACGCGCTAATCTCAGGAACTACTGATTCGATTTGAAAAATTCTTTCAGTGTTACATAGCGGGTAATAATAGAGCGTTTGAATCTCATAACCGGTATAGTTAGTAACCATTCCAATTGATTCATCAAGTCTCGTTGAGCCCGTAGTGGTTTTTAATTCTACTTTAATACCCTAATGACCTTTGTATTTGTGTGTATGATCTTTTAAGCATCTTTTATTTATATCCGTCTAAGGATTAGATGACACATCCACAAACAATTTCGATCACGATTATTTTATCGCTTTTGAATTTATTTACTTCATCTAAATGTACCTTTTTCGATATCTTGAATAATTACCGTTTTAAAATAGTTAATCTATATTAATCAATAAAGTAAGTATTGATATAATTCCAAGTCCTAACAAGTTTAATTCCATCAACGTATTGTATGAACAAGATACCGTTTGCCTAATTTTAAATATAGTAATGCCATCTATTGGCGACATACTGTAATTAATTGTCAGACTTACCCCGTACTCTAGATAATGGGCTCCTTTCGAAAGCATCGTATCTATGTATCCTAGGGCTGACAATCCTGCTTTCCAAGGCACATAACTCCTCTCATGGGCCAGATAACTGGTTACATTTAGTGCAGTCACGTAGTCTAATCTTCCAGTGAGAGCCAGATTCATAGCGTCATCAATCATTTGCGCTCGGTTGATGGTGTGGATTTCTTGGAAACGGGTTGGGTCTTTCAAAATCTGAATTAGAAATTCCCAGTTTTTCTTATCATAGTTCACGCGGTAGAACCCTGAAATTTATTATTTTAGTATTATATTTGTATTCCAAAGCTTTAGATTTTCAGAATAGAAACGTCGCTGTAGCCCATCGAGCTGGTCACTATATGATGAACAAAGTGAAAAGGCCGAATTTAATAATCTGTCGGAGATAATTAAATTATGGAAAACAATCATAAAAATCAATTACAACTCACACTACTGCTATTTAAAAAACTGTAATCGCTTCACACATTGGATTAAATAACGAACTTGTCCCACCTAGCATTTGCAAAGAATTTTCTTAATAACGGTGTCAGGTATAACCGGTCATAAAAGTGAATTGAGTATCAATACAGATAATATGTGCAGCAACTTCCACCAAGGTGCTCGTGGCTCAATGTAGGCCGTAGGTTTACGTATCGCAAAATTCGGGAATCCAAGCCGGGTTAGTCTATCATAGGTGACCATTCTTTACTAATTTAGACCCTTCTTGCCTCGTAGAGTATGTTAAGCCATCATTTAACAATATTAAAATAAATATATATATACTCCGAACAGTGCAAAGAACGGGGTCTTAACCCCCCCCCCCCCTCCCGTGCTTCTGGGTAATGACTTCCAAACTTTGGTCGGTTATTAGGCATTTACATACTCAGAAACAAACTGACACTTATGTTGTAATTTACCTGTCTGCTGAATATTTGCGATAAACCAATCATCTTTTTTCATCTTAATGTTGTCAACCTTCAACGTTTTCTCTCCTTTTAACCAAAGTTTTGGGCTGGTGGACATGAAGTCTTTTTCTGAAGCGGTCGTGTATGAGACTGGAATCCACCATAATGGGGATTTCTGGTTTGCAAACGTATCATTGATTAAGACGAAGCGTTCCTGAAAATACGACAAGAAATAATTTCAAGAAACACTTTCACAAGGACAACATCCTAAACACATATTCATTTTGATATAAGTAGTATAGTTCATTCGCTTAGATATGGTCATCTTTATCGCGTGGCCGTCGCACGTGCGGCAGGTCGCCATAAAATCAAAGGCCGCACCTGTGGCGTACACCCACAAGCAAGAATAATTTGAATTGTATTATATTAATTTGTATGAATTAATATTTTTATATCTAAACGAATGGACTATATCATCACCACAGCACTAAGTGTAGTGTTTTAGTCAAAATCCAAAATTTGTATGATTCACAAATAGTAGTTGTTTTGAGTGTGTTTTTTTGTTTCTTTTTTATTTATATTTTAAAAGTGATTCAGCAATATTGCTAGTCCTGGAGTTGTAAATAGAAAAGAAAATTCGACTCTTTTTAATGGCAGTTCTTTACAGAATTTAGTCGGACTGGTTTTTGGCGAGTTCAAACTTGCCAGTTAAATTTGACTTACATTCACTATCTTAGATAAAAGCAAAAATACAACATTTATCTTCAATCTAATCTAATTCATAAATGATCGGGTATTGACTTTAATTACATTTTTTTCTAATTGTAATCATATTAAAGATCTTTAGGTAACGTTAATTGAAATTAAATTTCTCATTATCATTGACCAATAAACCTATTTCAATATATGTATTATATTGGCTTATCCACGCGATATATCATTATTCGGTTGTATCAGATTATAAGGCAACGCGAACAGTACCTAGTAGTTACTGATAACACCATAACCAAGATACCTATTTGTATCAAAATTATCATGATGTTCAAATCTACAACTTAACTAACTCCAAGGTAGTAGAGCCACGCTGATTTCAGCACGAACGAAAATGATAGCGTTCGTGGTATCGTGTTTCGTTGGTGAGTGCGAGACCGTAGTCCCAATGATGTAGAAACATCACTAGCCGCCATAGTATGGGTCGCCATGCTGCATTGTTGCATTTTCTGCATTCGCAATGAGTATCGTGATCACTCGTGATTTCTGCTTATGCTTTTCATCAGGAAAAGAAGAGTCATTTATGCAGCACCATACATAAAAATATAGTCCACTGTTCAAACTAAGCCTCTTTTTAGTAAGGAGGTTGTCGGCGCACGAGCACTGAGCAGCGGCGGGGGACGGAAGGACAGCGGCGCTGGGAGGCGATCTTTCGGTGCAACTCCGCGCAACACCTTAGACAGCGACGCTCGCCTTATATGTGTATTTGGTTGTACATAATACAAGCATTAGATATACAGTTCACTATCTTTTATTTACCGAAGGAATAGGAAACAACGAAGCTGCCGTGGACAGAGGTTTTAGCCTACTATACAATGCTGTTCAGACCTGTTGGTATAAAATTTGTTTCATGTTTTCCTTCTTTTTGCAGTGATATTGTCCTGTGAAGTTTGTTCCCTTAGTCGCCTCTTACGACAACCATGATTTGATGTATTGTATATCTTACTAGCAGACCCACGCAACCTCCTTTGCGTCTCCTATTGCCCCTCGCGTGATAATTTTCCCCCGTTTTTGAAACATTTTTCATTGTTGCTCCTCTCCTATTGGTCTTAGCGTGATGATATATAGCCTATAGCCTTCCTCGATAAATGGGCTATCTAACACTGAAAGAATTTTTCAAATCGGACCAGCGGTTCCTGAGATTAGCGTGTTCAAACAAACAAACAAACTCTTCAGCTTTATATATTAGTATAGATAAGAATTTGCACATACGTCAACATTAAGTGGTATTACGTGTACAAGTAGCGACATCTATTTTTGTTTTTGAGTATTAATTTCTTTATTGTGCTTTATTGGGCTTCACAAATTCGTATAATTGTTCACAAATACATGTTTTCTTTGTTATTCATTTGAGTTTATATTCTGTTTTCGGGAAGAGTGATATCCTGTAAGATCTTTTGACTTATATAAATACATGCACTCTAACAGCATTTTATGTTATAGTTGTATTTTATTTATTAAATAACGTTCAATATTTTTTTATTTAGTTAAATTTGTTCTTTAAGCTTATCATTTGTATTATAAGAACGTTCGCAATCCTTAAGCAATTGTACTTCGAAAATTTATTTCACAAAAAATCTGTTCATTTTAAAACACATAATTTTGTTTGCTTCACAAACAATATAATAAAAACGTATTAATACCTGAGTAAACACAATGCTCCCATTGTCATAATTCCTCGTCACTGTGAGGACTGGGAAACCAGTTTGCAGGGTCCAAGAGTCCATCACGACTGCCACATCAGCGTCAAAGTCTCCCGACTTCCTAGCAGCTGTGGTCAGAGCGCTCCAGAGATCACGCTGTTCTGCATTTCCATACATTTTAGAGTTCAGGTAGTTGGTCACTCCAGCATTGAATACGTCGGAAGTCAGTATGTGATTTAACATACGCAGGAGAGCTGAGCCTGAAGCAATAAAAACCAATTTACTCTACCTATCCGAAGACATTAAATACACTGAATTAGTGACTGGTTTCTTCTTTGGATGACCTACAAAGTTCAAATTAGTTTCTTTTATTACTGCATCAAATTGTTGCCTCACTCACGCAATACCTTAAATCTTTTGCCCCCATTAAAGGAATACGATTAACAAGAATATCTTTATTGAAATTCGCGAGATCGGGGCTGAATATTGACATAACTTTCATTACGAGAATCGACCTTCAGTTCTTATGGTCTTCTTTGAACATAGTTTTCTAACCTACAAGATACTCGAAATAATAGTAAATAACAGAAATTTAACACGTTTACAATATGACATCACGTTTAAAAACCCTTTTAGAAACATCAACACGATGACGTTGTTTTAAAAAGACAATTAAAAAGCTCCACTTTTCCGAATATTAAATTCTAACCTTTTCCGTAAGAAATCTTGTCAAATATAGCATCAGTTTCTTCTGAAGCGCTGACATCTACAGACAGTTGGTGGGAGGAGTTCAGAGCGTCAAGTTGGAACACGTTATGTACCTGGTCCAGGATGCAGATCTCTGTTATGTTCCAGGATTTTTCCACCTGAAAATAAAATATTGATTTATTAGTACTAAGCTAATCGTTAGGAGCAATGTTAATATCATGGGGTGGCTCGACCGCAGCACCAAGAAACTAGCACTGTTTTACAGAAAGCATCAACATATTTGTTAAGATGCTCTAAGAGTTTATAGTGTACCTACATAAAAGAAATGAAAAAGTTCAAAAGATAAATCCATACCTATTTAATAATAATAATAAATATATCGGACATCTTACACACAAAGCCATCTAGTCCCAAACTAAGCAGACCTTGTACTATGGGTACTAGAAAACTTATTATGTGAATCCATATATACTCTTTATTTTGTAAATACATACATAATATACATAGAAAACACCCAAACTCTGAAACAAATATTTGAAGATCATACAAACATTTAGTCCGACCCGGGAATCGAACCCGAGGCTTTAATCACAGCAGTCGCATACGCTACCACTGCGCCACCGCGGTAGATATTGCAGTGATTTGAATTTAAAACGTTCAAATGCCTCTTTATGAACTACGTGTTCACTTCTTTAATTGGTCTTTATTAATGTACTAGCAGACCCACGCCACCTCGTTTGCGTCTCCTATTGCCCGTAGCGTGATAATTTTCCCCCGTTTTTAAAACATTTTTAATGAATAGATTTGAAATTGATGATATATAGCGTATAGCCTTCCTCGATAAATGGGCTATCTAAAACTGAAATAATTTTTCAAATCGGACCAGTAGTTCCTGAGATTAGCGCGTTCAAACAAACAAACAAACTCTTCAGCTTCATATATTAGTATAGATTTACAGTATTTTTGAAAACCAAAAGACTTATAATACTTACGGCATCAACAGCCACATACTCAACATACGTAGCAAACCCTTCGTTCAGCCATAAATCCCTCCACCATGAAGGTGTCACAAGGTTGCCAAACCACTGATGAGCAATCTCGTGAGCCACGACAGTCGCCACGTGGACTTTATCTGTGCTCGCTGAAACGCCTTCTTCGTAGAGCATCGCTATTTCTCTGAAAAATTTAAACAAATATGCTTATTTGAGGTCTTACTTCTCTTTAGCCGACTACGTCAAAGCCAAAAGGAAGGATGTTAGTTTTGACAGTCTATGTATGTTTGTAAATATATTCTACCATAGCTCCAACTAGTGAACTGATTTTGATTAATAAAATGTCAATAGATTAATAAAAGTGTAATAATGGCCTGTGTGACATAAGCTATTTATATCCAACTAGTTGTTGCCCGCGGCTCCGCCCGCGTGTATGTCGGTTATCGCAGTTAAAAGTAGCTTATGTATTATTCTAATAAATCCGTTCAGTGTTTTTTGCGTGAAAGAAAAACACATCGGACATCCTCTCAAACTCAACTTGGATTAGATTCCCGGGTCGGCCCAAATGTTTGCACGATCTGCAAATATTTCTTTGGAGTTTCGATGTTTTCTATATAGAATTATATGTATGTAATTACAAAAAAATAAATTATTTATATCAGTTGTCTAGTATCCATAAAACAAGCTCTGCTTATCTTAGGGCCACATAGCGTTGTGTGTTACATATCCGAAAATTATTATCTTATAAAATTAGCAGATATATTTGTTTTCCTAATATTCCATAATTCAAATCTTGCAAAGACAAAACAGATAACCACTAGACGCAAATGTAGTAACGAACACTCATTATTCTTGGCAAAACCCAAATCGTTTACTTATTCGGTAATAATACCAAAAACACGTATTCATCTCAACCATAATTGGTCCCGGTCGAGTTAGCACAGTATGTGTGTGAACGACCCTCACCCCAAATAAAAGGGATGATGTATAGTCCACGAATAATGAAGTGTGTGATTCAACGGTCCGTCAACAGATTTGGCTCTGAGCTAAGATTTATTTGAACGTAATTTAAACAGTACAATTTAACCACATCGTAATTACGAAAAGAGAATAACATTCTTAGCCATTTCTAAAACCATTTTAAAAAGAAATTTGAAAAAATCATATCATAATTTATTTTTAATTTTAAAACTTTTAATTTCTTTTAAGGTTCGAAATAATCAGATGCTAAAGCTAAGAGTACATTTAAAGGAATAGAAAGGGAACATTAATCAATTGAAATGTGAGGGCAGCGTGGGGGGGGGAAGCATCCGTTTTCTCTCTTTTTTTTTTTTTTTCTTTTTTTTTTTATTTATATAAACAATGACATCTTACACATTACAATAAATTAAATACTCGCCAAGCTGTTACGCTTGTTGGCGAGACAAGCTAAGTTACGGCGCCAATTCGGGGAGGAAATAAATTCACATTGCCCGGTTCCTCCGTAAACCGGGCAAAGAGGCTAGCCGTCGGGGCTGCTTATAGCTGTACTTAAGTAGCCGGAAATCCGATAGGATTTTTTCACCCCGTCATCAAAAGTAAAGGACTAGGTGACTTGGCAATTCGATATATCTGATGCCAGTATTTCTAAGTCATCCAACTAATTTAATTTGCGATGACAAAAAAATACTGTTTACAGTACTCATATTTTTTTTCATATACCGCAAAAATCTATATTTATGTCCCTATGTGTAAATACATGTCAAGAAGTTTCCCTTCAAGAAATTATTTATTTAATTTACTACGTTAAACTCAGACATCAACACACTCATGCATACAAGCTAATTAATGTACGATATAAAATCACTGAGTAACTGCACCTGTTCTTTTGCTACAACGAAATTTTCCATTACATAAACCTTAGCTTGGGCCAAACATACATACTGTATGAAAAATAAACAATTGTCAATCTTCATCACCGAAAATAGACAAACAGATTAAAGTACCCGTTGAAAAACAGTATCACCACTGGTAGCGCCAACTGGCTTGGCCAAAGAATTAGTGAGCGCTAACACATAAGGCGGGAGCGAGTATAACTTCAGTGACTATGCACTGCCTGAAAACTATGTGGGCTGAGTACTTTGCGGCTGCCGGATAGGTTAGGTGGGTGGGAGAATATGGAAGCACGCTTACCTTTGGTGATCTTGAGCTGCAGACCAGACCTGGCGGCCTGATCAGGCGACCTGGCTCCTCGTACCGTCGTGTGGCTTGCTAATCACGATGGCGACGCGTGTTCGGTGTGGAATAAAAACGTCCCTAGCTTGCCGGCAAGGCACGATTGCACTCAGCGAATAATGCGGGTTCGTTATTAAAGTATTTTACAGCGGTTCTATAGTCTATATAAGACGCGGGGGCGGAGTCCACAACTGGTGTAGAACTCGACGAGTGGTGAACCAAGCGTCCGGGCGTCACTTCGCGAACAACTTGACCATTTCTTCTTGCGGTGTGCGTGCGGTGCGGGAATAATGATCAAGGATGCGGGTAGAAATAGGTGCCGACAGCCTCACCTAGCGGAACTTTTAACAAACTAACAGAGTTCCTGTCATCATCGACAGGTGGCGTTACCATTCCCCCCGCCCTTAAAGGGTTACCTTTAAAAAAATACTAAAACGCGGTGCTATTTCGGAAAAACCATGAAAAGTGCGGAATATATGCGGAAAAGTTGCGGTAAATGTTTATACTTCTATATAACTTACTCTTAAGCCTACTTAAACTATTTGTGGTAATTTAAACAATATATATTACGGACTAGGCAATGGGCACAATCGGACCACTGGGCGCACGAAGCTCCCTTTACTAGTTCTAACGGTGACCACTCGCGTATTTCCATCTTTCGAAGGATGGACGGCTTCAATAACCCCGAGCGGCCACGATAGCGGCGGTGCGTTATCGACGATGATGACCACTACTGTTCCCAGCTGGATCGGTGTAGTGGGTGTGGTCCACTTGGCTCGAGTCTGCAACTTATGCAGATACTCGACTCTCCATCGCTGCCAAAACGATTGAACCAGCTTGTCTAGGAGAGAGTGTCTCTCGAGAAGGTTAGCTGATTCCACGTGCGGTGCGGGTAGCGAAAATAGCGGTGCGGTGTGAAGAAAATGAGCCGGCGTCAGCGCCGACGGCTCAGCGGGATCGCTGCTTAGAGCGGTAAGCGGGCGTGAATTAATAAGTGCCTCGACCTGAGCAAGCACAGTTAAGAGCTCTTCGTAAGTGAGTAGCTGTTGACCTATCACCTTGAAGAGATGAGTCTTAACGACCTTCACCATCGACTCCCAGCATCCACCCCAATGCGGGCTAGCAGGCGGGATATGTTTGAAATCGATGCGACTCTCAGCTAGCTCGTGTTCGAGGTGCGGGCGAAATTCGTCAAGAAATTTATAAACATCGCGTAAGTATGAGCGGCAACCAACAAAATTGGTTCCGTTGTCAGTATAAAGGCACTGTACCGGTCCGCGACGAGAAAGAAAACGCTTGAGCGCGGCGAGAAAGCTGACTGTACTCAGCTCCGTAGATACTTCTATGTGTATACAGCGGGTAGTAAGGCACGTAAAGATGCATAGCCATGCTTTACGGCTCTTAACGCCCCTACCTCTCATGGGAGTGAACTGTATAGGACCGGCATAGTCGCACCCACAGTGGGCATATGCCTTTACAGACGGGTTTACGCGGGAGCGCTGCAAGTCCGACATCATCGGAAACGATGGACGCGGCCTTGCTCTGAAACAGGTGTTGCACTTGTGTATGCGGTTACGGATAACACGTCGTGCGGAGAGTATCCAATAATGATGCCTGAGTAAGGACATCAGATGCTCGGGACCGGCGTGTAAATGCGTTCTATGATAAGAATCAATTAATATATCGACCACATGATCGTGGCGCGGGAGCACGCACGGATGCATTTGCGAATAGTCGATAGCGGCGTTTGACAGCCGACCACCGACGCGAAGAAGACCATTTTCACCTAAAAATGGTTTCAACCTCTGTAAGGCGGGTGAGCAGATTTGACCTTCTCTTATTTTATTAATGTCGTCGCGGAAGTGAACCTGTTGTAATGCAAGTAATATTTTAGTTTCAGCGAATTCGAGATCTGAGCGGGTGACTGAAGGTCTGCGCGGTAACAATTTTGAGAATCGGAAAATGAAAACAACAATATGTAATAACTTCGACCACGAGGATATACGTTGAGCAAGCGTGTAAATAAGCGATTCATTAGCGGGCACGGTCACAGTATGGGCGAGCGGTTTCATGTCCGGAATCTCACCGACGGCATCACCATTAAACTCTGTGATTGGCCAATCTGATGGATTTTCAGATGCCCACGGCGGTCCCTCAAACCACAAAGGATGGTTGATTAGCGAAGCGGGAGAGAGGCCGCGCGATAGACAATCAGCGGGGTTTTCAACACCCGGTATATGATGGAAACAGCTGGCAGGCAAGTTATCAACGACCTGGACAACCCTGTTCGCGACAAACGTCTGCCAGCGGTGCGGGGACGAGTTGATCCAACAAAGAACGACTTTTGAGTCGGTGAAGGCGAATACGTTTGAGATTTTGTAGCGCGGTTCAAAAATGTCAAGCACCCTACGCATCAACTTCGACAGAAGTACTGTGGCACACAACTCTAACCTAGCGATAGAAACGGTTTTGAGTGGCGACACCTTAGACTTCGAGCACACGAGCCTAACAAACCTAACAGAACCAACGGCGACCTGTAGGTATAACACGCAACCGTAGGCGCGTTCGCTTGCATCAGCAAAGCCTAAAAGGTTAACTATGCACCCCTGAACTACTCCTAAATGTCGAGGAATGCGGATAGTGTTGAGCGCAGGTAATTCACTACAAAATTGAGACCAGAGGGTTACAATGCGTTGAGGAGGCGTGTCATCCCAGTCACATTTCAATAGCCATAACTCCTGAATGAGAAGCTTAGCGTGCAAAATGACGGGAGCCACTAATCCCAAATTGTCCCATAAGCGTGCGATGACGGACAGAATAATTCGTTTTGTGCATCCTGACTCAGGTGTGGTGACCTTGAAATTAAATTCATCGTTGGACCTATCCCAATGCGTGCCTAATATTTTATGTGGCGTGCCACCTCTGTCTAGTTCAAGATCTGAGGAGGCGCGGTGCGATGCGGGAATGGCGCGCAGAACAGCGGGTGAGTTACTAGTCCACTTTACAAGGTCGAACTGACCACACTTGAACATGTCAATGAGTTCCGTACAAGCGGCAACAGCAGCGGCTTCATCAGAGCGCGATGAGTCATTTGACATTATGCTGAAACACACGTCATCCATGTACGTGGAACTGGATGCGATAGCGGCGGCGGTAGGAAACCTATGTTTTTCATCAGCGATTAGCTGCTGAACGACGCGTACAGCGTGATACACGCTAGACTTCATCCCGAAACAAACTCGATTAAATTCAAGAATTACTAATTGGTCTTGCGGCGAAAATCTAAAAAGAATTCGTTGAAAATTGCGATCGGCTTCGTGCATACCAATCTGCAAAAACATTTGACGACAGTCAGCGGATATAGCGATTTTAAATAAGCGGAAATTTAAAAGTATGCAATTTAAATCACCCTGTAGGTTAGGGCCGGAGTGTAAAACTTCGTTAAGTGACAACCATGTGCTGGTTTTACAACTGGCATCTAGCACCATTCGAACCTTGGTAGTCGTTTTATCAAAACGTTGCACACAAAAATGCGGCACGAAATAAGAATTGGCGGGAGTTATTTTATCAATAGATCCTATCTCAGTAATATAGCCCTTATTAATGTATTCGCGTATTATATCATTATAGGCCGTGCGCAGCGTAGTTGATGATTCCAATTTTCGTTCCAAACACATGAAGCGTCTTTTAGCGGCGGCGAGGGAATCCCCTAATTTATAAACATCGTCCCTAAACGGTAACGAAACGGTATACCTACCACTAGCATCGCGCGTAGTGGTGGCGCGGAAATGATTCTCACATTCAAGGTCATCTTGACTGTGGGCGGGCGGAGCGGAGACCTCTTCAAGTTCCCAAAACCTTTTGAGAATGCGCTCCAGCGACTGTTCGAGAACAGTACAACAAGCAGTTGTATTTTTAATTTCGTGTTTAGACAATAATGCGGGAGCCGAACCCATGATTATATATCCTAGAACACTTTCTATAGCGGGCGGTATTCCTACAACATTACTATGTACCACGCCTGGTAGCAGTAAGTGTGGAAAATAATTCGCGCCGAGGAGAACATGCACCTCGGCGGGCGAGGCGAACATACTGTCCGCGAGCGGTAGCGAGTTCAAGTGAGAAAACGCTGATAAATCAACGGGCACCGTAGGTAGGTTATCCGTTATGCGGTCGACAATAAATGCGGATACGTCAAAATGAACGTTATTATATAAACGCGAAAATATTCGAAATTCCGTGGAACCTCTAATAGATTTTTCGGTACCACCAAAACCTCGAACAATCGTCCTCGCATTTCTATCACAATCTAAATCTAAACGAGCGCAACATTCACTTGTAATAAAACTGATTTGCGATCCCGTGTCTAAAAGAACTCTAATGACATGGGCGCGTCCAGTTCTATCGTAAACAATAACCTGAGCGGTTGACAGCAGTACCGTTATGGGTTGTGTACATTGCGCACTCTGAACATTATTGTTCGCGGCGTTCGGTACGGGCGCGGCAATGGACGCATGCAGCGCTGATACGTTCACCTCGCGCGTTGAGCTAATCTGTGACGTAACAGACGGCGGCTGCGCTGGCGGCGGCGGCGATGATTGAGTGCGGCACGTAGTGCGCGCGGTGGCTACGGTCCCCGGTTCGATTCCCGGGGCGGCCATTCGTTTGTCAGGCTTTTGTTGTGAAACCCGACTGCGAGCGTTATCGAAGTGCAGCAGCGTGTGATGCCTCTGACCACAGCTACGGCAGCTTATGTTCGAATGACAATCGCGTGCTTTGTGTTTCAAACCAAGGCAATTAATGCAAGCATTGCGCTCTTTAACGCAATTAAATCGTGCGGAAGGCGTTAACTTATTAAACGATGGACATTTAAATAAGTGGTCATGTATGAAGTTGTCACAAAGACATTTCTGTTGCGGCGTAGACACTGCTACATAAGCGTGCGGGTTAGGTACATGACGTCGCGGTTTATTTTGTGTAGAATGCGAAGCAGAAGTACTTGCGGTAGGGCGTATGTTATTATATATTTTGTACTGTCCCTTAATAAATTCCGTCAGCTGACCGAAAGTAGGTACCTTCGTATCGCGATACTGAGACTCGAACGCGCGGATCGTTTCCTCGTCCAACTTCTTTAAAGCGAGATTAAGCAGTATGAAATCACTTAAATTATCGATTTTTAGATTTTTTAATGCGTTTGCGGCAGTGACAAACTGATCAATGAATGCCTGCAATTTGGACGCAGAAGCGGGGCCGTTCAACTTAACATTTAACATCTGATCTATGTAGGTATATCCGAGCGTGCGTTTGTCTTCATACCTGTCTATAAGACATTGTAATATCGTGTCATAATTTTCAGCAGATGGCGTGATGCCTGAGAAGACGGTCTGAGCGTTACTTGAGAGCTTCCCTATTAAATAGTACAACCTCTCAGAGTTAGTCAGCCTAGGATTATCGTGTACGGTTGACTTAAACCCAGCGTAAAAAAGCGGCCAGTTTCGAATGTCGCCGTCAAAACACATTATCTCGATCGGCGGCAAGGAAGGCAATCTATATTTCAAACCTAAGCGCTCGGTCGAACCATCCTGATAGCGATCAGTGTCCTTCGTGGACGGTTGTGGTTCAACACTTTTCAATATGCGTTTTATATGACAGTACAGCTGTTCGAACGAGTTTAAAGACTTATAATTAGGTTTATATGCGGGATTATTTTTAAGTGAAGCGCGATTGTGCTCATTGACTATTTCCCTAAACTCAGAGCGAATATCTTCAATGGTTCCTACAGAACTAAGGAACTCCTCCATACATTCTACACTCTCATGAACTTTTTTTGAATTGTCGTAAATAATTTGAACAAATTCGAATAGCGTATCTCGTTTACTTTCTAAAAGAATAATCTCATTGTCTTGTTTAGTCTCGAAAGACTCAGGATCCCCTTTCTTGGGCATTGTCGGCGCCATAATAGTAACCGACAAGGCACAAGAATAGAACACAGCTAGCAAATAAAATAATATTATATGTAACTATACGTTTACATTTACTAGCCGGGCGAGCGGTGCAGCGATGCGATATTAATACAATGTGGGTATTATTTTTTACAAACGAGATATCTAATTGTTAACTTTGCGGTTGAAATAAATGCTTATACGTAAGTTAGCTACACGTAATTGACTAATGAATCAAGTTATTGTATGACGTTAAATTAAATAATTTAAGTAAGTAGGTAACTCTTTTAAGGCGCGGAAGAATTGAAAGCGAATATTGTACGTAGGTAATATTTACCTAGGTAGGAAATTATGTTTAATTTTGATTATAAATAAACGGTGGGTCAAAGGGACCCTTAAAGGATGATTCTTAAGGCTAAGGGATCACTTAGCCGAGATCCGTCTCGAAGGACCATATTATATGGTAGCGCCAACTGGCTTGGCCAAAGAATTAGTGAGCGCTAACACATAAGGCGGGAGCGAGTATAACTTCAGTGACTATGCACTGCCTGAAAACTATGTGGGCTGAGTACTTTGCGGCTGCCGGATAGGTTAGGTGGGTGGGAGAATATGGAAGCACGCTTACCTTTGGTGATCTTGAGCTGCAGTCCAGACCTGGCGGTCTGATCAGGCGACCTGGCTCCTCGTACCGTCGTGTGGCTTGCTAATCACGATGGCGACGCGTGTTCGGTGTGGAATAAAAACGTCCCTAGCTTGCCGGCAAGGCACGATTGCACTCAGCGAATAATGCGGGTTCGTTATTAAAGTATTTTACAGCGGTTCTATAGTCTATATAAGACGCGGGGGCGGAGTCCACAACTGGTGTAGAACTCGACGAGCGGTGAACCAAGCGTCCGGGCGTCACTTCGCGAACAACTTGACCATTTCTTCTTGCGGTGTGCGTGCGGTGCGGGAATAATGATCAAGGATGCGGGTAGAAATAGGTGCCGACAGCCTCACCTAGCGGAACTTTTAACAAACTAACAGAGTTTCTGTCATCATCGACAGGTGGCGTTACCAACCACATTCTAGTATTTGCTTTTCTTAGACAGACGCAAACAGTAGCTTGCGTAAGAAGTAAATATGACCAACATGTTTTTCTTTAGTAACGTGAAACGAAACATTCAAATCATTTGCCTTTTTATAAACTTGCAATTTGACTTTCATATCGCGTAATTACTGCTTCAATTGTTTGCCTTATGAAAATGAAATTAATAAGTGAAGAAATGGCAAAAAACAAGAGAGACAGAAGTATTTATCGATTATCTCAGCTATATAACGCCTTATTTTATTATTAATTTACCCTACCTACAAATACATCGCAAAAGCGCACTCAACGCATTTTCTTCCTGATAATCTTTACATATTTAATAAACTCATCCTTATAATCCTATGTACACACGTGGAAAACTGTAAACTGCAAAACGATACTTAATTACTAAATTTTAAATTTTAAAATGCATAAATACCGATAAAAGGTGAGGTCAAATTTACCTGAATGTAAGCAGTCCCCAATTCTCCATCGCACCATTTTTGAAATCCGGCAACGCAATCATATCAATCTTTGGTAATGGAAATTTTATTTTGTAGTACTCTTCTAGGAATTTTAGAATCTTGGGCCCTATCTCTAAGGCAAAAGCTGCAGATGGAAGGGCCTTACTCCTTGCCCATACAGAGAAGTTGTCATTAGTCATGTTCTTGAAGTCTGTCACTGTGAATGCTACTAGGTACGTTGACATTGGCAGAGATTCTGCGTAGTGATCCCACGTGTAGTTGGAGAGGACAGTACTGGAAAATGTTAGAAATTTTTAGCATAGCAAATATTGTTATGATTTATAATTACTTTAATGAATCGAAAAATTTAGTTTTTGAATTATAATTGTGCATCTATACAAATAAATAAAATTGGAGTATCTGTTTCTAATATTAAAATTACCGCTTTTTAATAAAAATGCATATGTATGTATACACGATATATGCATATGTCAAATGCTCAAGTGGCTTCCAATTCGCTCTCGCCGGAATACTCATATCCTCATTTTCCTTTATAACATCTTGTTTAATCCTAAAGCCCCCTTCTACCTCAAAGAACGATTCAAGTTCCTTAATGACACACATGACAAATGTCTAAGGTCATCTGAAAATTTGAGACTGGAGATGCCTCTACATTCTACAAAATTTTATGACCAGCCCTTTACGGTTGAAGCTATACGATTGTGGAATGCATTGCCGACAAACATTAGGAAAGCGCAAACAGTAAATAGTTTTAAGAAAATGATTCAGGAATTTTATACGATATAAACGAGTCTGGCACGAAAATGTATCTAAAATGTATCTATAGTGTAATATTTAGTATAACTGAGTAGTTATGGTTTTTAATATGTAGGTACATGTTAATATTTGTATAGATATTATATGTATGCTCCACTGATGACATGTATGTATTTATTTTTAATGTATTTATGTTTGTGTAAATATGCCTGTATGGAGATATATATGTATTTCTAGTCATAATCATTGGAAAATTATAACTCATCAAAACTCATTGCACCGTCAACTGCTACTATCTCCAATACATCTTGATCCATCCTAAGGTTGCCTGGAAGAGATTGCTTTCGGCAATAAGGCCGCCCTTTGTACATAATATATTTGTTATTTTCTGTAATTTCTGTACTGTAGCACGGTGTACAAATAAAGAGTTTTCTATCTATCTATCTATCTACACGGTACATGTAACAAAATACGTTTTTAAAATTTTTGTCTGTGTGTCTGTTTGTTCCGGGTAATCTCTGGAACGCCTGGACCGATATTAACGGGCATTTCACCGGTGAATAGCTGATGATCTAAGAAGTAACTACAGCTACTTTTTTAGACTAGCTTTTTCCCGTGGCATCACCCGCGGTACGACAATAACCGCGGGTAAGACAGGACAAGGACAGAAATAATAATGTCGGTCGACGATGCAATTCACCGCACATCACTTCTATGTCACGACACAAGACTTCTATCGGCAGTCCCCAAAAACCGCCCCGCATTTGGTAAAAAGGCATATCTGTCCAAAATTTTTTAAGTTTTATTATTAGCTGTACCTAAGATAAAACCTAAAAACCACAGTTATTAAATTCAGACGTGATATTGCTGAAATATAGGTAACTAATGTCCCGACTTAACAAGGTAAATATCTATGAATAATTCTGGGTAAAAAGGGTACTTACTGTGGCTCATTCTTAACGATGTTCATATTAGATAATGACGTCATGTTGTTAGGTCTCGCAATACTAATGGTGAATCGTGCCTTGAGGGCTGGTTCGTCCCAGCATGGGAACGCGCGGCGTGCGTCCATCGCCTGGAACTGGGTCACCGCTATCCATCTGGCAATAAAGTTATAATCATCATAAATACTTGTCAAGTACATAATCGTATATAAATTATATTTTAAGCACTATTTCATTTCATAGAAGCTATGATATTTAAGATTATAAAATGGTAACAATAACCGCTTTTTGTGTTAGAATTGAGACTCTCATCCTACTTAATATTATAAATGCGAAAGTTTGTAAGGATGGATGGATGTTTGGATGTTTGTTACTCTTTCACGCAAAACTACTGAACTGATTTGGATGAAACTTTACAGTAATATAGCTTATACATCAGAATAACACATAGGCTACTATTTGCCGCGATAGGCGACATATACGCGGGTGGAGCCGCGGGCAGCAACTAGTAAAAGATATTTGTACAAATTTTTTTTTACTACTTTCTTAAAAGTTAATAGAATTCCAGGTATAAGACTTGAAACCAGCCTCTGTCTGAGTGAGGTTCTAAATAAGAATACTCTTCGTACACTATTACTAGATTATTATATTGTACTAGCTGTCCCGGCAAACGTCGTTTTGCCATAACTACTAATAAATTAAAAATTAAAAAAAAAACATTGTCCAGCGGACAAAATTGTGAATCTAAACCATTCCCAGATCCCCTTGAACACACACAAAAAATTTCATCAAAATCGGTCCAGTCGTTTGAGAGTAGTTCAGTGACATACACACTCACAGAAGAATTATATATATAAAGATTAGCTAAGGTCCCGGGAGTCCTTCTAAACATGGTGTGGCAGAATCCTAGAAGAACTGGAATAACTTTGATCAAGTTGGAACAACACCACGGTATTATCGATTTTTCTTATAAAAGTTAAATCTTATCAATTACAATATTAATATGGATTACCATATTTTCAATGCAAGAACGTCCATAAAGTTAGAATTAAGTTACATTTAAAGTGAACACAGTAAAAATTGTATCAACAATCTATCGGCAAACACTAAGCAGAGTCATTAAAAGCGCCATTATAAATGGGACAATCTCAATGTATATTTTTATTGCCGTTAATCTAACATTTGTATTCTGAACGGTGTGTGAACGGTTCTAAACGAGACGTCGTAATACACGTGACTAGTATTGAATGGTCAAGATCTCTTCTTGATATTATCTTTAAATATTAAATTGAGTAGGTATTAGAATTGAAAACGATGCAGTAAATAATCTAAATAAAGGTGATTACTTTCATCGAAATGTTCAAAGCTATTATGTAACTATATTGTTAGAGGTGAATAAAATTGCAGCATGGTATAACAACTTTTTAAACAATTTTATATTAATATAAGATAATATCCTTCAAAACCTAAATCATTAAAATGATGTGTGACTTGTGAACAAAAAAATAGTTTAAAAATTTTTTTTTCATGAAACAATTATTTAGCAAGCAAAAAAAATGATAAAATACTTACTTTGTTACTCCATTATCTTTATATGAACTTCTATAAAACCCATTTAGATTATCGTTCAATATTCCAGTGTAGGAAATATTCAAGATATATTCTTTTCCGACCTGTAAAGCACTTCCTAAACTCAATACTTGAAAGTGACGAGGCGCGTCTTCAACTCTATCAACAACTTCTATTGGTTGTCCGTCTTCCTTTACGTAGATTTTTATATCGTGTATCATTAACTCCACACCATGAAAGGTAATCTCTTTCGTCTCATTCACTGCTATTATGATAATACTTACTTCTCCATCAAAAGTAAAATTACCATCATAGATATATGGTGTTATTTTCAAGTAGTACTTTTCTGGTTTAACATTTGTTGGTAACCTTAGATCTAGAACATTGGGGAGTGCTGCCACTGTGGTTGTTTCCAGAGGAATAACACTTCGACTGATTTCTGTAGTAAGGGGGAGAACTAACAGTTTAGTTTGATCACAGTGACATAGTTCGTATTTTGTGACATTCGCCAACTGGTCCTGTCTTGGACATGCTGCGTAATTATAGACTAGAAGTGAGGCTGTGACGAGAGCTAATGCAAATATGACCAAGACTATTATGGCCAGGTATTTTGATAGATAGATTCCTCGTTTTGTTTTTGTTGAGTAGTTTGCTGGTGTGTTATCCATTATATTAAGTGGTTCGTGGGCTTGGGTCATTACGTCACCGTTTACACGACCTGTAAAGAAAAATAAAGTTTAACAAATTTACTTAATACGGCTTTTGAAACAACAGCAAATCAAGATCGTTGTGTAGACAGTCATAGACATAAGTGGAAGACAGTTGATGCTGCAGGGACATTAATTTTTGAATGTAAGTATTTTTTAATATACCAAGTTTATAGAAGTCATATGCATACGTATTCTTGTATAGTTTTTGCCAATAGGACCTAATTTACCTTTATGACTTACATCTTGGACATACAATTTTAAAACTTTTTGTTGTGATCATGAGCTTGTATCAGTATTATTTGCTTTAGAACATAAAGTGGTTATTTCTTGTAAGTCCTAACTGAGTGCGTTTACACCTAGTACACGTAGTTGAAGGTATAAGACATGATAATGTGGGTATGTACTAGTGCTTGCCTATTACCTAACAAGTTAAAAGCACGTATTACTATGGGTACCTATATTTAAAAAATATCATTAAGTAAATATACTATGTAAATATTGTTTCTTTTGTTAAATGTTCTCATAAAGTGAAATTTGTTGTTAATTTCTTTTGAGAAAAATAAAGTTCTATAACCACAAAAGGGAAAATTTCATAACAAACTATACTTTCATTTGTGCTTTTCTAAAAAAAAGGTGTCACATGTTAGACGTGTGTATCTGTATATCGTGTTCCCATATGAGACCCCTGAAAACAATGCTTATGAAGCCATAACACGCTCAGTACTTGTATGCAGGAATTTTAATAGCCAAATAGCAATCCACCAACTTTCACAAACTAAACGCAACGTTGGTTAGTTCAAGTGCTAGTATAGGATAGGATACCTATTGTTTTTTTTTTTGAATTGCTGAATACATTGAACTAATATTACGTTTGTTTAGTCCATTTATATGTTTACCAGCTCGACTCGATGTTACAACACCTCACAAAACTCTATGGTGGTTGGCTGGAGACCTTTGCTACCATGTGACCTGTCTGCACAATTATCCCTTATACGGTACTTAAATATTAATCAGCGTGAGGCGTGTGAGAGCCCTATGATATTGCGCTCAGTCGATGTATAAGCTACGAATTCACAGAGGATACTCTATTGTTGGGCATCATAACCAATTGGCAAATTTGCTACAATGTAATACGTTTTGTATTGAAACCCACAACTCCGTCACGTGTTTCTAAATATATTCTGAGTTTCACTGGCTTTCAGCTCAAACTACCCACTTATTGGATAAAATATATTATCAGAGTCCATTCAACACTGATTCGCTGAAGTTCTTCTATTGTTACATGGTTATTTAGCTTTTGCAATTTATAGCTACTATTTACGCCTAGTGGATACATGTCACATTTCTCAAGAAATATAGTATCTAACACAGATATTTATTTATTTATTTATAAACAATGAAATAAATAACTTTTTTGACTTTCTTATGTTAAACATTTAGAAAACTTGGGGATGAACTCAGGTGTTTTCTTATGGTATAGAGGTCAAAGGATCAGACGAGTCACTTGATAATAAAGACTAACGTGGCTTATGAATAACTACAATTCAAGAGTCTCAAGTCCAGTTTCAATTGATTCTTGCTCCCAGAATCGGAAGGGGTTTGGGGAAGGGGTTTCATACTCCACTAACCTCAGTCACTCGGTATAAAACAACGAAATAATTAATTTGTTATACTCGTAATGTACTACTTATTATAGCCTCATTAAACCACTCCTAAAGTTAAACAAAACCACACCTTTTTTTTCATCTTTATGACATACGCATGGTTGTATGATTATAATTTATAAGCAGACGACACGAATACTAACCGTAATACTTATACCTAATAATTAATGTAAGTTATGTTTTTAGTGTGGCACAGTAGGATCAAACCAAGCGGCGTGCAATTGGAGAGGCAGTTGATTGATGTTTTATTTAATTTTAAACCAGCATTTGGATGACCGAACTTTACTCGGCCTTTCTTTTGGTAAATTTTCTAAAAATGTATCCTAACTAGATTAATTTTCCGCCCACGAAACCTGCATACAAAATTTCATGTAAATCGTTGCAGCAGTTGCCGAGATGCAGATTATTATAAAAAAATTGCTAGTTTATACTTTTATGATTAGATGTGCTTATATGTATTTTGGAAGTAGAATATTACGTAAGATGGAGGAAAGTATAAAATTTTCTATAAATTTAAAATTATATAGAGAAGGTTTCTTACAGCTATAGGATCAGTATTTTTAAATCCTGACGCAGAAGAGCAATAACAATTAGAGTTGTACCAATCAGTGAAATCATTATCATCAACTATCGCAGTGGATATAGGCCTTTTCAATCAG
Organism: Spilosoma lubricipeda; assembly: GCA_905220595.1. Lineage (NCBI taxonomy): Eukaryota > Metazoa > Arthropoda > Insecta > Lepidoptera > Erebidae > Spilosoma > Spilosoma lubricipeda. The sequence continues at coordinate 19,170,592 of HG992282.1, read as the reverse complement.
TTGAATTAAAAAAATGCAATCAAAATAGTTGAAGGCCAGGTCCTATACTAGTCTTCTTTGAAACCCACCGTACACTTTGATTTACAGCCTCATTAGTAGTCTATGAAAGACTACTATTCAGACTCTTGACTTCTCGAAATAGCTCAACCTTGATCGGAGGTCTAATTAGTGTACATTTGTTTTGATCTGGAAAAGTTGTAAAGTATCTTTTGGCAATGAAATATACTATTTATTTATAGAATCTACTTATTAATCCTTTAATTTTATTTCGATAATACGTGTTACGCCCAAATACAACTTACTTCATTTCAATTATTTAACTTTTCACTACATGTAAGTAATGTCTATTAATATGTAAGTAATGTCTATTAATATGTAAGTAATGGCAAGACATGCGATAGGCTTATTAAAAATAGTAACTAACATGATATCAAGCATTTAATTTACTTAAAAATATGGCTTGGTTAATTTTCATTCTATGGGAAGGATATCTAGAACTAGTCGTAATCTCTTGTTAATTTTGAATTTTAGGATGCTTTGATTAGATATTGATTAGATTAGAGAGGCGTCTCCCTGACTCAGAGAGCAGGTTAATGCGTCGGTCCCGGTTATCATGAGAACGTCTTTGGCAATCGTTACGAGTAATTAAAGTCCTAAAAGTACGCCAATAGCCTTTTACAGAATTTCCTAATCATTTAGTACTTCGTTTGTGGCTGGTGACTGGTGGCTGCGCGTAAAAAATCGAAATTAAGCCGTATCGTAGTACAGTCCAGTATTATACCTAGTTTGGGAAAACCCCGTTAATAGATGCTGTAGTAGAATCTTGATATAAACGATACCAAACTATCACTACATATTGCTAAACAAAGTCTTCCGCCGCGTCTGTCTGTTCGCGAATAAACTATATAGCTACTGCACGGATTTTGATGTGGTTTTTGCCAATAAATAGAGTGTCTTAAGGAAGGTTTTTGTATATAATTTGTAAAATAATTGAGTATATAAGCTAAAATATAACGATATTTGTTGAAGACGTCAGAAAGAAACTTCTCGAAGTGGAATAGGCTATTATATTTCCCGTAAAGAGTCCGTGCGAAGTCGGGGCGGGTTGATGGTTCATAATATTATTCACCCCACAGATCAACAAGGTCATTAATTATAAGGAAGATAACCGGTAATTCTTGTTCAGTTAACGATTATCTATTTATTTATTCGAAACCATGAAGCACAATCCTTGTGACACAGTACAGCATATATGAAACGGTCAAGAAACTGGTTTAGTCTACCTCAGAGTGAAGGTAAGAAAGTGCTGAAGAAAACATTAGGGTAATAAATTAAAAAAAATGAAACTTTCTATAATCATTCGTGAAAATATAAAATAGATAATTCATAAAAGCAAATGAGAAAATGAAATTCAGTTCGGTCTTGAATTAAAAATAAGGTTTGTCAACATCCCGATTAATAATAATAGCAAAATAATTCGGACACGAACACAACGCCATCTAGTGGGACTAACTTAGCAGAGCAAGTGTTATGGGTATTATTTATTTATATAAATACACATATACTGTTTGTTTTTGTAAATACAAACATATTAAACATAGAAAATATCCAAACTCCGATACAAATATTTGCAGTTCATACACACATTTGGTCCGACTTGGGAATCGAACCTGAGACCTCAAGCACAGCAGTCGCATATGTTACCACTACGACGCCGAGGCAGTTATTCATCACGTATGTGTATTTAGAAGCCAACTAAAGAAGCGAATTACACAGGACAACAGTACTACAAAAAGAAGAATAACTTAAGAAACCCCTAAACTAATCCAGCGGGTTTAATTTGATAAAACCATATTTCTAAGGAAGAGGCCTAACTATATTTATTTAACTATATAAACATAGTTATTACATATTATACTTAATCTGGTTATAAACTGGATAACCTTAAGTTTATTTTAAAAACCATGTGCATCAATCGGAACTAGAATTATTTTTAAGGCAATTATTTAAAAATAAATAATTAAATAATACTTTCCTTAAAAATACCATATGCTCGAGATGACACATTTACAATTGCTTTACTATTATGAAACTAAATCCAGCATCAAAGAGTTGACAACAAAGGATGATGATGCACACAGCGGGTCATAAAGAAGCGAGTGTACGCAACGTCCCCATTTGTAACCCTTCGTCCCGTATGAACCGTTTGAAACGACGACGCCACACAATCAACATTGTTCGGGCTCTGATTGAAATCTGTACAAGTAATCAGTGTAAACTTAAGTTCTAAGCTACAAGCGGAAGCGAGAAGCGATTTTTAAAATTAACGATTAACTGACAATGTCGGAGTAGTTAAAATTGAAAGATAGCTACATGGTTAGAGAGCTCTGTTGCCGCAGACTTGCAGACGTTCGATTATACCTTCAGATAATTTTCATTAAAGTATAGTATTCTCCTGGAGCATAAATACTACTACTTCACTGTAATAACTACGAATAGCAACGCAATAGGAGACGCAAACGAGGTTGCGTGGATCACCTAGCTAAGTATATTTAAAATATCCTATGTCCAGCAATGGACTGCAACGGGCTAATGATGATGGTGAAAATATCCTAAAGTCCTTAGAAAATGTCCCGCCAGGTTTGAAACTTTGTTGTAGCAGGACCCTTCAATTGCAATTAACCTTTAAGAAATCTAGTAAGACTCCTTAATATGCACATATAAATATTAATAATGATAATTATAATTGGAGATAAAAATACAATCAAGAATCGAATAAATAAAGTATTTCACGTAAGAAAATCGCTGAGAGCTTATACCTGAGACCCTCCTAAAGTACAATGCATAGATGCAACTTAATACCCCGTGATGAAACTAACAGTTCAGCGTTGTATGAGCCGCACTAGGTCACAGTTTTATGTGTTCTGTCAACCCTGGGTTTGATCAAGAGATTTAAGATAAGTATTACTACCAATTTAACTTACTTGAGTGTATTGAGTAGCTGATATTAATGATGACTACTTGACTTCATAGGTTAATTTGTTTGTGAAAGTTTTATTATTTAATTAAGCCGTATATTCGACTTTAATGGACACTTTAGAGACTACTTAAAATCATACTAATGTAAAAAAAACTGTGGATTCCAGTACATTTTAAAAGTTAAGAAACGGTTTGAAATAATATAACTTACTAGCCGACCCACGCAACCTCGTTTGCGTCTCCTATTGCCCGTAGCGTGATATTTTTTCCCAGTTTTTGAAACATTTTTTATTGGTGCTCCGCTCCTATTGGTCTTAGCGTGATGATAGATATAGCCTATAGCCTTCTTCGATAAATAGGCTATCTAACACTGAAAGATTTTTTTAAATCGGACCAGTGGTTTCTGAAATTAGCTCGTTCAAACAAACAAACAAACAAACTGTTCTTCTTTATATATTAGTATAGATATAGATTGCTATATGCTCAGGTAGATTTTCGCGACATCATGCCCTCAACGACATTATGCGAAGGGCTTGATATCAGCCAATATACCCTGTACGCTGGAGCCGCCGAGCCTCAGCAGATCTGACGGAACGCGGCCGGACGGCCTGACTTTGGTGCCGTGGAAAAACAGCAAGTGCTTGGAATGGGACGCTACGTGTGTCAGCACAGTCGCGACCTCGCATCTGGGTCTCATTGCCAGCGCTTCGGGCGCGCTAGGAGAACGCCGCTGATAGGAAGATGGTGAAGTACGCCATAATGTAAGTCTCCATTATTGTTTTGTGCCCATTGCGGTGGAGACTCTGGGCAGTTAGGGATCGGAGGCCAAAAGTCTCATTGCGGAAATTGTTCGCCGAATTACTCCCGCTCTGGTTCCTTCCTAGTGCAGAGGATGTCTGTTGCTATCGAGCGTGGCAATGCTGCTAGTATCATAGGCACTTTTGCGCCGGGAAATATCCAGGATAGGTGGGTTATTTATTATAATTACATTAAATGTACAGTTATATTTGTAATGTATGTATGATGCTAGATATTTTATATGCATGTATGTATAAATGGATATATATGTACAATTAAAATAATTGTTTACAATTAATGGCACCGTCAACTACTGTCTCTCCGATACATTTTTAATCCATCCTAAGGTTGCCTGGAAGAAATTGCTTTTGGCAATAAGGCCGCCCTTTGTACATTACCTTATTATATTGATCACCCTATGTACTCTCTTGAAAATATGTAAAACGGTGTACAAATAAAGATTTTTCTATCTATCTATCTATCTACATATTTGCATTGGTTGTAATTGAATTTTGATTGTAATTGAAACGTAATTGTGATTTGTACAATGTATGTATTTAAAAAAAAATTGTATAAAAGTTGCAATAAAGAAACAACTTATTTTTAGAAAGATTATTGTTAGAAACCAAAATTGTTTTTAGTTTTTTTTCTCAACCATAAGAATAAGATATTATTATGATACCGACAGAAACTTATAGAGTTACTAATACTGTAATAAATTTCGGAACAATAATTTCAAAGATGAAAACAGGCAACCCATATCATTCCCATTTACATATAAGTACAATCGTGGATCGCAAATATTTATAAGTAACATCAATTAAATTCATTAACCGACTTCCAAAAGGAGGAGGTTCTCAATTTGTAAACAGTAAAAGTACTTGTAAACATTTACGTATCTAACTGTCCATTAAAGTGATATAGGAAATACTCACAGTGTTGTTTTTAGACTTTAGCGAATTTTAAACATAGTTTTTGTTGTCAAACGTCGGGAAATAGAAGGTATCGTGACCTATTAAGTTATTTTATAAATACGAATAAGTCCATTCTAGAATTAAACTCAATTGCACTTATTCCACTATTTTAATTAACTTTAATCCTGACCGGTAATCCTCCGAAACGGCCTGACCGATTTTCATGAATTTTTTTGTACTTATCCGGTATCTATGAGAATCGGCCAACATCTATTTTTCATCCCCCTAAATGGTAAGGGTGACCCATCCTTAAAAAAATTATGGCAAAAGGACGTTTGCCGGAGCAGCTAGTAGCTAATTAAAATAGTGAAATAATTACAAGAGAGTATAGTTCTAGAGTGTATTTTAACAAGTTCTATCAAGTGTCAACAATCGAGGGTATAAATTATGAATAAGTTCCGCTGTGCAACAAAAACTCGCTACCCTTACTTAATTTTACAGCAGCTTAAACAGACAAATCTAAAATGTTGGTAGACTGTAAAACCTTCCAGGCATACACCGGCCACCTCATGCAAAAGTAATGAGAGCTTACGAGCAAATTCTTCCGTTCTTTGTGTATGTGAAGATCACGCTCGACGTTGAATACCTTACGTTCATAGTCTTTTTATTTGACAAAATCGGACTACATTGAAGACGTTATATAGTAAAGGACTTGGTAAAAAGAAAGTTTTGGTTAAATGGAATAAAATTATAGGTAGGTACGCATTACTAATAAGAACGATAATGAATAAATAAATAAAATAAATAAAAATAAAAATAGCCTTTATTTACTCTGACCTTTGCACATTAAAAATTAAAAACATGAAATTACGCTAACTATACTTAACTATACTTCTATCTATTTTATGTATGTATATAACTTAACATTTAATGTCAGTTACCAGGTCAGGCCGTCTTGCGACATAGGCCTCCTCAAGATCCCTCCACATTTGCCTGTCCATTGCTGTCCTTCTCCAACCCTCCAACCTTCTTAAGGGTTGGAGAAGAACGATAATGAGTCGCGAGCAATTTATAGTTAACTAGCTTTTGCGCGCGGCTCCGCCCGCGTGTTTGCCGGCTATCCCAGTAAAGAGCAGCCTATGTCTTTCCTAAAGAATCAAAGTATCTCCATGCCAAATTTCATTGATTCGGTGCAGCGGTTTGGCCGTGAATGCAAGACAGACAGACAGTTACTTAGGCATTTAAAATATAGGTAAGGATAGAAGGTATATATATGCTTTTATCAGCGTTAAGTATCCGAGAAAATATTCGCATTTATCAACAGGTCAATTTGTATTCTAATCTGTATTCTTGACGCATATTATGCATAAAATAATATTATTGACGAGGTAAAATCTACAAGTTTTTGCTCCAAGACAAAATAAGTATACATTAAATAAATAAGTAGACACACATACATATGTAGGTACTTATCAAACCTCGCTCGCCTTCACCGCGAAATGTCACTTCAAAGCCGGTTATACGTTTTCTTAGTTGATTTTTATGTCGTTTTTGTCCTAGTTTATATTCTTGCTCATTTGATACCTAGACTATATTCTTAAATAATTGGTGTTTATACATCTGATACACTGTAATCAGTCTAGTCTTTCCTCAAAAGACTAGGTAAAATGGCGGACAAAATGTCCGCAGCGCGCTGTTATCGTTAGAGCAATAAGGATGCACTTTTTCCACGCATTACCTCACGTGTTACTTCGCGGTACGCAGACAAAGTAAACTTAATGAGAGCAGTAATAAGAGAACACTGCGGACAATTTGTTTGCTATTGTCCCTTGGCTACGTAGGCCTTTCGTCTGCGACATCTATGAACACCTTCACCTAAAGACTCATACGCACATTCCTTTTCTATTTGAAAAATAAAGGGGGAAAGTAACTTGTACAAAGCAAGTTTTAAAATACGAAAAAACAAACTATATTTGCAAAACGCAAATAAATTTACCTTAAATAAGCAATACTACTAATTACGATTTGCACTTTAGAGAGATATCTGTTTAAATAAATAGTTTTTAAAGTAATCCAATGCAAGTTTTATTACGAAGCCCGTCGATCTGCTAAAGGTCATTCCACAAGTTGGCAGTGTACGACTGCGAATAGCTGTTGGATACATTTGCGATTCAATGAGCGTCTGGCCTAGGCAGCAATTGACAATATTGCTATTTTACATAAGCTGCAACGCTTCCGTCCTATTTGGGGTTCCGTAGCCAAATGGCAAAAAACGGAACCCTTATGGATTCATCATGTCTGTCTGTCTGTTTTCAGAAACAATAAGAACTATAACATTGTAACTAGGTAATTATATGTATTCTGTGAATCGCATTAAGGTTTTTACACAAAAATAGAAAAAAGCAATACATTTTGGGGGGGATACTTAGAACTCAAACTCAAAATTTTTTTTTCGTCATCCCCATTCGTTTGGGTTTCAAAACTCATTATTTTCTGAAATGAATAGTTTACGCGAGAGACACTTCCAAAGTGGTGAAACGTGTGTGTGTCCCTGTAACTTCTAAAATAAGTGAATGATAAACTAAAAACAGTATGATATATATTACCATGCAAACTTCCACCGAATATTGATTTGAACAAGATCTAGTAAGTAGCTTTTTTTAATACGTCATAAATCGTAAACCAAAATTTATGTTTTAAAAAAATACACTATTATTAAAACATCAATCAGTTACAACGAACTACAAAAACTTTTATAATATGTTACTTGCTGCTACGGAACCCTCCATGGGCGAGTCCGACTCACAATTGGCCGCTTTTTGCTAAGTGAAATTGGAACTGATCGTGCGGAGGTTAACGTTTTGCATAGTAATGGAATAAATAAACGAATACTTTACCTAAACTAAGGCTGATTCAGTTTTAAAAAAGTTCGTACTATTTGCATTGAACTAAGAAAAATAATGCAACACAGCCTGGTATCAAAAACGTAATTTTGTATCTGGATAGTTACATAAAAATAGTATAACTTCCGATACAAAACAAAGCGTTGTAATCATTATATAAACATTTTTCATTCATGGGATTTTTTTTTATGTAATAAGCGTGCGAACGAGCAAACTTATCGCCTGATGGCAAGCGATTACCGCCGCCCATGGACACCTGCAACACCAGAGGCGTCACAAGTGTGTTACCGGCCTTTGGGGGGATGGGGAGTGGGGAGGTAGGAGGAGGGGGTTGGGTTCGATCCTTCATGCCGAAGCGTGGCTCTCCCACGGTGGATCTACTACCTCCAGCCTGACAGTCAAGATTACTGACCTCTAATTCCATAGGCCAGGAATTAACATAATTATATTGAATATGAAGATAATATAAGTCTTCTCAAAACTTAAAAAGCTCTCTCGTTGTTACAAACTCACATTAGATTTAAGCATAAAGTCCTTTTATCCTCTAGTTTAAATAGTTTAATGTAAAAATAAACGAAATACTTATAAATTTGCTAGACACGCCTCATTGAGTAAACTCATTAAAAAGTTTCGCAACTTTGCACAAAGTTGGCGAGCTTTATTCACGTTATATTTCGCACTTTATTTTGCATAATTTTGAGTTGATACTCATTTTTTATAATTAGGGTCAATCCTCGGGGATTTGCGAGATAGTGAAAGTAAGCACTATAGAAAAACTTTGCAAGCTTTGGGTATAACTAAAGTACAGTTAGCCAGTAGTGCGACGAAGATTTTACAAAAACTAAAAGCTACCTATTTCTATGGAAACATAAATACTAATCATGTTATTTTAACATACATGAATCCAAATTGAACTAGTTGTTGCGGGAGAGGCAATTTTTTATACATTTGCTTTTCAAACCATTCTTTTGTAGCTTTTTACCGAGTGATTAAGTTAAGAGGGACCCATGCTGCTCAATTATTTTGATGGGTTGAACCCATAATCACTAACCATTAGTCGATTGATCTGCTAGTTTTCCCATTACATCATAAAAAAATACCATACAATTACAATGTAGGTTAGTATTCAATTTCAAATGACAAAAAAGTATAATGAGTCCCAGATAGTGTTCGACCTTCATTGTGCAGATAATGAGTCATTCATTCTTATTAGCTCACGAACAAATAAATCTGTAAAAACATCCACAGCAACATGTTAAAACATCGTCTTGGACCGATTGATTTATGACCCCAGAACCGTTCTGGTTTCCTGCTATAAGTATATTAAAATCACTATATTTATACTTTTCAATCTGACAAACGATATCTTTCAAACCAAGTTAAAGATAAATAAACTCGGCCAAGTATGAGTCGGACTCACGCAAGAAGGGTTCCGTACCATTATCTATACATTTCAAGCATCTACCTGTTGCCGTTATCAATATCGAGAAAAACGAGCAAAAATATCTCGTTTGTTGTATGGTAGCCCCCTTAAATAATTTATTTTATTCTGTGTTTTAGTATTTCTTGTTATAGCGGCAACAGAAATACATTATCTATGAATTCAATTTCAACTGTCTAACTGTCACGGTTCATGAGATTCAGCCTGGGGATGACAGACGTACAGACATACAGATGAACAGTGAAATCTTAGTAATAGAATCCCGTTTTACTCTTTGGGTACGGAACTCTAAAAGCGGCAAAAAAATGAAATATAGGTATTATTGCTCAAGCCAGTAGAGCCAGGCTGATCTCAGTATGACCGGGACGACTCGACCGGGACAGTACTACCCTCTTACAGAAAACTTACTAAAAATAACAGCATTCGTACTGTCGTGATTCGTGGGTGAGTTTGAAACCGGAGGCTCAATGATACAGAAACATATGATGGAAAGCGTAAGCGGAATCCAAGAGCAGTGGTCATTATACATACTAGATTGCAGATAATGCAACAAGGCATCATGGAAACCCACACTATGGCGGCCTAGTAAAGCTTCTGCATCATTGGGCCTCCGGTCTCGCACTCACCAACGAAACACGACAGCACGAACACTATCATTTTACATTGATTTCCTATGCGAGGGTGGTGCCGCCCCGATCGAGCCGGTCCGTTCATGCTGAAATCAGCGAGAGTCCTAATAATAGCCTGAGTGATATAGGCATATAAATGTTAACAAGATTTATACGTATTTGGGTCATAGTTTCTTTTCTTTTTTGCTATTGGGGGCACACGAGCAGTCGCATCACCTGATGGTAAGCGATTACCGCCGCCCGTGGACACCCGCAACACCGAAGATCTCCGGTATCCTAACTCACTCGGTGAAACACAGCGCAAGCGCTATTTCACACCGGTTTTCTGTGAGGCCCTGGTATCACTCCGGTCGAGCTGAACCATTCATGCCAAAGCGTGGCTCTTCCACGGAAAATTTCTTAAACTTCTTCTTGTTTTAAAAATGAACTTAAACAACAAACAGACAAAATATTGAACGTTTATATCAGGCCATTTTCATAGCCATTTACAAACTTCAGTTACTACTTCTCCGACTCCGAAAGACTTTTACGAAATGTGACCTTGAACTGCCTATCTCAAATTTCGCCCCGACATTGACATTATTTATTCTTACAATAACACTGCAAGTCAAACAAAACTGTGTACCTTATAAAATAAGACATCAATTGCTCTGACTCAATTCGACTGTAAGAACCAACCTAACTAGAGATGACAGTTGTTCGAGCAATCAACCCTGCTCACATAAAATTCAAATTATGACTATTGATCCATCGAAAAGTATGACAAGGAGGTGTAATATTTCATCTCGAGCCCCAAGGGTATGTCCGGAATAAAAGTTCTACATCCCTTCGGCACACATACGTATAAACACACACATAACGATATCCGGCTAGACCGATTGACAGTAGAATGAAGAAAGGAAAATTACTTTATATTATTTGTTTAGCTCAATCGAAAAGCCATTTTTATCCGACCCCGGCGAAACCAAATAAAAGGTTCTAGTTTTGGTAGTATTTATATGTTCCACGGTAGCGCCTAAAGAACTGAACCGATTTTAATGAATGAGGTGTCAATAGATTCGTAACAATTTGTGATAATAACCCGAGTGACATGGGCTACACAAATTTTATCATAAGGTTTTACGTAGTTGGGTTATAATTTTTTAAACTTTTCTGTTTTAACTTACTTCTGTCAGACCAGATGATGTTGTTGATCATATTGATTATGGTAGCTTAGTTCATAGTTGACATACATAAATGCAAGATTTCGTAATTAGTACCCATTACCACAAGATCAGGCTTAACAATAAAATTATTTAGAAGCACCCCCTTTCGATAAACCATGTTTTAAATTTATGCGTATGTTTTGTGTTATTTTCAACGTTAAGCTTACTGTCTTAAAGTTTAAACTAACACAAAGTCGTTACTTAGAGACTTAAATAAGAGGGCAAATGATTAACCTTTATATTAATTCACTAATATTTAAAGAAGAAAAACCAGTGATAAATAGTTCTGTATTTGAACTGCAAGTAAACAAGATCGAGCAAAAGCTCTCTATCCACAAACCACTATGAAGGTAGACTTATTTGCGCAAACAAACTCGATGTCGACAAATACTTTTTTTTTATTATAGCAGCCATATTTGTATATAAGGTCAGAGCCAACGATCACCAGTCGTTCGGTATTTGAGAAAAGCTTTTTCTGTTTACATTCCCCCACCGAGTTAGGTACGATATGATAGTAAAAATTGGATCATTGTGGCTTTGATATATGTAATGTATGATACCTGTAGGGTTACTTATTATCTTCGAGATGTTATTAGAAATAACTGGCTGGCTAGCATTTTCGGTTCTGGTTTCACGAGGTAAACGAATAATCTTACCTGGCCGATATAATTCCAAGATAGCAATTCTAAGCTTTCTAAGAACTATACATACATATATTTTAAAATTATCTAAGAACCCTTTTTTGAAGTCGATTAAAAATTGCAATTTACCCTTGTTAGTTTAAAAATTTTCCAACCAGCTGTTACATTACTAAGCCCCTAAAAATGCGTCACACCAATTTTCTACTTACACTACGTTAATAAAACATCTGATAGCGTAACGCTGGCCATATATCAGGAATCGATAAGATTAGCCCAGAAAAAGCTAATACATATTGTACAAGGGTGCATCCCCTACCAACCCTCAGTACAATAAGGGCTATTGTTGCCCTACGTGAATTTGACAAAGGGTTTGGCAGAATAGATGTGCGGTAACAAAAGCGAACGATGGGGTAGATTGAAATGTACCTTTTTGTGACAAAAAGGACCGATAATACGAACATATTGCAATAAATAGTTAGTAAATTATTCTTAGTTTGATTTTTATTTAACATTTATTCTATGTATGTATTGTCGTAGGTTGAAACATTTTGTTCTATATTTAGAATTATTCTTTTTTCGTTTTTTTAATGAGTTATAATACGTTCAAAAGATGATTGAGCTGTTTTTTCGAATTGGATTTTATTTTTATATATTATATTATAGCTGTTTTTCTATCTTTCTGACAGTGTGCGATTGATATTAATAGCAGTAATTACAGTTTGAAGTATATCCGAGTGAGGACGAGTGTATGAGTATGGTGTTGTTTATTGCAAGGGGTTCTAGAATAAAGAAAGGGTCATCCACAAGCTAGGGTATTTTGGGGTTTCAGGGATCTCCTTTCCAGGATGCACCTGGTTTCCCGACTTCTAGTACCCGATACCGCGTATGGTTTTTGGTTCGAATCTGACATAACCACCAGCGGGTGGTATCCGGAGAAGTTGCCGCACAGAAAAAAAAAGTGTCCTAGAATAAATTTACAAGTGATGGAACTCCTTGTAAGTTCAATCGGTTCACTTTCGAAAATATGTTTTTTAAGTAATTAATTTAAAAAAAAAAACATGTTCCCAATGCAGTTCTTTTCTCATCTACATTATTTGACTAATTTTAAAGAGCTCATTTAGGAACTTACCTGTTTTGCAACGGTTATAAGCTAACCACTTCTTCTAATTTATAAATAACTGCTGAGCTGACCCGCGCCCACTTCGTTGGGCGGTAAACATTTATTTCTTCCACTTGCTTTGCAAATCCAGCTACCACGAAATACTCTTTCCACTGTTCAGGTTATTACACAGCCTATGTCACTCACAAATAACGTAGCCTTCTTTTGGTAAAGGAATTATCAAAATCAGTTCTGTAGATCCAGAGATTACCCCCTACAACGTCACAAACTCACAAACTTTACCTCTTAATATAATAAGTATAGATATATATTGGTACAAAATTGTAGAGACCATGCCTAATATGCCTTGCACTGTCTCTTTAGGGCATTAATCATAAAAACAGAGTGCTATCAAGGAAACATAATAAAGTGTTACATTATACTGACAGAACATTCGTCTTAACAAACTCGGAGCTTTACAACCGCGCTTTATTGTTGGAAGTTAAAGCTTGAAGTTTGAAGGTCGTTTGTTTAACCTTCAAACTTTCTTGATGAGAAGAGGGATTTAAATCTACAGTACGACACTCTGAAAAACACGTACACTTCCCCTGTTCCTCATAAAGGATGATGGAAGTTAAAATTAAACTGAATTTAGGTAAGTTGAATAAAATATTCTCGGTGTTGCTGTAAAAGAATTTAGTATGATAATTTGAGACATGATTTTTGCGTATCTTGTTATAATGCATTTACAACTGTAGAAATAACCAACATATTAAAGCTAATTGCCTCGTTGTGATAGCATAACTTTCGGTTTTCGGTTCGATTTTCGGGTCGAACTACTGTTGGTTTTTTTTACAAGGGCTAAGAAGATGATAAGCAGTAAATAATAACTAAACAACTAACATGTTGAAGCTGTAAACCAGTAGTCTCCGTGGGAGAGTCATTCAGCAATCTTAGGAAGTACTGGCACGATTTTAAAAAATATTTACTGTTAATAAATCTCAGCTATACAGGAAGGCTGTTGTCATCACGCCACGACCAAAAGGAGCAGAGTATCAATGAAATATGTCGCAAAAAGGGGGTAAATTATTCCGTTTGAGAGCTACCATTGCGTGCGTGCACTGCGTTAACGATAAATGATTCACAGAAGCAAGGGTAGAAAGAATTTTTCCTCTTAAAACATCAAAAAAATGTCCGCGAGAATATGTCTATCTTTTGAGGTTACTTCACTATAACCTTTTTAATGGTAACCGAATTTGTTCGTGCTTTATAACATCACTACCAACATGCCCCAGCTTCGCACGGGTTCTTTAGTGAAAATATAATATAGCCTTTGTTACTCTGAGAGCATGTGCGGTTTAATTTTTTTCTAGTCTTGTCTTCAACAAATATCGTTATATTTTAGACAATGTACTTATAAAATAACATTTTATTTACGAAAACCTTCCTCAAGAATCACTCTACCTATTAGTAAAAACCGTATAAAAATCCATGTAGAAACTGTTGAGTTTATCGCGAACAGACAGACAGACGCGGCGGAGGACTTTGTTTTATAATATGTAGTGAGTGATGCTACGGGCAATAGGAGATGCAGGCGAGGTTACGTTTCAAATAAGTTACAACTTGATGCTCTGATACTACTTAACTTTATACACGAAGTTATATACCAATTTATAAGCTATAGCGTTCCATAACATACATTATTTGCATGGTTAAGGAAACCGACGCGCTCGCAATAAGTATAAATAACATACTATTGAAATTCTAGACGTATTATTTGTTATATATATATATATATATGTTGACACCATCCATGAAATTACTATAAATCTAATTTTATCGTAGGACTAACTTAATCGTTTGTTACGGCCGGTCCTTTATCGCACTGTTTATTCCTTTGGGAAATAAAATGAAGCTTTCAAATGTTGATGGAGACATTGTTGAGGGTTGCGGCGACAAGATTATCTCAGAGGGCAAATATTCAAGGGCCACTGCGGTATACTTGAAGATTGTTAAACATTTTGGGGTTGCGGGGAACCGGTTGAGTTGCAGCGCTGCAGTAATCTGCTTTTAATTCTTTACCAGTGAATTAAGTTTAGTTATCATAGATTTACAAAAGTTTTGAAATCCTTTCATTTATTGGTGCCACTTAAAAATGGAAGCGACTTTACTGTTATATAATCAAAATAAATTTATCAATAATAATAATAATAAATAATAAATATTTAAGACATCTAACACACAACGCCATCTAGTCCCAAACTAAGCAGAGCTTATATTATGGGTACTAGACAACTGATATGAATACTTATATACCTTTTTTTTTTGTAAATACGTACATATTACATAGAAACACCCAAACTCCGAAACAAATATTTGCAGATCGTACAAACATTTGGTCCGACCCGGGAATCGAACCCGAGACCTCAGGATCAGCAGTCGCACACGCCAACTGCGAGACTAACGAGGCAGTCAATGATAGAAGTGACAGGTAACAGTTGCTTATTAATTAACTAATAATATTTTATTGTTACGTATAAGACACCTTCATAATCTTAAAACAGTACAGAATGAAAAGTCATTGTATTGAGGCTAAGTTATGAATTGACCGAAAACAAGGGTTTTTCCCGCGGGAGAGCCACGCTTCGTCATGAATGGGCCGGCTGGACGCAAGTGATGACGGCCTCACAGAAAACTGGTCTGAAATAGCACTTGCGTTGTGTTTCTCCCTCTTTTCCCATCCCCCAAAGGTCGACAACGCACTTGTGACTCTTCTGGTGTTGCGGGTGTTCATGGGCGGTGGTAATCACTTACCATCAGGTGATACGTCTGCTCGTATGTCCCATATACCATAAAAAAATGGTATTCTGCTCAAAAACTACTTTCCGGCATTGCGGTGCGATTTATTACGTTAGACCTAAATATTTGACAACTTTTGTTATATAATACAACTGCTATGTACATTTTGGTGTTGTTTATGTACATGAGTATCCCTAGGGCACAATTACTATAAATTTCACTTCGCACGCTATTCCATAAAGTTAAGGTATATGTTTGAATAGGTAAAAAAAGAAAAAAAAAGTGGGTTTCTCTTTAAATTTGTTAAAAACAAATTAAACCGCAATGGTAGTAACCTCATAATTGTTATGTTTGTGCAGTCGGAAAATATATACTGCATTGCCAATGCAGATCTGCTCAATAAGCTAGACTCTCTTCTCAATAATTACATTCGATTCATTTTCAATTTACGTAAATATGATCATGTGTCTCATTATCGCTCTCTATTGAAGTGGCTTCCAACTTGCCAACGAAGAGAGATACGAGCATTACCTATCTCATATTTCTTACTCTACTTACCAAGCTCTCCTTCTTACTTAAGTTTCCAACATCAATATTTAGGTGCTAATCATGCAAAAAATCTTAGATTGTCAGACAACTTACTTCTCCATTGTCCCACTAACCGCTCAGATTTTGTACATTCTTTTTTCCTGTTTCAATCTGTTCTGTTATCGAATGCTCTCCCTTTCGAGATCAGAATGGCAAATACTCGTCAAACCTTTAAATACTTGTTGCGGAAACATTTTACAAAAATACACCACATTCCTAAGTGTATCCTCTCCACAACAAAAATATATAATTTATTAAATATTTTATGTGTATATCCTTCTGAATTTGATATACGTAATAATGTAAAATTATTATTATGTATTTTTTTTGTAAAAGCTCTTTGTCTCTCACTGTCTCTCTGAAAATATGATATGCTATAATGGGATTATATTATTTAAAATACATTTCTGATCATTGTGTATTATGATTTGAAGACTATTAACACTTGACATTAGCAGAAATAGGTGATCCAAGAGATTCGGCCGTTGAAATTTCATCAAAAGAAGAAGATATTTATGTATGTGTGCGTCATACACATGCAAGTGTGTGGAATGTTATTTTTTTATTGAAATATATTTTCAATGCACAATTTAAAAAATATGTTTGCATTCTGCATTTTTTCTTTATATAAAATAAGCGGGTGCGAAATTTCATACTCCTGCGTCCGCGCAATTTTCGTAAAAAAGGTTACAATATTTTTCTTTACCTATTAATATTTAGATACTACACAGTAGTAAACTATTAATATCAGTATTACATTCATCTATTACAACACAATAGGTAATAAAAATATACATTCCCTATTAACACTGAATACCTCATCTATATTTATATATAAACCTATATGTATATAAATGAATCTCCGAAATGTATGTACGCGCATAACTTCCAATAGACTGCACTAAATTCAATTATTATTTTTATGTGTTCGTTATTATTGGGAAAAGGTTTGTCAGAAAAAAAAACAGATTTTTTTTTGTTCGCGGCTAATCACTTATTCTCAAGGTAGTAGAGCCACGCTGATTTCAGCACGAACTGCGGCGGTACTAGCCTCGCACAGAAAATCAACGTAAAATGACAGTGATCATGCTGTCGTGTTTCGCTGGTGAGTGCGATACCGGACGCTCAATAATTGGCAGGGCAAAACATTAAAAAAAAAAAAAACAAGTTTTAAACATTAAAAAAACAAATATGGCGGAAGTTCGGGTCAGTTGGTAAGTTTTAATTATCCTACAATATCTACTTGATTATGATATCACACCATTGAACGTGAGCCGTGTGGTAATGTATTACGAATACGGAATACCACCATCCCTATTAACTGTTTCGTTGGTCGCGCGGTTGGCGTGTGCGACTGCCGATCATAAGGTCTCGGTTTCGATTCCCGTCCGGGTCGAACCAAATGTTTGTATGATCTACAAATATTTGTTTCGGAGTTTGGGTGTTTTCTATGTATAATATGTATGTATTTACTAAAAAAAGTATATATGTATTTGTATCAGTTGTCTAGTATCCATAACACAAGCTCTGCTTAGCTTGGGACTAGATGGCGTTGTGTGTTAGGTCCTAAATATTTATTCTTAAACCTTATTTCCAAAGATAGGTATACGTGAGTATATTATGTTATTACAGCTAAAAGCTGCTGATGAATGAAGATGAATGCAGTTCGTTTATATGAATTTACAAAAAGGAACTAGTATTTTTTAATAGTTAAGTAATTTAAACACGAGGATCAGGCATAGGACTAACTGTGCTTCAGCATTAATGGGCTTGCTGGACAAAAGTATGTCTACAACTGAAATAGACTAGTTTCTTTAGACTATGGCTTCACAGGACTCCAAAAAGGAGGAGGATCTCAATTCGACCGTGTATATATATCTATATTTTTTATCTGCGTTCATGGATAGTTTCATCGTTAATGAACCGATTCTGATGATTTTTTTTAATGGAAAGTATGTATCCCAACTTTGGTACTGTAATAAGGACACCAGGATCTGATAATAGCATCCAAGAGAAATTGAAGGAATCCTTCGAAATTCAAAATTCAAAGGGGCGACTAGTGGATTTGTTAATTGTTTTATTTTATTTGAAAGCTGTTGCTTTTCACATGGTCCCATTTCAATTTGGTTGTGATTGAAGTCCGTTTTTTTTGTTACAATTTTACCTTCTTAATACATATGGGACAAGGAAACATTTTAAATTTGGAATGCGTAATGTTTCGTGTTAAAGAAACGCACCAAGCTATCATTAACACTGTTTACTACTATTACTAACATTGTTTGTTAGTATGTATCGTTTTTTTGTAAGCGATTTTTTACCCCTTACAGTATTAAATAAGTCTTCTCAAATTTAGATCAAACGTTACACTACAGAAAACAAAAAAACATACATATTAAAAATACATAACAACATGTTATCTACACCGCTATAAAACATAAATTGATAACAATACCAATACTGTCTCTATTCAAGGTAAGATGTAAACACACACCCACACAAATAAAACTTTCATTTTCACACAATTTTCCCGACAACATCAAGCGGATTTATCTCAAGAAGGAACTCACCGTAACCTTCGCCGACAACATTTTTGTTTACACCGCACAAGAGCACACGAGTGCTATCAACTGATGAACAATTGTTAATAAAAAAATATATTTTACCTGTTTGTGACGTATAATCCATTGTGTCGATTTAATTGCTCGGAGTGTGTCGTTCCATGGCGACGATCCGACGTTTCGTAAGGCGGGAAGAAGATTGTTAATATATGAACACACGAGGTTACTCTCCGGTGGTTGGAGCTAGACTGCGGCGTCCCGCCCAGCGCGCGGGATGGGGCTTGGGGCAGATATTTGCCCTTAATCAAAGGGTGACTACATAATAAGTCGGGACAGTCTCAACTCAAGTTCAATAATGATATTGCAGTTCCAAGACAAAATGAATTATTTTTATTCGTGTCATTGGTTTATGAATTAAAATATTGTTAGTTCACTCTGGTTTCGAGGATGGTATTTTCAACGGAGGTACTTTTAAAACCATGGCATAAAAAATCATTGGTGTAATTACTAGAAATACTACGTATGTCATTCATTGTTGATTGTCTCTGTGGTGCAGTGGCTGCGTATGCTACTGCTGTTTTTGAGGTCTCGGGTTCGATTCCCGAGTCCGACCGAATATTTGCATGATCTGTAAATATTTTCGAAGTTTTCGAATATGTTACAAAAAAAGCATATATGTATTTATATCAGTTGTCTAGTACCCATAACACAAGCTCTACTTGGACTAGGACTAAATAGCGTTATGTGTTAGATGTCCGAAATATGTATTATCAGAATACGATTTCTAATCGTACATTTGTATGTAGAGCATTTTAAAGAATACATAAATCCTTTTTCAACAATTTAAGGAAGTCTCAAAAAAAGAAGTAAAAACGTGTAATGTAACAGATACACAGTTTTAATCAATTAATATTTTACAAGTGCGATAGTAAAAAAACTTGCATTCCGTAATCCGTTGGATTACGATAGTTTGTAATTAATTTCCACTGCGACAAGATTCATTTAATGATTGATGTTGATTAATTGTACATTGCAATTGAAAAGTTGCGTATGCCATTTTAATCAAACAGTTTGAGTTGATAATTTATTGAAGAATTTCCAATAAAATCTTATATCTAACATGTATTTAGTTAAATTTTCTTTTAAAAATGTGTAATAAATTATTGATCAAATTGTAAACTAATAAATTTATTGTTTAGTTTTAACTTAAAATATAATACTCACGTAAGGGAGTGTACACACTAGAACGAAGAATTTATTAAGAAAAGAATTTAATATGTTCTCTATGTATTATATATGTTCTATTCTCAAAACCAACAGTAAACAGCACTATAGTAGGAAAATTATGACAAAATATGCATAAAAAAATTAACATTAATATACTATTAACTATATATATGGACCGACGCCTTGAAATACAGACTGCCCAAGACCAGGATGGTTGGCGATCTTTAGAGGGAGGACTTCGTTCAGTAGTAGAATTATTATTATTTATTATTTATTTATTATAATTAATCACTTTGTTTAACAATTCTCTCTTATTTCTTTTACAATACAGATTTAAAATGACTAGACAATTCGTTAGAAATGAGGGGTTGTCGATGGCGACCGCACTAATATAATATTAGAATACATATAGTGGATGGCAATAGGCCGAATGTATGATTCTATCACAAGTTTTCACAACATTTCTGATTAAGTTAGTACATACCAATAATCATTATTATTTTTAACATTATTTTGCTCATATAATATAGTCAGGAACATTTTCAGCTAAACATATTTTTCATTTAATATATAAAATATATTTTGGACATCTAACAAACAACGCCACCTAGTCCCAAGAAAGAAAGAAAATCATTTATTCTAAGCTAAACAGAGCTTGTGCTATGGGTACAAGATAACTACATACATACCATACAGAGAAAACATAAATCTCCGAAACAATTTTTTGCAAATCATACAAACATTTTGTCCAACCCGAAAATCGAACTCGAGCCCTCAAGCGCAGCAGTTGCATAGGCTAACACTACACCACCATGGCTTTTTCGTTCCCTTTGTAGTGTTTTCATCCTGTTTAGTTGGCTCGGATTATTAAAACGCAGAATATGAAAATTCGAAAGTAATGAAATATATTAAGTTGACCAAGGGCAGAAGTAGCATCAACCAGATTCGAAGCAAGCTGTCGGTAGTGCTCCACCAGACCCATCCTCTGTCAGGGATCAGGTAAAGATAGTTCAATATGGCCTTGAACTGTTACGAGGACCGAGTTCACCACGGTAGAGTCGCCGTGGGTGGACTATCATGGATCAACAAGGCCTGTGTTTTATCCAGGGCCCAGCGAATCAAGGCGCCCAACCAACATGGAGATTCCTGTTGTGGCAGGCCAGTGTGTCATCAGCGTAACAAATTACGCCCAGCCCGGCGGAGAGAGACAAAGGACCCAGTCGTAGCCCATGTTTCACAAGAGTGATCCAAGGGCAGACCACTGCGGAACCGTATGACATGAGTAGTCGCCTCAAGATGCAATCTCGGTCCTCGTACGTGACGGTACGCTTTTCTAAATAGTCTGCTACCCAGAAAGCTTGGGGAAAGATACTTGTATTATACATCAAGAACCAAATATAAGAAAATACTGTCTCAAAAAACTGAAAACAAATGGTCATCCTACATATAACGAAATCAACCGTCAGTTTCGTATCCTTACAAATTGAGTATGTTTCCCGCGGGCTGAATCTTCTATTGCCATCACATATCTAATAGTAAGCTCTAACGTTCTGAAGATTGTCTATACAAGAAGAAGTATTGTCTATATTAATAAATAAAATTTAACTGTCTGTTTGTAATTTTAAATTAACAGCTTTTCACTTGATGCAAATTATAGTATATATGGCATTTATAAAAAAAAATTGTCAGTCATAAGGACGATAGAAGTGAAAACTTTAAACTTAGAATTTTCATAATGCATGTCGGTAACGTGAGCTCATAATAGATTTTCCCCTATCAAAAAGTGCTCAACGCGGCCAAAGAAGTTTTTACTACAAAAATGTCATGTCAGCATGTCGGTGAACTCATAACATTTTCTCCTACCAAAAAGTGCTCACAGCGACTAAAGAAGTTTTTACTTCAAAAAATCACGATGGGAATCTTTGTCGTCAACCTATAAGTAGTGACTAAACTGAATTCTGGACTTATAATGTGAACTCATTATATTTCATAGAGAATACAAATCTATATAATCATCATCAGCCTATTGTAATCCAATGCTGTACATAGTCCTTCTTGATTACTCGGAACTCTCATCGACTTAAAAAAAAACTCTAAAGTATGCATTTGGTAAATTTACAACTTAATACAATACAATAATAAAAGGTATTAGAGCCATGGTTCAAGGTAGTAGAGCCATGCTGATTTTAACACAAAACGGGCTGGCTCGACCGGGGCGGTACTACTCTCGCACAGAAAATCAAAGTAACATGATAGCGATCATGCTGTCTTGGTTCGTTGGTGAGAGCGAGACCGGAGACCCAATGATGCAGAAGCATCACTAGCCCGCCATGGCGTGGATCGCCATGCTGCATTGTTACATTGTCTGCATTCGCAGTATGGCGACCAGCACTTTTGGATTCTGCTTATGCTTTCCATCAGGCAGAGTAGAGTCATTTTGGCAAGGTCAAATTTATAAAAACAAAACAAAACTTAATTATACAGTAATAATATAAACATTGCCACCTATAAACATATTTAAATTGTTTATCTTTTTAGTTTTTTGGTGAGTGCGAGACCGAAGGCCGAAGGATGCAGAAGCATCTCAAAAGGCCGCCATGTGGGTCACCATGTTGCATTGTTATATTGTCAGCGTATCCAATTCTTTGGGCTCATATTCACATATAAAAAATATAGTCAAACGTGATAGCACCGAATGTTATCGATGGCTGTTCGATAGCTTCATTTGATTATTTTGAGAAGGTAATGCCAAATTCTGAACAAGTACACTTCCTTTTTTTATTGTGCAAAAGAATTATAACAGTACCCATAAAACTGCCTCTTTAATTCGTAAAAACTATGATACCGTTGCCGAGAAAAGCCTCTAACGTAAACAATCATCCGCCGCTATACATTTTTAGATGCGTGATGATCCAAAAATTGAAATGATTTTTTCAAATAATTCACCTTCATTTGATGCCGACGAACATATATTAGCTTTTCGTTTATACAGGACTGATTGTAACGAAACCATACCGCGACTGAATAAATTGCTAAAACGACATCTATCGAGCACAAAGAACATCTACTAAATCAGAAAAGAGGTCCTGAGGATGTTCATGTTTAATGTTTGCATTTTAAATTTCAAAACAAAGCAATAAGCGACTTACGGTGTAATGAATAAATCTTGTTTATGAAATAGCTAACAGTTATTTATCAGAAACCAATAAATATATACTTAGAATTCAATAAATATTTTTAAATATTATTTCACCTTGCTGCTTCTCCTGGAAAATTCAAACTTTGGAAAATTGGAATTTTTCGGAAAACTTGCGTTTTCCGAAAAACGCAAGTTTCAACTATGTGAGAGATTGGTCCCGATTTAGGTTTAAATTGTTTAAAAGATGCAACACCAAAAAAATGATCAAATGCGAGTCGGACTTGCACATGAAGGGTTCCGTAGTAGTAAGTAACATTATATTTTAAAGTTGTTATAGTTCGTTGTAACTTTGATCGATAAATTGCAGTTTACGATTTATGACGTATTAAAAAAAACTACTTACTAGATCTAGATCAAACGAACTTGGAACTTTCACTACTTTGGAAGTGTCTCTCGCGCATACTTTTCAGTTTAGAAAAAAAATAATTTAGAAACCTCACTATCATTTTTGAAGACCTATCCATAGATACACGTATGGGTCGGATGAAAAATTAATTTACGTTCAGTTCTAAGTATGGAGACCCCCAAAATTTTTTCTTTTTTTGTTTCTGAGATAATCTTAATGCAGTTCACAAAATTCATCTACTTACAAAGTTTTAACAGTATAGTTCTTATAATTTTGGAAAAAAGTGGCTATGATATACGGACGGGCAGACAGACAGACATGACGAATCCCTAAGGATTCCGTTTTTTGACATTTGGTTACGGAACCCTAAAAATTATTGCAAATAGTTTGAATTTTCAATAAAACAAAAATGTTTTGAAGATGTTTATTAATTTAGTATTGTTAATTTTTATTGCAAATTTATACTATACTAGCTGAACTCCGCGGTGTTACCCACGGTTATTGTTGTACCGCGAGTAACGCCGCGGGACAAAGTTAGTCTAAAAAAGTAGCCTAAGTTACTTCCCGGATCATCAGCTACCTGCCAGTGAAAGTCCCGTCAAAATCCGTCCAGCGGTTCCAGAGATTACCCGGAACAAACAGACAGACAGACAGACAGACAAAAAAAAAATCTACATTTTTGGTATATGTATCGTGTATACATACATATGCATTAAGTAAAAAGCGGTTATTTTAATATTACAAACAGACACTCTAGTTTTATTTATTTGTATAGATATTAAATTAAGAAATTAACAGTGATTTAAATTTCTGCCTTTAATTTTAAGGTAACAAATTTTAATAAGCTACTACAAATCGTTTGGTGACAGACACTACTACTACCTTACTAGACCGCCATAGTGTTGCATTGTCTGCACGAGCAATAAGTATGATGACCACCACTCTTGGATTCTGCTCATGTTTTCTATCAGGCAAAGTAGAGTCATCCAGGCATGGCCGTACATAAAAAAAATACAAACACTGCCCACTGCCTCTGCTCAGCCTGATATATTATCCCAAAACCTCATTTTTAAGGAAATCCTTATGTTTATATATAGCATTTGAATATTAAAAGTTATTCATGTGATTGTGTATTTTTTATGAGCTTGCAAAAATGACTCTACTTCGTCTGATGTAAAGCTCCTATTTGTTTTAACCTTCTTAATATTGATTATAGATTCATTTATCTATACAAATAAATAAAATTGGAGTGTCTGTTTGTAATATTAAAATAACAGCTTTTTAATCAATGCATGTATATGTATACACGATACATATACCAAAAATGTAGTTAAAAAAATTTTTGTCGGTCTGTCTGTCTGTCTGTTTGTTCCGGGTAGTCTCTGGAACGGCTGGACGGATTTTGACGGGACTTTCACTGGCAGGTAGCTGATGATCCGGGGAGTAACTTAGGCTACTTTTTTTTAGACTAACTTTGTCCCGCGGCGTTACTCGCGGTACAACGATAACCGCGGGTAGCACCGCGGAGTTCAGCTAGTATAATATAATATTGACTATCAAATGCCAAAATAATCTTAAAGGGAAAAAGAAACAAGTTTGATTCTAGTCAGAAATTAGCGAAACACGAAACAATTTTATTTTTAATACTAATTTAACTCAGAATAACTTACCCCTGCCGCAAAACCAGTATCTCTCCATGAGCCAAAACAAAAAACAGATAGATTAAAATGACTGAGCAACTTTTTTAGATTAATTCTTGAAATAAAAGACACAGTAGTTAGAAACACAACATTGTCTATAATAAGTGTTCGTTTTTAAAACACCGTCATTAATCAATATCGGTCAGTTTGCTTTTCTCAAACAAAAGTCTGCGTAAAAAATGTCACGTTTGCCTAACGATTTTGTTATGTGTATGTTATATTATACGTGATTTACTTTAAAACTGAGGTTAAACCAACATTAGAGGAATTATTTCATAGTTTTATAATGATCTACAGTCAATATTTAATTTCAAACATTTTGGTCGAGTTCCCACAAGCAGTGACATAATTATTATGATAATGGGTATATAACTTTTTTTAAAGTTATACTTTTCTAATTTTCGTAATTTTTTTTCTCTGCCTGATGGAAATCGTGAGCTTAATCTAAGACTTATTGCGAATGCAGATAGTGCAAAAATGGCAATACACACTGTGACAACCTATTGAGATCCTTCTGCATCATTGGACCTCGAATTAAACACTTCAAATGAATAATTCCATTCACAGAAATCCTACTTATAAAGTTCTAGCTACATCGACGCACAACAGACGTTAGAGCCAACTCACACAGATCATAATCTGAGCTTACTCCTCTAGTAACAAAACTGTATTATGGGTAGATCCAGATTAATCCAAACAGCATAGTCCCAAAAGACATGTTTAGTCCCTCCGGGCCTTTTTCTCAAAGTAGGTTAAAATTTAATAAATACGATTGGACTGTACTTCTATTTCGACTTAAGCGACTGCCATCGTGCCTGAGAAAGGCAATCTCTAGAACATCATAGACTAACTTGGCTACTTTGCAATGGTTGCCAGTAAACCAGGAGCCCCTGGTCCCAAACAGCATGTGATGTTATTTATTATGGCATTTTACAAAGGATGCATATGTCTATGTGAGGTATACAAAGTAATAAATTGGTAGCACTCTGACTTGCAATGAGCTGATGATTATCATGAAAAAAAAAGAAAAAAAAAAGTTGGAGTGTCTTTTTGTAATATTAAAACAAATGCTTTTGAATTAATGAATATTTATTTACACAAAGTATATACATACCAATTTTTTTTTTTCATTTTCCTCTGCCTGTCTGTTTGTTCAAGCTAATCTCTGGAACGGTTTTGACGGAACTCTCAGTGGCAGTTAGCAGTTAGCTGATGATATAAGGAGTAATTTAGACTATTTTTTTAGACTAGCTTTGCCCCACCGCGTTACCCGCGGTTGTCTTTGTACCGCGGGTTGCACCGCGGGGTTCAGCTAGTCTATACATCTATACAACTAAATAAAATTGGAGTGTCTGTTTGTAATATTAAAATAACCGCTTTTTACTAAATGCATATGTATGTATACAGGGTACATATACCAAAAATGTAGTTAAAAAATTTTTTGTCTGTCTGTCTGTTTGCTCCGGGTAATCTCTGAAACGGCTGGACGGATTTTGACGGGACTTTCACTGGCAGGTAGCTGATGATCCAGGGAGTAACTTAGGCTACTTTTTTTAGACTAGCTTTGCCTCACCGCGTTACCCGCGACTGTCTTTGTACCGCGGGTTGCACCGCGGGCTTTAGCTAGTTATGAATATATTTAAAGGTATTAATTGTAAATAAGCCGTGAATAGAAGTCCTCAACTCAAAAGACACATGTACGTGCGGTGCGTTATCACTCTTCGAGTAAAGAGTCAAGGAAAGGGAAACAAATCATTCGATCTGTATGAAATGCGTTGAGTAGAAAATAAAACATGTATTCTGTATTAGAACTTAAAACAGGATAGAAATAAAGGAAGTCTCTATCTTTTGTACGTATTTAGCAGATTTTTTTAGGAAAAGATATTCTTGTAGGTAGAAACCGATAGTTATTTATGAGATGAAGGGTTTGAAATTGGATTAAATATCATTTGGAAGATTTTATATTATAGTTTCTTAAGAGTTACAATTTAATATTTTCTGTAGAAAAATAAAAAATTGAAATCTATAATGTCTAGTTTATTTCCTAAAAGTTGTAAGTCTCTGGACCAGGTGTTTAGTTTCAAAAGACTAATTTGTTATACTACTAATGCCATCTTGTGCCAAATTTTGCAACTAAAAGTTGTTTTACATTTTGACATCATTTAAAGTAAATCAGCAATGTAAATATAGATGGCGTTGTCACACATTTCTACTTTTAAATACGAAACGTTTTGTTTCATCTCTTTCGAACTGACACAAGAAAAAAAAATTAAACCTAATTACTAAAATAATTTAATGGTCAAGTGGCCGTGGATTCGATTCCCATCATAGCCTTGGCTTTAATACAAATGAACAAGTAAATAAAAATATTAGATTAGATCATTCAACCCAATTGATCACCGTGGAAGAATACGGCTATAATCCTCCAATGAGTATACCAACAGAGAAGAACAATCCCTCATATGTACGTAAACTTATGATTGCAACATACAACTTTGAAGAGATTTTGGGTAGAGTTGAATATGATAGATATAAATTGGAATCTCGGAAATGAGAAGTCATGGCAACAAGATAGAGGAAATTGGTTAAGCCGTTTCTGAGATTAGCGTGCACAGATAAACAGACAAATGTTCTGAAAACATTATTATGAGTTCTATTACGTTAATAAATTCTATTGCGTTACGATTTTATTAAGTGTTATTAAGGTATTCAACTTTTCTTTTTGTAATTTCCTTGAATTCTTAATTTTAATACATCAGTAAACAAACAAAACGAAAATTCCGACGAATTGAAAACCCTTACCTTTATTCAAGTCCTTTAAAAATAGGAATGTTTATCTAATACATATTTTAAATCCAATTACATACATGCAAAGTCAAGGAGCACTCATTGAAAGCAATTGGCTTACTGCAGAGTTGTGCGGCTTTATTGTGATATGATTGATGCGGAATACTATAACGCACTACTTGAAGAAGGCTGATAATACCAAGGCATTCTGAAAGTATTATGTAAAAATGTTTTATAAATATGCAGAAGCATCTCAATATGCTCCTTTGAGGTTGCTCTGAATGCGGTGAGGAATGAGGTGATTCGTCTGAGAACCATTAGCAAATTGAAATGGCAGTGGGCTGGCCATATTAGCCGCAGAACTGATTGCCTTTGGAATAGACTGGTCTACGTAAGATGGTTGACAGTAGCTAGTAGTGGATGCAAGAAGCCGAGGACCCAACTAAATTGCGCGCAATGGCAGAGGCTTTGGGACGTTGGATATCGGGGGTCTCTCCCGAGAAGCGTCACAATAAAACTTCAGATATAGCTTGATCTGGTATTTAGTGTAATTAAGATGGATTACAGTCATTCATGAATCACCGGCACAAGGTACGAGGTTTACATACTAGTTTACATGACAAATAGGAAAATCATCAAAAATACACTTGCTTCTTTTGTCGCTTTCAGAAAATAATAATAATAAATAAATAAATATTTCGGACATCTAACACACAACGCTGTCTAGTCCCAAGCTAAGCAGAGCTTGTGTTATGGGTACTAGAACAACTGATATAAATACATATATCTTTTTTTTTGTAAATACATACATATTATATATAGAGAACACCCAAACTCCGAAACAAATATTTGTAGATTATACAAACATTTGGTCCGACCCGGGAATCGAACCCGAGACCTCAAGAACAGCAGTCGCGTACGCTACCACTGTGCCACCGAGGCAGTCAGAAAAGTGATCACTTTATTTTTTTGACATCCATAAAGGCGCGGACGAAACGTTCGTTCGGACACGCCACAAGGCCTTATAGAAAGAACTAGCTGACCCACGCAACCTCGTTTGCGCCTTATATTGCCCGTAGCGTGAAAATTTTCCCCGTTTTTGTAACATTCTTCATTGTTGCTCCGCTCCTATTAGTAGTAGCATGATGATATATACCTTATAGCATTCCTCGATAAATGGACTATCCAACACCGGAAGAATTTTTCAAATCGGACCAGCGGTTTTTGAGATTAGCGTGTTCAAACAAACAAACAAACCAACTCTTCAGCTTTATATATTAGTATAGATGAGTAATAAGTATTCAAGAGTAGTTGTTACTAATATTCGTAGCAGGCAATGCAACAAATTGAAAAAAGCGTATTGGGATCAGCATCATCAGCCTATCACAGTTCAGTGGATACGTCTAGCAGTGGGCTGTGTTGCATTCTCTGCATACACAATGAGTATAGTTTCCATCAGACAGAGTAGAGTCTAGTAGTGCTAAAAATAATTAAAAACAATTTTAAACAATTATGGTCAACTTTCATCCTCTGAGCGACCTCTAGTATATCTAAACCCATGTATATTCTAAACTAGCTGAACCCCGCATTGTTACCCGCGATTATCGTCGTACCGTGAGTAACGCCGCGGGACAAAGTTATTCTAAAAATAGTAGCCTAAGTTACTTCCTGGATCATCAGCTTCCTGCCAGTGAAAGTCCCGTCAAAATCCGTCCATCCGTTGCAGAGATTACCCGGAACAAACAGACAGACAAAAAAAATTTTTATTACATTTTTGGTTTATGTATCGTGTATACATACATATGCATTTAGTAAAAAACGGTTATTTTAATATTACAAACAGACACTCCAATTTTATTTATTTGTATAGATAAATGACACCCAGAAAGATGATAAGACAGATGTATGTATGTATGTGCGTAATAAGCACAGTCTTGTGTTCTCTTATCTGTCACATGTGCATCAAGCACTGCTTATCTCACAATTATATTTGTCTTGGGTAGGAACCGAACCAATAGCCGCTGGCTTATACTTAGATTCAGCGGCTACTATGACAGCAAACCCGTCAAAATAATAGTACTATCGCCTTAAATCAAATGAAAAGGAAATCAATAATAAGTTCTAACCTCTTAATTCTTATCGGTTAAAAGTGTCGCAGTAAGGCGGTTAAGCTAATTATACACACATACAACATTCACTCCCTGGCATGGCTGACCCGACCCAGATTCTATCCGCCACACCAATTTAGCTAAGCCCGCCCTGCCTCTCCCACTTATATTTTTTTAGAAATGAAACGAGGTGTAAAGTTAGAACGAAGGGGTCTAGTTATAATGGCGAATATGCGTGACGTTTATACACGTTGGTTTATTCCTGACATAACCATTGGATTGGAGCCGCTTTGTTTTTTTATTTTCGTTTATAGTGTAATTATTTATTAGGTTCGGACTTACTAAATTTATTTTATTTCTCAATTGTCAACATCTTAAAGGTGTAGATTTATTTTACAAAACGATAGATATAAAGAATTTATGCGTTTAGATTGCTCAATGTTTTGACCGAATAACACTAGTCTGTCCTTTCATCTCAAATGTTTTAACGTAAGTATAAATCATTTCTGTTCTATTATACATATCTGTTGTATTACTTGTTCATTCAGTTTATATACCACTTCCAGATTTTTTTTATAAACGTGTGTCATGATTTAAAATCCGATTCATCCCATTATTGTGAGAACCGATTTTGAGAGAAATATAAGTAAATATTTCGGATAACATCGGCAGAGCTTGTGTTGTGGGTACCAGATAACTGATATAAACACATTTTTTTTGTAAATACATACATATTATATACATAGAAAACACCCAAACTCCGAAACAAATATTTACAGATCATACAAACATTTAGTCCGACCCGGGAATCGAACCCGAGACCTCAAGCACAACAATCGCATACGCCACCACTGCGCCACCACGGCAGTAGGACAGCAGCACTTGAAATAAAAACTTGACACAAACGTTATAACAAGTCATTTGGCCAGTGCGGTATAACAGGAAAAGATTTTCTGTGATAAGTATTGCAATGGACTATTAAAAGCTGATAATTATGATGACATCTCTGCTCATCATCTGCCAAAATGGCTCTACTCTTCTCATCATCTGCCAAAATGGCTCTACTCTGCCTGATGGAAAGCATAAGCAGAATCCAAGAGTGTTGCTCACCATACTCATTGCGAATACAGACAATGCAGCATGGCGATCCACACCATGGCGGCCTAGTGATGCTTCTGCATCTTTTTTTTGTCTTTGTGGTATAGAAGTCTATTGGACTGTATTTTTTTATGTTTGTTACCACAGAACTTTCGATCGGGTGAAACGATTTTGATGTGTCTTTTTTTCTTTGAAAGCTGCTGCTTCCTGTGTCCTGGTCCAGTTCTTGAAGTCGGTTTTATGATCCACAAATCGTTCTTCTTGGTGTTGCTTGTTGGATATATTCCTATTGCGGGAGTTGTTTTTATTATTGAAAAAGTTCCAGCAAAGTTCATATTATCGTAACCTTTTAAATAGTATTATCGCGAATAGTAATTTTACCGTGGGAAAGCCACGCTTCGGCATGAATGGACCGGCTCGACCGGAGGGATACGGTCTCACAGAAAACCGGTGTTAAATAGCGCTTGCGCTGTGTTTCACCGAGTGAGTTAGGAAACCGGAGGCCTCAACCCCTCCCTCCAGCCAAAGTCCGGCAACGCATTTGCGACGCCTCTGGTGTTGCGGGTGTCCATGGGCGGCGGTAATCGGTTACCATCAGGTGATACGTCTGCTAATTTGCCCAGTATTCCATAAAAAAAAAATTATAAGTCCAGCTATACATCAAAAACTATATTTTCCCTTATTGTGAACAACATACTTATGATAGTGTATTTGCTATTACACGTTAGTAAATGCAATTATTTACACACGCATACCTATTAAATTCCTGGATTATCGATTACATAAGTGCATCGATAAGAGCTTGTCGTCGCACTATGTTATCGATCGTTTGCTCATAAATGACATTGTTAAATTACTGATAAAAGTTATTCATGGTGTAGTATATGCATTTCATAATGAAACATGATAAATTAGTAATCAATATGTTTGTTTGATTTTAAATGAAGCGATTATTTATAATTTAAGATCGTGAACTATTATGAACTAAACTGTTTTCAAGCATAGTATCTGGGGGCACGGTCGTGCGCCCGCCAAGACGATCCAAGCGAAGCGCAAGGGCAGTACCTACCTTTTCTCGAAGTGTTTCGTTGTTTTATTGAACCCTCATAACTTTGGTTTCCGATATACCAGATCGTTCAAATTCTTATGATGTCAGTAATAGAATAACGAAACGTTTCAATTGCATAACTCTGATACTTTACATTTTATTGATACCTTAAAAACACCGATTTCGTCACTGACACACTGATGATCATCAGTGTGCACTTCAGGAAGTGCTAGAAAGCTGAAATTTGGTATGTAAACTAATTTTATTATACAAACATCAAAACAAATTATAAATCTATTACTTTTTCCTCCCAACCTCCAAAATTGGGGGGTGGAAGTTTGTAGGAGACTTTCACAATTTTTAATGCTAGAGGTTTAATTTTGGTATACGGACTTTTTTCGAAAGAAGAAAGAAGATGTAAATGAAATGCAAACAATTACAAAACGCAACTTACAAAAAGAAATGAAATCCCACCAAAAAAATTTTCATGTATCATGTTGCCAAGACGACTGCATATGGCTTACCCTGTGAAAAGATATCTAGAAGAAGAAGAAGAAGGTTGGCTCTACATGAGATCTGATATCGTTTTCACAGGGTAAGGTATATGCAGTCGTCTTGGCAACATTTTACATGAAGATGTTTTTGGTGGGATAATGGACCTGCCTTTTTTTATCTTTGTCGACAGCGCAATAAATTCTTTAATATTTCCATCTCTTTGGGAAGTTCGTTTTTATATTTGCCTTCCTCGACACAATAAAACGAATGACGTAAAAACAGTTTCATTAGCACGTCCGTTGTCATAAGTGGATTGTAAATAAACTAAAAAAAGCATTCGTCATTCGTAACGGCACTTCGATGATTCTAGTGTTCTCTTATGAACTCACTCTATGAGTTCAGGTATATGTATAGAATCAAATTTCATATTTAGAACTTATAACAGTGTTATATTTAATTCGTTTACTTACATGTCACACTTGGTTTCTGAAAACTATTACAGTTTTTTTTTTTTGATCTCGTAATCTGGTGGTCGCTGCATGTGAGTGTTGGAGTGGAAACCACGATAAGGCAAACGTAGTGCAGAGCGCCCTGCAGCACGATCGTCTAATGACTTGAAGAAAATGGCTGGCAGCGGATGGATTCGGAGTGCCCAAGACCGGGATGGTTGGCACACTTTGAGGGAGGTCTTCGTTCAGCAGTGGACGGCAGTAGGCTGAAGAGTAAAATCTTCAAATCGATATGACGATGACATATGGACGAAACGATGGATAATTTCTTGTTTTCCCTGCAAACTGTAGCTTGACTGCGTCGGTATCGCAGTGGCAACTGCTATGCTTGAGGTTTTGGGTTCGATTCCCAGATCGGACCAAATGTTTGTATGATCTGCAAATATTTGTTTCGGAGTTTGGGTGTTTTCTATGTATAATATGTGTGTATATACAAAAAAGAAGTATATATGTATTATTATTAGTTGTCTAGTACCCATAACACAAGCTCTGCTTAGCTTGGGACTAGATATGGCGTTGTATGTTAGATGTCGGCAATATGAAAAAAACCTTTACTTAATGAACACTGTTATCTCGATCGATGTATTTCTCGACCCATGAGGTAACGTTGTTATTTTTTCCATTGTTATCAAGCATTCGATAGTCAGGATAAATTAAATGTGAATTTCTTTTAACGTTCTGTTAACAAACAGAACTGATAAGAAAAGAAAACAATGACTGCACATTATCCAACAACATAAGATACCTGCTGATAATTAGAATATGAACAAACCATTATGTTGCTAATTATTCATCATCATAATCAATAGCCTTTATTAGTCTTTACACTGCTAGACATAGGTCTTATAATATTATTTAGAGAAATGCTTAGGCACAAGTGGGCCAGCCAGGTCTTGGGCCAGCCAGTCAGAAAACCTGTGTTAAATAAACTTTTCATTGCTTGATCCTCAGTGAAAGCAGGTAACTCAACTGCACTAGAATTTCTCAGTTATTATTCTGGAGAGAGGAGAAAGGTAGACTCATGAATTCTACCCGTGCTTTCCATCACACTGAGTAGTCATTTTGGTAGTTATCTTTACTTTTTGACCGTGAGAGAGCCACGCTTTGGCTGAATGGGCCGCCTCGAGCTTCTTATGTGGAGCCGGGCCGAGTCACCAGTAGAATGCATAAAAGGAAAAAGCTAAAAGGGTGCCAATACAGTTGTAACTCCTGAAATGGATTAAAGGGAAAG
This sequence comes from Spilosoma lubricipeda, assembly GCA_905220595.1. Classification (NCBI taxonomy): domain Eukaryota; kingdom Metazoa; phylum Arthropoda; class Insecta; order Lepidoptera; family Erebidae; genus Spilosoma; species Spilosoma lubricipeda. The sequence continues at coordinate 19,136,290 of HG992282.1, read as the reverse complement.
GTAAAGAAAAGGATGGATCAACTTCAAAAACCTCATCTTTCTCATCTATAAAAGAAAAAGTGGGTTTCAAAATACATAAATTTTTCCGATCTATAATTGTTACAGTGCTAAGATGATAGCAGTAGACTTGTCTCCTTATAAAGATAATGTTATTTGTTCAATATATGTTCTAGAAGTTACTAAGACTCGTTGATTAATGCACTTTACAATTATTATTAGATAATGATAACACACATTTAAAACATATATATCTAACAGAAAATAAACGTAAAATGACAGCCTTCGTGCTGTCGTGTTTCGTTAGTGAGTGCGAGACCTGAGGCCCAATGATGCAGATACATCACTAGGCCGCCATGGTGTGGGTCACCATGCTGCATTGTTGCATTGTCTGCATTCGCAATAAGCATTCGCAATAAGCTCTTGGATTCCATTTATGCTTTTCATCAGGCAGTCATTTTGGTAAGGTCATACATAAAAAATATAGTTACATAATAAAATATAGTTACGTGAACTTTGTACACCTTTTGCGTAAATTATGCTAATCGAGGAGTATGAAATTTGGCACAATTGAAGTTTAAGTGGAGGAGGAGTGCAATGCAGAAAACTAAAAAAAAAATTATAATCGACATACACGAAAATGACAAACTTTATATTCGTACCCTGTAATAATAAACTTTAATGAAATGAACTATTGGTTTTGTAAAGTCAAACCTTCTTGCAATCATGACGAGAATGTTTTCGGAGCTAGACTATTTATTTATTAAGCCTTTATTGCTGAACCTAAACATACACAAAATAATCTAACTTATGAACTAACACATCTGCTACTCCGGTTTAGTGATCAGCGTGTCCTGTGGCACATGTTCCTTCAGCTGTTTCCACTCTTTTCTGTCTCTAGCTTTTCTTGTCCAGGTAACGACTCATACTTTCTTTATGTCATCCATCCATCTTTTTGCCTGCCTGCCTCTTTTTCTTTTACCATCGCGTGGCTGCCACTCCGTTATGATCTTAGTTCATTTTGCTCTACTGTCTCTTGTCATATGTCCCGTCCATCTCCATTTCAACTGTCTTACTTTCTTTATTATATTGTCCACCTTGGTTATGGATGTTATTTCTTCTGATCTTATGCGATCTTTTTTCGTAACGCCTGTCATGCTCTTTTCCATACCCTTTTGACATTTAGGTTCAGTGCCCAAGTTTGGCATCCATATGTCTGCCATAGAACTTGTCTGTTATAGAACTTTTTAAAAACTCGTTTGTAGCCAGGTGCTAGACTAAACACAACATAATTATTATACTTAATACGTTACATGGCCAAATAGTCTACTAATGAAACCAAAATGTAGTGGAACCCTATTTACTTTCTAATTCGGTTCTCTACTAAAACTTTTTATTTTTGTTTCATGTCTTTCGTATAAACATAGATAATGTTTTATTTTACCTTTTTGTCTTACCAATTATTTAGTAACTTAACTAAGTATTTGAGGTAATGCCGATGTTTGTAATTTAGATTCAATTCGATACAATTCGATTAGGATTTTATTCGGTGGCAGCTTACATAAAGTTAATTTATCCATATATAATCGCGTAAAGTATTAGTTAAGTGCATTGTACATTAGTAAGTATTCTTTTAACGGTATCAATGTGAGGTACAGTGTGGAACACATCTGGCAGAGTGCGGGTTAAAGGTCGCGACCAATGACCGATTCATTTGAAGTACCTGGCCTAAAGGAAGTACTGTATCAGTCTCGGAATGGACAATATATCAGTTCAACTTTTGAATGGGTATTGAGTAATTTCAGAAGTCATTCTTGCATTCATGAAATTCTAACTTAAGCATCATTTCAATAATCTATCTCTGTGCCAAATTTGAACTAAGCCGTCTTGCTGTAACGTAGGGACTTTAACAAAATATATGTGATTTGACAAAGTATACGAACAGCTCTTTTAAAACTAGGAAGACCAAGCGCATTGGCTTTGTATTTATCCTTAACACTCGACATTATTCATTAAACTCGAAAACATAACTTTTATTTACCGCTCAAGACCCCACAAAATCCGCAACAGTGGGCTTTTATAGCCTTTATTTAGAAGCCTGTATATTTTTCTTTGTATAACTTTCCTTTTTGTTGCGAACCCTTCTTGACTCAATTTCTACTTTAAATGCACGCTTATCAGCTTATTAGGGCAGCCCTAGAAGGAATTTCGGAATTAGATTTACGAGAGAGCCGTCCCATTTTTGATAAAGCATAGTCCTCCCACTATACATACGCTGATTCCGATCCCTTTGCCTACCCTGTCGTTGATAGAGACTTAAAAATATGTACTTATAGTCCATAAAACATACTTTGATTTCTATGTCAGTCGTCACTAATGTCATTTATAAGCTTTCCTTACGAGGTATTTTCTAGGTATACATTCTGTATTAAAATATTGTACCAAATTTAATTGTGAAAAACTGGTAGGTAAAAAAATTCAATGTAGGCGATACAAAATAAAATCATGTTCAAAGTAACTTCATCAGTTTCGTAGTAATCTGTCATAGAGATAAATACGTATTTCAAGGAATAAAAGATGTCTATTTTTTAAATAGAAGTCGTCCATCTTTATCGTCATAAATCATAAAGCTTTTATAGTGTAAATAACTTTATGCTATTGTCCATATTACGGCAGATTAACATGAATACTATATACTAATAGTATATGACTCTAAGTGGCTCCATCGTCTATTATGACACTCTAGGGAAATCATCGGTGGTTATAACAATCAAGGATTATATAATTCTAAGTTGACTACAGAATAAACATGAAACTTACTATGTTATATGCTCTTTAATCATGGTATGTAGATGGAACATCACGCTTTCAACGAACAGTATTAATTCGTCCTTCGTTACGCCCTTTTCTGCCAAACTACAGTATACCAAGAAGAACTTGCTTTTTATCAAAAAAATCAAAAACGTAACAAGTAACATAATATGCCTGAAAAAGAAGCCTGAATATTAAGTATTCAAAGAATATATGTAAAACTAGTTTGTGCCAGCAGCTTGGACCGCGTGTATATCGGTTTTCAGAGAAAATAGTAGCCTATGTGTTATTCCGATATATAAGCTATAATACAGTAAAGATTCATCTAAATCCGTTCAATAGTTTTTGCGTGAAAGAGTAACAAACTTTTGCATTTTAAATGTTAGTAGGAAGACAAAAGGCAAAGTACTTGGGTTTGGAAGCAGGCTCACAAAATTTGTACACGAAATATTTTTTTTAAGATTTGAGATAATTTTAGGTATAAATTTACGTTATTATGAATGAATGAATTTATGTTACTAAGTATCTCTATACACCGAAGGCACTTCTGCCAAAAAAAAACATTTACACAATATTTTTCATAAAATAGTGTTATTTAAAAGTTAACAAACCTGGCTAGGGTTTCTTACTGATTTTGATTGTCTACTACCGCGTGAAGTACATGATCGACTTAAACTTTCGCAACAACTACCCTCATATTTTTTATTATTATTATAGCCTTTTATTTTGTTAATACATCATAAATTCTATTCCAAATTCAAATTATACATTGAAAATAAAAAAAATATTAATTTAAAACTACAAATATTATATATTTTTTATGTTAGATTATTATTCAAAATAAGCTTAGCTATTAAATGTATTATATTGATTTTATTTAATGAAATATTAATTAATTAAGGACCTCTCCACGAGTTAAGGCCTCCTCCAGTTCTTTCCAAAATTCTAAAATCTTTTGCTTTAGTAAACCAGTCCATGCCTGCCGCCTTGTTTATATCATCTTTCCATATTTCTTGTGGTCTTCCTCTACTTCTCTTACCAATGGGTCCAGCCCAAACCGTAACTTTTAAGTCCATTTTGTTTGTTCATCCGAATTATGTGGCCAGCCCACTTCCACTTTTTTTTTTTATAATGTTGCAATGCGTCTATATTATTTGTTCTTCTTTGCCTGGCTCCTTCCCATTTAATTTGGGGTCGGCCCTCCGTATCATGCGTCTCCAGACAACTCGGTTCTGTGTCGTCTCTTTGTTGAATTGGGCTTCATTGAGGTTCTTATTTACGACGGACATCCATGTGATTCGGGGTCTTCCTCGTCCTCGGGGTTTGGTTTCAATATCTATAACATTTGTTGATTTTCTTATATCTATACTACTACTACTGTAACTACCCTCATACATATAGGTACTAGCCGACCCACGCAACCTCGTTTACGTGTCCTATTGCTCGTAGCGTGATATTTTTCCCCCGTTTTTGTAACATTCTTCATTGTTGCTCCACTCCTGTAGGTCTTAGCGTGATGATATAGAGCTTTCCTCGATAAATGGGCTATCTAACACTGAAAGAATTTTTCAAATCGGATAAGTGGTTCCTGAGATTAGCGTGTTCAAAAACAAACTTCAGCTTTATATATTAGTATAGATATATGTATTTAAAGACAATACCACATATGTATTATTACATGTTTTAACAACGATACATGTTGTTACACCAGCGATAATATTTTCTGATGGATGTCACAGTTCAAGGATGTCGATAATATGTAATCGTTGTCGATTGATTTTTGTTTTTAACTGTTTCTTTTTGTATTCGAGACGGCAACGTTCCTTTAGAAAAGGATTTCTGTTTTGATATTTCGGTTTGATGTTTCTCATTTATTTTTAGAGTATGTTTTATTTATTTTATTATATTCAATATGTACATATGACATATTGAAAAAATACAAAATGTAGTCTTAACAGTATATTACAGTAAACCTGCCATCCAGTTACAATTGCACACAACTTTAACAGTAGATAGTGTTTCGTTTTAGCATAAGGTTAAAAATCAAAAATAACTATGTTTAGACACACAGTTACAAACTAAATATATATTGATTGGAAATCGAGCTGTGCATTACAATTAAAGTCTACTATAACGGAGTAGAGAAGATTTTAAATCATTGAGGCTTTCGTGAAATATATCCAACTGTGAGCACACGTTATTAAAGTTCCTGCAAATTCTGTTTAGTGGGTAATTATGTGAAACATTATTATTTCTGAGAGGAACACTATATAATTGTGGTATACGTACAGATCGTTGTTCTTGGACAAAAATGGAAGCTCCTTCAATCCATCACCTCAGCAGGGCTTACGTCATTAATGTTACGTTTCCGAAGTACCTGAAAAGGTCTACTTGAAATAAAAGCCATTTAGTTTTGATTTGATCGATCGAAAAGCAGACGGTTTCTGAAATAAAAGCGATTCTGGAACAATCGTTGTTCAACCCTAGACAATAACAACAACGTGAATACCAGTAGACGGATATTATCTCAGAAGAGTGGTCATCAGAAGAACACCTTTTTGCAATAAGATCACCAATTTATACATTAGTCGAATTATGGTTTATTTACAAGCTTTTATTAACTTGCAATGTGTGTATGCTTGTATGTTCGGGTAGAATCTTGTTACTCAATTTTGAAGCAAATATCTTCAACCGATTTTGCTGAACTTTTGCAGACATATGTATACAGCGTGACAATATATGTACATGTAGCTGGAAGGTGGCCATAGGAACTCTGTAAAGAAACATTGCAACATCATCGAATTTAGACTCGTTTGATTCGTCTCGAGGCATTAGAATGACTTTTAAAAACAAGCTTTTACTGAAAAAAGCTTTTTAATTTAATTTATTTATAATTTACTTTAACTTTTGAGTCTTTGCTATAAACAAAGATTTATATTATTAGTATAATTAAGATAACACATCGGTACCTATGTTAGCGGTATACGATTACCAGATATCCTAGAATTAAACTCAATTGTACCTTTTTTACAGTTGTTAGGTATTAGATGTAAATAATTTTCAAATAACCAGTAAACTTTGATAATTCCATAGAGTTAAGCCGGTCAAGATTGAAGTAAAATAATATGGTGAAATAAGTACAAGTAAGTTAAATTCTAGAATGTATTCTAACAAGTTCCATTAAGTGCTGACAATCGAGAGTAAAACCCAAGCACTTAATCGAGTAGTCATAGGCTAAAAATGTCTCACACCATTTTGGAAAAGAGCTGATACTCCTACTGCTGGACTGATATTAACCAAACATAGCTAAGAACAACCGCAAGGAAACTGGCTTTCAAATGGAAAAAAAACCGTATTGAATACACACACACACACAGTCAGACATGGACGTCAAACTTATAACACCCCTCTTTTTGCTTGGGGGTTAATAAAATACGAGACACTTTGAATTTGCAAAGCAGTAATGTATTGCTATGTACCTACAGACAGTCGCCATCATTTCCATAGCATTGACAAAACTGCTTGTTTTTTTGGGTATTAAAAAAAGACATCAATATTAAAATAGTCCAGTAATTGTTTTCTAAAGTCGGCCCCTATCAATCACGTCGTTTTGAACTTGACCGATTTTACTTTTACTACGTCTAACAAATGTACGAAAATTTATTTTTCACAGCTGTACCGTACATTAATGGCTGTACTTTTCCGGGAATAAATTTAATTGGAAAACTAGTTACTTCTGCTGACGAATAAACTGCTCGAAATAGGTCATAAACAGATGATAATAATACCGGACACACATATTCTCCTATTTTATATATTAGTTAAATTGGCAGCACGCTGGCATTGCTGCTTCCAAGTGACGTTAAGTATAGTGATGAGAACTGTCGCCATTCGATAATGGATCTGTCACCGCGCAGTGCTACGGAAATATAATTCTATATTTATTCAGCTTTGATCAAATTTTAATAAATACTTATGATAACTTAGAAAATCACTTGAAGCCCATTTCACGAAAACTTATCAAATATACAATAGTATAGGGAAGCATTTTAAATAACTGACCTCAAGATTTTATCTTTAACTTTGAATAAGACCAAAAAAGAAGTGTACCTACCCTCCTAAAAGAAAAAAAAAATGAATAGTTTTTTTATGGAATGCCTAGGTAAATAACAAACTTAAATACAAAACAATGAAATTGAAAACCTCCCTCATTCCATAAAACCAGTCAAATACTCATAGTACACAAACAGTTATTGCTCAAGAAAATCGAACAGCCAATACTCGATACAGCATCAACTAGTGATGTGACCACTATAACGATTGGTGGTGAACTATTACGCGTTAATGACCTCATGTTGACAGTGAAAACAAAAAGCATACATCCGAAAAAAGTGAACATCGATAAACGGCCCGCACTACAAAGGTACGTATACAATAAACTACTGCAGTAGTCCCGATAGAAGCGAGCCGGACGGCCGCCGCGTACAACTATCCCGTAATGATACGAACTATTATGCGATAACTGACATCTCAATTATCAGTCAAAGTGTAACAAACAGTGATTAAACAAAAGTTCAGTGATAATATTCACACGGTAAGTACTTCAAAACTACAAAGTTAGTTATTGAATTATTTTATTTGCATCACAAAACGAAATTGTACTATGATATTATTTTATCAATAACACTAAACAGACACTGTGACCTTTCGACAAAAACTTAAGTGGTGACGTATTTAATGTGCCTATTACAATCACCGATAGAGTTAATAATAAATATAAATATTTAAAAATATAACCTTGATATTAGTTTGACGGTATGCGCCTGTATCAATGGGAACTTGAAATTTTTGATAACTCCGGAGTACTATTTGGATGGAGTCCAAATGTAAAAATACAATGCCTAACGTCTCGTTGCAAGTCTGCCTGGGAATTGGGCCTGGGCTAGTTTGTCCACTCGGGAGCGTTTGTCCGTGACATCTAATTCTAACTATCATATGCACTTTTCAATGTCTCAACTGCTACTAGGATAGCGAGATTCTGATCATTCATGTCAATTCAATATCAACATCATTAACAAGAAATAATAAAAATGCATGATAAAACTACATCAAAATTATTATTGCTTGAAACTGTGTTTATCATCGTTTTCTATGCCACAAGAAGTATATCAACATAAATGTAACCTATTTGACCCAATTAAGATTCTGGATTCTGAATTTTTCAAATATATGCCCAAAGGAAAATGAGACGTTGGAAAGTTTTCCCGCGAAAAATCCTAGAAAAATGCTGGCTTTAAGATAAAAACTTTCTTTCACCATAAACATTTGTTTATTTTATACAATAAAGTTATTATTAACAGTACTTGAACTATCAATACACAAAATAAGAAAATCACACTATGTATTACATGAATAGAAACCAAGTATATAAGCAAAGTAACATAACCATCACAAATATTTAACATATTACCACTAATTGGTAATAATTAAACTCATGCTTACATAAGCATGCGAAGCTGTATCTTATATATTTATCTAGGTACTAATAAATATAAGATAACCACGTTTATATGCATTCATAGCAGTCGAAATTCTACCTAAATTCCTTGCAGTTTTGACAAAATTTAAAATCGCTTGGCAGTCGAGTTTTGATTGTTTATAATGGTTTTTTTTTTGTTCGCCAGTAAAACTTTAACAACCCTTGTATATAATTTTATATCATGGCAAATCTAAATTAGTGTAATCATCATAATTTTCTAAGTTTCTTTTCTACCTAGAAAGATGAAGTATTTCAAATTTGATATGATTGACATTGACAGATTATCTTGTCACAGATATTCGTGTCGTTACCGGTACCATCAGCTTAACGTGCTCGCCGAGGTACGAAGGGATTTATAGGAGTAAAGAAAAGGTGACCCATCCATATACTGACCTTGCTGGGATTGCTTAACTTTGCAATGGGTTAACCTACACGTATTGTTACGTGTTTAAAAAGACTCACAAAGAATTTTCTTCACGCAATAATACTTAGATATCGCAGCTAGTCTCCCAGATCCCGTTAAAATTACAATGATTCTGAAGCTTGATAAATTTTACTGAACGCTGCCAAATACTTTAGATATAAACTCTTTCATTTTAGTCTCATCAATACATATGCTGTTTAATTTGGCAAACAGCTCTGTCAATTACAGTTCTACATTCAATTAAGTGCTGGTCATGAACTATTCTAATTGCTTTGTTTTATAAAATACTAGCGAGAAATGATTCGGGACAGTCTGTAGTGTAACTACCTTCTAGAAGTGAACATTAACTGAATGAAGTGGCGAGCGAATGGCTCGAATCTTAACCCGGTCGAATAGGATTAAGAAAATAATGGATAATGCTTGATACAAAGAAATCGTAAACCGTTTACAATTCAACACAATAACAATGTAAAAAAAATCTCCTATGAACTCCCGATGCAAAAAATATTAAAAGCCTTATATCATTCTATCCATTGATAACAACTGCATTAAAATCCATTCAATAGTTTACAAGATCTATGCGAACAGACAGCGAAATTTAGTACTATGTAAAGAAAACTTCTTAAAGTTCTTATCGCTCGTCTACAAACTAATCACTATTGCATTTTGAACTTAAACACGTTGCATTATTGAGTTGGAAATCGATATATTGTCATCAGTCTAATCGATTGTAATAGCTATGTAGACATAAAGTAGGAGAACAATTATAAAAGTGTACACGTACTTAAGTATAATATAAATATAAGTACTTATACACGTATGGTAGATAATCAGTAGCATATAATAAATTCGTCATTAATATTGTCACAAGGAAAAATCTTTGTCTATCTGAAACATGTTTTTACCGTTATATCTGTAAGTTTATACATTACTAGCTGAACCCCGCGGTGTTACCCGCGGCTATTGTTGTACCGCGAGTAACGCCGCGGGACAAAGTTAGTCTAAAAAAAGTAGCCTAAGTTACTCCCCGAATCATCAGCTACCTGCCAGTGAAAGTCCCGTCAAAATCCGTCCAGCCGTTCCAGAGATTACCCGGAACAAACAGACAGACAGACAGACAAAAATTTTTTTAACTATATTTTTGGTACAATACAATACAACAATAACCGCGGGTAACACCGCGGGGTTCAGCTAGTTACTATATAATATTAGACTAAGTTGCACTAGTGTAAAACTAAAATAAGGATTTTTAATGATACATTTTTAACATGTAGAATATTGAGATTTTTTCTAATGCAAACTTCTTAAGCCACGTTGTGTACTTTTTTGTAGGAGAAAATCTTATTAGCTCGCGTCAACGACATGCAGACATGACATTTTCGAAGTGAAAACTTCATAGGGCTCGTTAAGCACTTTTTGGTATGGGAAAATCTTATGGGTTTGCATCACCCACATGTTAATGTTTGATGTTGATAATTTTAGTTTAAACTGACATTTCTAATTTTACACATTAATTTTACAATAACATTCTAAGTTATAAGTTTTCACTTCTATCTGCCATCCTTATGACTGTCAATTTTTTTTATGGAATAGCGGCAAACGAGCAGACGTCACCGTTCACCGATCACCTGATGGTAAGCGATTACCGCCGCCCATGGATACCCGCATCACCAGAGGTGTCACAAGTTCGTTGTTGGCCTTTTAAGAAGGAGTACGCTCTTTTCTTGAAGGTCTGAAGATTGTATTAGTCCGGGAATACAGGCGACAATTCATTCCAGTTTCTTTTTTTTTTTTTTTATTTAAAAACTTTATGCACTAAGTTTGTACATCGGCGGACTTAATGCCCATAAATTAATCAGTTTTGTTGTGCGAGGCTGAAAGTTTGTAGAAAAACGCACAGTTGTGGACTGCCAACCATCTAAATGATGGGGATGAAACTGAATTGTATTTGAATTTAGATCAAATACATTAATCGACGCCTAAATTCTTAAATACATTCTTAACACCATCAATTTTTTAATTTTTAATAAAAATTTATGTAAAAACTAGCTGTCCTGGCAAACGTCGTTTTACCATAACTACTAATAAATTAAAAATTAATTAAAAAAACATTGTCCAGCGGACAAAATTGTGAATCTAAACCATTCCCAGATCCCCTTGAACACACACAAAAAATTTCATCAAAATCGGTCCAGTCGTTTGAGAGTAGTTCAGTGACATACACACTCACAGAAGAATTATATATACAAAGATTAGTAACAGTAGATGTAGGAAGTAACGATTTTCAAATTTTTGAGTTTTCAACACTTTAGTGTCGGAACAACTAACACTAAATACGACGTCAAACCCATGTAAACGCATCAATAATCTTGATATTAATTTTAATTACTGTTTTAATAATGACAAATATAATTTGTCGCAAATTTACAAAACACTCTTAATATTCCTTAGCCATATGGTTCTTTTTACTATAGATGTGAATGTTTTGGCAACAGAAACGTAAATAAATTTGTCCTTATTAGTCTGTATTAATTCAGCGCAGCTTGTTCAAATATAACCATATTTGAACGTAGCTTGATATGTAAAATTTTCATTAAAAAAAAACCGACTTCAAGGTTCGATTCGATTTATATCATATCTTAGTGTTCTTATCATGGTACCACCGTTGGGATATCTTCTTTCCATTAAAAAAAGAATCATCAAAATCGGTTCATAAATGACGAAGCTATAATTATCTTTAAATATATAATTCTTCTGTGAGTGTTTATGTCACTGAACTACTCTCAAACGACTGTACCGATTTTGATGAAATTTTTTGTGTGTGTTCAAGGGGATCTGGGAATGGTTTAGATTCACAATTTTGTCCGCTGGACAATGTTTTTTAATTAATTTTTAATTTATTAGTAGTTATGGCAAAACGACGTTTGCCGGGACAGCTAGTATATATATAAAAAAAAGACACATAAAAAAAAAGTATGCGATCGAATTGAGAACCTCCTCCTTTTTTGAAGTCGGTTAAAACATACGACATTTTTAAAGAAAATTGACGATGTTATCAAACTCCAAGCCCTTCCTCCGACTCTGGACTAAACGCGGTATTTTAAAGACCTCCCTCATCTCCTAAACACTTCTATATAGTGTGGGTATGTCCATAAGATATATAAAAGAGCTAAGTACAATTTCCTTTGTTATAAGCCACTATAGCAGACGATAGGACAACGGACAGTACCTAATGTCAAACGGCCAAGGAGTTGAAACATGCCTTTTAACATAACAATGTGCCACTTACATTAAATATTATACAACCGTTACAATAGAACTATTGAACCTTTATAACAATCTAGCTGACCCGAAGAACTTTGTTCCGCCATTTTTTTTCGTAGAGTGTCTAATTTTCATTAAACCTTTTTTATATTTATGTCCGCCACAGCTGCCCCATGGTACTCAATGTACAGTCGCGGACAAAGAAAATACTGGTTTTCTTTTTATTTACTTACCTTGTTCGGACAATAACAAGCATTAAAAAAAACAACTATCAAATTTGGTGCAGTCAAACGTAAGTTTTCGCTTACATACATTTTAGTGATTAAATTTTGTTAATATAGACTCATAAATTAACCCGTGACTCACTGACTTTAATAGACTAGGTAAAAAATAAAAGTTTACCAAAAACCACCAAGAATGTTTAGTAGGGATAGCGTGTAATAATTCTCTAGAATGCTTGGTAATACGAGTTTAAAAGTTAGTAATAGAAAAACGATGAATTACCGGGCTATATACCCGGAGACCAAAACCTGCCCATTTAGTTTAACTCCTATGATCTACAATCTAACTCCTCTATCCTATATTGTATTAAACAGTTAAACATTAATGTCTGTGCATGAATTTTTTTATAAAAAAACAATTATAGGATGACTTTATGCACGCAATAGAATCCAAAACAATTATTTTTTAAGTTTTTGTATATATGTCTGTTTGTTTCTAGGTTTTTGCACGTTAAATAAAAAAATTGCTTTACTACTGCGGTTTATTTCATTTAACATAATATATAGTGTATGTTTCATTTTAGTAGTTTATCTTTTGAAGTTTAAGTTTCTAGAATAATAACCTGACTAGGTGGGCTAGTCCCTATCAGTGTTATAAGAAGTATCCAAGCTTATCTAGTTAGCTGACCCGCACAGCTGTGTCTATGTCTCGTCATCAAATTTTATTTGTTTGTGCTCGATTTCTATTAGTTAGCACACACACACAGTTAGCACGACCATTTGTTTTAATTTATATATACTTCTTCTTCTTTTGATGAAATGGCAACCAGCCGTATCTCTCAGATCAACTATTCCTGGAAATGTCAAGTGTTTAAAGTCTTCAAGTCTTTAAGTCTTCGTCGTGATGAAATTAATGTTAAAAATTATAAAAAAAGTGGATGAGATGAAATGAGGACCATCTTCCCAAAAAACAAAAAATTGTCTCAATTTATATATACACTAGCTGAACCCCGCGGTGTTACCCGCGGTTATTGTTGTAAGGCGAGTAACGCCGCGGGACAAAGTTAGTCTAAAAAAAGTAGCCTAAGTTACTCCCCGGATCATCAGCTACCTGCCAGTGAAAGTCCCGTCAAAATCCGTCCAGCCGTTCCAGAGATTACCCGGAACAAACAGACAGACAGACAGACAGACAGACAAAAATTTTTTTAACTACATTTTTGTTATATGTATCGTGTATACATACAAATGCATTGATTAAAAAGCTGTTATTTTAATGTTACAAACAGACACTCCAATTTTATTTATTTGTATAGATATGTGTGTATTTTGAAATATAGAAATACTAGCGTTTGCCCTCGGCTCCACTTGCGTTTATGTTGCTTAAAGGGTAGGCTATGTTATGTATTTCATTTAAATCGGTAAAGAGATTAAGCCGAGAAAGCGTCAAAGACGAACAGGTTTGCTTTCGACTTTATAATATTAGTATAGACTAGTATGGGTAACCTTGTTCGAATCAGTAGTTACTGAGATAAGCGCGTTCAATTAAACAAAATTATAAATTTGACAAACAACTATTTTTCATGGAAATACGATAAACCATAATACTTATCTATATAAATAAATAAAACTGAAGTGTCTGTTTGTAATTTTAAATTAAGAGGTTTTCGCTTAGGTAATTCATATGATTTTTTTTCGTTTGTCTGTCTATGTTTCTGAAAGCACAGTTAGTAGATAAAGTTCAAACAATTGCTTAACCTATTTTAATTCTGTGGTATCAGATACAAGCGTAGGTACTTGCAGATAGATACATTATGTAGGTAGGTAAGAATAGCTGATTGATATTTTTATATATACAATAATAGATTCGATGCGTTCAAATACACTAGTAATGATTATAAAGTCCCTCAACGTATAATTCCATTAGATTGAATAAGATCAACTATTCTTGGACTAACATTTGCCAACAACCACGTGGGTACTGGAATTCCTCTACGAGATTGCGCCATTCAATGCTGGGATTATAATGAACAGAAAATATTGAGAATCTGGTTTTATTAGAAACTAGCTGAACCCCGCGGTGTTACCCGCGGTTATTGTTGTACCGTGAGTAACGCCGCGCGACAAAGTTAGTCTAAAAAAAGTAGCCTAAGTTACTCCCGGGATTATCAGCTACCTGCCAGTGGAAGTCCCGTCAAAATCCGTCCAGCCGTTCCAGAGATTACCCGGAACAAACAGACAGACAGACAGACAAAAAATTTTTTAACTACATTTTTGGTATACGTACCGTGTATACATACATATGCATTTAGTAAAAAGCGGTTATTTTAATATTACAAACAGACACTCCAATTTTATTTATTTGTATAGATGTATAGATCGTCTTGGGTAGGGATGGAACACACAACCTCTAGATTGGCATTCAGGACCAGACAATATATTATCACTCTTCATGGAAAAAATGCAAAAGAAAATTTTCTTTATTCATATTACTATTTTATAATGAAAGCATCCAGTCATACATTTTATTGAATAAAAGAATACAGAATAGATGAAAAGTAACCTTTGTACTATAAAATAGATTACAAAAACCATCAGATACAAAAAGATGTTTGTTTGTTTTACCGGGCCACTTAGCCTCTTGATTGGGTCGTTGTACGTAGGTTTGTCATCATCCTACTCCAACCATCCTAGATCATCCCAGAAGCTCAGCAGCCTATTCAGGTCACTACATGTTTCCGGGAATGATGTTGATTGGAGGATGTCCGCCCATCGATCTGCCACACTTCTACATTATGTGAGAACGTGCTGCGGCGTTTCTTCTGCCTCCATACATCCCCTGCGCAGAGGACTATCTGTTGCGCCTATAGTGAATAGGTGCTTGCTTAGGGGACAATACCCTGTCAGGATACCTGTGACTTTTCTGTGAATCGACCCTTTTTAGTTTAATCGGGTTGTCGGTTGCTAGTCTTTTCGATGCTAACGGAACTGCACTTTTTGTTTGCCTGTATACGTTTGTACGATTTACGATTTCACTTCTGCCTATATATTTTCACCACTGAGCCTATTTCCTTAAACAGGTTTGAGCGATATGACCGAACTTTGATTTTTATATGAAGTGACTACCATCAGAACTGTACGGTGACTCCACAACCCAAGTAGGTACGTATTAGACATCTTAATTCTGTACAAAGGCCGCTATCGTACTTTTTAGGGTACCAACTATCAGTAATGATTACCAAAATATTCATATGACAACCGGGACCGCCAACTTACCGTGCTCTCCGAGGCACGGACATATGCGTCCACGGTCTGTAAGTCTGTCTGTTACGCTTTCATGCTAAATCGCTGCACCGATAGCAATAAAATTTGGCATGGATATACTTTGTTTCTTGAAAAAGAACATGGACTACTCTTTACCGCGATAACCGACATAATGCGTTCGAAGCCGTGGGTGAAATACTGAATAATAATAATAATCTTCATTATCATAAAATACAATTATTTGAAGTCCCTGTCTCCTGTGCTAGGTACACCTACAGGAGCCAGAAACTACATAAAAGACAGTAGACAGAACGAATATTAAACTCTTAACATGCGCCAGATAATTGCAAAACTGTATCTATCAATCATAATAATTTCCTACCCATTAAACACAAATAAAATAAGAGTACAACTAATATCTGTGGTAACAAACACTTGGCTACCAAATTCCGAAAACCCAACAGATATCAATTAGAGCTAACGATTAAAATCTATTATTGCCGAGTCTCAGAAACTAAACAAATTCTTAACCACTTAGACACCACATTATTACCACACGTGGCAACTGCATCATTTGGACTCTTGCCACCAATATACAAAATACTCTCAGTTTTTCTATTCAGTACATTGGTCTTTGTAATAATAAAAATGTCGTAAGCGTCGTGCATTGTGTCTGGACAATCGTGATCGTTTCGATGGCATTCGTTTGTGGGCGGCCGTCTGACCAGACTATCCTAATTTATATACTTATATTGGACTAGCAGTGCTATTCGGTATTACCCGCTTTTTGTTGCTTTTAAATCGGCCTTGAGAGCCAACACAAGGCACACAACGACTGCCTCGTTGGTCTGGCGGTTGGCGTGAGCGACTGCTGATCATGAGGTCTCGGGTTCGATTCCCGGATCGGACCAAATGTTTGTATGATCTACAAATATTTGTTTCGGAGTTTGGGTGTCTTCTATCTATAATATGTATGTTTTTACAAAAAGAGTATATATGTATTTGCACCAGTTGTCTAGTACCCCATAACACAAGCTCTGCTTATCTTGGGACTAGATGGCGTTGTGTTTTTACATGTCCGAAATATTTAATATTTATTTATTTACAATAAGATTTGCATCTGATTTTTTTTTCAACATAAGGCAGTAGCATTTACCTACAGCTAATGTGTGGTTATATCGTATCCGCGTCCTTGCTCGTGTTATTTCAGTCTTACACAATGTATTCTGTAGACACGAAGAAATAAATAACGTTCGCTCTTGCGTGGAGTACTGTTCTTGCCTTTGTCATTAATCCTCACATACTTACTTGACGCTCTCGATCGGTTGCAGCAGCGAGCAGATCGCATTATCGACAACTCAAACGCCGATTCCCTTGAACCTTTGCAGTTGTCAAGCGATGTCACCTCTATGGCACTCTTCTATCGCCTTTATCATGGAGAGTGTTCGTACGAGCTCTTCCAATTGGTTCCTCCTTTACATTATCACATTGATTGATCGCGTTATTCATCATGTGAATACTACGAGTATAAAAGTCGACTAAATAAGCAAACTACACTGGACTAAAATACTGTTAAGAGAAGGTTGGCTTCCCGGATCCCTCCGGTCTCAGGCGCAGAGTTGCACACCGTGTGGTTTTAGTCGGTTCGATTCCGACACACCGCCCCGCCGCAAACCCATGCGGGGTGATGGCCCGAGGGGGTTTCCAGACGTTAAAAAAAAAGTGCTTTAGTTGACGTATTGGTATTGACAAACCTGTCTAACCAGCTAAGCGTCTTTAACAAACCATTATCTACTCATCTATTGAAAGAAATAAAATAGGAGTGTCTGTTTGCAATATTAAAATAACCGCTTTTAACTAAATGCATATGTATTTATTTATATATGGTTTGCTTACAGTCCTAACATTATTGTTTACTTTAGGTTACATGTATTACAATTTAGCAGAAGGAGGATAATGTTTTTTTAGGATTAAAGTTATCTTACAGGCCGTAGATATAAATTCATGAATGCCTTTACTTGCTCTATTATTTTTGGGACGTCTAACTACTTAAAGACCTTTACTGTTATAGTGTGAAGTATCCTATTGCGTCTGGCTCTAATCTTCCCACCACCCTACACACAATTTCTACTCTATATTCTACTGTAATACTGTTAAATAGGTACTAAAATTACATATTTTCCTGTACAATGTGTATTTTTGTATATATAAATCCGTGTGGATATGTAGTTGGCTAACAATAGAACTATTATTTACCTGGTGATATTCCAAGTTCACAGAAAGCGATGAATTGGCAGTTTTCGTTGAAGCTATTATGTCCTAATGATTAACGCTAGTTAAATGAAAGATCGACCTTGACAAAGAATGCTGTCTAGCATCGTGTAAATACCTGATAAATAAATCGTCGAAGCTGTTGACTTATATATCGTTTCTTCAAATGTGTGTACAACCATTTAAATATTATCGAGTTGTATTTTTTAAGCCTAGTATATATTTCTATGCATATTGCTTATTTTTTATGGGTGTTCTTGAACACTTAGCATCTTCGTAGGTAGTAGAGCCACGCTGATTTCAGCACGAATGGGCCGGCTCGACCGGGGCGGTACTACCCTCGCACAGAAAATCAACGTAAAATGACAGCAATCATGCTGTCGTGTTTCGTTGGTGAGTGCGAGACCGGAGGCCCAATGATGCAGAAGCATCACTAGCCCGCCATAGTGTGGGTCACCATACTGCATTGTTGCATTGTCTGCATTCGCCGTATGGTGACCACCACTCTTGGATTCTGCTTGTGCTTTCCATCAGGCAGAGGGGAGTCATTTTGGCAGGGCCAAACATAAAAAAAAAAAAAAAACTTCTCTTTGTAGCAATAACCAAGTGGCGGGAAACACGTTATTTTGACAGAATTTCAGTAGCATAAGTTTTAGTATTCTGAAAAACCCACTGCCATTTTCCTTGAAATTTCAGATTGTTTTCAGAAAACTTTTTCAAGTTTTTATGCCATAAAATCTGATGTAAAATCGATAATTATTTTTTCACTATTATTGTTCCACTACCTAAAAAGAATAATCCTACTTCCTTCTCCGAGTATCGTCCTATTTCCATATTGCCATTCCTCTCTAAAGTCCTAGAACGTATTGTGCACACCCAATTGAATTCATTCCTCAATAGAAATCAACTCCTAAATCCTTTCCAATCCGGTTTTCGTGCGGGTCATAGTACGGTGAGTGCGTTGATCAATGTTACAGACGACATCAGGCAAGGCATGGAGAACGGAAATCTCACGGTTCTTTCCTTATTGGATTTTAGCAATGCTTTCAATAGTGTAGATTTCCACATCCTCCTGGGCATATTGCGCTCCATCGGCATATCTCCGGCGGTGGTTGATTGGTTTCAGAGTTACCTGTTTGGACGAAAGCAGCGTGTGCGCCTGGGAGAATCTTTTTCTTCCTGGTGCAAAACGTCAGCTGGAGTCCCACAGGGTGGCGTTTTATCTCCTTTACTTTTCACCATATTTATTAATTCTATCTCTAAGTCTTTATCCTCATCCTACCACCTTTATGCAGATGACTTTCAAATTTATACACAAGCACCGTTACATAAATTACCAGAGGCCTTCTCTAATATTAGTCAAGATCTAGCGCGCGTTTGTGAGTGGAGTGATAATTATGGAGTTGTGGTGAACCCTTCGAAGACTCAACTTATTGTTGTGGGCAGCCCCAGACTGATATCAAGAATAGACTGGACTCAACTACCGAACATAACCTTTAACGGTATTCCATTACCTGCGAGTTCTTGTGTTAAAAATCTAGGCATTTATATTGATAACACTTTAAGTTGGGGCCCCCAACTGCGTGAGGTTAGTCGAAAATTGTTTGCGTCGGCAGGGTCATTGCGAAGACTTCGTAATTTCCTCCCGACGACAACGAAAATTGCACTTGCCCAATCCCTTCTTCTTCCCATACTCGACTATGCTGATGTCAGTTATCTCGATATCACGGAGGAGCAACTCGACAAACTTGAGCGCCTTCAAAACTTTTGCATTAGATTCGTATTTGGACTACGCAAATATGACCATGTATCTGAATATCGCAACCAGCTTAAGTGGCTCCCAATTCGCCTTCGACGGGATGCTCATATTCTTTCCATACTTTATGGTATTCTATTTCATCCGTGCACTCCACCTTATTTAAAAAAACGCTTTGTTTTTCTCAGTGACACACATTCAAGATCCTTGAGGTCATCCGAATCTCTGGAATTGGCAGTACCAACGCATTGTACCAGATTTTACGATAAGTCGTTTACTGTACAGGCTGTCCGACTATGGAATGCTTTGCCAATAGCTGTAAAGCGTGCCAAATCTCTGCCTATATTTAAAAAAATGGTCAAAGAACATTTCTTATCGTAATTTATTACCTGTTAAAGATATTTCATCACTCACTATTCTTTATTATAAAAGTGAGGTCCATCCAAAGGTTGCCTGTAAGAAATTGCTTTTTAGCGATAAGGCCGCCATTTGTACATGGTTATTATATTGTTTAGTTTATAAAATAACTGTATCAATTGGTGTACAATAAAGTTTATTTTATTTTATTTTATTTATTATAATTAGAAAAGATTTTGTGAAATCGGTATGGACATTTTAAAGCGTTTAAGTTTTCATATTTTACCACTGTCTAAAAACGAACTATTCCTTTTCAGATTCATAAACAGACACCATGGGTTCTATGTTCAGGAGTGAGGAGATGGTGCTGTGCCAGCTGTTTGTGCAGCCGGAGGCAGCTTATGTGTCCATGTACGAACTGGGAGAAGCTGGAATTGCACAATTCAGAGATGTAAGTATCTGTATTATAATATTTTTATATTATTTCAACAACAATTTATTAAAAAAACTTTCAAATAATGAAGACACAAACTTAATAGTTACTTCTTAATGCAGAATGATGGTCCATGACTCTGAGACGAAAAAATTGACACACACCTGGTACTTACACGTCTTGACCGCTTGAAATAGTCAGCAAAAACCTCCTTACTAAAGAGAGACCAGCGGCCATTATAATCAGCAGTAGACCATTAACGGTTGCTTTATAATATTTATGATATTAGTATGGTTATTTCATAATATATTTTCAAGGTAGCTCCTAGAAGCAAATGAGACACAGAACCGTCGTTAAAAAGTTGCTAATATTTGTTATGTATGTATTGCATAATCTTCAGACCGGGAACCTAAAATACAGAATGCATCACGACTAATAAACAGATTCTTAAAACCAACCAAAGTGCCACTTGGCAGCGTTACAGCACATTATGACATAGGTACTGCATTATGAAGTGACAAATGCTAGAACACAGTATTATATTGATATTGCAGTTACCTCGATACTTGCTTCTAGATTTGCTTTCTTAATAATTAATTAGTGAAGCAAAAACTTTTATCCCCTTTTTATGCCAATTGTGCAAACAGGTAATAATAGCAGTAATAAATATTTTGGTCATCTAACACACAACGCCGTCTAGTCCCAAACTAAGCAGAGCTTGTATTATGGGTACGAGACAACTGATATAAATACACATGTCCTTTTTTTTTGTAAATACACACAAATTAAAGTCCATTCGCTTTGATGCGGCCACCTTGGAGTTCTCGTGCGGCAAGCCGCCACAAAATCAAAGGGCACGCCAGCGGCGTACACCCAAAAGCAAGCATGATTGTCAGTTTACGCCGTTGCATCAATTAATATATTCGTATTTCACAACAATAACCAAAATTGTTTGGGTATGTACTCACACTATCTAAACGAATGAACTAAGAAAATAATATATATATATTTTATTTTCTTATATATATATATACATACATAGAAAACACCCAAACTCCGAAACAAATATTTGCAGATCATATAAACATCTGGTCCAACCCGCGAATCGAACCCGAGACCTCCAATTGATGAGTATGAAATACGGGACGGTTAAAGTTTATACGAAGGTGGATTTGATATTATTACTATTCTGTGGCAATAGTAATGAAAAGTGTTATACTCAAACTAGTTTTGTGCACAAAAAGGGATAACAGTTAAGTTAGTGTTTAATAATGAATACCGTGTCTTTGATTTATAGTAAATAAGCAAGTTAATTCAGCATCTGATATCGATCAATTGCTGAGGAAAAATGCTAGAAATATTAAAAATGTAACCAGAGACTACAATTTTCGTATTTTCTGTTTAGAGGCTGTCTAAATCAAGTTTGAGGTCCAAAATTTCAAACTAATTTCTTAAATCGATATCGATACATTCAATGACGATATGGAGAAATCGACAGCGATAAAGAAAAATAAAAAAGACACTTATATTCTATGTCGTAAAAAATGTTATCTATTATTTATAATTCTCATGTCACGTTATTGCTCACGATCAAGTTCTAAACTACCTGATCGATTTGCACGTTTTTTTAAATTAATATATGTTTTGCTGGTGTACCTCAGAGAGGACAGTTTACAGAGCTGAACATGATTAAAAATAAATATATAAATACTTCGGACATTCAACACACAACGCCATCTAGTCCCAAGCTAAGCACATGTGTTATGAGTATAGGACAACTGATATAAATACATAAGTATTTTTTATTGTAAATACATACAGATACCTGCATAGACCGTAACCGTAGCTTCGGCATGAATGGATCGGCTCGACCGGAGTGATACCACGGCCTCACAGAAAACCGGTGTGAAATAGTGCTTGCGCTGTGTTTCACCGAGTGAGTGAGGATACCGGAGGCCCATACCCCAACCCCCCTACCCTATCTCCCCCCCCATCTCCCCAAAGATCGGCAACGCACTTGTGACGCCTGTGGTATTGCAGGTGTCCATGGGCGGCGTTAATCGCTTACCATCAGGCGATACGTCTGCTCGTTTGCCTGCCCATAACATAATTTTTTTTTAACATATATTTGCGAACCCGAGAACTCAAGCACAGAAGTCCCATACCACTACGCCACCGAGGCAGTCAAACAAAAGGAGATGCAAACGAAGTTGCGTGGGTCAGCTAGTACTTTTGTATGTTTCTTTCTTTTTCATTACAATAAAAGACTGCTAAGTGGTCAAAGTGGTCGACAGTAATTATGAACTGCGTAAACTAACATTGATGTACCCAATTCCACATTTTTCATGTGTTTCACACACGATTCCTGAAAAGTTTATATTTGACTCTTCCTTTTAAATGATAGTTCATATTTTTCAAGCGCTCATTGTAGTTTGAAAGTGATATAAAAAAGCTTAGTTTATGAATTCTGGTGAGAATAAATTAATTTATACATTATCAAATACCCCCACATTTATAAAGGCACTATTATTAGAAGGATCATTACAAGATAGATTATTTATTTCCCTATTACGGTTGCAATCAATATCTTTATTTAAGTTACACTAATGAAATTTAAGTAGCACTATTTGATTATACGTATCTAATAAATAAATAACACTTATCAAGCATTTAGAACAAATATTCATACATTATCGATGTATTAGTTGTTCTGTTCTATTCTGATTCAAAATATATTTCCAAGAAGTGCGTCGTTTTCAAGGTGACGATAAAGCCGCCAATTGTACGTACTTGTCTTGTATTAAACCCTTCATAACTTACCTGGTATACAAAAAAAAATTATAAAGTTTTTTAGTCCATGTCACTCGGGCCATCGGTAAAAATCGGTTCAGCAGTTTAGGCACTACAGTGGAACACCACATAAGTGTGTGCCCGCCCTTTCAGTCTCTCTCCCTAGAATCAGGAGAAAAGGAAGTGTTTGGGCTTGGATAACGTAACTAACTAGGCGAAAAGCAATGAAAAAAACTTCTTGACCACAGTTTTTTTCAAGGCTCACAAACTCCGGACGAGCCTGGCCTCTGTTAGGAACCGGACCATGTTATTTCAGGTCAGTCACACAATACTCTCCGTATCGAAATTAAGAAATGTGAAAACAGTTAATTATATAACACTAGCTTTTGCCCACAACTCCGTCCGTATGTAAGTCGGTTTTCTCGGTTAAGAGTAGCCCATGTCCTTTCTCAAGAATCAAAGTATCTTCATGCAAAATTTTATTGAAACTGTGCAGCGGCTTAGCCGCGAAAGTGTATGAAACAGAAAAACAGAGTGACTTTCGAATTTATAATATTAGCATAGATAATATTCTTGTATTTTTAATTGGTTATTTTTAGTTTAAAGTTAACTGTTCAATAACTTTCTAGTCTAGTCAGGGTGGTTTTAGTGGAAAGTTTCAAGGTATTAGAGCCACACTGATTTCAGCACGAACGGACCGGCTCGACCGGCACGGTACTACCCTCGCATAGATAATCAACGTGAAATGACAGCGATCGTGCTGTCCAGTTTCGTTGGTGAATGTGAGACCAGAGGCCCAATAATGCAAAGCATCACTAGCCCGCCATGGTGAGGGTCACCATGCTGCATTGTCTGCATTCGCAATATTGTGACCACCACTCGTGGATTCTACTTATGCTTTCCATCAGGCAAAGTAAATTCATTTTGGCAGGGTCAAACATAAAAAAAAAGGCCCACATACTCGGGTTAGCTCGACCGAGGCGGTACTACCCTCGCACAGAAGATCAACGTCGTGTTTCGTTGGCGAATGCGAGATCGGAGACCCAATTATGCAGAAGAATCACTAGCATCATTGTTGCATTGTCTGTATTCGTAATGAGTATGGTGATTACTACTCTTGGATTCCAATTACTCTTTCCATGACGCAGAGTAGAATCATTTTAGCTGGGCCAAATATAAAAAAAATACTCCTGGTTTATGCACCCCCGAGGAACTGGAGATCCAAGGGGATTTTCCACCCTGTCAACAAAAAAGATCTGTTTCAAGTTTTCGTTTTGCCAGCAACAGTCTTCATCAGACCTGAATAGGGGTGATGAGAATATCTATTCTTAATTCATTATCACACAGACATAAATATTATGAGTATGTAACACAATTTTACTTTAGGGACATCGTCCTCAACATATTTTAGCTTAGCTTTTACCAACCTTATCAAAACCCAGAAACAGTCACTAACAAAGATTACCTGAAAAGGCACGCAACATTTAGTTACATGACATAAATTTAGAAAATTATATCTCATTTTAGGTCAGCATAATCAAATAACAAGGACAGAAGATACTTCCGTCTCCGCTTAATATTTAGGCCGGCGAAACTCCCCTTGATTTCGCGTGTCACAAATACGAAGGCAGGGAGTGTCCGTGTTATTCGTGACCAGAGCTCGCTATCGATTGCACCCAGCGTTGCTTCTATTTAATTCAGTCGCCTACTAACTTATAAATGAAATTTACGTGAAGGTTACCCTGGCATATGAACCATAGACCTTATAGAACAAAGTGGGCGTAACGGGGACTAATTTATTGCTAAGCCGTAATTAATGATGCGTTATGATAACAATTTTGTCGATGGTCGATCAATTTTGCATTCATTTTCGTTGTTCTTCTAATGTAGCTTTGGCAAAACTCAGTCTCAGTTCGTGATTATTGTCAATGTTTCTGCTGTTGAGCTTTTTCAGAGACTTCACTTGAGAAACTGTAATAAGTAGTGAGGATTAACGGTTTGCTCTTTACCGTTGTCTTTACTGTTGACCCATTTCTTCTGTGCGGAAATCCCCTCGGATACAACCTCCTGGTGGCATGTCGGGCTCGAACCGACTAAAACCACACGCCATTTCGGGTACTAGGAGCCCGAGAACCAGGTGCATCCTAGAAAGGAAAACCCTGGAAACAAGACGTACCTCGAGCCACTTTTGTAGATGACCCCTGCGGTGTGGGTACCCCGATGTTTCCGTTGCTGTCCCCAAAAGGTAGGGTGCGAGCAACGTGGAGCGCGTGCACCCCCCAACCAGGCCTACTTCTGCTAGGGTGACAGATGGCCTCATCTGATGGCCGCTCAGACTTGCGCTTATGGAGGACAGAGATCATTCCGCGGCCTCCGGAGTCTGAGGCCTGACGGACCGGAGAGTTTTAAACCTCTCCTGGTCCCGCTCCGCCGTCTCCTTGGCAAGCATAATTTGCTCGTTTTCACGTTGACTCTGAAAGACAAATACGCCTCTTTGTACATTTTGAAGCCGATTATCAAAATTGACTATTTTTATTGAATCAATAAAGTAACTCTGTCTGTCAATCTATCTATCCATCCGTTACGCTTTCACGGCTAAACTTCTGCACAGATTTTAATGCAAGTCAGCATGGAGATACTTTGAATTTTAAAGAAGGACATTGGCTACTCTTTACTGCAACTGTAACTTTTTTTTTACCCGGTGAATTCATTGTGCACTATACCTTCCGTGGGGGGGACACACGAAGGGCGTGTGTTGGACTCCCGACGAATCGGTCTACCCACTAAACCCCGCGGCGGCCAACCTCGGCAGTCGGGAGGAGCTCGCATAAGTTAACGTTGACTTCATCGGGAAGTTTCAAATGGAATACTTCACTTTAAGTCAGTTTTACTTTTGTTCAAGACTTCAAAATCGTAATAGAGATGTACTTGAAAATAAACTATTAAATGACCCGGAGGCGTTTTAAAAAAGTCACCCGATATTTTATCTTATAATTACATGTTCATTTAACATATTATTGTGTGTGTGCATTTCTAAATACCACGTACCTAACGTTCATGTTATTTTACAAAAACGTTTACAGGTACTTAACATTTCGGGTTAGGTATGTTGACATGGGGATAGTTGAATGATATTGACACCCACCCATCAGCTAACACAAGCCTACGTACAACACACGCACATTTTCATCGATGAAAAACTATGATATTATAATGGCCAAGGAAACAAAAATGCCATTGACATTATACTGAACTTTAGACAAATTGATTTTTGGAGGTGAGTTCTTTGAAATATCCAGACAATTTCTTTTTTTTTAATATTTGGCACAGCCAAAATGACTCTACTCTGCCTGATGGAAGCATAAGCCGAATTCAAGAGTGGTGGTCACCATACTGCGAATGCAGACAATGCAACAATGCAGCATGGTGACCCACACCATGGCGGGCTAGTGATGCTTCTGCATCATTAGGCCTCCGGTCTCACCAACGAAACACGACGGCATGATCGCTATCATTTCACGTTGATTTGCTGTGCGAGGGTAGTACCACCCCGGTCGAACCGGTCCGTTCGTGCTGAAATCAGTGTGGCTCTACTACCCACCTACCTTGAATGTTATAAATTCGAAAGTCTAGTCTCTGTCAGCATGGTTAAACCACTGCACCGATTTCATGTATGTATGGAGATACTTTGATTCTTGAGGAAGTACATAGGCTCTTTATTGCGATAATCATTTATGTCACACGTGGACAAAATCGCGACAGCAAAAGCTAGTTAGTATTTGCGACATGCCTCGATGGCGCAGTCGTAGCTTTTGCGACTGCTTGAGGTCTCCGGTTCGATTCCAGGGTCTGATTAAACGTGTTTTTAATATGTATGTATTTACAAAAAACAAGTATAAACGTATTTAAATCAGTTGTCCAGTACCCATGAGATAAGCTCTGCTTAGCTTGGGACTAGATGGCGTTGTGTGTTAAATGTCGAAATATTTATATTTAAACAAACTTTAGTTTAAAAGTGAATGAATCACGGGTAAAAATATATTGAGCTAATTAGAATTGCCAATACAACCTACAAGTGACAGTACAGTAGATCAAGAATTCTGCAACGCGCAATGTCCATAACAGTGATAAGGCGATCAGCTTATTTGTCTGTGCATTGTGAGTGATATATCGGTCTAATGGACAGTGATCGTGAATAGTAAACTTATGTGATGAGGACGAACACATCGAACCCGTCGAACTTTGTACCGGAATATTTTTCATTTGTATTTTTTTATTTACTGAAAAACTTGTTGTTGTTCCCACGCGGACAAAAAAAATACTTTCCTGTTGTCTTTTACAAGCAGCGTAAACTGCCTCAGTGTTACTTTGTCGTCCGACGGTCGAAAAAGCCAGCCCAATCGTGAAATATAATGCAATAATATCCTGCTAACATTTTACCGCTGAGTAACTAACATTAAACTATTGCAAGCTATATTTTTATGGCACTAATGAAAACTAATTGTCGGTACAATGCATTATTATACTAGCTACACGGTACATGTTCAACACAATAGTATTTTTATTACTGTTTTAATAATTGAGTAATCAAAAATTATGTTTCATATCGTTTAGTTTTGCTATCGCTATTGTAAACATTGGGATTGTTTATATTCTTATAGCCTACTAACTTTCGACCGCAGCTCCACTCGCGTTTATATTAGTTATCGGAACAAAATATAGTCTAGGTCCTACCTCAATTATCAACGTATTTCTATGCCAAATTTCATTAAAGTAGATTTATCGGCATAGCCGTCACAGCATAGAGCAACACTGTAGGAAGTAGCCATACGCGGAAGTTCTCCTCTGTCAAACTATAAGCCCAAATGGGCCTACGCATTACTCTATGCGAAATGTATCTGTGTGCGTGAAATTCTGAATGTTTTACGTTAATTGTCTTCTTCTTCTTCTTTGATGAAATGGCAACCAGCCGGATCTCTCGGATCAGCTATTTCTGCCAATGTCAAGTGTTTAGAGTCTTCAAGTTATAAGTCTTCAAGTCAATAAGTCTTCGTCGTAAATTAATGATATAAAATATAAAAAATGTGGATGAGATGAAACGGGGACCGTCTTCCGAAAAAACAAAAAACGATCTCTACGTTAATTGTCATTATGTGAGTTCGTAGTGACAGGTGATTGTTTTTGTATATAAGTCTAAAATTTGTATGTGAGCAAATTTATCCCCAACAAATCATGACAAATGATAATTCCTGTGCCGCGCGGTTATAACCTGGAACTCACTACCAGCACATGTGTTTCCATCGTACTATGATCCCGGGTCCTTTAAGCGGGGCGTGAAAAAGCATCTCACTAGGCCGACATAGTGCTGGTCACCATGCTGCACTGTCCTTATTCGCATTGAGGATGGTGACCACCACTCTTGGATTCTGCTTGTGCTTTCCATCAGGAGGGGCAGAGTCATTTTGGCAGCTCTAATATAAAATAATAATAATGTTTTGTATCGGAAAAAGATGGAATGGCAACTTTTCCCCGGTTTTTCGACCTATGCTGCTCTATTGGGGTACCCATAGAGCCGCATAGGTCGAAGAACCGGTTAGCTGGTAAGCTATAAGTATATATTTTCAAAGTAAACAAACAAAACTCGCTAAAGCATAATGCCTATTAGACCCTAGTAAATAACAGTCAAGACCCTAAACTCTGCTTTTAAACTTATTTGAAACCCTAAAATAACCATCACTAATTTTCAAGTTAATATTAACGGCATAATAGACTAAATCACCTTTAAATTATAGGCATTTTATTCGTTTGACTGCTGTAAACAATGTGATTTACTGCTGACATCGTAGTAGTCGGTGATCGATGTTAGGTATCATTAGGTATTAAATATTCGTGATGAACCATTACAACGTAGTTACGACGTAGAACGTTGTTAGAACCACAAGGTTGTCCTAGAAGGATTCACGCTTTTACCTAATCTTTAAAAGGCTTTGCTGACGTATCAGGAGGTCATTTAGGAGTAGGATGACATCGCTAGCACAAAATTAAATGTATTAATCTTTATGCTATCTTTTGCATATACTAAGTTTGAAGCTTTGTTTTTTCGATTAAACGAACTTATCATAGAAACAACTGATATGAACTGAAAAATTAGTTTAGTTTTTAATAGCTCAGCTTTGGCTAGCTTTATAAAGGTTTATCAGAAAAGATTATAAACAACTAACTGTTGTCCGCGGATCCACTCGCTTGTATGGCGGTTATCGGGGTAACGAGTTATCTAAATCTTTCCTCAAGAATCAAAGTAGGTACCTCTGTGCCAAATTCCATTGAAATCAGTAACTAAAATCTGAAACCGTAACAGACAGGCAAACAGAGTTTCTTTCGAAATCAAAATATTAGTTTCGATATAACACTACACCGTTGCGCTCCGGCACCTGCTTGCCACATTAGGCCAGGGTGGCAGAAAATATCTGGAACCCGGTGCGTCTTCTTTCTTCTAATTTCAATGGCTCGATTTCAGTTTTATAAGTATAACTAGCTGATCCACGCAACGTCGTTTGCGCCTTATATTGCCCGTAGCGTGAAAATTTCCCCCGTTTTTGAAACATTCTTCATTGTTGCTCCACTCCTATTAGTAGTAGCGTGATGATATATACCCTATAGCCTTCCTCGATAAATGAACTATCCAACACCGAAAGGATTTTTCAAATCGGACCAGCGGTTCCTGATATTAGCGTGTTCAAACAAACAAACAAACAAACAAACAAACAAACAAACAAACAAACAAACAAACAAACAAACTCTTCAGCTTTATATATTAGTATAGATGAATTGTGATCGATATTCGACCACTAGAAAAAGCATTCCAACTAAATCCATAAACAAAATAATAAAATGAAAATTTAGTTACACAATCCTTCTTACCGTTGAAAAGATGAGTCGTCTAGACTCAATGTTGCGTCCACCGTCAAACCTATTATACAATCATCGTAGATCATTGTCGTATCAAGCGCAACCGGCCACAGGCGAATATAGGTCGCTCACAGACCCTCGCAATTAGTTAGCACTTCCAGTGTCGGAAAGATGTGGATTTATACATACATTCATGAGCGAATCTATTTTCACCCGGTTATGATGCTGCTTATGCACTGTTTGTTTTATGTTCCTAATGATATTTACATGTTTTTATGCAAAGAAAGCCCGTTACAACACGAAACCAAAAAAAAAACATTTGGAACTAGAAATGCCTAAGACTAACTGGTTTAAGTAAAAAATGATTTTTAGTTTTTTCTTGGTAGGGTTTCCTTATTTCCCCTGTAAACTTTGTTTCTAGTTTACTTCAATAGACTTGCTTCGTGTAATATAATAGAAGCTAAAATTATGTAGCCAATTAAAAAGTGATTTCAATTTTACTTTATTATTTATAATTAATAATCATAAACATCCCATAATGTTCCACTGCTGTAAGTTATTTAATTTACTTGTTTTTATTTTCAAAAATGCTTAACGCGGTCTTTGTGACGTCAGCATGTCGGTGACGCGGTGACGCGAACTCATAAGATCTTCTCCTACCAAAAAGTGCTCAACGCGGCTAAAGAAGTTTTCACTTTTAGATTTTTTTATTCTAATTAGGGTATTTAAATACATGAATGTTATTAAAAAAATATTTCTAAATAAAATTTATAATTAAGATGGACGTATGTACATACAGTACGAAAAATCAAGCATTTCACGAAATCATCAGATGACCCTTGTATTTTTTACCGGCAATCTGTTTAATTCAGGTATTTTATACAATACCTAGGTAATGTATACAATATCTGGGGCATCCAGGCAATGTGATGAAATAATACGAATATTATTGTCCATTACTTACTTTGGCTAGGTATTCTTTACAATTCCTAGGGATTTTATAGAATATCTATTGATTCACCGGCAATGTGTAAATATTTTGGTCCGTATTTATTAATTTTATGTAACTGCTTAATTACCCATAAAATGACGAGCAAAGGAAATGTGTTCTGTTTGGCTTAAATCAACTTTATTCAGAATCGTCTAGGTTTAGATTAGGTTGTTGTTGTTGAATCTTTTGAAATAGATAAGTTTGAGTGTTGAGTAAATAATGCCTAATGCGCAGCCGGTAATGTGTAATCTACGGGAACAGGTCAAAAACAATCTACTCAAAGTTATCTATTCCAAAAGATTGTGTGTTGTTGTTGAATCATTGCACATTAGCGGCTGCACATAAGGCATTTTATGGAATACCTAGGCAAAGTATTAAAATAAATGCAACGACTGCCTCGTTGGTCTCGCGGTTAGCGTGTGCGACTGCTGATCATGAGGTCTCGGGTTCAATTCCCGGGTCGGACCAAGTGTTTATTTGTTTGGGTGTTTT
This sequence comes from Spilosoma lubricipeda, assembly GCA_905220595.1. Taxonomy (NCBI): domain Eukaryota; kingdom Metazoa; phylum Arthropoda; class Insecta; order Lepidoptera; family Erebidae; genus Spilosoma; species Spilosoma lubricipeda. The sequence continues at coordinate 19,104,774 of HG992282.1, read as the reverse complement.
GTATTTGGTGTTTAAATGTATGTATTTACAAAAAAAAAGTATATATGTATTTGTATCAGTTGTCTAGTACCCATAACACAAGCTCTGCTTAGCTTGGGACTAGATGGCGTTGTGTGTTGGAAATATTTATTTATTTATTATTTTAAATAATATTTCAAATATTACCTACACGTTTTAGGCATAATATATATTGCCTAGACATTGTATAGTATACCGGACTATAATAAAGATTGCCGGTAACATTTATAAATATTTATTTGTACACTGTGTACGTGCGTTTATCTTCCGTTTGCTTTGAACCCGATAGATAATGATTGATGACCTCGCATAAGATATTGATGTTCAATATCTTTTTTGTTTTTACGTGACTCGCACATGAATGTCTTGAGTGTACAACACAGCCTAGAATATGACAAATATGATTATATTTTAATGATAAAATATCAAGACGTAATTATTAGCAGCGTTATGAGTGATTGCATACTAAAATAAAATTACCTATGTTTTGTTGGGATTATTATTCAATCTACATTTTAAGGAATATATTTTGAAGACGCCTGACTGAAATACCTGAATCGATCTAGCAAGTATTCATTTTTAGAAAAAAATCCAAAAATAACTGGCAAAGCTCGGTCATCCAGGTACTTTATATTATACTAGCTTTTGCCCGCGTGTATGTCGCACGTGTAAAGAGTTGTTCTTCTTCAAGAATCAAAGTATCTCCATGCTAAATTTCATTAAAATTAGTGCAGCGGTTTAGCTGTGAAAGCGTTACTCTCGAATTTATAATGTTAGTATAGATTTGAATACTTAGGAAATTGGGGATTAGAAAGTTAACTGATTTGAATGATTAAATAACGTCTATTAGCTTTTAACAACTTATAAATACTAGTCATTGGAGTACTTTTAAATTTTGCATAGTTGAAGAGCTTGAATTAGTAGCATATTCTTATCAGTCAGTCATTTATCAAAACTTTGATTAATATTTAAGTACACTTTTTCAACAGGATGCCTATTAAATATTTCTCATGCCTAGAGAACTACTAGTTTCCTGGCATAAAGAACAAGTAGATAGTGCCATTCTGATCTGCCATCTTCATCATCTGGAAACGTAAAACTCGATGACCGCGATGCGTAGGAATTCCGTGACGCCTGTTTGTTTTATTTTTAGTGTAACTGTTATATTCAATTATAGTTCTGTGTTGTGGGTTAGATTAGTTGTTCATCTAATATTACTTTTAGAAACTTTTATGTCCTTATTTTAGGTCGATTGCAAATGTAAATTAGAACTAGTGCTATGTAGTGAATGTAATTTAATCAAATTCGTGATTTTATTAGGGTTACATTTAAATTAGTCATTTAAAGCAATTTTATTTCTGTAGCAGGAGGGCCCTGGTTACCTGTGGTACATATTCTAATAAATCTACATCAGGGACCAGTTATGTTAGTTTTAAGTGCTGAATAGTTCATCAACAACCCATAACGTCCCACTGCTGGGCTCTAGTCTCCTCTCAGGAGAGGGTATAGTGACTGAATAGTATAGTAAACAAATGTAACCTAATCAATTGCACCGTATGTAACCATTGACTGAACGGTTGGCCTGGTGGTTTAAGAAGTCTACCGCTCCCGGGCCGGACGGGATACCAGACCGAGTGATGGCCCGAGCCCTCGACCATATGTCGGACCGTCTTAGGGAAGTGTTGGACGCTAGCCTGGCGTCCGGACGCTTCCTGAGTGCTGGAAATGCGGGAAGCTGGTCCTGGTTAAGAAGCCGGGACTGCCTGCCGATTCGGTCGCGGCCTATAGACCCATCCTGTTGCTGGACGAGGCGGGTTGTTGTTTGAAAGGATACTCTCTGCCCGCATCGTCCGGCACCTCAGCGAGGTGGGCCCCGACCTGTGGGACGCCCAATTCGGGTGCCGAAAAGGGCATTCGACGGTCGATGCTGTGATGTGCCTTAGGGCCGTGACCGAAAAGGCAGTGAGCTGTGGCGGCGTGGTGTTGGCGGTGTCCCGATATCGCCAACGCTTTCAATAGTCTGCCGTTTAACTTCATCACTACACACACTCCACTATCACGGGGTGCCAGAGCCCACACCAGGACTACTCCTATGGAACGTGGGATACGACTGGGTCCTACGAGTCGTCTCCCCCCCGGGCTGGGCGTTATTTGTTATGCCGATGACACTCTTGTCACAGCCCGGGGGGCGAATTTCCAGGAGGCGGCGTGCCTGGCCACCTTTGGTGTTTTTCTGGTGGTCGGGCGCATCGATGCGCTGGGCTTACAGGTAACCCTGGGCTAGACGGAGGCCCTATTGTTCCATGGGCCCCGTCTTGGGCCGCCCCCTGACGCCTCCATAGTGGTGAACTCGGTCCTCGCACCGGTTCGGGCCCAGATAATCTATCTGGTCTGATGTATCTGGGCCTCAAGAAGGACCGCCTATGGCGGAGTATGGCTATCGCCCTCCGCCCGAAGAGGTACGCGAGTACCGTGAAGCAGAGCCACGATGACTAGATGGTCATTCCGGCTGGAGACTCCGCGCGCTGGCTTTACCGCCGTGGAGGCTCTCCTGCCAGTCATACCCGATTGGCAGGGCGGTAGCACGGGACCCTTTCCTTCCGACTGACGCAGGTTCTTTCCGGGCACGGTTGCTTCGGAAAGTACCTGCACTCGGTCGCCAGGAGGGAACTTTTAGGTTTAAATGCCACATAGGACAACACTTTGTGTTATGCACAAATTATTGTTCTGAGTCTGGGTGTTCTTTGTGTCCATCTCATGTATGTTTGTATAGTCCCCCGCGACACAGGATATATATTACTAATGCGTGAGTTGTAAAAAAAATGTGTGATTGATTGATTCCATATATTCCATGAATATAGTAAATCACAAGCAGAACGTAACTAAATACAATATTTTTATAAATTAAAACTAATGAATCGTTTCTTAAAACTGAAAAACAAGAGACATCTAATTAATCTAGTTGACGATTAAAACAACGCAGACGCGATCGTTTAACACTCTGACCTTTGATATACAATAGTAATTGCTATAGGTTGTCTTTTAGGTAGGTCTCATCTACTGCTACACACTTATAAGGAACAATATGTCGCAATTACGATCACATTTGGCGTCTTTGATCACCTAGAAACGAGACCTTGAATAGTGTTATCAATTCATGCAATGAATTGGCACGTGTGGGCTGGCTCGATGAAAATAATTACAAGGCCTCAAAGAAAAGCGGTGGCGACCAATACTTGCCATGTTTTTCACCGAGTTAGGTGACCTAAGACTAACTCCATCCTTCTAAACTTGTGTCTTTTGGGTTATACTGTCCTTGGGTGAATGCCTTCGGCGATGTGATTGGTGAAAGTGACAGAGCGAAGATTAGTTTATTGGTACGTGAATGTGTTGATGCGAAATAATACCCACACTGCTCTGAAGGTTGAAACCCGTTCTCAACAGCATTGTCGCATAACACATACACACGCGCGAAAAATTTAGTTCACAAACACGCTATATGACCTTTCATGTACACGAGGAATTATTGTTTTTAATTAAAACGGCAATGAGCATGTCCTGTGATCACGTCTCTCGTCTGTGGGTAATAAAATAGTGGATTATAACGAAATGACTTAATGAAGATTATATGATATATCCATTGTGACAACATGATGTCAGTGTCTATTGTTGTTGTGGCGTGTGAAAGGTTGTGAACTAAATAGATCGCAATGTGTTCTATTTCCTCCTTCTGTGCTGATTAATTATTGTCACATTGTTTTACCCTTTTGCCAGTAGTAGTTTTTGACAGTTTAAAAGTCTTTTTTATTCTGTTCGAAGGACTATCTTGTGTTTAGTCATAATATTTAGTCCTCTACGAGGTTTTATAGGGGACATTAACCAGAGAACAATCATAAAGGTTCCATAAAGCTACAGAGTTCGTTAAAATCGTAAAGTTGTACAAAAATATAGTGTACTAGCTTTTTCCCGCGGCTCAGCTCGCGTGTATGTCGATTATTGCGATACAAAGTAACCTATGTCATTCTCCAAGGTCAAATCTATCTCTATAGCGAAATTCATCAGACAGACAGACAGACTGGGAAAGTTACTTTAAAATTTATAATGTTAGTAGGTTTTTAATTATAGATAAGATTGCGATCAATTTTTAGTTTTTAAATAAATTTATAACGAACTGACATATAAATATATTAACTTTTACAGTATTTATTTTACTACATAAACATTCTTAGCCGCCCTGATCTTCAGGTATATCCACGTATCTCGGGTCATTGCTCGAGTGTATTAAAATAAAAATGATCACTGGCAATTAAAAATGGAACAGGAAGTGATCGGTCGGGTTAGATGGTTCACGATAAATGATAGCCAAACAGAATACTAATGTTGAAGAGTTGAAAACAGTATATATCAGTAGCACACCATTTAGAAAAGTCAATTGTAACTAATTGCTTTAGAGATAAATAGTGTTACTAGAATGTGCTACTAATGACGTTATGTTATTATAAGAAAACGGGAGCAGAACTTTTGCCAAATGTTCTTTTTTCTATATTACTATTGCTAGCGACCTGGCCCGGCTTCGCACGGAAATCTTTGAAATTCTCGGATTTCCTCTACTATAATATGCATCATCAACAACCCATAACGTCCCACTGTTGGACTCGGGTCTCCTCTCAGGAGAGGGTTAAGGCCATACGTCCCCACGCTGGCCGAGTGCGGGTTGGGGACAAACTAAGCTTCACGACTGTTATCATATAATAACATCCGGGACCAACCGCTTATTGTGACCTCCGAATCACGGAGACGCTCATGGTAACATGGCACTAGCGGTTACCCATCCGGTTACTGACCCCGCCGTCGTTGCTTACCCTCGGTGATTGTTTCTAATCACCGAGTGCAACTGGCCTATGAGCGCCTATTTAATATGCATGTATTACACATATTATGCTTCCTCTTGAATCACTCTATCTATTGCTGAAAAGTATATTGAAATCCGTTTAGTATTTTAAAAGCATAGTATTTTGAACACACAGCGGAAGTGACGTCATTTTATACTATGTTAAGAAATGCAGTTTGTGGTGGCTGTGTTAGAACATCCAAAGTCTGTGGTAATGATGAGATTTTTTCGCTGAAATATCGGCTTCCGTGTTTCCTTATTGATGTAGTAGAAATTCAATTAATTACGATTTATAAAGGGTGAGAACCGTAGAAACGTATTATCTATAAATATATACAAATAAATAAAATTGGAGTGTCTGTTTGTAATATTAAAATAACCGCTTTTTAATAAATGCATTTGTATGTAAACACGATACATCTATACAATAATACAAATTATCACTATAACAAAATATCACTATAAATACATACATACGTCATAAGGAAGGTAAAACAGGAGGAGCGTAGACGTCATATTCCCAGCGGACTCATCTTATGAAGGCGCGGCTGCAATAAAATACAGATGAATTGTAATTGATATCGAAATAACGGCAATATTTGACACTGATGTCCCTACCCACCTTCATTGTGTAATAGGAAGCTGGTTTGGTATTGCTTGGAATGGTTGGTTTTAATCTTTACATCTATACTCCATACAAATAAATGAAATTGGAGTGTCTGTTTGTAATATTTAAATAACCGCTTTTTATTAAATGCATATATGTATGTTACATATACCAAAAATGAATTTTAAATTTTTTTGTCTGTCTGTCAGTCTGTCTGTCTGTCTATTCCGGGTAACCTCTGGAACGGCTGGACGGATTTTGACGGGACTTTCACTGGCAGGTAGCTGGGTAGCTGGCTAACACCTCCGTGGGATTTGGAGGCGGAAGTGCTCGCCGAAGTTCGTATCGACGGGTGGCTGAATACCGGGCGGAGAGAGGCATTCGCCCTCCGCCCGAAGAGGTACGCGAGTGGCGTGAAGCCGCCCGTCGAGCCACGATGGCTAGTTGGTCGATCCGGCTGGAGACTCCACGCGCTGGCTTTGCCGCCGTGGAGGCTCTCCAGCCGGTCATCCTCGAGTGGGCAGGGCGGCAGCACGGGACCCTTTCCTTCTGACTGACGCAGATTCTTTCCGGGCACGGTTGCTTCGGACAGTACCTGCACTCGGTCGCCAGGAGGGAATTGAGTCCCGCCTGCTATCACTGCGAGTGCAGTGAGGACTCGGCCCAGCATACGCTGGCGGTTACGATTACGACGTTACGCGTGTGCCGTACGTCGCCTAAATTGAGAGTTTTTAGCAGCAGACGGTGCCCGCTTCTTCGGCTAGCGCTGGGAGGGGTCCGGATGTGTTAATAACAGCAGTTCCCGGATCGCTCCCGTCTCAGGCGCAGAGTGGCACACCGTGTGGTTTTAATCGGTTTGATTTCGACACACCGCCCTGCCGCAAACCCCGGCGGGGTTATGGCCCGAAGGGGTTTCCACACGTTTAAAAAAAAAAGTCAAAACTATAATAAAACTAACTCACCCATGTAACTTTGACTGGGTCTCATTTCTATCATGTTCGGTTCCTAGAAAAAAGTCTAAGCGTAATATATGTAACTGTCCTATCTTAGGTTCGCCAGCAAAACACACATTTAAAAAATATCAGTTAGATAGTCTCTGATTTCAACGTCAACAGCAACAAAACATGAGAATTATATATATAATCACTTGTCGTTCTTAACTTGGGCCATACAACTATGAACGCAGCGAACTCGCATCTCAAGACATGCCGTTTCTGAATAACATCTATTATTTCTTTTTTTTTTTGTAAGTACCCACCTTTATCGGGTTAATAGTTTTATAAAATAATTTGTTCTCATGTAAGTGATAATGTCTTTTTGAGAAATAAAGACCTTTAAACCGAATTATCTATTGTAGGTTATCTTCTCGTTTGAATAAGTCAATTCTTTGTCTAATAGTTATCAGTAAAAGAAGTTCACATTTCAGCTGTGTTTTATTAACCGACTTCAAAAAAAGGAGGAGGTTTCTCAATTCGACCGTATATATATATTTTTTTTATGTGTGTTCGCGGATAACTTCGTCGTTTATGAACCGATTTTAATGATAATTTTTTTAATGGAAAGGAGATATCCCAACGGTGGTACCATGATAAGGACACTAAGATCTGATGATGTCATCCAAGAGAAATCAAGTCAAACCTTGAAGTCAATTTTATTTTTTTGTTAAAATTGTGTATCAATATATATTATGTTTCTTATCATATAATATCGTGATTTGTGTGACAATTAATAAATTTCTTTCTTTTTTTGGAGGTAGGCAAGAAATGTAGATGAAATTGGATCAGGTATTCCTTAAATCCTTAAACCTGTGAATAAATAATAATAAATACAGACAATGATCATTGTGTACCAGCAACAACAGTAACACTATAATTTAATAATGTTTAGTTAAGTACAAATATCTACGTAACAAAATTTATCATGTATGTATCACTTATGATTTGGTTTTTAGGGAAAAATTAATAATTATGAACTATTTATTTAATTTGCGTTTATGTTGCGTACTTGTTTTAAATAACATAGTATTTTAAGGCAAATTATTTTACAATGAATTATATACCATCCATGTATATGACTAATAATTATCTATTTTGCTCATTTATTATATAAATAGCACTTATAATAATAATAAATACATACAATGCCTATTGCGTATACCAATTACAATAGTAATACACTAATCTATTAATGTTTAGGTAAATATTTAATATCTACATGCGTAGAGATTTATCGTGTAAAATATCAATTAGGTAAATAAATAATAAATACATAGGACATGTGACACACAACGACATCTACCTTCAAATGAAGCAGAGCTTGTACTATGACAACTAGTTTGATTGATAAAATATTTATGTAAATTTTTTTGTAACTTCATACAATACATATTACACTTAAAACACCCAAACTCCTAAACAAATATTTGCAGACCATACAAATATTTTATCCCAATTCGGGGATCAAGCCCGATTCATTTCATTTTATTTCCATCAGGTGACACGTCTGCGCGTTTGCCCCCTATTCCATGAAAAAAAAAGCTTAGCTGTCAACTCGGCGACATATGTTCTGTCCTGAGCCACGCGGAATAGTTCGTCTCGTCACTACTTACGATGTTCGTCCATTCACGGATGTTACGGTGTCAAGACTTTTTCCTTCTTCCAGCTCTGGCTCTTTTGCAAACTTTTCCCATCATAATGAGCTGGAGCAGCTGGTAACGCTCATTTCACTGCACGTGGGCCAGATATGCCACTTTCCTTTGCTTGATGATGAGCAAAAACACGCGATTCCTTCCGACAAGTTGGAGCGCTTAATTAGCTATCTAGCATTTAATACTCTCTTTACCCAGCTAATGATCTCTAATGATCTCTAAAATCATGTTATATGTAGTCTCCTAAATATAGATAGATAGATAGATAGAAAACTCTTTATTTGTACACCATTATAGTACATAGATACACAGTACATGAAATGTGAAATGTAGTGTACAAAGGGCGGCCTTATTGCCAAAAGCAATCTCTTCCAGGCGACCTTAGGATGGATTAAAATGTACAGGAGAGACAGTGGTAGTTGTCGGTGCAATGAGTTTTTAATTAATTTTTAATTATATTATTTGCTAATAAATATAATGTCTTTTTTACAGCTCAACCCTCACGTGAACGACTTTCAGCGTCGGTATGTGAGCGAAGTGAGAAGATGCAGCGAAATGGAAAGAAAGCTGCGATGGGTGGCTGGAGAGTTGCCAGAACCACCTCCTCCGCCTAAACCGTCTAAAGGAAGCCTTACTCCGAGAGAGATCAACATACTAGAAGTACGTATATTTCAACGTATAGACTAGTAAATATTTCTTGTTTTAAAGTATCGAGAGTTAAAATCCCACATCTGAAAACCTTTGTGTGCTCTAAAAATTGTTGTTCAGAGTCTGGGTGTCTGTCTGTTTGTTCCGGGTAATCTCTGGAACGGCTGGACGGATTTTGACGGGACTTTCACTGGCAGGTAGCTGATGGTCCGGGGAGTAACTTAGGCTACTTTTTTTAGACTAACTTTGTCGCGCGGCGTTACTCGCGGTACAACAATAACCGCGGGTAACACCGCGGGGTTCAGCTAGTTTTAAATAAAAATATCCTGAACTTTAAAATAAATGAATATTTTTTAAGTAAATGATTTTAATGTTTTGAGCCTGTTGATATTATGGCTTAAGCCAGAGGTTTCCACCCGAGACAGATACTATCTCATAAGAAAAAATATTAATTGTTTTGTACCTGGGTATAGTTTCATATTAATACAGACACACAAATAGAAATATATAAATGTGGTAGTGTAAATATATTGTTTTGAAGTGAAAACTTTTTTAAGCGCGTGGAGAACTTTTTTAATGTACAAAAATCTTGGAACTGGCGTCATCGTCACCGAACGCTTTCCATGAGCTGTATACGAGTATAATAATATATTGTGTATATATATGCACATAGGTATACCTCCGTGCGTTATTAGTATACATATAATTTATACAAAGAGTATATCTCTCTATATATAAATATCCATATATGTGTTTAGTTTTCACTTCTATTGGCGGTCCCTAAAAACTTCCCCGCATTTTTTCAGACAACTGACATAATACATATTATTATACATATACACTTTGTAAATACATACATAGTATACATATAAAAAAACCCGAACTCCGAAACAAATATTTGAGGATCATACAAACATTTGGTCCAACACGGGAATCGAACCGGAGATGTCAAGCACAGCAGTCGCATACGTTACCACTGCGCTACCGAAGCCATTATAATTATCATTGTAGGAATTTTCATTGACTAGGAATTTGAAATAAAACTTTCTATTAGCGTAGGGTAACATGTTATCATGTATGTATACTACATGTATACTCGTATGATTACATGTATCACGCGTTGACGATTATTGTGAATCATAACCCAACAATGCCCAATTGAGTACTCGCACTTCTTGAACTCATGTTGGCCCGGTTACTTCGATCAAAGACCGCTTGTTTCATTTCATCTCAACTATCATGTGATGTTGCAAGAAATAATTACTAAGATAATACAAGCTCTGCTTAGTTCGAAGCTAGGTGGCGTTTGTGTTAAATATCCGAAATTTTCATTTTTAATTATTGTTATCGCTTGAAAGTAATGAATCTCTAAAATAATAAAATCATTTTGAGGTTTCTGATTTAATTTTTTTCTAAACTGAATAGTTTGCGCGAGAGACACTTTCAAAGTGGTAAAATAAGTGTTTCCTTCCCCCAATCTCTAACTTCCAAAATTAGAGAATGATAAAACTAAAAAAATATATGATGTACATTACCTTGCAAACTTTCACCGAAAATGGGTTTGAACGAGATCTAGTAAGTAGTTTTTTTAATACGTCATAAATCGTAAGCCGCAATTTACCTGTCATTCAATCAACTCAAATACAAATTTATATATATATAAATATATTATGTTACTTACTGCTATGGAACCCTTCATGGACGAATCCGACACGCACTTGGCCGCTTTTAATATTAGAATAGGTAGATAAAGTTCTATATAGTACTATAGTAAGTGACTAATATATACATACTAGCTTTCGGCCCAGATTTCCCTCGCATTTAGTAAAAGGTATCCTATGTTACTTCTAATATCTCCAAGAATATGTGTACAAAGTTTCATGGCGATCGGTTAAGTAGTTTTCCCGTTAAAGCGTAATAAACAAACTTAGATTCACGTTTATAATATTCTCTGTAATTGTATTGACTGAGGATTGATAAATATATAGACATACTATCTTATGCACGCGGCTCTGACCGCGTGTATCTCGGTTATCGCATTAAAAGTAGACTATGTCCTTCCTCAAGAATTAAAGTCTTTCCATGCCAAATTTCATGAAAATTGGTGCAACGGTTTTTTTTATGTAGGGGCCCGCCAAAATGACTTTACTCTGCCTGACGAAAAGCATAAGCAGAATCCAAGAGTGATGGTCACCATACTCATTGCGAATGCAGACAATACAAGAATGCAGCATGGTGACCAATATTATGGCGGCCTAGTAATGCTTCTGCATCATTGGTCTTCCGGTCTTGCACTCACCAATCAAACATGACAGCACGCACGCTGTCATTTTACGTTGATCTTCTGTGCGAGGGTTGTAGCCTCGGTCCCGGTCGAGCCGGTCGGTTTGTGCTGAAATCAGCGTGGCTCTACTACCTTACGGAGCCACAAGGTAGTAGAGTTTAGCCGTGTAAACGTGACAGACAAGCAGACAGATAGAGTTACTTTCGAATTTATAATTTTATTGTGGATGATGGATGATTATGGATAAAGGGTTTGGCTTAAATGAGTATAGAGTAACAAGGACTGAGAATGAAAGATTGACCTACTGGTCTAATTGTTAATAATCCTGACTGTTGATCTAAAGGTCGTGGGTTCAATAGCAACTAATTGGGTGATAAGCAAGATCATTTGTTCTATTTAATTTACATTTTGATATCTAGAAGTACGTTTATTAGCACTCTGGTTACCATATCATAGGGTCTGCTTAATTTCTGATCAGACGACCGAGTGTTAGATGTGAGAAAAGCTTTCTCACATCTAACACTCGGTATGTTTGTTTATTAGTTTGTTTGTAGGCCTACTTGACCGGAGTGATACCACGGCCTCAGAGATAACTGATGTGAAATAGCACTTCGCTGTTTTTCACCGAGTGAAAAACCTTCCCCCTCTCCATCCCCCTCCCCATCCCACAAAGCCCGAAAACGCACTTGTGACAACTGTGGTGTTGTGGGCGTCCATGAACGGCGGTAATCACTTACCATCAGGCAATACGTCAGCTCGATGCCGCCAATTTAATTAAAAAAAAACAACTTTAGGAAGCGTGCTTTTTAATTTTGTGAACTAGATTTTTCTTTATTATTGATGGAGAGATTAATACAGGAGACGAGGGGGGGGAGCCCCATAAAATGGCCTGACGACCTGGTGAAAGTACGATCAGTTTATGGAGAAACCTATGTCCAGTAGTGAATATCTTTCGTTTGAGTTGATGATGATTATAATATTATACTACGATGTTTTGAGTAACTAAAGTCAATAAATCGATTCTTACGTTATCGAGTGTTTATTACAAGTCCACGTGTTACAAACAAAAGTACATAAAGCATTAATCATTCTACGTGCAATAATTGATTAATCGTCCAGGTTTTTACTGCGTTGATTACATAACTTAATCTACTCTAGATTACAGATTACGTTCTATGAGATTGTAAAATGTTTGATAAAGTTACGAGACCTTCCATTGATATCACAATGCGAACCTCACTTTCAATAATAATAATAAAATTTATCAACACAGAATTTATAGGTAAATATATTGATATTATTATTACTCTGGTATGTATTTTTAAGGCGATTGGTCTACTTTCAGACCTAAATGATGAGCTTAATCAAATGCTATGGCGATCTTCTACGTCGATGTTGCAAATATTTTTAACAATACACTAAGAAAATAAAGCCCGCTAAATATTCACCATTTTCTTACGTTTTAATGAATCCATATCTAAACTTTTTATGCCAATAAAGAAAAGAAAGCATTTATTAAAGTGCAAATAATGAAAATGCGATAACTGCTAATACTGAAACTAATTTATCTAGCGCAATATGTTTTAATTTACTAAGATTCCGGGCAGAATAAAAGGCTCTGACTAAAATATCAGTATCAATATCAATCAATATCAATATAAAACAAAATATTTCGATTTCGAATCAAACTATTCGTAATAAATGAATCTCAAATTACCAAACAATTATATGAGAAACGGAAAATTATACCGAAATTCAGTGTTCAGAATACAATTTTTTTTTATTTATCATCATATTTCTAACATTCTACAAATGAAATATAAAAAATAAACGTATAAATAATATTTTAAAAGTATAACTCCTATTATTTCAATTGTAGAGGTATATGTATAGTCAAGGCTGTTTGAATTAGTTCTCCCTCGACACTGAGAGCATTTAGTGTGGGGATTGCAGCATACTGTTATTGAAATTTATATTGCTCTTACGACTAGAACTTCAACTGTATCCTTTTAAAGGAAGTTAGTGGCAACAGGGACCAATCTTGTTTCTAGCCAAAAACACTCCGTGCGGACATATTATAACGTCCGTTGTAGTGAATGCATGAATGGCGTAGAGGTTAAACCAATCACCTAGGCGCTTCCTACTGTCTAGAGTATTAGGAATTATATCCTTAAATTTTAAATCCTCAACACTTCGTGTGATCCACTTATAGATTTTCTGTGTCTGGACGTTCTTTGTGCCCGTTTTTTTTTTTTTTTTTTTTTTTTTTATATTTTGGCTGAGCCAAAATGACTCTGCTCTGCCTGATGGAAAGCATGAGCAGATTCCTAGAGTGGTGGTCACCATCCTCAATGTGAATAAGAACATTGCAGCATGGTGACCCACACTATGGCCGTTTTATGTTTGTTTGTAAAGCCCACCGCTCACGGTATACCACGAAGTAAATACAATGATTATGACTATGTCTAATGATAGGTAATCTTTATAAACAAACAACCTATTACAAATACTGAACTATTTAAGATGAAAGCCTAAATCAACAGCTTTTTACAAGCTTTTATTTGGCTTAACCTGTCCCGATGTTTATCTGTAATTAAATCTTGCAAGTTAAATTTAAAGCAGATATCTTCAAGCAATTGTACTGAAATATTGCAGAAAATGTAAACAGCGTGACAATGCAATATTATGACGACATGGAGCTGATCAGAAGCTGGAGCTTGAAGGTTGCCATATAAAGTTTGTAATGAAACGACGAAACCCATTGAATGTGGAATCGTTTGATTCGCTTTGACGAGAACTGTATGTTTTGATAGTATCTAAAGATGATGAAGCCGGAAGGTGGTTATAGTAACTCTTTAAGGAAACGACGAAACATCATCGAGATTGGAATCGTTTAATGGGTCTTGGCGAGTGCTTTATGTTTTGATAGTAGTCAGGGTCTGGTGATGGAGCCGAAAGGTGGCCATAGGGACTCAGTAATAAAACGACGCAACATCATCGACATTAGAATTCTTAAATTTGTTAAGTCATATATTTAGATAGAAAAAGTTTTCAAGGATAACTTTGTTTTATTCTTTTTTGAGCATTCCAATAAAAACTTGTTTTTAAAAAGCTTTTTTTTTTAATTTAGTTTATTTATTGTAGGCATTAGTGAATAAAAATATGTCAGTTGCTTTGTGTAACACGAAAAAATCAACACTGGCTGAATTCAAATTTTTATAACGATAGATATAACCCGCCTCAAATATTTTTTATCTATTTTCCGCACCTGTTCCCATTAATGCAAGATATACAGCAAAGTACAGTAAGATGATACAAATGTACCCATAAGATAAAGGAAGTTTAACTAAACTAACAATGAAAGGTTATCATCGAAAGTGCGATGAATATTTAAAAGCATAATAAAATCAAAATATCTCTGTTTTTAGTCCACCTAACCCCTCAGGATTAGGCTAATGTGCTGATAACATGCCATATATGTATATGATATGATTACTTCTATAATTGTAGGTTATGATATACTTTAGTTCAACGAATTGACGTCATCATGGTAGTTCTTTAGAGTCTCGGTAAATACTTTAATAAACATGAATGGTTTTCTTTCTTTCACATTCGCTTTGTACACTTTTATTTTCATATTTTAACTAATAATTCCACACATCAAGTTTCACACGATCCTTGTAACGCTGTTGTTTAACATCATTGATAATAATTGGAACTCAATCACTGTAATACTCATATGTATACACTAGCAGACTCACGCAACCTCGTTTACGTCTTCTATTGCCCGTAGCGTAATAATTATCTCCCGTTTTTGTAACATTCTTCTTTGGTACTCTGCTTCTATTGGTCTTAGTGTGATGATATGTATGCCTATAGCCTTTCTCAATAAATGTACTATCCAACTCTGAAAGAATTTTTGAAATCGGACCAGCTGCTCCTGAGATTAGCGCGTTCAAACAAACTAACAAACTCTTCAGCTTTATAATATTAAGTACAGATTAGTTCACCTATTCATCATTATACTATGCAATGTAAGAAAATTGACACACGCATAATTATAATTTTCCAACCAACTTTTGGGATCAAGGGAATATGCGAAATCGAAAACTGTTTCGGCTGGTGTACGAAGCGTACACCGATTAATTCGATTGATTCAAAACTTGGTAGAAAAATTATTGTAATGTGTACGTCAGTGTTTGATTTTGTAAACCATTTTTCTTTACAATCCTTGATAGCATCGATAGAGAGTCCCGTAAAATGTAACAAAATTTTTTTTTTTCTTCCCAGGAAAGAATCGATTACATAGAATCAGAAATCCAAGAAATCACACGCAACGCGCGTAATCTGAAAAGCGATTACTTATCACTTATAGAATTCAGAACCCTCATCGAGAAGACACAGACCTTCTTCCAAGATCACAGTGCACAGAGGAAAATTTCGGCTTCAGTACAGATTTACAACAACGATGCTGTATTGGGACATCTAGGGTTCATTGCTGGAGTAGTAGCAACACATAGGGTGCCATCCTTTGAGAAAATGCTCTGGAGAATATCACATGGAAATATATTTTTCAAACAAGCACAGATTGAAAAACCTTTGAAAGATCCTGTTACGGTAAGCTTTTGTTTACTTTTACAAAAATAATAACAAATCTTTTTTTCTCTCACACACTGAATATTTACAATTACTCCGTCTTAAATTAGGTATGACACGTGTCATTGGTGGTGATTCTTGTTGTCATCACTAAACTAAAATTGAAATTTATTTATTTTTTAGTATAAATTTGAATTAAGTATATTAATTTATTAGTATAATTAATAACAATTTTAAAATTTATTATTGAATTATATACTCTAAGCTCATCCGCTTACAGTCCAGTTTTAGATATCTTACTTCTCAGCTGTTACTGTATTTAATTTTGTACCAAATACACATTAATCAGAAACAAACGCTTGTTTATTACTTTAAAAAGTTAAATTTACTTTGGCATAACCAAAATAAGTTAAATTACTCAACTTAGATCGTATTTTTCTTTTGGTACTCTTGTGTTGAACGTTCAAAACGTGTAACGTAAAACTTGACATGTCGCACTAAATTTAGACGTCGTCTACATAGATGCCGATTAAATTACCTACGTAATTATTTCTTATAATTTTTACATTTTGACTTTACTTTAGTGTTTTTTTTCCTTATAAACACGCGTGTACCTTATTTCGACTTTTAGTCGGTACTGAACTAAATACAGTGAAAGCTGAGATATGGAAAAATGAACTGTAAAGGCAGATGACTTTAAAGTATTTAATCCAACAACAAACTTTAGTTAATTTTAGTTTAGTGATGACAACAAGAGAATCACCACCATTAACTAAGTGATACTACTAAGATGAATTATGTAATGAACTAAGATTAAGTTAAGTAAAACTGTGCGAGAAATTGTTCTGGTAATCTATAATAGGAAGATCTGTATGACATTTTACCTGCCTCTCCAACTCTAGATAAAATAAAATCTAAAGAGTATTTACTGTATTATTAAAATATTACTATTATAATGCGCAATAGTATTAAGGTATTTAGCAATGAGGTGTTGTATTGTACGAATTTTTAATATTTTCATGAACAATGCCTCGGGAACACGACTCGAACTGGAATCCCCTGCGGGTACTCCCACGAAAAAATTAATCTAAGACAATATCCAACGGATGCAGGCGTACCTATCATTAGTAGTAATTTCCTGACTGTGGTTGATTCTAATTCAGACAAAAACCAAGAACATTCGAGTGGGATTACTAAAACGCGCGTTCTTAATATTAATACTAGAATAGCATTCCTGAAAGATTCCGTTATTAAAACTGGACGGACTTATAAAAACACTCACCTCTTCCGTTTTCTAAATATTTTTATCTTGAAATCCTGAATCATAGTCGATACCTACATTAGCTAAACATATCTGTTGCCAATACATCAACGTAAAATAACGTATTATCTATTTCTGTTCCATATAACCACCGCATAAACAGTAATAGTCCACAAATGTCAAGTCAGGTTTTATCTTTTGTTGTAGAATAGTGCAAAATAATTTATTGTTTTATTTTATATGGGGTTTCTGATATAAATTAGTCTTCATGAGTTATGGGACTATTTAGTTATATATGTGTGTCATCATAAGCTGTTGTTTCGACTTCAGAACAGATGTTCAGTAAGTTGAACCAGGTTTCGGTATAGATGCATTGACCTGAAGGGGGTAATACCAAGGCATGACAGTAAACCGATGCTTAGCAACGTTTTGAGATAATCGAATTCCAAACTCTTCCCCTCTTAATTCAGAGCACTTATCTTTGGGCGGTCAAAGTCACTTACCAAGGTGGCATTCTGTTACCCATCATCATCTTCAACTCAGCTAAAAGATGTCCATAGGACTGCTGGACATAGGCCTCTCCATTAGTTTTCCATGATAGCCGGTTTATAAAGATTTACAAAAACTTCTTGTTTTTGAAAACGTAGCGTTGGTAGACCCCACAAGGTGGTCTAACGTCCTGGTAAATGTTGCGGAAAGTCGTTATCACTCATACCATAAACAATACTTACTGGTTCGTTCTTATATATAGGCTGAAATGACTTTACTCTTGGACCGTCTAATGGCATATTTCATTTAAATAAAATCTTATCTGCTTATTTTACAAAAAGTGTTCTACGAAAACAAGTACAATTTTAACAAAAATAAAACCGACTTCAAGGTTTGACTCGATTTCTCTTGGATGCCATCATCAGATCCTAGTTTCCTTATCATGGTACCACCATCGGGACATCTCCTTTCCAACAAAAGAAAAATCATACAAATCGGTTCATAAACGACGAAGTTATGCCCGAACACACATAAAAAAAAGTAAATATATATATATATACGGTCGAATTGAGAAACCTCTTCCTTTTTTTGAAGTCGGTTAAAAAAACAAAAAATAATCAAAAGTATTATCTCAACTTTTAGACTATGAAAAATAAAATTGGCCAGTTATATATAATTGAAACAAACTTTGAGTGAACTTATGAAATCGCTACTTAATTTTATGCCCCTAATACACTTATTTAAAGTTGCCATGTAGTTAACCTAGATCATTTACTTTCACTTAATGACTCCACGATTATGGCGACTCGCCCAATTCAACGCGTCGCAGGGAAATACTTTTATGAACACCTATTTACTCGATCGACACCATTCATTTGTGTAAATGACAGTTTTTAAAAGCACATCAGTAACTTATCAGATCTTCAACGTGCTAATTTCGTTGTAAATAGTATTTTTCTTGAGTTAAAAAGAAAATGGGCCTGACAAAAAATTTAGGCTTAGAAATATTCTTAAATATATATTTAAATTCTACTCCGTCACGTCAATAAAATAATATTGTAAAGCTAGATTCATGCATTAAATATGAAGTTAAAGTAATTTATAGATTTAATTTCTAGTTTTTCAATGTCATTACTAAATGACCTTGACGCAGTGACCTTGAAGAGTTTGAAGTAACCTTAAACTTCATTCAAACACTTTTCTTAAATTTATTTAGGGTCAGTTCAATGAGTTTTTTCCTATATCTTCTTATCATTCAACATTTTATTTCCTTTCAAGCAGTATTTCATTTCTGGTTTGGTTATTTCTTTATTATATTTTTTTTGTTAATGTAATTGTTCTTAGTACAATAGTAGGAAGCAAAATGTTGTAACAAACTGTCATAATGGTACACGTAGAAAGTTATTTCTTACCATATGTAAATAATATTTTCTCGATTCGATTATTCATAGTCCTAGCTTCACACAAGGCTCACCTAATATAATGTAAATGGGAAACTACAAGTGGCCAGCGGTCATTAACCCCTGTCTTGATATTGATTTTTCTAAACGACACTCGTTGCTAAGTTTTTTAAACACTGAGGTTATAAACGTTCATGAAAAAGAGTAAAACGTTGGTGAAAAAATCACGCTATGAAAATTCGGGTGGGTGACCCCGCTTGTGGTGTCCGCAGCGATTACGAGAGCTTACGGTCAATAAAATTGATGGTTAACTTGCTTTCAGGCCGTTTATTTATACACTATTATTATTACAGATTAAACTTTTTTTGTTCTACAAGTTGGTAGTCTCAGGCTAGATGAAGAACTATTTGTCGAACACAGATATACATTTAGGTTCTCCTATTGAACTCTGCAAGCTCGAGATAATATCTTCATTTTCTCAGTTCATACTGTAAAGAAGGCAGACTTACATGACAACATATTTTCAAAAAAATGGATGGAAATATATATTCCAATTATTCCAATAAAACTGTAACTCAGATTAATGATGCAATGCAATAATTTACAGTAGTGTGGGTCACCATGCTTTATTGTCTGCATTAGCACTGTGTATGGTGACCACTACTCTTAGATGTCCGAATTATTTATTTATTGATTCGGCTCATGCTTTCCATCAGGCAAAGTAGAGTCAATTTGGCAGACTCTTACATAAAAGAAATGTAAATAATAATTGTTGATTTTATCTTCTACTAGCTGAACCCCGCAGTGTTACCCGCGGTTATTGTTGTACCGCGAGTAACACCGCGCGACAAAGTTAGTCTAAAAAAAGTAGCCTAAGTTACTCCCCGTATCATCAGCTACCTGCCGGTGAAAGTCCCGTCAAAATCCGTATAGCCGTTCCAGAGATTACCCGGAACAAACAGACAGACAGACAGACAGACAGACAAAAAATTTTATAATTACATTTTTCGTATATGTGCCGTGTATACATACATATGCATTTATTAAAAAGTGGTTATTTTAATATTACAAACAGACACTCCAATTTTATTTATTTGTATAGATTAAAATTTAAATAAATAAAATCGGAGTGTCTGTTTGTAATATTAAAATAACCGCTTTTTACTAAATGCATATTCACGGTACATATACCAAAATAACATTTTTTTCAATTTTTGTCTGTTTGACTGTCTGTCTGTCGGTTTGTTCCGGCTAATCTCTGCAATGGCTGGACCGATTTGACGGATCTTTCACTGGCAGATAGCTGATAGTATAAGGAGTAATTAAAGCTACTTTTTTAGATTAAATTTGCCTCGAGGCTTCGCCCGTGGTTGCGGTACTACAACAAATGCGTGTAACACCGCGGACTCAGCTAGTACTAAATAAACTTTTAAGTACGAGAGCAGTTTATAATAAGACTTATTATAATTTTCATAACCTTTCAGGGTCACGAGCTTCTGAAGACGGTGTTCGTAGTATTCTTTCATGGCGAGCAAATTAAGCTCCGCGTTAAGAAAGTCTGCCATGGATTCAAGGCCACCTTGTATCCTTGCCCTGCCACATATAAAGATCAGCAAGACACGTTATCAGGCGTTCACTCCAGAATCAGAGATTTAGAAATTGTAAGTATAATTGCATTTATGTGCACCCACATTTATGATGACTGAACTATGCCAATCTTAGACGAATAAATTAAGTATTGTAGTAAAGTAGTAAAGTATTAAAACAAAAACCTATTATATATTTTACATGTTTTTACTAAATTGCTTCACTTGACACTAGACTTTTCACCATCACTTTGAGCAACTGTTTTGAGCTAAACTGTATCCACAATCATATAACTTTAAGTGGCCATTACACATAGGCCTCTCGTACTGTCTGAACCGTAAACTAAAAGTCGTTTCTGATTTAACATCTATAATAATAATAAATAAATTAATATTTCGGACACCTTACACACAATACTATCTAGTCCCAAGCTAAGCAGAGCTTGTGTTATGGGTACTAGACAACTGATATAAATACTTATATACTTGTTTTTCTTTTGTAAATACATACATATTATACATAACACTCCAACTCCGAAATAAATATTTGCAGATCATACAAACATTTGGTCCGACCCAGGCATCGAACCCGAGACCTCAAGAACAGCAGTCGCATACGCTACCACTGTGCCACAGGGGCAGTTAATCTATAATTCTAAGAGCTTATTTCGAATCTTAGTTATATAATTGCAGGTCCTGGAACAAACAGAACAGCACAGGCATTTAGTGCTGGCGAATATTGCGAGAGATCTGAGTACATGGATGGTCGTCGTCCGCAAGGAAAAGGCTATCTACCACACTCTGAACATGTTCAGTATGGATATAGTCAAGAAATGTCTCATAGCCGAGTGTTGGGTGCCAAAGAAGGACGTTCACCTTGTAAATAAAGCCCTGGATGAGGGGGTGGTAAGTTACCAGTCATTATTTTTCAGTTTGGTCAACATAAATCCGTCGACATTATGTTACTGTAATACTACTTAATCTCTTAACCACTAGCATTCATTTTAATTTTTTTTATCAAGAACAATATAAATTTCAATTGACAGATTAAAATTAGAGAAAGAAATAGTTTATATTTTAAAGTAGGAATCGCGTTCCTAAAATCCTTGTTACTCTCAGATGCGAATAAAGTAGGCTTGAGCTTACACTTACAATTTTCTGAAGATATTCAGTCTACTTAAATCGGAGACACTGGATTCCATCTTGGATCTCATATTATAAACTTGGCAGTAAAGCTAAAACTATAACAGTTGACGGTCAGCGCCAGGTGTTACTTTTAGTGTGAGTATTAAATTTAACCATTGACGTACAATCTGGGTCTACCTCAGTTTTATGTTCCATAAAACTATCAACGGCTATCCTTTTATTGTCTGTTATAAATATAGAAAAATAATAGCTCCGAAAATTTTAGTAAACTCAGGATGTTCCAACAAAATGGCGTGTTTTAACAAAGCTAAATATATTCTTACAGAAGGCGACTGGTAGTCCCATACCATCGATTCTACATTACGTCCCTACTCGAGAAACCCCACCGACGTTCAACAGAACCAACAAATTCACCAAAGGTTTCCAGAATCTCATCGATTCTTATGGAGTCGCCAGCTACAGAGAAGTAAATCCAGGTACTTACATAACTCAAAACAAGATTTGCATACATGTGAAAAAAGGCCAAGAAGAAAATATGTTATTAGGGCTCCCACACATAACTGCGAATTTGCAACGCATCGCAAATATCTGCGAGCTCGCACGAATGCTCCGCAAGAACTTCACGTCGCATCGCATCGCATCACAGTTATGTGTGGGAGCCCTAACACATTGTATAACCCTATCGCCTAGCCTATTAATCTATTACCTAATATTGATGACACTTTAACTACAGTACGAATCACAAAACGACTGAGTCTTACAGAAGTTACATATGATGCTGTTATCTCACCTTCCATCTGACAAACGACTAACACCGTGCGCTCATTTATCAAATCAAATGACCTGCACTTCCTCGGGAACCTGTTACACACTTCCGTTCGATTTTCATAAATTACAGGAAAGCGAATATTACATCAACGATTCAGTTGGATTCACTCATTAGTCGCATCGTAAATCACTTTAATTTAGTTTCAAAAGATATAATATTAATTTTGTTTGTTCTAGCTCTGTACACCATCATTACATTCCCGTTCTTGTTTGCTGTCATGTTTGGCGATGTGGGTCACGGAATTCTCATGACGGCATTCGCGGCAATATTAGTAATATTTGAAAAGAAATTTCTGCAAATCAAAACAGATAATGAAATATGGAATATATTCTTCGGGGGAAGATATATAATACTGCTTATGGGTATATTCTCTATATACACTGGCTTGATATACAATGACATGTTTTCAAAATCGTTAAATATATTTGGAAGTAGTTGGCGAAATGTGTATAGTGAAAGTATGCTACCTAACCATACGATGTTAGAGTTGGATCCTAAGACGGCATATATAAATACACCTTATCCATTTGGTATGGACCCTATTTGGCAGGTAAGGAGAAACATAATAAGTTACTTTTCTTTAGGATTATTTTAACTTTTTATTAGTAATGCAATTGTTTTAACAAAGGAGTTGTATATATATAATAAGCAGATATAATATTGTAATTTACTTGTTTCATTGATATTTTCTATGTATTTATACAAATATTTAAAAAATATTGATAACTATTTTTAACAAATATGATACATGGAAATTTGTATGTAGAAGCGCTAAAGGCTGGAATGTATAAAAAAATGTATTGTGTTAATGGTATACAAAAATAATATGCGATCCTATCTGAACCCATATACATACATATTTTGTACAAGCATGAAACAAAATTGTTGTTTGTGTTGTATGTTTACAAGATTCTTTGTCAAAGTAATCAAATACTGAAAACTACATTATTTGTTTTAAAGTCTTAAATTTTTTTCTTTTTTTTTGTTTCAGTTTGCTTCAAACAACATAATCTTCTTAAACTCATTCAAAATGAAATTGTCGATAATATTCGGTGTTATTCATATGGCGTTTGGTGTAACAATGAGTGTGGTAAACTTCAAGTAATTACTGTATTCATAGAAATTAGATCTTGTAGTGTTTGCCAACATCACTGATGACGTCATTGTTAAAAGTATTCTTGTTTCACAGCTTTTTCAGGAAACCAGAGATGATATTACTGCAGTACGTACCGCAAATTTTGTTTCTACTGCTTCTGTTTTGGTACCTTTGTATACTGATGTTCATGAAGTGGACCATGTATTCAGCCTTTTCAGAAGGTAAGCAGTACATAAGTGTATAACTGTAACATGTTTTATGTAATGCGGATAGACGTATATGTAGATATATATAAATCATGATAGGTATGCTTCGTTTTCCATGAGAACGTAAGCGTTAGGTATATTTAAATGAGATTAAAATTATATTTTTACAAATTTCAGATCCCGCATATGGTACGTCTTGCGCACCATCAGTCCTCATTATCTTCATCAATATGATGCTCCTAAAGTCATCCCCAGATAACCCGCCGTGTCGTGCGTTTATGTATGATGGACAAAATGAACTCCAGAGGACATTTTTAGCGCTGGCATTTTTATGCATACCTGTTATGTTGTTGGGCAAACCGGTATATAAGATTATGGTGGCGCGGAAACGAAAGGTATGATATTCTTTATTTACTCCTTTTTTCATTTTGAACAATGTAATGAAGCAAATTTTTTTTTCCTTTCACCGAGTGCTTAGGTTACGGGACATTGCAATACCCTACCGTTACTTTCCCCCTAAATTATGAGAGGTATCAGTTCATTCCAAAAATAATGGAAAAACTTTATCTATGTCAGCAGCAGCAGTATCAAGAGACTGTGGAGGATGGAGGCACTCCCGAGAACAAAGCTGACGGGAAAGAGAATATGGGAGAGGTTTTAATCACACAAGCCATACACACCATAGAATATGTATTAGGGGCGGTGTCGCACACGGCTTCATACCTGCGGCTTTGGGCGTTGTCCCTTGCCCATGCGCGTGAGTTCATCAATCTTTGTGTACCAAATTATCCGTCTTAACTGACTAATTCATCGAAGCAGAAGCTTAACCGTTGGGTACTTTATCATGCTGGCTAGATGGGTTATTATAAGGTTTATTTCAAATGTTTCGTCATTTTGTAGTAATGTAGTTCAGCATTGTTTACTCACTTAGTCACCCATAACTATACCCATGGGATGAATAAAGAATGAAGGTGGTGACAATCTGTATTCTAAATACATCATAGAGAATATTGTATTATGTATAATTGAAAAACGTTTCTGGAAATTTCACCCCTAACGAGGATAAGCGATGGACAATTGAGTGATAGCTCTTAGTATAAATGATGATACTGTTTTAAATAAATATGTTTCTCCTCGCTTTACTTGAATATTGATGAGAAATAAATACAACATGTCACCGCTAGCTGTTCATTCTTTTTCCAGAATTGTCAGCAGTACTCTGGCAGCGCGTGTTACGTATGGGCATGGGTACCTCATTGCTCGCCTCAATTAAATTATACGTAGTGTTCGCAGTGTGGGCGTTCTTCACGTTAGCAATACTCGTGCTCATGGAAGGACTATCTGCCTTCCTACACACATTGCGGTTGCATTGGTGAGAGCTTTACAAATATTGATAATATTGATATGATTTTTAATGTCAGATTATAAAAAGTATAGAAATCTAACAATATTTTTTTATGTGGACTAATTGACTTTACTTTTGCAAAGTTGTAAACGAGAATTTCAATATAGTACTGATCAGACATTGACATTTCTCTACTCCGGACCAAACCCATCGTAAAAAAGGCTTGAAACCCATGAACAATTTATTACCCGAAGCTGATCCTTGGCTGCGAACAATAAATGGTCAACTTCACAATAAATATTTTAATATAGTCAACTTCATTAAGACTCATTTTGGCAGATATGAATAGAGAAATAATTCAGTACTAATTCTTATCCTTGCATATAATTTCAGGGTTGAATTCATGAGTAAATTCTACGAAGGTCAAGGTTATGCCTTCACACCATTCTGTTTCTCCGACATTTTGGAACATGATGAAGAATCCAAACCCGTGGAAAGCAACGGCAGTCCACATGAGTGACAAGACTAGTAGAATAAACAGCCTGTCAATGATAATAGTATAAAGCTATGAAAACGATATGATGACAGATACGTTTAAACGATATAAAGGAGTTTACAAACACGTGGAAATTAGGAATAAATGAAGACCAATTTGAGCGCATGGACACAGAATCACGTCTTGTGAAACTCCTTTATACTAACCACGTAGAGTGAAAACGTGACTTTATTGAATTAAAAACAAAAAGAGCTTCAACAAAAGTTTCTTAGGTTGATTACGTACAAAACATTATTTTAGACATTTAGACAAAAAAATTGTAGTCTCATAAATTCGTTGCTAGATTTTTCAAAATTGCTATTAGATTAAAATAATACAACAAACCATTGATATTAAAGCAAGAATGAGATGCTTCTATACTTGGACATAATAGGATGGAATTGAATTATACTATATTAATAAATTAAAATCTAAATTGTGTTCAGTACAATACGAGTTATATTACATCCTAAGCTGTTTTTTAGCGTTATTGTTTTCAAATGTAGCCTTAATTATACCGTTGATAAATTGACATAACTATTACTGTGTCAAAGTCTTTTAGTACAAACCTACAATAAAAGACAACAATAATGAATGTTTGTTTAACATATATTTTGTTTAGCATTAAAAGATGTGATAGTATTCACGTATGACTCACGCAATATATTCTTGAATATTTAGCTTAGAATAAGTAAATTTGTATATTTTTGTTTGTGTCAAGATGAAAAACTATTAAGATATACTCACACTGATTAAAAGTATGAAGAACAAGTAAATTGAATGCTTTAAAGTGACTAAAATTAGCCGCAAAAAAATTTGCAAGGAACTTACCATCGACTTTTTAATTTAGTCAAAAGCGTTTAACTCCATTAATGGTTTATTGGTCCTGGTGACCTGTTAATAAAATACATTATTACACATATGACTCTGGAAAGAAACATCATTTTCCTTCGTTACGATAGGACAAAGTGGAAAAATGTGAATCATTCGAGATATTAACCCATTTTATCATTTGCGTCTTTCGTTTTCGTTTGAATACAGAAACAGGTTTAACAAAAAAAAAAACGCCTGTGCCATGCAAAAATTGGGGCGAAACGTTTTTGACAACCGTATGAACCATTAATATAATCTCGAGAACACGGAGTAAAAAAAATCGTTTGTGACATGTTATGCATGATACGTATTTGTTAAAGCAAGGGAATTACTTTACGAGGGAAATAAATTTTGTTTTCGAGAGTTGACGCGCTCATATAAGTATTAAGTACATACATACCTCTAAAGTGATTGACATTAACTAGATTACATTGGGCGTAGTCAAAGTCAGCCTGTTAAGTCCAGTAAACGTAATCTATATTAGAGAACACGATAATTTAAACATTACTCAAAGCATTCAACGAAATTCAACAAAGTAAACCAAAGAATTCTTTAAACTTTAATGCATGTCTGATGAGCAATCGTTTCTCGTGTAAATATTATAATAGTGCCTTCGTAGCTATTACTAAGTATTCACTTTTTAATATAATAAGGATTGTTCCAACTTATATTTTTATTGCCATTATTTAACAAAGGTGATGATAAATTAAGAATAGATTTCTATTATATATTATATTTTATTATGTTACTATTGAAATTCTTTATATTTTTATTTTTACTATTATAGGGAAAAATAAGTGCGCTTCAAGTGGACACTCAAGAGAGCTTCATGGTTTAAACCATGCTGTGTGTAATAATCTCTGTGTGATAGTTCAGGGCTATAAGAAAATTCTAATCTTATTTTTTCATCTGGGTTATTTAAGTTTTCCTAGGTTGAATGTTAAATTTTCCTTTGATATCAGACAGACTTGCCTGGTCGCATGGTAAGACCAGTAATATTTCAATTCTTTCTCTTTTCAATCCTATTTTAAAACTTGTTTAAAAATAACCGTTTCCTGTTTCGTACAAAAGAAATATATTTTATGCTCTTTTTTATTGCAAGTTCAGTTTTTAAAGAACATAATTATTATTGTTTTGTGTCTGGTCTACCTGAGCAAGGAAAATGCTGAAGTAGTTCAAACATCTAGTTTAAAATAAGATATTTTATTACCTTTGGACATAATACCAAAAATTAATTATTAATGTAACATTATCATAAATATAAATATTTATTTTAATGATCATTTTATTTTTATGTAAGTTATTTTTATTATATTTGTTACTAACTCTAACGGACCAAATCGTGGCCTTTACGTATTGAGAGACATATCAAAAGTGAGTGAAATGAAACGGTACTGTAACAAACTTTGTATAAGAGCTTTATTAAAATCTTTATCTACATATAAATCCAACGGCACAGTACAGCTACATGTTACACAGAAATATTACGCAAATACAGGACAGTCAATATATTATAAACGACACAATTTTACGCCATTCCTCAATAAATAAAATTTTGATCATTATTGTGATTTTATTAAAAATTCCCAAATCCATTCTTAAATAATTTCATATCTATAATAATTTATGAATAAAATACAAAAAAAAATTAAATAGAAACGAAATTAGTTTCATCATTCAAATGAGTATCTAAATTAGTTACATTATTTGATATATTCGCTATTTTCAAAACTTGTTGACATTTCACATAGTTAATTAAAAACCAAAATGACTTTGTACTTATTAGTAATACAGGAGTATGATATTTTTAAAAAGAATTGTAATCTGCAGAATATTAATATCATAAATAATGTTTTCGTAAACATAGTGATAATACTCAAGTCAAATTATATAGCAATATAAAACCATTGATACAATTTTCATTGATTTATATTCTAAAAGTCATTAAGGCTAATAAAAGTGCAACTTACACTGAAATAAAACCTTCATATAATATTTCAGAACTTAACTAATCACGCAACTGGATGCTGCATCAGATAACGAACGCTTCAGAAGGGAAAATATTTCCCTCCATTAGAGATAAACAGAAGAACACTATAATATAGATAGCACTATAATTCCGGTTCTGGTTATAATGAACCACATGACCTTTGATTCAAAAAGGTCATAGTCCATTCCAGTAAAACAATATGGCTTTCGCGCGGGTAACATTGGCTTTAGGGTGCCTGCGATCTAAAACAGAAACTCCCTTTAACTTGGTTTTTCCAATTTGAACATGAATCATATAGGTACATATATGATTCATGGTGTAAAAGAGATATAGTTAAGTATCCATCCATTAACCGATTCTACTAACTGCCCAATATTTACACCAACGCCAATATTTAAACCACAGTTACACCATATGGCCAATGTCACTCAAACTTAGACATAGAGTTAAATATGCTATCGTTAAACCAAAGATATTTCTAGAAAAAATAATGTATCACTTCTCACACTTGTCACACAAGATGTTAATATTATAGCATCTAATGTGAAAATATGTTCACACTTACCAAATATCTATCCGAATCTGCTAAAACCCAAACTTCGGAAATTCACTCATTAATTTTCATGTTCACTAAAATAGTCCTACACAGACACGGTGAAGAATTGTACATTTCGAATTAGACTGACATTTTGCTGACAAGAGTTCCTTATGTCCATTACATTTCATCTTTACGTCTGTAGTTTTTTAGTTCACTAATTTTATAATAATACGATACATTGTTTAGAGCATATACTTTAAAATTATCAGTTAGTTTAGTTTTGTTTTAGTTAGTACCTTGACTAATAGCGTTTCACAGTCAATAAAAGCTGTATGATTATAGTTAAAATAGCTTCTTACGTTCTTCGTTTCATTTTTATTTGTTTACTTTGTGTTGATTTTTTACTTCAGTTTCATATTGTTAGTCCATCGATCTCTTATAAAGGTAATATTTGTTTTACTTACAATCAGCTAAATTTAGCCATTCTAGTCACGTGATCTGTCTATACTTGAAATGTGTAAAATAGTCTCATAGTGTTAATGATTAAAAATTTAACGCAAAACTAATGTAAAAAAGCCAACTGGTGTAGAAGACAAGAGCGTTGCGATTACCAGAGAATGAAAGCTACCGAACGCCATTTTCAGTGGGAAGATTTTTAATTAAGGGTCGGTTTGATGCTGAATGGACTAGGTTCTTTTACCAACAATGAATGCACGATAATACTGTTTTATTTTACCTTATTTATTAAAATTTTAATAGTATAGTAACTTTTCAGTCAAATACATGTCAGTCTGATTCAAATGTGTCACAATTTCATCGTAAATTTCAATCGTGTTTAGCAATTGCGCAGTCTCTGAAGCAGCGCCCGAAGCGCTTTAGCCCGATGCTAGGAGCAGCCGTGCTTCTGCATCCAGTCCCTGTAACGATCCACGTCGACCTGCGTCACCGTCCGTCTGTGTAACATAAAAATTTACCTCTGAATAAATCAGTTTAAAAGTAAAAGTCTTTCGTTAAAAAACATAGGAAAGACTACATTAAAGATGGTGCTCAAATATACTTTAAGAAATAAATAGCAGTGAGATACTCTTTAATTATTCGAGTTATTGGAATGCATGTGAATTGAAAGATGGCATATTATTTTCAATACTACTACTATCACAAAAATTTCTAAAACTGCTCATGATATCTTTAAATGCCAAAATGTGAAGAAGGTTAATAATAAAGAATCCTGTCATAGCAAGTTTGCAAACAAAAATATATCTTTATAAATTATTTTCATAATATTACATTATTATTTAAGTACTAGCTTTTGCGCGCGGCTCCGACCGCGTGTTTGTCGGTTATCGCAACAAAGAGTAGCTTATGTCCTTCAATCAAAGTATCTCCATACCATATTTTATTGAAATTGGTGCAGCGGTTTGATCGTGAAGCAAGGGACAGACAGACAGACAGAGTTACTTTCGCATTTATAACATAGGTATTGATTTATAAGGCAGTGTATCACCTGGTTTTCTCTATAGCAACACTCAGGTCTTCTACAGAAACGGGGGCATCCAGTTCCGAACGTTTCAGCTTGCGTATCTGTTCTGGATTCTTGCCGGCTATTTTTCTACGCATCGTCATCATTGCAGCGTCTCTATAAATCAAATTTAAAGTAATTCTAACTATTTCATAGATCATAAAACCAAAATCGTAACCAGATTCCTGAAATCAAGGACAAGAATTGATTATTAATTTAATGTTGCATTATGTACCAAATCTTTGGCCTCTAAGAGAACCAAGAAATCAGTTATTAGACGACATTTTTGAAACATAAATTGTACAAACATTCCTCTTAGAGAAATCTAATTATAAAATAAAACGCCCATACTCCAACCCCTTCTTCTCCCCATTCCCCATAGGCCGGCAACGCACTTGTGACGCCTCTGATGTTGCCATGGTGGTGTCCATGGGAGGGGGTAATCGCTTACCATCAGGCAATACGACTACTCGTTTGCCCCTTTTTAAAAAAAGAACACCATGTTCAGACCACGTGTGATTTTGGGAAACTTTCAAATAATCCTGTTATAAAGACGATCATACTTAACCCCATAACATTTTTAGGTTTTTCGAGCACAGGTGCGAGGCCCGTGCTTGATGGGACTTACCTACAAAGATTGGTGATATCAGAGCCGCTGTAGCCTTCAAGTTTGGTAGCAACTTCCGATAAGTCTACATTATCAGCCATGACCACCTCGCAAAGACACAACTTCAATAGTTTCACCCTCGTGGCCTCTGGAATGTGTAAACCGTTTCTTTCTTAACATATTATTTTATATACAGAAGTACGTAACGTATTTATTTTAAGTTGAGACTTGGTGAGATTTTAAGTTGAGCTGGGAAGCTCAACCACTCTTAGTATAATAAATTTTGATGAATCAGATACCTTCAGCAATTCATCAGAAGAAATGGCGTAGCTAATTATATTGCTATGTAAGTTATCAATTAGTTTGATTAAAAATAAATGCTAAGCGTGATGGTCTAGGCCTGGTTTTTGCTATTAACATAGCAAACTGCGAACAAGTTCCTATGTTATCATCACTGTACCTACTGCACTTAAGTAACGTCCAAAGAATATTACCATCAGGCAGCCCGATGTAGATTCTCTTCTCAAATCGTCTCCTAAACGCCTCGTCGATGTCCCATGGATGGTTCGTGGCGGCCAATACCATTATTATTTTGTCTCGATGACTGCAAGAAAAAATGTAAGTTACTTTAAACAATAAATAATCCTGTCGGTAACATATTCTACATTTCAATGTATATAAATAACATTTCAACAAATGGCCAGACAACCTGAGCTTCTGTTAATCTAAATAGTAACACAGCAAAGTTTAAAAAAGCGATGACGTTAAAGCTATTTGATAACAAAAGAAAAAAAATTGCTCGCCTGTTGTTTTTGGCGACTTCCACGACTTACAAGGAAACAAAAATTTACTTCAGTGCCATGTAACAAACACACCTTGAACTACCAAGTACCTACTGATCCTGCATCATACCAACATAACTTCCCAACCACCGTACCAACATAACATGGAATGGTCGGAAGCTCCCCCGTGTTGGAGGGATAATAAACCCCTACTTCTTCAAACTTTATAATATCACAGTATAAGAAAACATACAGTACTATGACTTCTTTGATCTTGCAAGAGACGCCGGCGAAACGATGTAAATTAGCCAGGGTTGTGTAAATTATAATAAAAACATTGCTTCCTTGGTATCCCAAGGAAACAATGTTTTCATTATAATTTATTAACATTATGTTAGCAATACCATTGTATAAAATATCAGTCACTCAACAATACGATCAAATACTCTAATGAACTGTTGCATATACACGCCTTCATCTTTTTTTCTTTCAAATCAAATAATAATAATGACAAGTAATAATTATATGTACCTACACGTATACTTTGACTAGGGCAACTGCACTCGTCCGAATATGAATTTTGAGTATTACTATAAACACAATCTTATATTATTCGTGGAGTAAAAGGAATAAAATAAATTTGGATTTTCAGTATGGCTTTCAATTATAAACAAATTCTGAAACACAGTCCTTTAAACCACACAAGTAAAAGTTTAACAAAAAAAAGGAACTGATTTCAAGAACGGCTAAATTGAAATGGGACCACATGGAAAGCACCAGCTTTCCAGTAAAATTAAAAAAATAACAAATTCACTAGTCGCCCCTACGAATATCGAAGGTTCCCTTCGATTCCTTTTGGATGCCATCATCACATCTTAGTGTCTTTATAATGGTACCACCGTTGGGATATCTCCATTCTAATAAAAAAAAAATCAAAATCGGTTCATAAACGATGAAGTTATCCGAACACACATTAAAATATAAATTTATCGGTCGAATTCAGAACATCCTCCTTTTTTGAAGTTGGTTAAAAGGACAATTCAATATTATATGTATTATGAGCGCCGAGAATACAAACGTTTTTGCCACGGCCACTGTACTTATGTTAAAATGTTAACCATTAAACTACGAAAGTTAATACAACACTTTCTTCATCGTCATTCACGTCATATTTTCGAAGAAGAACTACAATTACCAATAGCACAAGTTGTGTGTGCTATATTCTTAAGAATATTAAATGCGCCGGCTTCTTCCATGCGCGACGCTACAGCCCTTCGCGACAGGTCCCGTCTAAGCGCGGCTAACAAGGGACGCGACCTCGCCCGCACTTACCGCACTATTGCTCTGTGTAGACGGCTGAGTTGAACCACTGTATGAATCCTTACACTGTGATAATACCTTTTAATACAAAAACTTACAAAGCGGCACAAAGTCCGTCCATTTGTATAAGCAATTCAGCTTTAAACCGTCTTGAAGCTTCATGCTCTGAGTCTGCACCTCTCACCGCGCAGAGCGAATCCACCTCGTCCAGAAATATTGTGCTGGGTGCATAAAATGCTGCCTGGAAAATGAAAAAATAAATAAATTCGTAAGCTAAAGTTCCAAATTGGAAAGCGAAATTAAATTACTACTAATTTTAAAAACTCAGATCTATTTGATCTGAATTAAAGGTAGATAACGTACGGCCTAGTTCTTGTTCAAGCATAAAAACTTAGCTACTTCCAAGTAAACACGCGCGTTATCGCACACACATGCTAAGAACTACTTTCGTCGATATATCTCTTATATCGTTACTGGTATGATACGAATAAATTTTTTTTTTAATCATATAAATTCAGAGAAACAGTATCCAACTGAAAATCAAGTGGAAAAGATTCTTCAAGTCTCATACATAATTTTAATTCTACCGCACTTACCATATCAAACAATAGCCGCACTAGTTTTTCAGAATCTCCCCGGTACTTTGAAGTTAAAGTTGCTGAAGACACATTGAAGAATGTAGTATGACATTCCGTGGCGACAGCTCTTGCCAGTAGCGTCTTGCCGGTGCCCGGAGGTCCTGTGAGTAGTACCCCTTTCCATGGTCGTCGAATGCCCTGGAAATAATATTTAGAAGAACTATATAAACAATTCTCTTAGCGAGAATAGTACATGTTAAATTTACACTATTTATGCTATATTAACAGTATCATAACCGTTATCGTAATTTTTTAGGCCTTTTCCCAACGCTATTTGTGAGAAAAGCAAAAGGTAACATAACAACTTTCCTTTTCGGCAAAGACCAACCTGACGTCAAGCATTTAAAATTAATTGTTTTTGTACGGAACAAATAAAGCAGGTATTAGTAAGTGGGAAACAAGGAGTAGAAACCGGGATTAGTCTCAGAAGGGATGTTCGCAACTTTCTAAATATTTGTGGTTTTTGCTATATATTCGTTGTCGATTGTCAATTCACTCTGGTTTATAGATAAAAATATATTATTTTTCTTCAGAGACGGTTTGATGAAAAAACATTCAAAAACGAATACGAATTTATCGTTACAATTATTAAAATATGTAGGTCATAGCACAAAAAATATCTAGAACGGCATTGTACTGGTCATGGCGTGTGGCACCAACATTTGGTCATTTCAAGGGCTATATTTGTTTAATATAGAATGTATACATCTATAGTTGGGAGGGTGTCATAGAGCCAAAAGTCAGGCGACAAGATGCTAGCTAATCGGTACCATAAGGCTCAATGGTAAAATTATTTGAACTGGTACAATTCGATATCGAAATATTTGAATATAATTTTAACCTCGGATTTATCGGCAAACTGTCATATTTTACAACTCAAATATCTTAATCACACACACACACAAAATCACAAAATGTATGTTCAGTTTTTTGTACTTTGGTTTCCGTTAAAATTGGTATTTTCGGTTATGTTAGGTCTGGTTTTGTTTAGATGTACTTCTCGGTTAACAGATATAATATAGAAGACAACCAGTTAAAGCGAGTGAAAGATATTTTCCGCTCGCGAAACTTGATTAACAGCAACATACATCAAGAAACTCTTCATGTTACTTGAAAGGCTAAATACTCCCACACTTCCGAAGCCAGCACGCAATACGACAATTTGAAACCGTCTTCGAAACGGGCTTGTAATTTAGCACTTTTACTTGAAAAGTCCTCGAAATGTCCTAATTCTTTAAAGAACGGCTGGGCAATTAATGTAATGATATACATACAATTGCTTTATTACAGTAGTTACCACATACATAGAAATTATTTATTTGGCCACATGCGTGCAGGAACATTTAATTTGTGCTTAAATAAAATATTTTTTATTGTCATCCAATATTTGAACCTTTTTAAGAGACTATGAAAAGGTACCGGTAATCATCTATGCAAATAAATACATTTTAACAGCTTTTCAGTAAATGCATATAGAAGTATATACGGGACTTAAAAGTACATTAAAAAAAACGGATTTTAAAAATTTTGTATGTTACCTGTGACTAATGACTTTCTAAATGTTTCCGTATTTAGGAGCGCAATGCAGTCTATAACTAATGTATTTCAACTGCAAAAACTAAACACACTGTTGTCTCCGCGGTTGAAACAAAATGTATATGTTCTACTCAGGTCTAACAATACTTTGCACGAGATGTATTTAATTTTATCGTTAATCAGATTTTTAGGAAATAGTTTACACATTATGACTCCGAATAAAATTAAGAAAATAGGAAAAAAATGATAATGGTGGGGAATATTTCTATTTTGATTCATCAATTTTAATGAAATACTTGAAAAAACATTTTATATCTTAACTGTTCCACATTATAAATCATGAGCAACGAATGTATTTAATTTAATATAAATCTGTGTATTTCTTTCATGCACTGAAAAATGCAAAAAAGAAATAAACTTACCTTAAAATAATCAGGCATCACCAACGGTAGAACCACAGCCTCCTGCAAAACTGATTTTGCATCATCCAGCCCAACGACGTCTTTCCAACGAACATCAGGGTTCCGCTGTAGAATATCTCTTTCCAGAGTCTCAACTAGATGGTATTCGTACCCAGTTGCATCAAAAACTTTTTCCGGCTTCTCATCTTTTTCATAGAGCGTCGTTACATCACCACCTTCCAGATTTGGATCAGTTTTTCTTACTGTGGGTTTTATAGGGATTAGATTTCTTTTCCCTCTTGGCATTCTGTCGACTGATCTAGCCTTTCTTCCACTGCTCACTGTAGAGAGTGCGGAAGAATTCTTTCTAGATACTATTGAAGGAAGCGTGGGCTGCAGATTAGGGTCTCGTCGTCTTAATGTACCCATCCATTTCTCTGTAGTAGGATCTGGCTGTTTTTGAACTGAATCTGATCCTTGATCTTGGAAGTTTGCTACTTGTGGTGTTACAACTGAAACAAAAATTCACCTTAATCCAATAATTTTATTATACTTAGTCATCATCAACTATACTTAGGTGAAACATGTTCGATGTTTTTTATAACTTTTTTTTCCAATAAAGTACAAAATTTGATCCAAATTTTTTGAGCCGTTTATTACAATATTATAAATATACAAGTGACAGTTGTAGTAATAGTTGGTCCCCTTCCTTTCAAATAAAACTTCCCTTCTGCTAAAAGGTGAAGAAGAATAAAATATAGAATGGTATTAATGAGTCAAATTAAATAAAAAGTACATGAAAGTCATCTTTAATTAAAAGAAATGTACCTTTATTTGTCACGGCAGCAAGCCTTTATTGTAGGTAGGTAATTGCAATCTATGGCGGCGATAGCAATTATTTGCTACCGTGTTCAAAGGAGTTCCCGTGGGAGGCGACATTTTATGGGAGTGCTGCTCTTTTGTTATACAAATTGTCTAAAACTATTTACTAATACTTTTTAAACTGTTTTTTAAATATCACTAGTGGATAATATGGGAGTCTCTTAGATATTCCTCTCAATCTTACACAAATAATCAAAGAATTTCAAGAATTATAAAGGATTGTTAAAATCTACCCAAACTTTACTCCAATCGATCAATACTTTCTTTTTTTTCTACTCGGAATATACCCAACAGAGTTACTACTCTTATTTATATTCAACTAGCTGACCCGGCGAACTCGTACCGTATTATTTACATATCTGTCTTAGTTTTCCACAGGTACTTAGTGTACAGTCACCGATAAAAAAGACTTTCCCCGTTATTTTTTATTTTTCTTGTAAAAAAACCTTGTTCTAACAATTACGAACACAAAAAAAATGAATTATTTAATTTGGTGCAGCTGATCGGAAGTTATGCGCGTACATACATTTCGGCGATTCATTTTATATATATAGATGATAAATAGAAGTAATAACCTCACACATCTTATGAACAACTGTCTGATTTCAAAGCTTGTGTTATGATAATCAGGCCGCAAACAAACATTCTAATATATTTGTTATAATATACCTACATATCTATATATATATAAATGAATCCCTATTTGCCTTGGTCACGACATCACTCGTGAACGGCTGAACAGATTTTGCTAATTCCTTTTTTTTTTGGATAGCCCATTTAGCGAGGAAGGTTGTAGGTTATATAACATCACGCTACGACCAACAGAAGCCAGAAACCAGAAGAAGAAAAATGTTGAGGAAATGGGAAACATTTATTTCTTTTGGAGAGACGCAGACGAAATCGCGCGGGTCAGCTAGTTAGAAATAAATTACAACCAGACATGAATAAATGATCGTACTTACCATATACTGGGTAGGAATCAAATCCACGACCTTTGGTTTAGCAGTCAGGATTCCTAATCAAAAGACCGTCAAAAGAACAATATTGTAATAATTAGGTACCTTGCGTGGGTAGGTGTGTGGTCCCGTTAGCCGCATGTGTATTGGGTGGTTTGGTCTTGGCTCTTTCTCTTCTGACCTCGCTCCTTTCCGTCCGAAGACCATCTCTAGGTGGGTTGTCCTCTCCCTTCTGGTCACCGTTCCGTCGCGCTGTCATTCTTGCGAACCCAAAGGGCTGGAGGCTCTCTACCATCATTCGGTCCATCATTCTGGCCATGTGGTGGAAGCCAGATGATGGACTGAAAAAAAAAAAATATTAACACTTTTGAAAGATTAAGTTAATTCTTTTTTCATGCGGAACTCCATTCGGACCACTCATCTATACAAATAAATAAAATTGGAGTGTCTGTTTGTAATATTAAAATAACAGCTTTTTACTAAATGCATATTTATGTATACACGGTACATATGCCAAAAATGTAGTTAAAAATTTTTTTGTCTGCCTGTCTGTCTGTCGGTCTGTCTGTCTGTCTGTCTGTTTGTTCCGGGTAATCTCTGGAACGGCTGGACCGATTTTGACGGGACTTTCACTGGCAGGTAGCTGATGATCCGTGGAGTAACTTAGGCTACTTTTTTTAGACAAACTTTGTCCCGCGGCGTTACTCGCGGTACAACAATAACCGCGGGTAACACCGCGGGGTTCAGCTAGTATTATATAAAACAAAGTCCTCCGCCGCGTCTGTCTCTCTGTTTGCTATAAACTCAAAAGCTTAAAAACGTTGATCTCTATGCGGTTTTTATCAAAATGTGAAAGGAGGTGATTCTTGAGGAAGGTTTTCGTATAGGATTTGTAAAATGTTTGATTATATTGACTGAAATATAACGATATTTGTTGAAGACATCGGAAAAAATAAGCTGCACATCTTCTCAGAGTAGCATAGGCTGTATTATATTTTCTTTTTTTTTATGGTAAGCGATTACCGCCGCTCATGAACACCCGCAACACCAGAGGCGTCACAAGTGCGTTGCCGACCTTTGGGGGATGGGAAAAGGGATGTGGGGAAGGGTTTGGTTATGGGCCTCCGGTATCCTTACTTACTCGGTGAAACACAGTGCAAGTGATATTTCACACCGGTTTTCTGTGAGGCCGTGGTATCACTTCGATCGAGCCGACCCATTCATGCCAAAGCGTGGCTCTCCGGTATAAGCTTTCTGTATTGAAGCCGTGCAAAGCCGGGTCAGGTTGCTGGTATTATAACATATCAGAACAATATAATAATATTAAGGCAGTCTGACTTGACAGGGTCCGTAAAGTGTTGGTTCCAGTCTTTGTCAGTCTTAACCACGAGTTTCTTGGTTCCTAGCCCCAATTCGGTGGCTTACTACTTTTTATTTTATTTCTTTCCTTTTTTTTTTAAATTAAATAATACAAATGTGTCGTTTGTACAATTGTAATAAAGAGAATAATAATAATCAGTTTACATATCTAACTTATGGTCGTAAACAAAGCAGACCCTGTACGCATTAGGAATAAAACTCCTATACACAAAGAACACCCAGACTCAGAAAAACAATTTGTGTATCAAACCAAGTGTTGTCCCATGTGGGGTTTGAACCCATAACCCTTAGCGCAGTAGAAAGCGGTGTGGCGACAGCTTAAACCACTGTGCCAGCTGCTTTTATACATAGATACTTTAATATTTCTAAATGCATTTAAGAAATGTTTGGTCTGTAAAATAGTTGAGTGAATTAATAAATATTATGTTTGACCCAGAGAGAGTACTAATTTATCGTTATTTTCGAACAGTTATATTTTGTCCTATGTGAGAACTGAACACGCGTCCCATCAGGTAAACTAATAACTTCACTAACAGTCTCGTCAAAAGAATTATTACTACATAAATAATTTACTAACAATTTATGTACATCGCTCCAAATTTGCATACAAATATGTAATGGCACGTGTCGTTAGGTATTAATTTTAAGTAGACTGGATAAGGAACAAAAGTATTTTATGGCTTAATCATTACAGAACTACGAGATGTACATTTCATGACTATAATAAAACAAGAACAGAAATATCTTAAAAATAATAATTAGATGAATGGTGGTAGCTAAAATATTTTTATACAAAAAAAGTTTCAACAGCAACAACAGACTATCAATATTAGTTTTATCAATCAAAATTAATCTATTGTTATTGATAAAATCTACAGATCTAAAAATTCTCAAAATATAAAAAAGACCGTCTTGGTCACACGGTGCAAGAATAGTATTTATGACAGTTGAATGGCCTACGTTGTGCCTAACGCAATGGAACAAAAATCACAGGAAAAAACTGTTCCTTGTGGAACTTATGTTAGGCCATGTTCAAATGACGAGCGCTCAACGCGCGTTTACAACTACATGTAAAAACGCGCGTTAGCATGTGTACTCCTAGAACGAAATTACATGTAATTGTAAACGCGCGTTAGCAAAACGCGCATTGAGTTCTCGTCATCTAAACATGGGCTCAGTCTAATTTAGTGTAATACTAGCTTAGGATTACGGTTTGCGTTGATATGGATGAGAGACACGAGAGGTGTCAGTGAAGTTATTTTGTAAGCTCAGGTTAGAACTTGGTAACGGTTGAATAATATTTAGTATCTCTTTTGCAGGTTTGTGCCGTCTGTTATTAAGTTAATAAGTGTGTAAAAGAGTAAAATCATAATACAGAGCCGGAGAACAATTTTGAAGTCAAAATACATCAAGAATAGGTAACATAAAACTGGAGTATTAAGCGACCAAAAATTTGTGTATTTTGACCAGAGAAATAAATACTTTGTATTAAAACTGGCGTTTCTATTTTGACGTTTATGAGACCAAAAAGTAATATCTTATAAATTTTCTATTATTATTTAAATACTGCAGAGTGCAATAACTGATACCTACATTGGTTATTTTTTTCGAAAAATCTACAAATGCTACATTGATTGTGGAAGCTATGGTATCCTAGAAGTACTACTCAATCTACTCATATTTAAAAGCGAGCGTAAAAATATCTATCAAGTACTATTTCACATACCCGATGAAGGGGTCATGTTCGAAAAATTGTCTGATACCCCTAACATTTGGGTATAAAGAGTCTCCAAACCCAAAATCCATTTTTCGCCTTAACACTCGGATGACATTTGCTAGGTACATAGGTCTAGTGTCCGATATCACATCGAGGTCACTTTTAGGTCACGAAAACATAATTTTTTCAAGTGTGTTGTTGAAAATGTGTGTCATTACTTGTGTTGAACCGGCTTGTTGGAAAATCGTGTGCCACTTGACAGGTTTGTTATGGTACGGTCGTCATGGTAACCCATTGCGGAAATCAAGAACGACGGTAAGATCCGATGCGTAAACCACAAATATTGTTCAAAGCATTATAATTTATGATGTCGAGGTGCTTGACTGGTCTAGTTTTGGTGAACTTTTATAATATTATTTGTACGCAACGACGAAAATGGACTATAATTACTAACTACAATATAATGGATGGTGTGCATTGAACCTTCTTTAAGTGTGTCAAAGGTTATCTGGTATTGAAATGATAAAAGAGTTAATGATTTGAAGGAAAGGTTTATAAGTTGGAAGGTTTGTATTCGATGACCTCGGACCTAACGATAGAAAAACTGATTTTTATTTGAGATTAGAAAAAAAACCGGCCAAGTGCGAGTCAGACTCGCACACTGAGGGATCCGTACAAACCTGTGGCATGTGTGTGTATATATGTAAAAGGTCTCGGGTTCGATTCCCGGGTCGGACTGCTGTTGGGTTTTTCTCACAAGAAATTCTTACTGGAGTATGGAAAACGCGCTCGCTAAAATAAATTTCGCGCTCGTGCCTCGGAGAGCACTTTAAGCCGTTGGTTACGGTAGTCATGAACTTCTTTGGCAATCATTATTGGGAAGTCAGTGCCCTCAAATATACTGATTAGTAACCTTCGAATTCACTTTACCCTCAGGGTTGCGGAGGTCCGATTCCAGTCGCTCCGTGTAAAAACTGATATTTAGGTAAAACCGAAAATGAGTAGGCAGATGAGTATATAATGCCCATATTTTGCCAAATAAATTGCATGTATTATGTTGTTGTATTATACTTAAGTGGAACTTTTAATTACATTTTTGTATTATAACACAAAATATAATCTAGACACTTGAGATATTGAATCTGAAAGTTGACCTACATCATGACCATACATCAACAGGGACAAGTTACTTAAAGACAGAACAAAATTATGATCTGCTCACGTGCTTATCACATATTAATTTCCCATGGGTTTGGAATCAAATTCACGTCACCTAGCTTTGAATACAGACTAATTGACTTCTAGACTAAGATACAAGTCACAAATCGTCAATACATGTGCAGATAAACTATGCCAAAAATAAGTAAACAGAGGCATATGAAACTTGTCTCCAACTTCATGCCCCATTACTAACAGTAAAGGCTACTAATTTATTTCCCATCATAGCTATACAAAGGAAAACCGTTTTTCACTGTGGGAGAACCACGCTTTGGCATGAATGCTCGACCGGAGTGATACCACGGCCTCACAGAAAAGCGGTGTGAAATAGCGCTTGCGCTGTGTTTCACCGAGTAAGTGAGGATACCCTTTCCCCATCTTCCATCACTTGTGATGCCTCTGGTGTTGTGGATGTCCATGGGCGGCGGTAATCGCTTACCATAAAGTGATACGTCTGCTAGTTTGCCACCATATATAGCATAAAAAAAAGCTCCAACATCGTAATTTTCCCGAAGTAAATTCGCAACACCTCCATGACGCGACGCCTATTATTGCCCTGTGTGCAATGCTGCCCTGCAAAGGTAAGTGACCCCGTGTTTACCTTCCGAAAGTAAACTTGACAGCTTCGAACCGAATGTGTGTCAAAGGTCATTGACTGGATACTCGTACGTGAGGTCAAACACCTCATACTCATCGTTAATGCAATCGATGCGTTGAAGACATTACTAGTAGTTTAAGGACATTGTAGTGCTGTAGGTCGTTGTTCGCTTTTAGCCTTTATTTTCCCTCATTTTAAATGTCACATAAGCTTTATTGCATTTCTAAAACGCTTGTAAGTGACTAACTAAAAACAGCTTTTTTTATTGTATAGAAATGAAAGCTAAGACAATATTATCAACAACCTCTAGTAACTCACAGCTGGACATACGTTTTAAGATTCTTTAGAAAGGAGGCTTAGAATTATCTAGCATGCTAGCCAGACGTTACACGGTTTGTGTGAAGTTTTCCTTCTGCAGTACTGTTATTTAGAATATAAGTATATAACAGGACAACAGTATTGATTTAACATAATTTTAGGGAACAGACACTCACAGTTCCATCTCATTAGTATCTATTCTGTTGTAATAAGATAACTCAAATTCCAAAGCAAATTGGCACTGAATGCTTCAACTAGAGACTACACTGTGCTGTCTCAGTTTTATTTTTTTTTATAAGGAAAATGTTTGATTTAATTCTATACTCTTACTCAGGTTAAAAGAAACTCCTTCAGTCTAGTTGTTTTTTTTTAGTTTCAAAGTTATTATGAAGATGGTGAAGTGTATATATACATTAGAACGGTGTGACAATAACTTGAATAGTTAAATAAAAACCACTTTTAGAAGAAGTCACCCAGGGGTCTTGACCAAAATGCTTTCCTTTTTTTTTCAGTTTCTTTTTTAGCTTCTCTCCTCTCCTCCATATAAACTTAAACTATGGCAAAGTTCATACCGTTCTCTCTCCGTTTCACGTATACAAATTCTTCCTAATCCTAATTCAAACCTATGCAAGTAGTTGTCAGTCTCTATTTATTTAATTGATTACAATTAATGATTTTTTTACACATATTTTCTATGATAATGCTATTTAAGCTATACTTGTAC
This sequence comes from Spilosoma lubricipeda, assembly GCA_905220595.1. Classification (NCBI taxonomy): domain Eukaryota; kingdom Metazoa; phylum Arthropoda; class Insecta; order Lepidoptera; family Erebidae; genus Spilosoma; species Spilosoma lubricipeda. Next base: position 19,061,193 of record HG992282.1, on the reverse strand, counting down.
TTGTCAAGCAACACCATTCACTCTCCCACAAGGACAACCTCCCACCTCACCCCCATGCCTACCATCGTCATCAAGCCTCTGGTACTCCATCCAAGGACAAGTTCTATCTCCATCAACATCAGCCTCTATATTAGACCCCACTTAATCCGATCCTCTGCTTCTCATATCCAGCTCCTGCCACCGTGTTTACCTCCCACTCTGATCCCAGGTTCATTAAGCGGGTCGTGAACAAACATCTCACTAGGCCGCCTTAGTGTAGCTCACCATGCTGCATTATTCACATTGGCATTGAGTATGGTGACCACCACTCTTGAATTCCACTAATCTTTTCCATCAAGTAGAGCAGAGTAATTTGGACAGTAAACACATAAAAAAAACAACTTGCCTAGATCGTCGCTCCACTAAGCCTATGGATATCCTATACTACGTTTGCCGATTCGTGGTCTCCGCTGAAGAAAACGTTAACCCCAGCGGCTATCGGTTCTGTGGCTAATATGGCCAGTCCACTACCATTATATACCAAATCCATCACTTTCAATAATAATTGTAACTTTATTAATGAAACTGTGAATCATTTCTTTCCACTTTTTAATTACCAGATAAACCACGCACACGAGATCGATGCCCACATACAGCCGCAGTAAATACTAACAATCAGTGCAGTTGGTGTAAAAGTGAAGAAGAAACAGATCACGTTAATCCTTATAAATAGTTTTGTAACAGTAGATAATTGAAATAACAGGAATTAACATACAAATAATGAACTGAAACATATAGATAATGTACTAAACGTACTAAATGATTTGTTGCGTGCTCGAGGCCACGGAGGTTTGAGTTTCGTCATAAACATCTGGAGTGTTTTAATAAATCAAGTGTTTACGGTATAAGCCTGATTAAATAAAAACCTCGGGTAGACTAGAAGAATATCAATACCCTCACACATGGCCGCCTCATTCTAAGCTAGACAAAGCCTCCACTATAGTGATCAGACTAATGGTAAACATTCTATTATGTACCTATTCTCATGTCACGTTGTTGATTATTATGAACTCCGAAATCATCTCACCAATTTTTCACGATTTTAAGGTTCCGTACCTCAAAAAGAAAACCAGAACCCTTAAAAGATCACTTTCGTACTTTGTACGTCTGTCAAGACCCTTTTTCTCAGAAACGCGTGGAGGTATCAAGCTGAAACTCATATCAAATACTCAGATATCCCTTCCAAGGAATAGTAGATCTGTATATTAGATAGATAGATAGATTAGATAGATAGGGACAGATTTTTTACAGCTCCAGCTGTAAAAATCAAAATTCTGAGCCAATGCAATCAAAAGATACAGCCATTTATGCTTAAAATTTTCGACACTCGCAAGGGAATCAAAACCTACAGGCTTCCCGTGGACTCAGAATCTTAAAAGTTAGTACGAAGCAACGTCTTATAGCACAGATAAAGGGAAAAGTGCGAAAAGCATAATTTTTTTAATAACATCATATATTATACCTACAGGTTTATACGGAACCTTCGGTGCGCGAGTCAGACTCGCAGTTGGCCGGTTTATTTGAAATGATAACTTCTTTAGGAGCGTTGAGGACTTTTTGGGTGAAATAAAATCATGGAGCTGGCCTCATCGTCACCGAACGCTTCCTCAACGATACAATTCATAAGTTACCTAGTTTTCCCTCCTATCGACAATCCCCAAAGACTGCCTCACATTTTTTAATATCTTTTGCTGGCGTGATTAAGATAGGATAGTTAACATCACCCCTAGAGCAGAAAAAGTTACGTAGATCAGCTATTATTTATTTATATACATATTACAAAAAAATTGCACCCAGCCAGTCAATTATTTACCCAAGTTTAAAATCAAACCCAACACCTCCAGTTAAAAAGTCGGATCTAACTACTAGACTGACAGGTCAATCAAAAGGATATACCTAATATATTAGGCAGTTAGTTCGTGGGGTCTGATTGCATTAAAACAGACGTATCATTTAACGGGTGTCAAGAGCAATTGGATAATAAACCCAATCATCGTCAGTACAAACTGACGCCTACGCACCAATTGGAGTTATTGCAATGACAAGAACAAACTAATGGAGACATCATCGTCTAACTTTGCCACACGATCTTAACCTTGAACCATACAGCATAATGTCTATGGTTCTATAACGTGATTTTAAATTGAAAGTACTGCACATTATGTCTAGAAATATACTCCTGTGAGTCAAACAATTGTGACTTTTATCGGCTAATAATAAAGATCTATAACTGGTAACAAATCAGAGTTTTTAATAAAACCCATAGAGGTAGGATTCCTTATTCATAGACAAAACCCGCCTATTTAGACTTAACTCTAATTTGTACAGTTTTATTCAACATCCGAAATAGGCTCATTTGTCAGTCATTAGTACTGTAACAGACTCCACAGACACCACCAACGGCCTTCCTATACTCAAACATATTTTACATATATAACGTATGGAACAATCACTTAAATTAAAACAATCATTTAGTAAATTAAAAACAAAAACAAAACACAACTCGCAAATTAAATTTCGAGTCAACAAACCCGGAGCAACGTATTTAAAACTGTTGAATACACGACTAATTACTTAACGTACAATTTATTGCCAGTAGTAACAGTCTAGACATTAGGTTTTCCATTAGTCTTTATATGTAAAAACATAAGTATTAGTCATAATAATTGATGACCGTTCAATATTTTTTTTTAATAAAGCAGTCCGTTTCTTTTATTTGACGTTAATATAACCACGGTTTGTGACGTCATAGTTGCTTTATTATCAAATCTGTTGTGTTACGTGCGACTTCCACATCCAGTATAAACTCTATAGCGAGCACGAGTCGCTCTGGGTGGTTATAGCACGCATCCTGCATAGCGCAATTTTAAAATTCTCATACACAATTATTATTTATTTATTTAGAGAACTGGTTTCCTAGGTGGCGCAGTGGTACCTTATGATTCGATTGCGGACCAAATGTTATACGATCTTCAAATATTTGTGCTAATGTTTTTTTTAATTGAACATCAAATACTTAAAAAATCACCCGTTACTACTACACTTGAGTCGTATTGATTAAAATTTAGTCCCTCACTATACATACACCTTAGAATCCACGACGGCCAAACATACATAAGGTAACTGCTAAGTTAACATTAGGTATGATAAGTCCCAAGTATTCCACTAAAATTCAACTTTTTAATATAACGTATATTTTATGCTAATTTATAAGGGTTAAGATGTGACTGGCAGAGGATTGCAACCGCACAAGGGTCTGGCAACGGATAAAGTGATTATTAATGTTATTCTAAAGAAAATAAAAAAAACTTTTTATAATAAAAAACCGACTTCCAAAAAACATCCAATGAAAATTCCCTGCATGAAAACACTAAAAGGCGTAAAATAAACGGGCTCTTCATAAATTGCCAATTCTTGTCTATACCTTATTCTTGTCTATTCCTAAATCTAAATAGAATTAGGCCCGTTTAATGTTAGACGGAGAATACAACTACTGCTAATCTTTAGTTGGGCGATTACGATATGTCAAGTCCTGAGGGTCTAGTGTGACTTTATATCACGTCTAATCAATCTTCACGGTTACCGCCTTCGGTTTTCGATCGACTTATACTGAAATCTTCACCAATTGCAACGCTAAGCGCACTCACCATGACAACCGAATAAATGTGAAACAAACTCACACTAGGCCGCCCTTCGCAGGTTATATATTTATGATTTTCTGTACTCTTTTAAATCTTTAATACAGTGTACAAATAAAGAGTTTTCTATCTATCCATCTATAATTAAACAAGCTGTTGCATGCCGCTTTGCTCCCGTGGAAGTGGACATGTATTTAACTAAAAACTGTGTAAGTATATATGAATAATACATTCATGTCTTTAAACGTATTTATTTTTAATCAATAGCCAATAAGGACTTTCATACAAACTATTCACCCTTATTTTAATCCCTTTAGGAGAGAATTTCTATAAATGCTGATATATGTATTCGTTTATTTGAAAAACAAAAGCCTTAAGACAAAGTTTCAGGCTACTAATTTAAGGAAAAAAAAATGACGGGCTTTCAGACTAACCAACGTACAAAATGTCAACCCCTATTTCACCCCTTAGGGATAAAATATCCAGAAACGCTACATAATACGTTAATACTCATTTTTATCAGAAGCCCAAAAATAACGTTTCACGTTTCTAACTAGAAAAATTACGAACCTTCATACAATCTTTCAACTCATACCTCACCCTCTTAGGGGTAGAATATCCAGAAACGCCCAAAGATGAAGTTTTATGTTTCTCACTTAAAAAATGGCGGTCTTTCGTACAAACTTTCAACACCTATTTCATTAACTCACTAAATTTACATTACAAATTTTCAATGACACTGTAACTGTAATAAAAAATTTTTATTGTAAAATGAAGGGGAAAATAGCGGACTTCTAATCTTATTCTTATTTGAAACGCATTGTATTTTATAACAGTTGAAAGTTTCTCTATCTCTCTAATCTAATCTCTAAATTATCGCTTTTTTGCACACCATACAAAAACAACTGAAGTTGTTGACAAATGATTGTTATTTGAAACGCATTGTAACTTGTGTCTAGGCGTCGTGGGCTCTAAGACATGTATGCATGATGGTCAGACAAGTTAATATAGTATGATATTTATATTTTTTTGTTTCTGGGTTAGATTTTGGAGTATTTCAATAAAATTAAATTCAGGTGGCAACAGCTTGCATACTGTTTAACTGTCATGTAATACTGACACTATTGTAACTGAATATCTGACTTTGAAAAAGAGTGGCCATGAGTTTTTTTACCAATACTTTCTTCTAATGAGGCTCTACGCATTTTGGAAACTGGACAATAAGAATCGACACAAGCAGGTAGTAGATTTTGGTGTTTTCGCTTAGTTTACCTGGAGAACACAGTACATGCTGTGGCTTCTGTGTGTGTCGACCTATAATTTTTAACTGCAGCTTCAATTTAACGTTCATAAATGTCACTTAGTGTCTTAATTGAATTGAATTTGAATTATACTATATCAACTTGTCTGATCATCGTGTTCAGATGTCACATATCAACAACTTTTACATATCACTGGAATGAAAGTTGTTGAAATGTGATTGTGTGATATGTATGAATATCATATTTATTCAAATCTTAGTGTTTTATCGTAGACTAAATTAAAACATGACATGTAAATTGTATTGTTAGCGTGCAGTGACAATTAGTATTGTTATTTATTTCTTTATGTAACAATTCGTTTCGGCCTTAACCCTAAAACTTGTTTAACCTTGTTTAAAATGCGTACTGCCTTACTCTTGAAGCCTTCATTTATCACGCCAATCTTGTGTGAATTAAAAACAGGATTAGAGCTCAAACGTTTTTTGTAACCTTGAGACGAAAATACTACTTATTACGTACATTTCGTAAAATATCTTGAAATAAGAGAAAGTGTAATAAATAAGTAAACTTTATTTCAATATTGGACAAACGAGATAAACAAGGTTAGAGTGCCATTTGTTATCTATACCAATAAATAAAATTGGAGTATCTGTTTGTAATATTAATACAACCACTTTTAAATAAATGCATATTATGTATGTATACACGATACATGTACCAAGTCACATTTTTATAAATTTTTGTCTGTCTGTCTGTCTGTTTGTTCCGGGTAAAATCTGGAACGGCTGGACCGATTTTGACGGGAGTTTCACTGGCAAGTAGCTGATGATCCAGGGAGTAATCCTGCTGTACAGCAATAACCGCGGGTAACGCCGCGGGACGAAGCAAATTAATATAAATTAATAATTTTCTTATTTTTGAAAATCAGAGTCATGTTTGCGCATCCATACTATCTATAGAAATAAATAAAATTGGAGTGACTGTTTGTAATATTAAAATAACCGCTTTTAGTTACGCCCTTTCGAATGATGATACCAAACAACATATTTATCTCAAACTTATTTTTTAATACAGGACTTTACTTCGGCTAAAGGGCGCCACATTAGATTCAGTGACAAGTCTTAAAGCCTTTAACCAGCGGACGATCAATACGCTTCTAACGATATCTCATTTGTCTTATTCTGACTAGCATTTTAAAAAGAATGAGGAGACACGTGTTGTTGTACCGCGGGGCTCAGTTAGTATATCATCCTACTAATATTATAAACGCGAAAGTTTGTAAGTATGAATGGATGTTTGTTAATCTTTCACGCAAAAACTACTGAACCAATTTGAATGAAACTTTACAGTAATATAGATAGACAGAAATAAATTAAATGAGAAATTTTAATTATCAACTATATTTATTAAGCTTAGCACACTTAATGCTACCTTAGACTTTGATAAGTACTAGTAATTTCATTGCAACAAATATAATCAATACTTTTTACGCGGCGTCGTACAGACCTACATAAGTGTAGTCCAAGTATTTCTATAGAGGCAGTAATTGTGGCTTTCTTTATCGCAGTCGACATCTCACGTGAAAGGGGTCACGAAGTAATAATTGACTTTATGAAACATTCATATGTGTGTTTTCAATAACGGACAACAGTCTAGAATATAGAGTAGTAACAATGTTAGGTATCTACTTGAGTTTTTTTTATTTTATACTAGCTGAACCCCGCGGTGTTACCCGCGTTTATTGTCCTACCTGCCAGTGAAAGTCCCGCCAAAATCGGTCTAGCCGATCCAGAGATTACCCGGAACAAACAGACAGACAAAAAAAAATTAAAGTACATTTTTGGTATATGTACCGTGTATACATACACGTGCATTTAGTAAAAAGCGGTTATCTTAATATTACAAACAGACACTCCAATTTTATTTATTTCTCTATACAAATATTATGCATACATACATGTTTAACTCCAAATAATGATAAAAGTTTTTCATAGGAAATATAAGATACACCAGATTTTTAATCACATTGAAACCACAATATACCACCTGTTGTATTAACATAGTCCTCTGCTACTGAGCTAGATATACAATCCTCCATTGTACAGGTAAGAATAATAATGGTGTTCATATGTGTGTGGTGAAGAAAACTACTTGGTAGACGATAACCCATAACCCCAACCTAACTAACTAGTCAGTTGCGATCTTACAGTACCTTAGAGGTACATATACCATTTAAATTTGGAACTAAATGAGAAAGTCGAGATAAAAACATGATATAAATATTGTATAACTCAGAAGAAAATATAATACTGAGCGGCAAACGATAACAGAGGGATTTTTTAAGCTATATTGGGAAGATAATTTGATAAAATTACTCTTTTTTTATGGGACTAATCCCGCCCACATTCCCACCACTGTAACTCCTGTACACCAGGATCAACAGCAGTGACCCACGAACACACCGAGTTATGACACTAATAATATAAAATTACTCATCAGAGGCGAATAAATCAGATTAATTCGGCAAAAAGTTAATAGGGTATAATCTGGTATTGACCTCGACCTGGTCAAGCTGCAACCCTGACCGATATTGGCCACTAAAATTTCCTACGTATTTATGTTTTTCTGACTAATTTCTAATGAGTCAATAACAAAAAAAACCTACTTTAAGAACCGGACCAAATTGAACTAGGAACACACGGGAAGCACCAACTTTCGAAATCTTTTCAAAATCGGTTCTTCCAGTGGAACGTTCTGAGGTTATAAACAAAAAAAATACAGTTGAATTGAAAACTTCTTCCCTTTTTTTATGGTATTAGTGGCAAAGAGCATACGTAGCACCTGATGGTAAGCGGTTACCTCCGCCCATAGACACTCGCAACACCAGAGGCGTCATAAGTGCGTTGCCGACCTGTGGGGGATGGGGAAAGGAATGTGGGGAGGGTTTGGACTATGGGCCTCCGGTATCCTCACTGACTCGGTGAAACACAGCGGAATCGCTATTTCACACCGGTTTTCTGTGAGGCTGTGGTATCACTCCGGTCGAGCCGGCCCAAAACAAGACTTCCATTTTAGAAGTTGGTTAATAATGTATCACTTGTTATGGTATTATATTGGCAACATGCATACGATTGATTGTATATTAACGGGCATATATTAAGTACAAATTGTAATAGCCCGAATTATTTATCATTTCATTTTCTATCCCTAAGGATAGGAGGAGGAGGAAAGGACACCTCGTCCTTTGTGTACATTGTGCGATCCACAAACTGTTGTTTTGAATCTGGGTGTTATTTGTGTTCATTTTATGTATGAAGGACATCAAGGCCCCGCACGACACAAGAATATTCCTAGTAAGCTTATTTACAGCCAGTTCAGCTTAACAGAGAATTATTTTGAATATCCTTTGATCCTATTTGAAATCGGTTAATATTGTAAACACCGCTTTATTGTTTAATGTTGTGCCAAAGTCAAATATATGACAAACAACTGCCTTATGGGTAATATTATTATGTAAAGTAGGGAACATTAACATTTATGTTATGTTATGACTCATTCATTATCATAATCTATCAAACTAAATTACGTAGGAGGGCTTCCATTCTTCGTTTACGTAGGAGGTCCACAGAGACCACTACATTACGTAGGAGGACTTTCATTCTTTTAGCTGTGCGCAGTAGTATTACATTACAATAAAACTTGTTCTTCTAAATACACAAACAAAAAAAATCATGTGCTACTAAAGTTATTTATAGAACAGATTCAACAAGTAGTTTACAATGTCTACCTGTTAAGCACTTGAAAATGTTAGAGACTTCATGGCAAATTCCAGTTCGGGATATAAGTAAGAAGCCCTACCCAACTCCAGGTATTTCTTACACGTCTCATTTCGGCGTATTTCCTTTTTTTTTTAACCTACTACGCCGAAGTCAAAAGAAACGCCTATTCCATAAAAAAAACTATTAATAATACAATAAACTTTTTTGATAGAAAATCGGGCCAACAAGCTGACGGTTCACTTGATGTTAATAATAATTTATCTATCAGTACTATATCCACGTATGTATCATACTAATATTCGAAAATAACTCTGTATGCTTTCACGGTTAAAGTGCTGCACCGATTTCAATGTAATTTGACATGGAGATACTTTTGTTCTTTAAAAAGGCTACTTTTTATCGCGACAACTAAGATACATGCTGGCGGAGCCCTTAAATACTAATTATAGTACTAATTTAGTTTAAGCTTTGTGAGTTGAAAAATGCGTGGGTATTCATTTGCAACGTAGCACTATAAATCGATAAGTTTAACTTCCAACAATGTGACGAATATCTGCTCAACAATGTTAATATTATTTAACATAAATTTCGGCTGTATATAATGATTAAATACTCCTAGCTCCTTTTAAATTATAAACTACTACCCTCGAGTAGAAAATCAACGTAAAATGACAGCGTTTTTGCTGTCGTGTTTCGTTGGTAAGTGCGAGACCGGAGGCCCAATGATGCAGAAGCATCACTAGGCCGCCATGGTGTTGGTCACCATGCCGCATTATTGCATTGTCTGCATCCGCAGTGAGTATGGTGACCACTACTTTTGGATTCTACTTATGCTTTCCATCAGGCAGAGTAGAGTCATTTCGGCAGAGACAACCAATAAAATTGGCTAAAAACGTCCCTCTAACTTTAAGTCGGCCCTAATTTACTGGGCAGTATAGTGGGACACACACAGTACAGCTTGCATAAAAATAATAAATCATTTAATTGATATATTATTTTTATGCAAGCTGTATTATCTAGTGTACAATTAAGATTATTCTATTCTAAGCAACATTTCCATCGATAGTGACACATCAGTTTCCTTAGCAAATAAAGTTGTTGAAGAGTACTTAGCAAGAAACGGCAGCAAATCTTTACACTATCAGATTAGACAGAAGGAGTGTAAATAAGATTATCTGCACTTCTTAGGTAAAGAAGGGTTTGCACAGTTACCGAAATTGTCCCCAATTTTTTTTTTATTTATTTATTGTGTACATAAAATTAAAAGCATAGCAATAGATTAGTTACAAAGTAATAAAAGTAACAATTGGCGGTCTTATCGCTCACGGCGATTTCTCCCAAACAACTTATAAAAGTGTGCGAGGCTAGTAAGTTCTCCGATACCTCGGTCAAAATTGGATGTGTAAAAATTGCGAAGTAAGAAACACTGTGTCTCTCGTCCTTTCATACTGGAATGACTCACATTGTACCAAATTCCTTTCATAATGAATTCAAGAAACCCCACACATTAACAACACAAATGAAATATTATTGAATTAATTTCACCTCGGGTCTTCTATACGATAAAGTTCATTGGATAATAACAGAATTATAAAAAAAAACACGACTTCGTACTCAGAAAAATTCTTTAATTTCTTTAATTCTCGGTAACAAATAGGTTTCATGAAACCTTTTGTAAAGATTTTAACCTTATTTGAATAACAAGAATATTGTAGCGAATAAGTGGCGTAAGTAAGAATAAGTGGCGTAAGAGGATGCATAGGGTTTCTACTAAGAACTTAGGGCCCCAAACCAACCTCGCCTATAAGTGGTGCATGACCTGCACCTACTGATCGACGGACGAGGCTCTGGCAAATAAAACATTCCGATTACCGGCAATAGTCTCGCCACCTATTAAGTGGGACTAAAACACTGGCAAAAAGTGGGCGTTTAATATCTCTGCCTACCCGTTCGGAGAAATAGGCATGATTTGATTGGGATAAATTAATATCGACACTAATATAGAGGAGGTTATTCTATAAGAAATTGTGTCAGGAAACAAAATCCCTATCAAACTACAAACATAAATAGCCAAATTTACAACAGTTTCAAGATGAAATTATGTTATTTAAGACGACAAAATATGAAAGACTTAATGTTTGAACATATTTACTTAGATCACTCACCAACCGATATCCCACGATGAATGGAAAGCAGGGTGAGCCGACATTGCGCCCAGTGGTACTCCAAAACCGAACTCGAATTTGACATCGTCCCGCCGAGGCCAAGACGACTTCGCTGCAGATTCACGGGTCTCAGACCCAGACATATCATTGGTCATTTTAGTTTATTTTTTAGTTTTACGCGTAAAGAATAAAAATAATTGAAATTTGAATAAAAAAAGACAATAATTAATCAGTAACTAATAAAAAGTCTTAAATCTAAATTTGTTATAGTTCACTAAACCAATTTTGATACTTTTCTTCTAACTGAAGATAAAAACGTTTGAAAAAGATTTGCATTTACATCGTAAACACGGCAATTAAAAAATTACAAAAAATCGCTACACCTATCGTAGCCAGCTACGCGGCTACAATGCTACGACCACTCGCTACGGTGACCACGGCGTGACTGGCGGTCGGCCGATGACCGCGGACTCAAACCCGACGCGATGCTCATTACTTTTTCATTAATGTCCCAAATCCTTTGTAGTGACTCAAAAATACTCTTTCAGACTGTCCATGGTACTCGTACATTCCTTTGACCTAAAGAATTTAATTGAAAATTTGTTCTTAATTCATGATTTCCAGTAATTTATCGATGGCCTTAATGATATAAGTTAATGTAAAGTTTACTACTGTAATTCATGATTTCTATTTAGAATAAGGTAATAATACCGGTAGTAAAAAAGTATACGCTTATCTTATGATCTTATGCTTAAAATTAAATAAATTTTTCGCTACCATCTATATCTATACTTAATATATAAAGCTGAAGCAAGTATTAATAAATGATTTGACGATAGCACAACATGTCAGCTACAAAATTTTCATCTAACCTGTTTAGAGATTTGGAAAACACTAATGATATAGAATAAAACCGACCTGATGCCTAATCTGAAAGTAATGATAACCGCCGTTCATAAGCACCTAAGAGTCGCAAACACTTTACCGATCTTAGAGTACTAGGTTTAAGCCTTCGATAACCTGACTCTATGTTAGTAAATGTTAAGACATAACATGCAAACTATTTAAATTACCCATTTTTACCACACTTTGGCGAAGCCGAAGGTAAAGTTAAGGATTTAGCAATCTATGTGTTTTATTTGTATGTGCCGCCATGGCGCCTAAAGTATTGAACCGATTTTGATTAATGAGTTTAGAGGTCTATATCTTAATTATAGCCCGAAGTATTTAGGCCTTTTAAGTTAAACTTTTTCTGTCACCGATATTTTAGAATAGAGAGAGCTTTTTAAAACATCTTAACAAAACTTTGAATGACCTGACAATTTCAATGATGATGTTTTCCTAGCCGATTACGGTCACAGAGGCCAGTCTCAACAGATACCAACCAACTACGCAGGAGATATTATAGTGCACAAGTATGTGCGCAAACATAGGTGCACTCTCTGTTCCCTCACTCTCATAATCCAATGGGACGGTTAACCGACACGATCGGAGAGGTTTACGTGGACCGACAGCTTTACGTGCTCTCCGAGGCACGGGGGCTCAGACCCCAACTTCCAAACTCCGAGCTGTTATTAAGTATTTATAGAATTAGAAAAACTCAATAACACTTTGGCCCTACCCGGGATTCGAACCCGAGACCTCTTGATTAGCAGTCGCATACGTCAATTACTAGACCAACGAGGCAGTCAATATCAATAAATCCAAAAACCATTATAACCAAAAGTATATTAAGACGACACCAAAAGTTACAAATACATCTAAAATAAACACAAACATACAGCTATTAATACATACAAAGCGATATAACTATTACAGAAGATAGATAGGGACGAGTGGCTTGACCAGCCGCCTTTGAAAGTAAGCCGCTCTGATAATCTCTCAAGTAAGGCATGTATTGCAACACCATATTATACACAGAAGCTTTATTTTTGTTTTTAGTAAATTCTTCAGGCGTTTTATCCCCTGCTAGTGATGCTCTCTGTTGTTCTTCTCTGAGCTCTCGTCGAACCTTTAATACAGTTGGATCGTTAAAAAGGATGTTAAAAATGTTATTAAAGTCTCAGGTATGTTCCGCATAAAGAGCAGGTCAAAATGACCCGAATATGATGAATTTATACCTAAAATCTATAACAACGAAGGAAGTCAAAAATATATTTGTTAAGTACCTAACAGAAGTAACGGGCTTAAAGATTAAGACCTATATACATATCTTTATATACATATATATGTATTTATCTAACATTTTTTTATCTTTTATACAGACAAAAGTTGTCTATTTAAATACTTTTATTCGTTTTAATACAATATCTAATATATTGTATTAAAACGACAGCAAGGACATTGTGAAGGTGAGGTGTTATAATTAGTTACATAAGACCTACAAACGCTCCTGCAAAAATACTATATAATTTTGAATTACCTTCCCATGCGCTTCCACGTTACGTTTCGTTGACATATCGCGCTCCATAACCTCTAAAGCCTCCTGCAGTTCCAAAACCGTTTCCTCTGTAGGAGAAATCATAAAATTAACTATCAATCGTTTTTATACCGTCAAAGCAAATTTAATCGTTATAACAAAATTTGTGAGTAAAGCAAGCTATCAGACAGCTGGCATGACTGTAATTAACAACCGACTATGGACACGTTCAATTTAAATGGCATAAGTGCACTGCCGCCTTCAGAGTGCTCCTTGGTCTCCAGATGGAGGGAGTTTGAAGTGAAAAGTAGGGCTAAAGCATGGTTCTTCTACCGAACTTTTATTTACTTATGAGCTAACTGACACACGGCAGTATTGTACTTTAGATCTTAATATTACAGCAATAGGGTAGAATCCTGTATTTAAATCAAGTTAATTCACTTCAGTTATTAAATATGGCATCATTGTAAACCACAGCATGAGTTGTCCCCCATTACTAACCTGCTATTTTTTTAGTTTATATATATTATATATTATTATATTATTATATATTTAATATCTATAAATTAACTTTACGTAAATATACCGAGTGTACCGTTTTGATATTTAACAAAAGATACTGACTTGACAGTCATACCTCATAAAGGGTCCAAATATTCCTCCTAATAAATACATGCATGTCGAAAGTTTAACACATAGGTTTTGTCTAGGAATTCCTGCTGCTAATACAAATATAATATAAATTATCATCTTTGATCTAAACGATTCTCCGAGAACACTGTAATGTCATTTGATAATGCACTTCAAAGGACTTACGATCGGAAAGATAATTCAAGGCATTGTCTGATCCTAATGATTCATTTGTCGTAAATTCTGGAATTGTAGTGTCATTGACCTTGATCTCCGGGTTATTGTATGGGCTCAGATTATCCGTGGTTAAGCTAGTTGTGTCCGTCAATCCTTCATACATCACACTCGACTCAAGATGCGCCTGTATAAGACTTACACCAAAAGTTTCTGTCGTGATTTGATTTGTATAATTATCTGTAATGTTTTTATTGGTTAGTTTCATGCTTTTAAATGCAAACACTTCAATACTATCATACACACCAGGATCATATATCCCACTTGTACTTTCAGCGTCATTTGTTTTTACATTTTCTTCAGTATTTATGACTGTTGCATTTTCTTCCACCGTTTCTACGAACTCATATTCAGCATAAAAATCCTTTTCGCTCTTAGTCGTGTCCTCATTAGGTGAATAATCTGCAAATACAGGACGTCACGTAAGTAATTGTTGCTATATTTTTATTACTCTTGTTTGAAATCAACTTACTTTCTGTCATTAAATCCATGTCCGTCAAATCTTCCATGTTATAAGACTTGGGTCTTCCGATCAAACTAATTTTCTTCTTCACACTTGAAATTGGAATTGAAACAGTTGAAGGAGAAGTATTTACATCCAGTGGAATTACCTCAAGGGATTGTGATACATTATTGGAGGTGTTTGTGACTTCTATTCCAATGTTTTCCACTACATCTCTTTTTTGCATGGAATTGTAATATTCTTCTGTCGTGACAATGTTGTCCATTGTTGCTATGGCTAGTCTAGTCAAGTAAAGTTCGTCTAGACTCCCCGGGTACCTCAAGGATTCATTACGCTCTATATCCAGAACAGTATATAGGAGGAAATGTTCTTCTAGAGTCATAGATGCGTCTATTTCGTGTATTTCATTTGAATCTATTTCTGAAAGTGTAATTAACTATTTCTTCAGTTACTTGTTTTTAGAAATCTTACTGCTTATGCAGCATTCAATAATAATTCAAAGCCCAATAATTTATGTTCAATTGATGATATTTATATTTTCCTATTAAACCAAACTCTGCCTGCCTGAGATTACGCTGTCACTACTACAGCAAAGCTATGTGTTACTGGCACAACATCTAATCTATATCTTTGAACGAACAATTCTTGTATATTTATCATCAAATCTCGGAAACGGTCCCAACGATTTTCATGAAATTTTGTATACAGGAGGTTTCGGGGACGATAAATCGATCTAGGTAGGATTCATTTTTTTTTAATTTACCAACGAAAATACCGATTCTCCAGGTTCTATGTTTCGCATAATGAATATAGTGCATTCAAGAACAAGCTTAATATACGAAAGCATAGATACTAACGTATATCACAGAGAGCGTCGAGTGTGGCGTCACGCGAGGAGCGTGGAGGACATAGAGTGGCTGGTGCAGAAGGTGACCACAATGGACGTCCAGGTGGAGGTCCTCGCGGCGCTATGTTGCACACCAACCGTTCTACACTGCGGAGACGCCCTCGCCATTCCGTCTGGCAAAATAATGTAATTTTATTCACGTATAAGATTACGGCATCCTTTAAGGACTGATTGAGTAGTTCATTACTTCTCCCCTATTGAGGATGTAGTTTCCTTTTATGTAACCGACTTCAAATAAAGGAGGAGGTTATCAATATCTGAACCTTTTCTAAAAGTTAATGATCATGTACAAAAAGCGGTTTTATCGTTGTCAAGCAAATTCTAACAAGCAACCTTAGAATCTAAAATAGATTCTAACGTAACGTAAGAAGTTGCTTTGAAAATTATAATAGGTCTATTTTAAAGATATGTTTTATACAGAATTACTCTAACTACTTACTCATACACAGTCCTAAGAAAAATATATTTAATTAGTCGTAGTTTCAGTTATTACTTACCATAAATCGGCTCCGACCACAGCCGACCATGTAGCTCTGCGACCACATCATTTGACCGAAATCACCGTAAAAGCTACTGTCGGAATTCGGTCTGCAATTTAAAAATATTTATACTTGTTAGTTTTCTAATAAACAAACATAAATAGGTGACCAAGCATATTGCATTTAATTTAAACACAAATCAGTAGTTCAAGAAGAAAAATCTGAAGTGGATTAAATGCGCAATGTGGACAACTTGAAATTTAATTACGGTATCGAGTTTACCAGCTATTAGCAACATGATAATTACATATAGCCAGTACAGACGTAGAAAAAGGTCATAGGTATTCTAACTGGACACTGTCCCCTAAACAAGCACCTATACACAATAGGTGCAACAGACAGCCTGCTGTGCAGGGGATGCATGGAGGCAGAATGAACATGAGATGTCAGATCAACGGGCGGACATCCTCCAAACAACATCACTCCCGAAAATATATTGACCTGAAAAGGCTGCTGAGCTTTTGGGATGATCTAGGATGGTTGGAGTAAAAAGATGAAAAAACCCACGTACAATGGCCCAATCAAGAGGCTAAGTGCGGCCTGGGAAATTTAATATACGTAGGAATTTAATATGAATGACCACCCTTAAAGACATTTCTTCTTTTGTAATACTTACGGAATATAATTGGTCGCATTGCCTTTATACAGTATATTCTGCATATACCAAATGTCGATCATTGACTCTACACGGAGTCCAGGAGCCTCGCCTATCACTGACGCTACGCACTGGCCAACTGGCACTGAATCTAAAGATTTAACAAACTTAAATAAAAAATTTGACAAATAAATTTTTGAAAAGAAGATGAATAAACATTTTTTGTGGTTGAATGAATATTACTATTTATTAATACTATTTTTACACGACTACAGCGAAAGCAAGGTTTATATTTTGGCAGTCTATGTATGTCTGCATGTTTCACTGTAGCGTCTATACTACTCAACCGATTATATTAAATAATGTGTAAATCGTCCAGGTGAAATTACCTAGATAAATTTTATAAAATTTTTTTTGGTTAGTCTGGTTATAGTCTCAACTTTTTCTTATTAACTGCACTGAGGCACTTACATAACTACGCAGCGAGATTAATAATCACTAAAACTTCCTGATTGCAAAGATGTTTAAAAAGTACCCACACATTTTTTTTAAATCGTTTTAATATCTTATCAGACAGTACCTAGGAAAGCAAAAGAGAAAAAAAACCTGATTCAGAAAATATCAGAGGGAAATAACTATAAAATATAACAAGAATACAACTTACATAGGTCACGGCATACGTCGCGTTCCTCAGGAACTTCAGGTGGTCGACACTGATCCGCCCAACGTTGGGCTTCACGGGCTAACTCTTCTACCCAACGCTAAGATTAAACGAAATCATGAAATGCCTAATTGTGAATGATATAAAAGAAGTATTGTAAATCTTTTAGCAGTGCTTTTGTAGTGACAGTAACAAATATCGACTTTAATCTACAGAACTGAAAGCAATAGCAATTGAAATAAATATGTTGCTTCCATCTCAAAAACGAGTGTTTTAATGACACTCTTTGTTATAGTATTTGGAGGCGGGCAGATGATATGTAATTACCGGCGCCTATATATATGCAACTTATTCAGCCTTGCTGTTCTCTTAGTATCAAAGAATCAGAGGAAGTTCTGTGCTCTAGTAACATTAAACGAAAGAACTGCTTTGTGAGGCCGGTTTTGTGAGATCGAAACATAGTGACCTCAATATCTTCATGTAAAAGTTCGTACCAACTTCAGCATGTTTCCAGCACTAGCTAAACCTCGCAACCGACCAGCAGCCGCCTCATTCCGTCGTCGATTCAACCGCGCGATGACTCGCATCTTCTCTTCGTCTGTCAGATTAGCATTTATGTAACCCAGGCAATGGGGACTTGGCCCTTCCTGGAACATCAATCAAATGTCAGTGTTCTTATCTCTAATGTTAATCTAATATTCAAAAGTTCGTATCTAGAGATCTAAGGATCTAAGGTAATCTTTTTTATATATTAGCTGCCAAAATGACTCTGTCCCGCCTGATGGAAAGCATGAGCAGATTCCAAATGCTTGTCACCATCCTCAATGCGGATAAGGACAATGCAGCATGGTGACCCACACTATGGTGGCCTGGTGAGATGCTATGCTTTTTCAGGTCTAGAGATCTAGGGTTCGCCTTCATGTGTAAATGGACAATAACAATTTTTCCTTAGATAAGTCGCAAAACAGCTTTTTGCCTAGATTCCCCAAAGGCGTTTTAGCGTTAATGCAGCACGCTGTTATATTTTAGAGTAGGCTTATGATTCCCATTCGATGGCTGAATCTGTAAAGCTTTGTTTTAGAAGCAATACTTACAGGATACTGACAAAATGTGTGAGCATTGGTGTTACCACACATTCTTGAGCCACAGTAATTGATAGAAGATTCGGTGACTGCAAACGTGAGCGAAGTAGAGAGACACACCACCACAAATGCAGCGCCCTGCATTGTTTTAATGTTACCGCTGAATTTGATTCATATTTTAGTTTTATGGAGAACGTTATTGTTCCGAGACCGTACAATTTTGATGACACTTGATAGACTGATATTTATGATCTACGATGTCTTGGCAGAGACTATAACTAAAAGGTTAAATCTCAGATAAAGGGTTAAATGGTAAAGTAATCCATTCTAATATTATTAATTCGAAAGTAACTAATCTGCCTGTCACGTTTCACGGCTAAACCGTTACACCGGTTTTAATGAAATTTGGCATGGAGATACTTTTATTCTTGAGGCAGGACACAGGCCACTTTTTACCGCAATAACCGAGGTACACGCGGCCGGCGCCGTTATTTACATAAAATGACACACTCAAAAACCCAGTACTCAAAAAATATAAACATGAGATCTCTCTCTAAGCTTAAGAGCCCTTGTCGATTGAGCTACTTCCAACTTTGTTCTTCTTTGGAGGAAGACGGTCCCCATTTCATTTCATACACATTTTTTTATCTTTTTATATCATTAATTTAATAAGGACGAATACTTGAAGACTTTAAAAATTTGACATTGGCAGAAATAGCTGATCCGAGAGATCCGGCTGGTTGCCATTTCATCAAAAGAAGAAGAAGAATGATGCCTGATAAGCCATGACTCCTCACAGAAGAAACCAGCAGACGAGTCGCCTGACAGTGAGGGTCCGTTCACACAGACCGGCTCGGAGAGCATCGACCCGCTTTTTTCTTTTCACATAGACCGGATCGTATACGCTTCGAATTGGCCGGAGCGGAGCCGCCAACTATTTCACATAGAGCGTCTGTAAGAGATCTGCGCGAGCGAGAAAGAGCACACACTCGGAGCCGATCGGCTCCTCTTATTAATTCACACGAAGCGCGTTCAAGCATTCTTAACGACAAAAGAAGTGCACATGCAAAAATAAACCTTACCACAATTACTCATAACTCTGTTTCCAACGTGATAAAAATCTGCTCTTCTCTCCGAGCCGGTGTGTGTGAACGGCCCCTAAGTGACTACCGCCGCCTACAAATTCGTAAGATAGAGTCTAAAGGTAAAAAAATAGAGTAGGGTAGGTCTAAAAGGCTCCGGTAACTTAACACACACTGTCAATATCAACAAAAGAATTACTTAACCTCTGTTTTCCGTGAGACTATCGGGTACTATCCAGTCTAGTCGGTTTATTTATGACGTAAAACGGCCTCTCACAATTACATTACAAAAGTTCTTATGGAAGAAGTTATTCTTACCCATGGACGGGAGTTCTAACCTAAAACGACAGCATTCGTGCTATCATGTTTCATTGGTGATTGCGAGATGAAACGTCACTAGGCCGCAATGGTGTGGGTCACCCACGAAGCAATTGCTCCGTGGGGTCACCATGCTACATTGCTGCATTGTATTGCATTCACAATGAGTATGGTAACCCCCACTCTTTAATTCTGTTCATGCTTTGAATGAACATGAATAAACCAATAAAATTAAAAAAAGACGACAGTGCTGCCCGCGTTTCATTGAAATTCTGCTGATGACAAATATTTTCTGATTTGTCACACTGAACACTTGTTTTTTTTATGAAGACTGTAGGTATACTATTTATAAGTTTGCTGTTTTATTGTACACTAGTTGTTGCCCGCGGCTCCGCCCGCGTATATGTTGGTTATCGCGGCAAATAGTAGCCTATGTGTTATTCTGATGTATCTATACTAATATATAAAGCTGAGGAGTTTGTTTGTTTGTTTGAACACGCTAATCTCAGGAACCGCTGGTCCGATTTGAAAAAATCTTTCAGTGTTCGATATTACATTTATCGAGGAAGGCTATAGGCTATATATCATCACGCTAAGACTAATAGGAGAGGAGCGCCAATGAAAAATGTTTCAAAAACGGGGGAAAATTATATATAAATATATAGCAATAGAGACGCAAACGAGGTTGCGTGGGTCTGCTAGTAAGCTATATTACTGTAAAGTTTCATCCAAATCCGTTCAGTAGTTTTTGCGTGAAAGAGTAACAAACATCCATCCAAACATCCATCCATCCTTACAAGCTTTCGCATTTATAATATTAGTAGGACTTCTACACAGAAACAATAAGTATTCGTTCTTTATATACATGTTTTCTTGCATAGTTTGTTCCCTTAGTGCCCCTGCATACTGCAGACTTTCGATCGGCCGATTACGATAGAGCGTGCACGTTATAACTATTCGATATTGGCTGACAAATAAGACAAGCGAACCCGATCAAACTATCATCCAATCAAAAAGTTTGTAATCTGCGGGGACTCTCAGTCTCCTCTTACGATTCCCACGGTATGAATCAGGGTGGCAACACTCGGTATTCGCAATATGTCACTACAGGGTATTCCAAATGCTCCCGTTATCTATACAAATAAAGAAAATTGGAGTGTCTGTTTGTAATATTAAAATAACCGCTTTTTACTAAATGCATATGTATGTATACATGGTACATATACCAAAAATGTGTTTAAAAATTGTTTTGTGTCTGTCTGTCTGTCTGTACCGGGTAATCTCTGAAACGGCTGTACGGATTTTGACGGGACTTTCACTAGCAGGTAGCTGATGATCCAGGGAGTACCTTAGGCTACCTTTTTTAGACTAACTTTGTCCCGCGGCGTTACTCGCGGTACAACAATAACCGCGGGTAACACCGCGGGGTTCAGCTAGTATTAGTATAAAAGGGGTACTAAAAATCTTCTCACATTGGCTGAAACTGATTTATATAAAAATCAATAAAAAACATTGAACTGTAAAATCATAATTTAATCAGGATAAAATAAGACTAATATACAATTATCTTTTCAATGTGAACATAATATGTAAGATTACATAAAAATTAACATAAATAGTGTGATAGCATTCATTGTTTAGACCATGTGCTCCATAAACATATGGATTATAGTAATCACTTGTAGTTTGTACTTGTAACCGCTACAAATAGTAGCAATGACATTGTCAGTGTTACCATAAAATGAATATTTACTACCATTACGAAGATTTTATTTTAGTTGTAACGTTTTTTGTTTCTGTTATATACCGAATTACTGTGACTTTTTTTTCATAAATCGATGGTTGCATTGATATGTATGTAAATAAAATTCGTGACTAATAGTTATTAGTCACGATGTACTTAAGTTTAAGTACATGGCATATTCTATTTTAGTTGAAAAAACATTTGTTTCTGTTATATATACCAAATTACTGTGACTTTAACACATAAATCGATAGTTGCATTGATATGTGTGTAAATAAAAATTCGTGATTAATAACTTAAGTACATGGCATATTCTGTTTAAACAGACTAGATATAGTTTTGTTGAAATCTCGATAGAGGGCGTTGTTCCTCCTATCTGAATGGCGATATTGTTGTGCACAACCCCGTGTTATAAGAAACCAATGATCTATTTTTAAGGGTTTTCCCAGGGAAATAATTCAATATTTTAGAACAAGTGACAAGTTGTAATTTTAATCACTCCCAACGAAATACCAGGTAACACTTTGCATTTTTTGACATTTACTTTACTTACTTTCCTTGTTTACCACTTGTATAGTGAAAACTATTTATAGCTTTAAAAATTAAAATTTGATAAAAATTAAGACTAGATACATTTGTTATTTAATTATTTTACACATCCCATACGAGACTTTAGAACAATTATATATCCAGAAAGATTGTCAAGGTTATAAAAACTAGTGTCCAACTGATAGCAGCTAAAACATATCTGCTCTCTGTGTGTGCATAAAATGTGTTATTACTACCAATGCTTGTTTAATACGCGCACAAGCATAACGTTTGTTCGCTTATTTTATATCGCATGTAGATGTATAGCATGACGGCGAGTATGCAACGAAATAACAAAAAAAACGACTACGAGAACTGAAACAAATTGATCAAAATCGGTTAAACCAGTCGAAAGTTCTGAGGGAACATAAAAAAAGATACAGTGGACTTGAGAACCTCCTCCTTTTTTGTCGGATAATAATATGACAACCAGCGACTGTTGCTTTTATTTCTTTGCATCAAATACAGTTGTTTTCTGCAGAACTTAAGGTTGAATTTAAATTGTTATTGAATTAGCTTCCTCGCCCCCTTTCTATCCGTCCTGTCCATAAATGATCTAAGCTCGTTCCTATACAAATAATGAAAACAAAAGTAATTACCACTTCAAACTGACAGCTCAATTTTTTTTTATAATTGGCCCTGTCAAAATGACTCTACTCTGCCTGATGGAAAGCATGAGCAGAATCCAAGAGTGGTGGTCACCATAGTGCGAATGCAGACAATGCAACAATGCAGCATGGTGACCCACACCATGGCGGGCTAGTGATGCTTGCGCATCGCTGGGCCTCCGGTCTCGCACTCACCAACGAAACACGACAGCATGATCGCTGTTATTTTACGCTGATCTTCTGTGCGAGGGTAGCACCGCCCCGGTCGAGCCGGACCGTCGTGCAGAAATCAGCGTGGCTCTACTACCTTGAATCTATATCGTTAGTCACTATCCTGAGCTTAAACGATTTTAAAATTACAAAACAATTTACAACAGAATTAAAGCAAAAAAAACCTTTCTTGAAGTAACATTAAGTTAATTAAATAATTTCAACCTAACGTATTTTTTTCTAACTATACAGATACCCATATTAATTCTTAAATAAAAAAATAAAAAACGTACCTTACAGGAAGCAAATATGATGTGTAACATCTGAGGCCTCACCTACCATCTGGCGGCCAACTCTGGACGCTCATTGTTCCCACAGATTAAACAAATCGAGATTAGAGATGTCACACATCAAAACTAACATTTTATTTTAATAATTTACCATTTACCGTTAATATTGTATAGTTGGCAACATTGGAAGTTACGTCAATACGTATATTGACTAATTTGATGACTCATTATCTTCTTTAGACTCTGGTAGGTAATACATTGAGTCTATGAAGTACTTTGTGATGTCAGAGACTAAGCTCCTGTCGGAGATTTCTTGAGCAACGCCGTAAATCGCCATCTGCAATATTATGACCATTTTCAGCGTTTATAGTTTTATTTATTCCTTCTTCAGTGTTTCAGTGTAATGATTTCTAATTGTTGTAACATATTGCGTAATATGTTCTGTTTACATTACTATGAGGCATTTTATAATTATAATACGTAAAGATGCCTTTCAAAAATGTGGCGTATTGACATAATTATTTCTAGAATTGGCTGATATAAAAACCATGAATTAATAATTATTTAAATCATTATTAATGAGATCTATTTTTTCTTCGAGTTCAACCAAATAGTCTACAATTGAATACAGGTCTTATGATTATTATATTACTGTCTTTAAGTAGTTCTGTTTAAAATCGTTTCTTTTTAAGATTTATTTTGATTAGAGATACGATCAGGTGAAACCCTTTTTACATAATGGGACAACGTTTAGACTTTTAGTAGAGAAGTAAGGCATACCTTCCCCTGCACGGGCGAGGCGTTGTCCTTGAGGCAGGTGGCGGCCACGTCCCGCAGGTCAGACACGAACCGCTCCGCCAGCCCGGGGGCCGTGTGAGCGTGAGTCACGCACAGGTGGATCCTGGAGGCCAGGGGAGACAGGGGGTTATTTCACTTTAAAGACGACGGGTATTTTAAATTAATTTTCGATTTTTTTATTAATCTCGAACAAATACAATTACTGTTTTTTTACGTATGAGCCAAAGTGACTCCGCCTGACGGAAAGCATGGGCAGAATCTAATAGTGATGGTCACCATACTCATTGCAGACAATACAATAATGTCGATACCTTACTTGGCTGGATAAGTTAGATGCGCAGAAGTTGTTTTTTTTAAATCCCTTTGGTGAAAGAGGGAGGTGGGCATTGTAGTAGTGCCGTTCGGAGCAAGCGATTGGACGTTCCGAGCAAGTGATTGGACGTTATGAGCAAACAATTGGAGCATCAGTCGACTACACTTCGATTTCGTTTGTTTTGATTTGTTGCACTAGTGTACTATACGCAAACTCACTCCCACTACACCGAAGTTTGACCAAGTAACGTGCCGGCACCTATAGCATTGTGACCCACACTATGGCGGCCTATTGAGATCCTTTTGCTTTTTGCTTGAGAAGAAAAATAATATTATTCTCGATTAATTCAGATAATTTTTTTAATTCATAAATGCAGGTAACACAGGACTGTAAAAACGACTAAATTATGACAAGACTGTGAGGAAGACCCATCTAAAACTGTGGACGTCTTTCGACTGAGATAATCATGATACACTTAAAACTTAAAAATTAGTATAAGAATATATTCTAAAAATGTTCATAAACTTAAAGAACAAACTTACAAGTTATACAACTATATTCAAACATTAAAACTCAAACATTAAAACTAAGACTCTAAACAATAACTGCCTCGGTGGCGCAGTGGTAGCGTACGCGACTGCTGTTCTTGAGGTCTCGGGTTCGATTCCCGGGTCGGACCAAATGTTAGTATGATCTGCAAATATTTGTTTCGGAGTTTGGGTGCTTTCTATGTAAAATATGTATGTATTTACAAAAAAAAAGTATATAAGTATTCGTATCAGTTGTCTAGTACCCATAATACAAGCTCTGCTTAGTTTGGGACTAGATGGCGTTGTGTGTTAGATGTCCGAAATGTCCGAAATATTTATTTATTTATTAAAACTCACCCAGACGGGAACTGCAAAGCGTTTAGCGACCATCCCTTCTTGTGCAACAGGTCGGCCATCTTGAATATGTCAAACACATTAGAGCCCCACGCGATCACTGATGTCGCAGGCTTGCCGAACACAAATAAACCATCTATCTTGCGAGATCTGAAATAATTAATTAATAGTAATGATATTAAACCTAACCCTGAACCATCTAATAAAGTGCTAAGAGAGTTCAAAGCCAGATAAAACCACAAGGGATTCAGTCCAACTGACTGACCTTGAAATATTAATATAATTTATTTGCTTGAGTAATTAATTATGATTAAATGATTCTAGAAGTAGTACCCACTGTTTTCTTTTTTGTTTTTGCCAACAAATAATAACTTCACACATCTCACAGACGGCAGTGTGATCCTAAACGGAGCATGTAATATGGTAATCAAACAGTTGATAAGCACAATTAAATATTTCAATATCTTTACTATAGACAAATAACACCCAGACACTAAACATATGATCTTGCTCAGCAATAGGTTTTGGATGGGAACCGAATCTATAAACTCTAGTTTATCAGTCAGAAACAAAATATATAAATAAATTTTTGATAACTTATTAATCCAGGGTCTAAAATTCGCATTTGGTAACTTTGGTAGATGAAGATAGGAAAAGGAAGTGGATACAATATTAAACAGAGGTACTGTGGCGACTTCCATAAACAGCTCAACATAATCATATTACAGTGCCATCTACCGAAGACACACTGATCTATGGAGCAAGTAATCCTATATCGCGATATCGAAATTCTGCTCGAATGAATTTTCGTTCACACTGATTCCCTAGGAAATTTTTGTATTTCAATTCCATTTGATCCACCATGGGATTCATTTTTCAATTTTTTTTGGATCCCCCTGTTAAACCCCTGGGGGATTTATTTCGATTTTTTGTCCAAAATGATCCCCTAGGAGATCTTTTTGGTTTTTTTATACATTTTGATTCCCAAGGAGATCGATTTAGAAGTTCTTCTAAACAAAATTCCCTAAATATTCATATTTGAATTTCGATTTAAATTAACCAATAAAGACGTAATCACCAGGTCTGTTCGGAGAACTCTCCAATTTGTCTTAGAGGCGTATTACACCAGTTCCTCCACAAAATAAATATCTTTCTAGATATTTATTTTGTGAGGATTTATATATATATTCCTCTTCTGAGGAGGAGAGGAAGAGTTAAAATAAATGTGTGTATACTGACTGTTCCTCGATGTACCGCGCGGTGCGGATGATGTCGGCCGTCATGCTGACGTAGCGCGCGCGGCCCACGAACACGAGCGTGGCCCAGCACGCCGCGATCAGCCCGCCCGCGCGGCTGCCTGCAACACACCACACAACCGCATATCTCACTCTCACTTTATTCTCATTCCCTTTTTTTCTCCTTTTAACCTACTTCAAAAAAGGAGGAGGTTCTCGATTCGACTGTTTTCTTTTATGTTTGTTACCTCAGAACTTTGACTAAGTGAACCGACTTTGATGATTCTTTTTTTATTTGAAAGCCGATGCTTTCCCTTTCAATTTGGTCCAGTTCTTGAAGTCGTTTCTTTTGTTAAAATCTTGTATTATTTTAAAAGACAACTCCAGCACTAGAAATTAATCCTGTGTCGCGGGGGTTTTTTCACAAACATACATGTAACGGACATAAAGAACACCCAGACTCAAAAAACAACAATTTGTGAACATTAGTAAATACTGTATATTTACTAAGTTATTAGGTACGTACCAAAAATTACATTGTTACTGTATATTACACTGTAGTTACATTACATAGTATACAAAAATAACTCATACCATTGACAGTCGGGGATCCATAAACGCCACCGGGCCATTCCGTGGTGACGGTGTATTGGTGATGTCTGTACTCGGGCTTTCTGTACAACACGACTGATGTACCTTTGGGAGCGAAGCCGTACTGTAAATAACAAGAAACCACTTATATTTAGGAGAAAAATATGACAAAAAGTAGACAAACAATTCTGATTCTGAATTCTGAAGACAGGAAGAAGAAAAGTGCTTAGGCATATCGGGGCCAGGTCGACAAGTGGTGCTATGTCCTTACGTAAAGCTGAAGTTAAACCATTAAGAGTGAAGTTTTCGGAAATTAAACTATTCTTCTGCCTCTCTCCTGATAGTGGTGGAGAAGCTGAAAGGGTAGCTAAAACCCACTTGTAACTCTTAAGTCGCATGTGTTAATGGCACGGTAAGGTACGGTTAACGGTAGACCACCAGGTTAGCTCGATTGCTCTATAGACGGACAGTCTAGGAAACTGGCGTATAATAACAACATAAGATGATAAGAGTCACGCCGACTTCAGCACTGGCCGGCACGACCGGGGCGATACTACCCTCGCACTGAAGTCTAACCTAAAATGTGTGGGTGACCATGCTGTATTGCTGTATTGTCTGCAATCGGAATGAGTATGGTGACCACTACTCTTGGATTCTGTTCATACTTTCTACCAGGCAGAGTAGTCACTTTTGCAGACTCACAGTTAATAAAAGAAACTTACCTTGTGTGTATCGGCCGACATGCTGGCGACTCCAGGCAGTCGGAAGTCAAAGACGGGAACGTGGTGGCCGGCTTCGGGCATGAAGGCCGCTACGAACCCGCCCAGGCACGCGTCCACGTGTAACGGGACGTCGTACTCCACTGCGACGTCCGACAGCGCGATGATGTCGTCCATTGTGCCGTACGGGAAGTTTGGAGCTGAGCCTACTATCTGTTGGTGTCACATTGCTCTTTAGTTCATCATTAACAGTCTCAAATAGTCCATTGCTGAATATAGGCCTATCCTTAGAATAGAGGTTTTGGGCTTCTATATAAAGTTACCAGTTATAACTATCACCTGATGGTAAGCGCATGGACACCCTTAACACCAGAGGCGACACAAGTGCGTTGCCGACCTTTGGGGGATAGGGAAAAAAATATGGGCCTCTGCTTTTATATCACGCTGACTAGACGAATTGGTATAGGGATTGTTTCAAATTTTTCTTCTCTTTGCAGCATTGTTCTGCGTAATTTTCTTCCTTAGTCGGTCCTTACAACACCCACGTGGTGACACTTTATATTCTCACACGGAAATTATTGTGTTCATTCACTTAAATGGTGCCAATTTCGTATCTATAATTCTGCTTACTAACATAATTCCGAACCATCCTTGTCACCATTTTTATGTCATTACTCTTGACACATTTAAGCAATTTTCTTTTCTACTTACACAAAGAATCGATAAGTAAATACTTCAAGGGGATGCCATCATCAGATATTAATGTACCACCGTTGGGACATCTACTTTCCATTAGAAAAAGAATCATCAAAATCGGTCCTCATCTTTTTGAAGTCGGTTAAAAATAAATACGTTAACATATAATACTATCATTATCAATACAGACCTTTTATTTTAATACTATAGCGATTTTTTGGATTCTTTATTACGAAGAGTGGAGACGGCTAGTTTGCCAATTCATTCTAGAGACAACTACAATTGCAACATATAATACCTGTTATCTCCTACCAATACCCACAGATTTTCGACAGATATATATTTCAAAAAGACTCACCAAACAGGTTCTCCTGCTAATAGCCTTCCTCATTTTATTCACATCTACGGTCATGGTCTCTGGGTTAACTGGCACAGTTTTGACGGACAAGCCTAAATACTGCGCAGCTTTATCGAACGCCGAGTGTACGGTCGATGGTACGACTATCTGAGGGTTGGTGATGCCCTTGGCGTACGCCAGGTCTCTGAACGCTTTGCACGCCATGATGATCGACTCAGTACCGCCTGTTGTTACCTGTAATAGATATTGTAGTTATTTACTTAGTTGACTTAAAAAAATTACTGAAACTTCGACCTGTGGTTTAGAAAAACTTTATAATTGCAATTTGCTGACGTTTTTAGACAATTTTGAATAAGAAACGATGGTTTATAGTATATAATTAAAGCGAAAAATAATAAAAGAATTTCATAACAATTTCAATGTTAGCTAATAATTGCAGTATATATATGTAAATTAATTACGGAGGAATTTACGAACGCCGTTATGCGTTCATAAACCTCTAACTTAAAAGATTTTTTTTATTTACTAAACTTAGCGAAATTGTATCTATTTTAAATACTATTTTTTCCTAATTTCATTACAAAGTTTATGCTCTAAGAAGTCTAATCTACAGTGAATTTTTTGGTGTGTCTCACTAGACCTTTGGCTTTGACGGGAATGGGACTTTTGAGACTTAAATATAAGAGTAACTTGTCCCATGTCTATTGCCCCATCATGGGGCAACACTATGGAGCTTTGAAACAGATCTGACAGACATAAATTCTTATAGTCAGTACAGGACAGATAAATCTAAACCTTGATGGGACCTCCCGATAACAAGTTTAAATCCCAAGTAAAATAAGCGATAACAGAATGTAACGTTTACTAAAACCGAACTATCGTAACATAGATAAAGCGAATCAAACGTGTTCTGTGAGACTAGTATAATAATATGTACTTAGTTGACATAACATTGTAATAATATCAAGTAAAATTATATCAAATGTTTGTATTATTACTGCTCGATGGCCAAGTGGTAGTGTGCATGCGACTGCTATGCTTGGAACTCGGGTTCAATTTCTGGGTCGGACCAAATGTTTGTATGATCAACAATTTATTTTTTTGGAGTTTAGATGTTTTCTATGTATAATATGTATATTTTATAAAAGTATATAAATATTTTATCCGTCAATCTGATTGATATACTCGTAATACAAGCTCTGTGTATAATGAAGCTAGTTGGCGTTGTGTGATAGATGTCCGAATTGTTATTATTTTAAAAGTTTAACGTTATGTTTAATCCAGATAAACTTAAACACCAACATGATCCCGTCCACTGCTGGATAAAGGCCTCCACAAGGTTTGCAACAACCACTAATCCATCCACGTTTAATTCTATACTAATATTTTAAAGATAAAGTTTCTAACTGTTTTCATTGGTTGTAGGAGGTAATCTTCGGAAGTACTGATCCGATCCTGAAAAAGCTTTGACTAACAGAAAGCGACTATATTCAGGAGTAACATAGGCTATGTTTTATTATGATTGAACAAAAAATTAAGTTACAAATAATAGTATTTGTAAATCAACTCGAAGAAAAGCGGGCTGTTAACACCTAACGAACTGGGCTCGGGTCGGCTAGTCTATACAAATAAATTAAATTAAAGTGTTTTTATATTTTACACACTTAGTTCGGTTCTCGGCTTCTCGCATCCAACTCTTGCCAGCTGTCTTGCGCAAATCATCAATCACTATCAGCTAGTCAATTATTATAAATTAACGGTAAAAAATAATTGATTTGAATAGATACATGTATTTTAGTAATTCCAATTACAAAATTATTTTCTAGAAAATTTAGACGTAACAGTTCGTGTTGTTAAAACATTATCTTTGGCAGTAATTGAGATAATTATCATTTGTATTCCAAGGTCAACGATGAGTACCTTTTCTTGAACGTAAAACTAAATAACACATTTCAATACGCACAGTCGTACAATGTGTCTTATTACGGGTACGTATACCTATATACGTATATAGTTAATATAGTATGTAGGTAGTAGAGCCACGCTGATTTCAGCGAGCACGGGCCGGCTCGACCGCAGCACTACCCGGTACTACCCACGCACAGAAAATGTCATGTTTCGTTAGTGAGTGCGGTACCGGGGATACCCAATGATGCAGAGGCATCACTAAGCCGCCATTGTCACCATGCTGCATTGTTGCATTGTCTGCAGTCTTACTTCTTATGCCTTCCATCACATTAAAAAATCCTATTCCTGAAATCTTTGAAATGCTCACAAACGACGTAGGTCATTTATTTACTAGCTTCGCCGCAACAGCAATTACGGGTAACGCCCGCAGCGAATTTAATCTAAAAAAGTAGCCTAATTTACTTTTTATAACATCAGCTATCTGCCGGTGAAAAAAGCTGCTCATCAATAAATTCATCAGTCTCATCATTTAAAAGTTAATCGACCGGTACTTAAACATGTTTGTGAATTCAAATACAAACATTGAACGCACTTGTTACCAAATGATAATAAAGAGGGATTATACAAACTTAATAAACGTTATTGACTTCTAATTATTCAATGTTCAATGTTCAAGTAGGTCTCTAGCTTTGCTTAGTCTTATTACTATTGGAATAATGATAATAATAGCAGCAGTGTACTAGAGGATATTTATTAGTGGTTCACAAGATACAAGTTACTAAAGTATATAAAAATAAAAAAAACAGTAACTATGGTAATTTCAAATCAGTGACAAACATGTGTTCAATATGATTACAGGCCAGTACATAATATATAAATATACGACCTCCAATAATTACCATTAAGTACCTATCCGACAGTAGTGAGCCTTGCATATAAGCATATATTATTTACTTTCTGATTATAGAAATACTTAATAACAGCTCGGAGTTTGACAGTTGGGTTCTGAACCCCGTGCCTCGGAGAGCACGTAAAGCTGTCGGTCCTGCGCCTGATCTTTCCCCGGTCGTGTCGGTTAACCGTTTCATCGGATTATGAGAGTGTAGGAACAGAGAGTGACCCCGTGTTTGCGCACACCCTTGTGCACTATAATATCTCCTGCGAAGTTGGCTGGTCTCCGTTGAGACTGGCCGCCTTGACCGTTATCGACTAGGAGAACATCATATTATTAATGGATTGTAAACAGAGACAAATAACTTATTATTATTAACTGCTAGTTACTGTATAAAATTATTCATCTTTCCATAACGATTGTGTTTTAAGAATGTACACACGGCAAAAAAATAATTCATAAATCAGTCGCCGC
Source organism: Spilosoma lubricipeda (assembly GCA_905220595.1). NCBI lineage: Eukaryota > Metazoa > Arthropoda > Insecta > Lepidoptera > Erebidae > Spilosoma > Spilosoma lubricipeda. The sequence goes on along the minus strand of HG992282.1, from coordinate 19,029,072 downwards.
TGTGTGTGTTTTAAAAATTCTGTTCAGACTTTTCAGATTATCAGTACGGTAATAAAGTCATATCTCGTTCGGTAAAGTGCAAAGAAAGAAAATACTTAACATTTATGAGCTTGTGATAATATCACCACCATTTCCCAATACACGTGGCTTCTCCACGTGTATCAATACTAATATTATAAATTCAAAAGTAACTCTGTCTGTTATGTTTTCCATAAAATTTGACATGGAAATACTTTGATTCTTGAGGAAAGACTACTGCAATAACCGTCATACACGCAGGCGTAGCCGCCTCCAGAAGCTTATTCTTAAATAAACTTTAAAATAATAATAAGGTGGAATAAAATACTGATTACAAAGAACGAATATACACTGATGTGTGTCAGTCGAGTGCGCAATTAACCACGTTACTTCCGAGCTCGTTAATGACTCATTAACACTTTGTATGGAATCGTTTGAGCTCTGAGTCTCTGACACTGCTCACGGATATAATAGTATCGCGTTGCAGCTGCATTGGTTACTTTGTATAAGGTTATCTTTTTATCTTCCCGCAATAATATATTTTGTGTGAACTCTCAGAGACAGAAATCAGGTTCCTTGGTTGATGCAATTGAATATGTCAGGAGTATGTGATATTTAAATTAAGAACTCACGATGCTACGCCGTTCCTAAATTATCTTGCGAAGAGCCTCTTAATTTCCTCTATCCCGGGGCAATTAAGAAGTTCTTCCACGGCAATAAAATGATCCTTGGATTAATTTCTATTTTAAAATTTCCAGTAAATTTATAAACTGCAAGTAGGATTGAGGCCCTCATAGCACAGTTGCACTCGGTCATTAGAAACAATCACCGAAGGTAAGCAACGACGGCGCCGTCAGTATCTGGATGGGTGACCGCTGGTGGCATGATACCATGAGCGTCTCCGTGATTCGGAGGTCACGTTAAGCAGTCGGTCCCGGTTGTTATCGTAGGATAAAAGTCGTGAAGCATAGTTGGAGGCCTTTGGGCGGCTTAAAAACATTCAACGGGAAGATTACGTAGCCACACTTGCCCGACCCCAACCCGCACTTGGCCAGGGAGGGGACGTATGGCCTTAATCCTCTTCTGAGAGGAGACCCGAGCCCTAGCACTGGGAGGGACGTTATGAGTTTTTGATTGATTGATGAAGTAGGATTAATGGCGAACAGAACCCAATGCGAATGTGACCATTTGCCTCATAGGACGAATTTGGAAATGTGTCGAATCCCTCTGTCTGTCTCCTCTGTGAAATATAAGTAAATAATATGTATAGGCACAAGTGGGTATAAGTAGGCAAGTTAAATCAACACAAATATTTTTAGTGCTAATTAGTATATTAAGGTTCGCTGTGTTTCTAGCGTTTGATAAATAAATATGTAAATAGTAGAATCACCTTGAGACTGATCACTATCAATTAACATAAATGTGAAAGAAATACACCGGTTTGAGGTCATAACTAGAATAGCACTAATTATAGCCACTAACTATCATGCCACTACCATAATCTGTAAATTATGAAGTAACTTTTTTATATTATATGGGGCTGCCACAATTACTATGCCTGTTGGAAAGCATTATGAGCAGAATCCAAGAGTAAGAGATAGATTGCTATTTGATTCCATCCTTGTCTGACATTGCTACACTTTTGCCACCACTCGGCCATCTATATAAGTCTACTAGCTGTCCCGGCAAACGTCGTTTTGCCATAACTACTAATAAATTAAAAATTAATTAAAAATACATTGTCCAGCGGTCAAAATTGTGAATCTAAACCATTCCCAGATCCCCTTGAACACACACAAAAAATTTCATCAAAATCGGTCCAGTCGTTTGAGAGTAGTTCAGTGACATACACGCTCACAGAAGAATTATATATAAAGATTTATTTGAACGTGCCGCTTCTGCTCCCGCTGAGTTCGTATACTTCGTATATGCGACCTAAGTGACTCATAGCCACAAGTTATGCATTTTCTTAAAGTCTCGATATTCTTGTGTTATGTCTCCATATTTGACTCACATAAGCCTCATTTGGCTAGTGGCTGGTAATTACATGTTGTGTGTTTATAAAAGTAGCATTTACAAGTCACCTTACGTTCTTAAGTCAAACAATGTAAAACATCTTATCGACTATATAATGAAACAAAGAGTCTGTGTAATAATATCCTCCACACTCAATGATAAAGATAATTTGAATCATAATATTAGAATTTATGGTATTTCTTTTATAGTATATCGGACGGGGGACTTGACAGAGTTAATAGAGGGATTATCTCGCTCATGGACTCCAGAAACTCAAGAATCGCAAGTACACGTGAGAGAGCCACGCTTTGGCATGCATGGGCCGGTTCGACCAGAGTGATACCACGGCCTCACAGAAAACCAGTGTGAAACAGCGCCTGCGCTGTGTTAACCCACACCCCTTCTCCCATTCCTCTCCACATACCCCAAAGGCCGGCAACGAACTTGTGCCGCCTCTAGTGTAGAGGGTGTCCATGGGCGGTGGTAATCGATTATCATCAGACGATACGTCTGCTCGTTTGCCCCTTAATTCATAAAAATAAATTTAAAAATTACGTCTCTTGAAACTTCAAAAGAAGGGGAATGTAGCGTCAGCAACCAAAACAAGGCAATCCCTAAAATTGACTGCACTTGAGGCCTGGGGGTAGAAGTGGACGCCACGCCACTTCCTACTGTTCCAAATTTTGTGGGTTCACACCTCACATGGGGCAACACTATGTGATCCACAAATTGTTGTTCTCAGTCTCATGTATATTTAAAAAACCTCGAGACAGAAAAATTATTCCCAATGCGGTAGGTGTCTTAAAAAATAAATTTCACAACAATTCAATGAAAATCATTCACATAATAAATGGATGCTTCCTGAAATAAACCACTCACGTAATTAATAGATGCTCTCTAAATTAAACTTACCGTCCCACAGCAGTCTTCATCCCCATGAAACAAATTGATCGCCATCCTAACGATTTCCGCCTCCATTTTGTTAATGCCGGGGAACACGTCCGAGTGCAAAGGGTTCGTGTACGCAGTCAACGAGTAAGCATCGCACGCCACCTTGCTGATCTCCTGGCTAACGTGATAAACTGCACCGGAGACGCAACCATTCTTCCAGTCGTAGGCACCTAAAAGCAAATTTTGATGTACTTATAATAGGGAATATGCATGTTTTTTTTTTATTTCCTAATCTGATCATTTACGTCTCTATAAGATACAAAAAATATAAATAGACTTGAAAATAGTCAAACTTATTTATAAAGTGTAAAACACTGGGTAAATAGCTATTCAAACACCGCCATTTTGTGCGCGCTTTTGGGCGCAGACAATGACGTCTATTGTCATTTCGTGTTTGTTTATATTGAGTGTTTCAGTTACTTTATACTTATACTAGTTGTTGCCCGCGGCTCCGCCCGCGTGTATATTGGTTATCGCTACAAATCGTAGCCTATGTGTTATTCTGATGTATAAACTATAGTACTGTAAAGTTTCATTCAAATCCGTTCGGTAGTTTTTACGTGAAAGAGTAACAAACATCCATCCATACATCCATCCATCCTTATAAACTTTCGCATTTATAATATTAGTAGGATACAGTTTTCATTGCGATAATAATATTTAAAAAGTGTTTTTTTCTCACAAACACTATTAACACAGGAATTTCCATACCGATAATTTCGATAATGTGACAATTGGCGTCACATTTCGTTTCGACCAATAGTGACTTTTTGTAAGTTTGAATTTCCCTCTCTTAATTTTCACTTTTTATTTAATATTTTCTGGGTTTTTCACTAAATAAAAAAAAATCTTTTAAGTATATTGTAAACACAATAAAGAATCTAGCAAATTTTTTATGGATATTACCTATTACGCTTATGTCAGTGTGAAATGTAGGCCAAAACCACCTTTCTTAGACACATATGGCCAGCAGTGTGCAGTTAAGAGCTGTTGATGATGATGTTGTCACAGCTTTCTACTGAGTGCTGGGGGTTCAAACCCCGCATGAGATAACACATGTGATCCACAAATTCTTGTTCCGAGTCTAGGCGTTCTTTGTCCTGTGTCGCGGGGGACCACGACACAGGGTTAATTCCTAGTCCTAGTAGTAGTAGTCTTTTTAAGACAAGAAAACCCTTCTTACCAACGTGGTAAAGTAGGCTAAAAAATTTCGAAGGAGAGGCTTATTTCCAGCTGCTGATGTTCATTTTCAAGGCGAGATTCGTATTATAAATCACTAAAAACTATATCTTACCTAAACTGACAAGATCTTTAACCTCTTCCAAGACCTGATCAGCACTGAGTCCAGACTCAGGCAGTTGTCTCCTAACCGTGACCCCTGCCAGTCGTTTATTGACGTCACTCTTGAAGTCGCTGTTGATCTGTGCCATCTTCTCCTCGATCTTTCGTCTCACAATTGGCACTTGACGGAGCCATCTGAAGAACTCTTTGCGTAACCTTGATGTCACACCTGTGAGGAGAATCATCTAATTTAATTGTATGATAAGTGATGAAGAATTTTCAATATTTGTCGCCTAGCCTTTGCCCTTTGCCTAGCTTTATCCCATTTCAATTGAGGTCGGTACACTTCGTCATTCTTCGCCTTGGTCGTTGGTGATGACGGACATCTAAGTTTTTTTTTTCATTAGTTTATATTTCTAAATAAGTGCTTTTTGTTTGTTAACGGGAGTCAAAGATTTAAGCTAAAAACCAGCGCTTGGTTATCGATTCGAAATCTAAGCGAAGTGGGGAGTGCGGGTATGAGAGTAATAAGAGTGTTATACATTTTTTGCATCAACATTTTTATTTATTTTACTATTCTGCATTTAGGAAACAGAATATTCTAAAGGAAATCAAAAACATATCATACATAACACGCGGCCTAAGTGACGTACAATTGATTTTCGGAGCAGAAATTTTTAAGCATACAAGTCGAACAATAACATAGCATTGTGGTTAACCACTTATCTAGTGTACACTTGAACTGTGAAGTGCCAATTGAACATATAATAGGAGGATACATGCTGCACAGTGAATAACAATGACATAAAGGTGTAGAAAAAAGTTTATTGAACTGTAGCTATTGTCCTTGAGATACGGCAGTCACTTGCTATCAGAATATTTGCTTGTGGCAAACAAGTTTTGATTTGATTGATATAGGAGGCAATCCTATATCATCAATCAATAGGATTGCCTCCTATATCAATCAAAACTGTGGAGAGAGATGAAAGTAGTCTTCCTACGAAAACCAGGTAGGGAGGACTACACACTAGCCAAATTATTGAGGCCCATCATTCTCACATCGTTACTCCTGAAAACATTGGAAAGATCAGTGGACAGACATCTATGGGATGGAGTTTACACGAACACTACACTACTTCCTCAGCAATATGCATATAGAAAAGACAGATCAACAGAGTCGGCCCTTCATATATTGGTACAGAAGATTGAGTCGGCTTTCGCAAACAAACAGTCAACAATGGCGGCCTTCATAGGCATAGAAGGCGCTTTCGAAAAAACTATACACAACAGCATTAACCGCGCCCTTCGAAAATTTAAGGCCGAATCAGTCATTACAGAGTGGATCACTGAGCTGGTCAGTAAAAGGGCGATTCAGACAACGGTGAGTATTACTATGAGAGCAAGGGTAATTAGAGGATGCCCACAAGGTGGTGTCCTATCACCGCTTCTCTTGAACATAGTAGGAGACAGCCTCATAGAGAGACTAAATGATCGAGGATACACTACTATCGATTATGCAGATGACATAACAATTCTGATAAGCGGGAGCGTGGAAAATGTGGTATGTGAGGTCAAGCATTCTGATTTTCTGATTGAAGAAAAATGGTGTGACGAACAGAAACTATCAGTAAGCCCGAAAAAACAGGACTCATCCTCTTCACCAACAAAAGGAAGTTACCAGAACTAAAGCTACCAAAATTATTCAACACTAATGTCTCCCTGTCAATTCGAGTAAAATATCTGGGCGTTATTCTTGACAACAAATGAAACTGGGCGAGTCACATCGAAGAAAAGACAAGAAATGCCTGTATAGATTTTAATGAGTGTAGAACACTAGTTAGTAAAAGATAGGGTCTTAACTCTAAGACACTTCGGTTATACACTGCAGCTATCAGACCGTCCATTACCTACGGATCAGTTGTATGGTGGCCCAGAATGCAACTATTCACAGCTAAATTTAGTACATAGTTAAAGTTTAATATAAAATCTTTTCAATAGTTTTTGCATGAAAGAATAATACTAGAAAAATGTAGTGCAAAACATTTTAGGTTAATGTAAAAATTACTTACTTTCTTTAGCATTATACAAGCTATGAGCCCATACTATAGCGAGAACAGAAGATGCAGTCATAGTGGCTATCTGCCATGGCTCTTTGCCTTCAAAGAGCTTGTTAATAGCCTTTAGAGGCTGCGGTCTCTCACTCATGGCTGAAAAGAAGTATCTATTAACATTGGTTTTAGATTAAATTCTTCGTCTATAATTTTTTGTTATATTTTTTTGTCTATTACTGAAACAATTTATTGTTTTAAATTGACTTGCCCTAACTGATTTATCACACAGAGTCTAAGCTGCTGGGACCAGTCTTAAAATTTTGGTAGGTGATATATGATTAGATTTAATTAATTTCTTTGATATAATTCTAACATTCAGACTGCCACGGTGGCGCAGTGTAGCGTAGCGACTGATATGCTTGAAGTATCGGGTTGCATGATCTGCAATTATTTGTTCAGTCTAATACCCTCTTTTTATTTTTTTTTACGATTGCACTCCCCCTCAGGCCGTCACCTGGCCGACTAAAACCACACGATGTGCCACTCTGGGCCTGAGACGGGAGGGTTCCGGGAACTGCTGTTATTAACACATCCGGACCCCTCTCAGCGCCTGCCCGCACTGAAGCGGGTACGGCGGCTGTTACGATCTCAATTTAGTGGCCACGTAGGGAAACCCGTTCAGACCATCCGCGGCCACACTTAAGGCGGCATGAGGCGCTGATAGGCAGGTCTCCGCCGCCCAGGATGCCAGCGGCGGATCGGGTCCGAGTGGAGGTCGTCCTCCCGGCTTTCTCCGCCACCTCCTTCTGCGAAGTTACGTCCTTACGTCCGAAAGCTGCGACCGCGGTAAAACTCATCGGAGAAATCTCCTCCGATGACTGCAGTGAGGGCCCGGCGCTGCGACGCCTAAGCGGGGCATATCGCGAGCGTGTGCTGGGCCGAGTCCTCACTGCAGTCGGAGTGGTGGCAGGCGGGACTAAGTTCCCTCCTGGCGACCGAGTGCAGGTACTTTCCGAAGCAGCCGTGCCTGGAAAGCACCTGCGTCAGTCGGAAGGAAAGGGTCCCGTTCTGTGGCCAAGCAGTCTGTGGTCACCCCTAGTGGCCAAGCGCACCGCCTCCTGAAAATTTGTGCCCCGGGCTCTGACCAACGTGTCATAGGCGTAACAAATTACGCCCAGCCCAGGGAGACGTTCCCGAAAGACCCAGTTGTAACCCACGTTCCACAAGACAGGTCCAAGGACACACCCCTGCGGAACGCCGCACGACACAATCATTGTCTAGTACCCATAATACAACCTCTGCTTAGCTTTTGATAATATGGCACTGTGTGTTAGATGATCTGAAATATTTATTTTATTTATTTCATAATTTAATATGTAACAATTGTGTAACAATCTGTGTAATACTTTCTCTCAAATTTGCAATGCCTGGAAAGACTCCTAAGTTGAAGCAAACTTAAAAATGCAAGAAAGATCTTTTATTTAGATAAGATGATTGTAAATTTTACCCATAAGCGGATAAATAGTTTTATGGAATGTTTGCCCTTTTCAAAGGTAGGCACTAAAAACCTGTAATTTTCTAAGTGTGTGTGAGATAAATACATGTGAATTAAATATTAGCTTTTTTATATTATTTATATTTTACACTATTATCAGTAACATAATCTAATACCTTCAAATGATCAATTTTTGTACATATACATATAATCTTAATCTCTGATACTGCTCCAATGATTTTCATGAAGTTTAGTATGCCGGGGTTTTGGGGGCAATAAAATGATCTATCAAGTATTCAGTTTTAGAAAATTTACCAATAAAAAATACTAAGCCAATTTCGGTCATCCCGGTACTAATGCTTAAATAGAATGTATATAATTAATTATTGTAGAAATGCAGTAAGACAATGTATGAACACTTAATGTGGGAAAATGAAATGAATCATTACAAACAAGAGTGTACTAATACCAAGAATTTATAATTGGAATACATTTTATTTCAAACTTAATAGAACTCAGTACTTAATGTTGACCAGCATATATGTGAACAAAGGATTTACTGTACATATAGTCTTGATTTTTTTATATTATTATAGTTTTTAAGGTACATATGTAAACTTAAAAGAATATCAGTTTAACGGTCTAGTCAAAATAACAGCTAAATCAGTTACATAAATAAATATCTATCTATACAAATAAATAAAATTGGAGTGTCTGTTTGTAATATTAAAATAACAGCTTTTTAATCAATGCATATGTATGTACACACGATACATATACCAAAAATGTCGTTAAAAATTTTTTTGTCTGTCTGTCTGTCTGTCTGTCTGTTTGTTCCGGGTAATCTCTGGAACGGCTGGACGGATTTTGACGGGACTTTCACTGGCAGGTAGCTGATGATCCGGGGAGTAACTTAGGCTACTTTTTTAGACTAACTTTGTCGCGCGGCGTTACTCGCGGTACAACAATAACCGCGGGTAACACCGCGGGGTTCAGCTAGTGCTTTAATAAGAGTGTAAACTTTAACCTCTCATCTATTCTACTGTGTGTTTACACAGTATAGTGATGAGAGTTTATAAAGGTTTATTTTCAACTAAAAAAAAAGTAAAGTACAGTAAAGGCTCACCTGTCAACTTCCAATTTTTATTAATTAAAAATATAATTCGAGCTACTAGTTGCTCAATCAATTGTTTCGAAATAATATCATTATCACGATTACACTGATAACGATTATTCAAATAAGGATTACGTTCGTGGATAAATATCTATAGTAGGTACTGCACTACAACAGCAACTTTACTATGTATGGAAAATGTGAATAACAATAATTATTGTGATCAAAAGGTCAAAGTTATCTCGAATCGAACAATAGGCAAAGACCGAGCATTACGCGTACATATTACGTACGTACACCTTTTACAGCTGTGATAAACTGCTCTGCTCTGCTCGAGTTCAGTCAATACTTTCTGTACAATGTACTCTGTGGTCAATACGCTCAAACTCATGTGACAGTCTTTCTGATGTATAGACCTGTCAGAATCTGTTGTTTTGTTTGTTTGTTTTTTTTTTCAATAATTTTGTGACCTGACTACGAGGACTTTAAGAAAGGTTTGTGCTTTAAAGCATATGTACCTGCTATAAGATTTGTGTAACAAAACAACAATACGTATCAATAAAACTGGCATACTAAATAACATTGTTAAATTTTAATTTATTATCAGTTAATAATTAATTAATGGCCCAACCAGCACATACTTCATCTGAAGATGAAAACTTACTGTAAATTTAGAGTAGAAGAAGTTTATAAAACTGCAAACAAAAAAGGTCAAATTTCGACCACTGGGCGATTACTAGTGTTGATTAAACCATTGTTCCCGTTACTGTCCCCAAAAGGGGGCGCATGCGCTCTACAGCGCCGCCGCTCGAGCCTGCGTCTGCTTAGCCTAATGGTAAGCTTTAAACAAAATCTAACAGTGGGGGCCACCATTCTCACTGCGAAAACAAACAATGCAGTATGGCGTCCCACACTATGGCGGCTTAGTGAGATGCTTTTTCACGCCCCGCTTAAAGGACCCGAGACCATAGTGGGAGGGAAACACGTGCGCTGGTAGTGAGTTCCAGTTTTTAACTTAAGGCGGTTGCTTCCAAGGCCAGCCCGCGTTGTTCTGTAGAGGAAGGGAGAATGTGGGATCAATTGGAAGAGCTCTTCAGAGCATGCTAAAGGCGGTAGCGGACTGCCATAGAGGCGACATCTCTTCGCAACTGCAAAGACTCAAGGAACTTGGTGGCATCGGAACTGTTGATAATGCGGACTGCTCGCCGCTGCAGCCGGTCGAGAGCATCAAGCAAAACTGTGCGAATCCATCGCAAAAATGGGAACAGTACTCCAAGCACGAGCGTACCTGGGTCTTATAAAGAAGACACAAATGCTCGAGCGTGAAGAACCGCCTCTCCTTGTTCACTCTAGAAATAACTACTGTCTCACTCTATAAGTAACTACTGATTTTATAAGCTGGAATGTTCCATGACATTGTTTTAACAATTAAGATGATTCTGTCAATATGTTTCCATCAAGTAAAAAGCTAAAATAAATTAGTAGTTGGATAAATCTGTATGTTTCACTATACGCTCCACTTAAGTTACATTTACTTTAATAGAAAGTACTTATTTCAATTGGAAAACAAATAGTACCTGAAACAGACTTATTATTTAACTACTTATTAATTATTCATCATAATAATCATTAAGGAAACAATATGATAAGACTACCTCTTTTCTGATGTCTTCAAATAAAATCATTTGCAAACTTTAATAAAAAATTGAAATAGAGCAGCCGAGAGACGAGAGTCATTTGTAGGATAATTGTTTTTAAACTTTCGCGACTATACAGATTATTCGACTGTAAATCGGGACTTAATCAAGATAATATCTACAAGGTTCAATACCTTTTTTAGTTGCCCGACGTTTCGATCGATTGCACGATCGTGGTCCAAACAATAAACAAGTCTAAATTTTACAAGTAGACACTCCAGGTAAAAAACGACAAATTATCTGTCATAGCTGTCAAAAAGCAAATTTTTCAACATTTTGTTCCAGATTTCAGTTAGATGTGTTTTGAAGCATTTTTTTTTATTTGTTCGTATAAAAGTTTACATACAAAATAAATGCAACAAAAGATAAACGTGTTATATAAATTTATGATTAATTCCGAAAATATATATTTTGCTGTAAGTTTTACTTAAGCAAGGGTACATAATAGAACGGAATAAAATTATTCACATGCTTATGATAGTGTAAATTAAATCTGGACCGCAGTCTACTTCAACTTGGGGAAACAGCTGTTGTTATTATGAGTCATCAACCTCCAGTTTCCTGTATTCCAAACACAGCTAAAATGTCGAGAGCTAAAAAAGTCATCGAAGAAGCAAAGGAAATCAACAATCCTGAAATAGATTTAGTTGATAAAGGACTATCCAGCCTCGACGAGATACCTGGATTGTGTAAGTTATCTCTAGAAACCTGTTTATCCTTTAAAGGGCGTAGGGTAACCTGTTCTTTAAACTTGTTTCGCTGTACCTACTCTAGCCAGTAACGAAGATATATAAAATGATTTCAACCTGAATTAAGCATTAGTAGTAAATAAATATATACATTTTAGTTTTATTAAGCTTTTTCGTAAAGCGAGAAAGTACTGCAATTCAAGGTTTTGTATGACCTAGTATTATTTTTACCTGTGACATCATTTAGTTTATCATCAATAGGCATTGGCGTGGTTAAGGAAACAATTCACACGTAAATACCTTTTTTTAACAGAAAAGTTACTTAAATCTGTAATGTATGCATTAGGAATTTGTAATAATAATAATAAATATTTGGACATGATAATAATAATAGTAAATATTTGGAAATAGTCCCAAGGTAAGCAGAGCTTGTGTAATGGGTACTAGATAACTGATAATAATACATATATATATATTTTGTAAATACATACATAATATACGTAAAATAGCAAGGTAGTAGAGCGACACAAACATTTGGTCTGACCAGGGAATTGAACCCGAGACCTCAAGCACAGTAGTCGCATACGCTACCACTAAGCCACTGAGGCAGTCAACTATAGTTATGTATAGTCAATTTATCACCAATGTAGACAACTCTATTTGACCACGATCTACACTCTGCCAAGAGTGAAATGAGTGAGAAGAAGAATACTCAATTAAGATTATAATTTTGGCCAACATTAAGTAATAAATTTTCTCATGTTAATAATGTGCATGTGCTTAAAACTATAAACATCCAACTTTAGGTGTGACCAAACATCATCTTACCAGCTAAATCTATACCATAAATACAATAATATTATGTCTTTTTACTTTACAGTTAACCTTGCCAACATAACTCGTTTGTCTCTGAGTCACAACAAAATACAAGTGGTACCAGCAGTTCTCGCAAACTTAATAAACTTGGAGATCCTCAATTTTGCCAACAACCACATCCAGGAACTACCTGTCAGTTTATCCTCATTACCGAAGCTTCGAATCCTCAATGTCTCTCTCAACAGACTCAGCTCACTGCCAAGAGGCTTTGGCTCTTTCCCAGTCTTGGAAATTTTGGACTTGACATATAATAATTTGAGTGAAAAGAACTTGCCTGGCAATTTCTTCATTATGGGTAAGCATTCTTCAGGATATCTGATTTACTTTTAGTTTTATAATGTATATTAGTATCATCATCTTCCTAGCCTTTATTATTCCTGAGATTATTTGGGGTTGGCTACTGGTTCAACTAGTTTTACCTGAATAGCAGTTTTTCCACGGAGCGACTGGCATCGCACCTCAGCAACTCTGAGGATTAACTGAATTCGTAGGTTGAAATAGTTGTCAGTTTATTTGAGGGCACTGACTTCCCAATAACGATGGCCATAGATGTTTATGACAACCGGGACCAACAGCTTAACATGCTCTGAAGCATGAGCAGGAAACACTCATACTGCAGTCACTTACGCTAGCCACTACACCAACTAGGCAGTAATGTATAATAGTAGTCTAGTAGATAGGGTTGCCTTTTGTATAGGTGAACTGTAAACAACTTTTACACACCCATGGTTCTTAAGAAACCATTGTCCGAATACACTAGATGCACACAATGCAAAGACATAAGAAGTACATACAATTCATCTATGGACACAAAGTTGCTATTAAACTTTCAGCGCACAAACCACTACTTGTCAGGAATTCAGTATAACTCTTCTTCTCTTTTTCATTTAATGCAGTTGCCAAAGTGATTCCACTCTGAATGATAGAAAGCATGACCAGAAGCCAAGAGTAACGCCATTGAAAATCAATTGGCAGTGTGTTCTAAAATGGCATTGAAACTGAAATGACATTTAACATCTTAATTTATAAATTTCAGACAGTCTACGTGCTCTGTACTTGGGGGACAATGATTTTGAATATCTACCTCCTGAAATTGGCAATCTGAAAAACCTCCAAATTGTAAGTACCTTTATAATATTGTGTATAGAATTATGTTCTAAATGTGGATGGTGTATGAGGAGAACTATATTATGTATATTCGTTTACCACGCATTGTTGTACTTATTGTATTCTATAATGATTTTGTTTGTCATATTTTGATGCCTAGAAATTTTCCTGTTCAGTAGATTTTATCGTTTAAATATGTCTTTATAGAGTAAAATATTATTCTGGTTAATAAATGCAGTCTTACATGTTTCTTTACTATGCTTTTCCTTATTAAATATCTATGTTAGAAGTCCTTGTCCCTTGGTAAGAACCAAATTTTGGGCTTAGTGCATTATAGTATCTTCTCTCATTGTATGATTTCACAAACCATTCCTCACTCCTATTAAGCCATCTCCTTTTTTTGTGTTGCTCATTAATACAAGACCATTCCTAGAAATTTGCGAACACCCCTGGAGGCTTGTGCCCAGAAGGAGTCTAGTTTTCTTATCAACCTTATATTTTTGTAACAAGTTAGAAAGTCGAATGGTTATTTTATAGATGTGTCCTTCCAATTCAACAAGTAAACTAGCCAAATATTTTTTAAGAAATATACACAGGAAACAATTATCCTTAATAATTTCCACCACTCTTGAACATTGTTACTGTCTACAGCTGTCTATGCGTGAGAACGATCTGATAGAAGTACCGCGAGAGCTCGGGAACTTGACGCGTCTGCGGGAGCTACATCTGCAGGGCAACAGGCTTGTTGTGTTACCACCGGAGATTGGTAAGTCAAGGATTCTTACTAAAACTATGACTTATAGAAATGGAAATTACATGAGTGCTATTATAGTCTATTCGCGTTAAAAAAATAGTGACGATTTGGATTAGAACCAATTCCCTGTGTGCTGGGGTCCAGTCTATAAAAGGTTTTTTTTTGTCCTGTTATCTGTGAAAACCTCTTATTAGCCTTCTTTTTTCGTACTAAGTTCGTCTACTATATTAGTCTAGCTGGAAGTTTTTCCATACATAATTATAAAATAAATAAATAAGTTGATGGACATCTAAGAAATAACAATTTTCTTTCTTTATTAGGTTCCTTGGACCTGGCCAGCAATAAGTCAGTGTTGAGAATCGAAGGTAACTTCTGGGTACCGCCGATCGAAGACCAACTCAAGCTTGGCCCCTCGCACGTGTTGGACTACTTGCGGTCGGAGACTTATAAAGTGTAAGTACCTATTATAACACCTCTTTACCGAATAAATATTATACTCCTACAATTTCGCAAAATAAAAATTTAAAAAAAATGTACAAGTCTGGCCACTGTGGTAAGTATTCATTCATGTGAAATGTGTCAAGTTATTATTATAATTCAGTTCCAAAAACATTGCTAACAAAAACAGGACTTATGGTTTAGTCAAAACAAGATTGAAATGCAACAGAACGAGGACAAATAAATGTCCTTTGACAGATATTTCAAATTAATATTATTGTACACAAAATATCACATTAGATTTGATTGCATAGATAGCGCACTGATGCACTTCCTACTGTGCTAAGTCTTGTTAGTTTGATCCGCACATAGGCCAACACTTCGTGCGATCCACTGTTGTTCTGTCGTGGCTGGACCGTCTTAGTGTTCATTACATAAATGTTTGTAAAGTTTACAATTTTATAGTGAAGTCAGACTTCATGTTTGTCTTATAAAAAGAAAAAAATGTAAATTGAGACTTATGATTTATATTACAGGATACCTCTTTAGCTTATCTGTGTGAATACAAAATAATAAATTCAATAATTTAATTTATTTGTACAGTCTGTACAGCCGTCACATGTCAGCGAAGCCTCCGCCGCCTCCACAGACGCTGGACAAGAGCAAGAAAGCGAGCCGAGCCGCCTAACGTAATATCATTAATTCTATGTGCCATAACTTATTAATGCTTAATTAGTTATTAATTTAAGATTTGAAGTAGTATAAAAGATTGTATGAAGAACTAATCAGGTACACTGAAATTTATAAATTACCTACTTACAATTGCATACGACTTTGATCATGTTGCATTGCTTGTAACAAGCTGACTGGATCGGACTGACTGGACTGGATATACACGCCCACTTGGTAGAATGTCGTTCATCCACCTAACACATATTTTATTTTTGTTGTTTTCTTTATAGGCTATGCTATTGCAATGTATAGTGGAAGTGGAAATAGAAAACAAACCTGCTTCATTTCTGTAACTGTTTAAGCTCGCGAATGTACAAAAATGCAGAAAGTTTGAAATAAATCAACCGATGTGTCCTTATTATTCTAAGATTTACTTGAAAGCGAGTGAGACTTTATCACTGGGTCCATAATCATGGACAGAGCATTCCTATTTAATTAGAGCTTACCCTATGTGACCATGTATTCATGTAAGTTCAACAGTTCATAGCCTACTGAAGCTACTAGGTTTACAAAAATAAAAACTAGTGAATTTAGTTTTGCATTTGCATTGTGCATCGCTGGCTTAAGTGTGTACAGTTTAAGGAGACGATGTATGACTATGAATTATTATTATGTAGAAAAATTAAATAAGAAAAATGAAACATTTCACAATATGAACTGACAATTACATAATAAAAAAACCGAATCAAGTTTTTAAGTGTTATATTTAACAATTGCATAAAAACTGTTGTGACTTTTCAGTGTGTGTTTAACGAAGCATTTAATGTCAAAATGAGTGCAATAATTGCGAAAATATAGATAGGTAAACAAAACACATTTATTTCAAACAACTTTATTTATACAAACTCTTACAAAGATAATTTGATTTGACAAATGGATGGAATATTTGTACATGTATATATATAAAAACTTAGGATATGTAATACGTAATATCCTCAACAAAGCTTAGTCCGATATTTGGAGATACATCCAGCCATATATTAAATTAACTCCCACACTAGGTAAAGCTTTCATTCAAGTTGACTTGTCTCTGTGGCGCAGTGCTTGAGTCCTCTGCTTCGATTCCCGGGTCGAACCAAATGGTTGTAGGAACTACAAATATTTGTTTCGGAGTTTGGATGTTTTATACATATAATATTTATGTATTTACAAAAACTATATATCTATTTAAATCAGTTGTCTAAGCTTTGCTTAGTTTGGAACTAGATGACACGTCGTGTGTAAGATGTCCGAAATATTATTTATTTATTGCCTCACCAAGTACACACAGACCCAGAACAACAATTTGTAAATCACACAAAATGTCACATATGGGGATCTAACCGACAACACTTAATGCAGTGGTAACCAGCGACATAACCACTGCGCGATCCATGTAATCATGAGAATGCTCCGTGTGTCTATTGCACCTATGGACTTATAATGTGTTTTCATTGTATTATAAAAATAGAATTTATGTAATACTAATGATTTGTCATAAGGCGAAGAAAGCTCTCCAGGCAAGACAGTCATTGATTAGTACTTTCTAGAGTTTATCCCACCTGAAGAACTTTGTTAATGATGACATATGCTCTTAGCAACGATAAGTGCACTTAAAGAATCTTCAAGATATAGTTTTACAAACATTATTAAGGTGCTACAAACTAAATTGTATGTTGTGATTGTATTAATATATTATTAAATATTATTATTATTAAATATTACTAACATATTTTTTTGTTTTTTTTTTTTAATTTTTTAGCATGAATAAACCTTTTATTTACAATATCTTCAAGATAATAGATAACGGGCGAACCATTTGTATCTATCAATATTGTCTGGATAATCGAGTTATACGACAGGCAACCCCCAACCAGCTTTGCCAAATGTTCCTTGGAATTTACTTTTGACTGTGCCTAACTTCTCGTACCTTGGTATGTCTGATAAGGGATCACCCAAATTACACAGTCGAGGTACTAAATGAAGCCACTCGGGTTCTATTGCCGTGGCATTCCTTATGATGATCTTCTACTTCGACCTACGTCCTTCGGGTTCAGTTTCATACATCTCCTGGAACACCACCCTGTCAGGGATGGTATTATGAAGGAAGGAGTCTGAATGGAGATAGACAGGTTCTTCTAGTTTGCAAATTACTTGTAATTTGGTCTCACAAACTTTCGTCACTAAGAAATTCATCTATATTATAATAAAAAATTTCATTTAGGAGTAATAATAATAATATTTTAATATTAGCAGGAATTTTGTTGTAAATTTTTGAGCTTTGCACACAATACTTATATGCAATAACTAGCTGAACCCCGCGGTTCTTGTTATACTGCGAGTAACGCCGCGGGATAAAGTTAGTCTAAAAAAAGTAGCCTAAGTTACTCACTGGAGTCGACTAATATTCATGTATTGTCACTTGTCAATTATGAAAATTTCGTTTATGCTTGTACAATAAAAAAATGCTTTTCAATTGACTAACAATTCAAAATACCAACTCATCTGTCCCTAAAATGTAAAAAATATGGGCGCCCTACAAAATATTATCATACAAAAAAGAGAAAACCAATTTTCTCTTAAAAATAAATATAACACTGAGGACCACGGATGAAATGTGAGTTTTTAGATAAAAATAGTAAAAAGCTTAGTGTAGTTAGCGTTAATCTGTGAGGTTGACTTTAGTCAGCAAAGGCGAAAAACATTGGGCTCTCAGCTCAGTTCAAACGTTTTAGTAAAATTCTACTTTTATTTACTTCTTAATAATTGTTTTTGTCTCAATATTTATTTTTAACTAATTCACAAAGGTATTTAACTAAAATATTCTAAAGTCTTAGTTATGTATTTGTTCAGATAATTGTTTTTTTGTAGATTCCTCCGTAGAGACGAAACTGAACTGAGGGCCCTTTCATGCCGTCATAAATCCCTAATGTCGTATTCTACGGTTTTGGGATTTTCTTATAAGTTTCAGAAATCTATACAAATAAATAAAATTGGAGTGTCTGTTTGTAATATTAAAATAACCGCTTTTTACTGAATGCATATGTATGTATACACGGTACATATACCAAAAACGTAGTTAAAAAAATGTTGTCTGTCTGTCTGTTTGTTCCGGGTAATCTCTGGAACGGCTGGTCCGATTTTGACGGGACTTTCACTGGCAGTTAGCTGATGATTTTTTTAGACTAGCTTTGTCCCGCGGCGTTACTCGCGGTACAACAATAAACGCGGGTAACACCGCGGGGTTCAGCTAGTTCTTAAATAAAAAGCATTGACCAAGAAGCAGTACTTTCTAAGATCTAGGCTATGTCATTTTTTGCAAGCGTGTGAACTGAGGGCCTACGTTAATTGATCATAACTGTTTTATTTCACTTTTAAGAAATTTGTGACCCATTGCTTTAGGTTTTTACTATTTTTAACTAATTTCGATTTCAATTTTATATGGTTTAGCAAAAATAAAAAAAGGGCCCTCACTTCAGATGATAACTGCTGCTATAGGCTTTAAAATTTTATCTAGTTTTCAGTAGTTTTACAAGTAACATTATAGTTTAGTCATTTTTACTAGAGATTAAAAGGCACACAATTTTCTTTTGGATGACAACAGTATAATATTGACCAAAATGGCGTTTGTCTTACACCGTCTTGTCAGGTAGAAAGAGATAAACTTACAGCTGTAAACAGACCTCAATCTGCAGCTACATGCTACTGCATGATGGTAAGCGATTACCGTCGCTCATGGACACCCGTAACACCAGACGCGACAAGTGCGTCGTCGGTCTTTGGGGATGGGGGAGGGGTTGGGATATGGGCCTCCAGTATTCTCAATTTGATGATTTATGTCGAAATATCGAATTTGCTTGGCAAAATGTTTACATAATAGCAAATGGAGAAAGAAAAAATATTAGAAGGCTTAGTGTGAGTTTATTTTATCTCTGATAGTCAGATCTCTACATTGATAGCGACTGCTTTTGCAATTGGTGAAGATTTAGGTGCGGGCCAATCGCAACACCGAAAGCGATTATTGTGATAAAAATTCACATTAAGCCCTTAGATGTCTACTTTATATTTATTTTGTGATATTAAACTACTATTACTACTGTGTAACTGGTACACTTTATTATATTGGTTATCTTTATATATATGTCGGAGGAGTCGAGTTGATTGTTGTTTCTATGTATAACTTAATATTGTTTGTTTACATTTTAATTACTTTTAAAATTCTTATTTTTATTTTATTTGATTTGTTACATTTTTCTATAACTTAAAAACCTTACTAATCTATTAAAAGTTGCAAATATTGTTATTTAAATACGACCAATCAGAGCAGAGCACGTGCTTCGAGCGGGGTCGAGGCGCCATTTTTACTTTAGGGAGGCTGACAGTTTCTGGAGACATAAAAGTGATAGCAACTGATCGAGTTGGATCTTTGAGAGTAAAGTAAGAAGGGTGTCCTGAACCCGCTGCTCATTCTTAACAGTTGATTTTTATTCCTAAATAATTTTGTGATAAAATTGTTAATTTAAATTAAAATTGTAAAAACTGTGATCATTGTTTTGTGCAGTGCCGGATTAAGCCAGCGCGGGGCCTGTAGCAAATTTGGCCAAGGGGCCCTAAGTTTGCTCTAGAATCTCAAGTTTATAGTATTTCGGTAATTTTTTCGAACATGTTTTTCTATTGCCGGTTGCGGTTGCGATTTAAATGTCAAGAACTAGTTCCTAAATTTAGCTATATAATGCAATCGTACTTTTAAATAATTTTCTTCTATTAGTAACTTTATTAGATTCACTTTATGGTGACGTATTTGACCATTCGTAAGTTTAGTCAATTAGTTCGAAACACATTATTGCGTTCCATAACTCATATTAATGCGTTTTAATGTTGAAAAAGAACGTTCGCCACTGCAATTAGTCATCACGAGAGACGAGTGAATTCTCAAGGCAATTTCTTTTGGTTTGGGAAACATGACTCCAAAGAATTATTTAATAAAAGTTTATAAAATTTCAGTTTCAGAGACTCTTATTTGTTAATGTCAATGACGATAGCCTCATATGTTTGCAGCAACTCCGCGAACTGAACTAATTTGTTGCCCAGGTTGATGTCCAAATCATCTTTGTAAGCACTGACCATCATTGATAATTTTTCCAAAGTCAATTTTCCAATTAACCTGTTGCTTCTCAACTTTCCACCCAGTGGTGCTAATTTCAGACTTCCTCTGATGTAGTCATTTTTCACCTTATCTATTCTAATCACACCATAAATGTATCTTAACATTCGTATTACAACTACATGCTGGCGTTTCTGATCCGTTTCGTTTATTGACCAACAATCAGATCTATGCAGGACGGCAGGTCTACCGATCATTTTATGTATTTGCCTTTAACGTTAAAGGGAACTTGGGATCGCAAAAAGTTCCTGTTACCTGTCGCCACTTCATCCGTCTTCATTGGTTCGATGTCCGCAGACATATTTCGCCATTATTTTGTAACAGCAAACCGAGGTACTTAAAAACAGTGCAGACCGGAATCGTTCTATTCAGTGACCCGGCGGTATATAGAACATGTATTCGGTGTTAGTTCTGCAGATTTTCTAGTTTTCTAGGTTGCTAGTCTGCGCTGACCCTCGGACGCGACCAACACAATGTCGTCTACAAATATAATGCTAAATGGTGTCTCCTCCAGTATGTCCGATGTCAGAGCATCCATTATCAGTAGGCAGAGGTATAGGCTAAGAGCCGTTCCCTGATGCAAACTAACAGAGACACTGGATTGGTCGGTGTTTCCCGCAGCCGATCTTATAAAGGTGCGAAATTCCCTGTACATCGATCGAATCACCATAGTGATGGATTTACCACTAGGCTGAGTAGGCTGGAGCCTAGGGCGGCAAATTTTAGGGGCGGCAGATTTGGCCCATTTTTTTATATAATATATAATTACATACGATCAAAAATACGGTTGAAAGAAGTCTTGAAAATTTAACAAAACTTTAGGACCAAATAGATTAGTGTGCCTATAGAATACTCTCAATTAAAAAAAAACGGGCCGACCGAATCATAACCTTCTCCTTTTTTTTTCGCGAGATGAGATGAGAAAATGTTTCCGCCGCGACGATTGGGGACCTCTACCGCGTTCCCTTCGACGCCTGTTTCGAGTGGGATCGGCACTTTCCCAATCACGCTCTGCAGTCTCCTTCTGGAGCGTCACACCCTCGCAAAAAGAGACTGCGGCTTTCCATCGCTAACCACTCGGTACAACGGTAACAGGTTTTGCCCAATCGGTCGACTAGAACTCGGTGGCATGAGGCCCTGGAATCAGTGAGTTTGTTTGTTCATTGTTCAGGGAAAAGGCTGTCCACTAACCACTTCCTTCTAGAAGCTGGACGTGAGAGGCTCAGACAGAGGGAGGGGTGTGATGCGCCGAGACGGCAGCTAAGGGAGTATCGAAAGAGGATATGAAAAGAGCAGGGAGACATTAAATTATAGGTTAATAGGGGCAGCAAAAAATTTATAACCTACTGGCGGCAAATCTATATATCCGCCTCTGAATGCCACATACTAAGCGAGGCACTCTTTCGTCTTTCAAAGCCTACTACAAAACCTCTCGGGGTACTCTATCATACGCCATTTCTAGATCAACAAACACCAAAAGCAAGTTTTTGTGCGCCTGTCTGTATTTCTCTCACAATTATCGAATTGCAAATATGGCATTTGTTGGCCCGTCAAAAACCCAAATTGGTTTCTACATATTGCACGTTTCTCTCTCATTCTTCTCTCAATAACTTTCTCTAAAACTTTCATTCTATGTGGAATGAGCTTTATTCGTCTATAACTGCCATGTGGCAGTTATCCTGTACATCTCCTCTGATTTTAAAGATGAGAAGAAGAAGAGACAAGCGAACTTAAATACCGTTCATCCGGGATTACCTAATGGCATGCAAGATACTTTACGCTTATTTAAACTTTTTTTTTTTACGGTCAATGGGCGTTGGAGTGCGGGGCCCTTCAAAGCGCGGGGCCCGTAGCATTTGCTACTCTTGCTACGTGGCTAATCCGGCACTGGTTTTGTGCTCGCATTTTACCCTAATGACGCCCGCTAAGCCCACAACCACTAACGACGATGTCAACGACAATAATGCTTCTCCGACATATATAATTCTTCTGTGAGTGTGTATGTCACTGAACTACTCTCAAACGACTGGACCGATTTTGATGAAATTTTTTGTGTGTGTTCAAGGGGATCTGGGAATGGTTTAGATTCACAATTTTGTCCGCTGGACAATGTTTTTTTAATTAATTTTTAATTTATTAGTAGTTATGGCAAAACGACGTTTGCCGGGACAGCTAGTTTATGTATATTTACGCTGCCTTATTTTCACTTCCCCAACTACTCTCGACTACACCAGACGTAGTGTCTGTGTAGTCATGTGTTTATTTCCATCCCTCGGTCGCCTGGAAGAGATTGCATGTGAGCGATAAGGCCGCCAATTGTACTGACCTAGCATTGTCATTTATTGAGTTATCTGGTGCACAACAAAGAGTTATTATTATTACCAATTTACTTAAATAAGCATCATCAAGTTTGATACAGCCATTTAACAATAAAGACAATTATAGGACTTGACAAATATTACAGGTCAAATGTATAATTTCAACTTTATTAGGTTTTCACATTAATCAATACAGTCTTCAATTCTGTGATAAAGTGCAAAATTGTAATCAGAAATATAGCTAGTCTTTTCTATAAATAAGTCGCATACCGAGTCCGAATACGACTTAATTCTATAAAATTAAGGACTAGATAGAATTAACATTACGCAATTTTACACAATTAAATTAAAAACAATCCATGTAAACATTCCATGTTTACTAAAAAAATTAATATTAAAAGATATCACTTAAATAACTCAAGAGTAATAATATAATAATATTCTACCATAATCAAACAACGCTATCTAGACCCAAACTAAGCGGCGCTTGTACTATGGGTACTAGAAATGCATTATACCCTTTGCTAGAATAAAAGTTTAAAAAGACATTAAGAAATTAATAAGAGATCTTCAAAACAAGCCAAACAAAAATCGCCACAAACGTTACAAAGTTTAATATTTATTAAACGAGATAACATAACAGTGGACTGAAGTAAACCTAAGAATACTCAATAAAGATGTTTAAAATGTATTTGTACAATAGTGAGGTGCCGGATTGAAAATGTATTTCCGCGGATACGAATAATTATTAAAGTCTAGACCGAATACAATTATGGATCTGTAGTTATTTCATTTTATATAGTTATTGTGAATAGTCCCTTATTATTTGCATTGCGCGTCGCACACATTTGTGAAAGATTGAGCGTTGGCTTTTATATACATAATTAAATAGTGTTATAAATAAGTTATAATGTTAATAACTCACAACACCGTATGTTAGAATATTTAATTTCACGAAAATAATTATACTGTTTTAATTGAAAAGATTCGTTTAAGATCCATTAAAATTAAAGAATACTCGTACATTTAGAATTCTATTATACTTTTGGATATCCGCGGATATGTATACCAATATCCGACACATCACTAGTGACTACGATCTATCAAGTCATATATTTTAGGCATTACACTCACATCTTACGTAAACCTCAATTTTCGAAGGTTCCACCTCATATGACATTAGACGGTAAGATAAGTGCACAAGCCAACGAAAAACTGTTTATCTTCAATAATTTAATCATCATCAGAGTCTGTATCGTCATCATCATCAGATATCTCCATGCTCCTCGTACTACTGCTGGGGTGTTCTGGTTTTCGGTTGCGGTCTAATGAGAAAGCGTACGACTCATAATCCACAACTTCATCGTCACTTAGATGTGAGTTGCCTTCGACGAAACTCGCGAATCTGGGAACAAGGAATCTAGAATTACATAATTATTTGTGCCTTCTAGCAATTGAACTCACGGCATCTGGCTTAGTGATTCATATATATTCACTTTTTTTTATGTTTGGCCCTGCCAAAATGACTCTACTCTGCCTACCCCACTCAGCATAAGCAGAATCCAAGAGTGGTGGTCACTATACTCATTGCTAGTGCAGACAATGCAACAATGCAGCATGGTGACCCATACCATGGCGGCCTAGTGATGCTTCTGCAACCTTTTTTTTGTGTTATTGGCGGCAAATGAGCAGACGCATCACCTGATGGTAAACGATTGCCGCCGCCCATGGACACCTGCAACACCTCATGCGTCACAAATGCGTTGCCGACTTTTGGGGGATGAGTCTTTCTCCATCCCCCAAAGGTTCCTTTGGATGTGGGGAAGGGTGGGGTATGGCCTACGGTATCCTCACTCACTCGGTGAAACACAGTGCAAGCGCTATTTCACACCGGTTTTCTGTGAGGTCGTGGTATCACTCTGGTCGAGCCGGCCCATTCATGCCGATGCGTGGCTCGCTCATGGACTATTTCTATCTCAGGTGAGCATATGAGCACTCCGGTCGAGCCGAAGCGTGGCTCTCCCACGGTACTCTGCGATTAATCTCAACAAAACTATAACACAAATACATAGAGCAGATAAAGAAGAACCGCATTATTATAGCCTACAAAAGTTTTATCAAAGTAAAATAAATTTATTCAGAATAGGCAGTTAATTTAAATAATTAAGTCGTATTTTTATTCGACTACCGCGAATAAATGGGCAGGGTTATATTTTTGACAGTCTAAACTACTGAATCGATTTAAATAAGCGAGGCGTCAATTGATTCGTAATAATGGCCTGGGTGATTCAGGCTATATAAATATTATCAAAAGTATTGACATAGCCGGATTAGTTTTTTTTTATGTGAAAGCCGTTCAAGGATAGCTTTTTAAAAATATACGATGCGGGTAGGCATTTTAGCTCAATTTAAGCTTCCGAAGTATAACATATGGCTCACCTCTTGGAATCGTTCAGCTTGAGCATAATCTTCCACTGCGCACAGTCAGGGCTGGAGCAGTACTGTCGTAGATTCTCCAGCGCCATCTTGGTTTCTCGAGCACCTTGCTCGTAATACTCTTCACTTGTCAGCATCTTTGGTTTAGGAGGGAATTTACGACACCTGTGACACCATGAGGATTTGTCAAGAATTAGGCTAAATTAAATTGACGAAGAAATACTTTGTCATATAGGACAATGGTGTGTTGTTATTTCATACTAACTCTTATCCACCAGCTCCGCTCGCGCGTGTGTCGGTTATCGCGTAAAGAGTAGTTTATGTCCGTCCTCAAGAGTTGAAATATCTCCATGTCAAATTGCAAATTTCATTGAAATCTGTGCAGCGGTTTACGGAGGGCGGACGGAGGTACTTTAGAACTTATAATATTAGTATTGATTATAAACAATTCACATTAACAAATATTGTCTTTGTAAACCCTTATTATTTTTAAAAGACCTATCCTTTAAGACCCCACATCATGTGAGGGCCGAATTTAAAAAAATACATAATAAAGTAATTAAAGGTATACCTATGTTTGCCTTAAAACAAATTGGTCCAATTTTGATTTTATCATTTTATTAGGGCAATTAGTCAGTATGTTCATTCAGAATTACAGATTTCTAGCACGAATAGTCTGTGAGGTATCATGTAGATTTAGACTTGGACAGATGGACATGGTGAAACTAATAAGGCCCTATTTTTGCCATTTTAGCTATGGAACCCTAAAACCCAGTAGTGCCTGCCCTAGATATCATAAGAATAACTTACCAATATGTGCGTATCAGGTTGATGAGTGACTGAGGGAAGTATTTAGCTACCAAAGTAGATATGATCACCGCCGCTGAAGCTTCTTGATATTCGCTGCTGAAGAATATCATCAGTAGCCCCACTGCCTGCGATATTTAAAGCCATAATTTTAGAACATCATATGTAGGATATTATGCTCGAATAATAATAATTGTAATAGTTTTTGATATGAGTTTATAGTTGCTTGCTAACCGCGTACTCAATTAGAATCCTGAGAGTTAGCGAGGGAATTAAAAGAGCATGAGGTGAAAAAAATTGCACTCGAATGCCATACGTAACTTTTCATCCCACCTCAGCGAGGAAATGACTAAATGCAAAAAAAAAAGAAAATGGCGCGGTCAAAGCAAATAAAAAAAGAATACAAAAAGTACACCAAGAAGGTTCCGAGTCTGAGTTTTTAACAAATTAAAAAAGGTTGTATGATAAATTCGGCATCATGGAGGTAGAAGTAAATAGGTTAAATGATGTTTTGAATTCAAAAACTTAGTGCACACGATATTCTAAATTCAATTCACTTTATCTTCTAGCGGATAAAAACGGCTTTGCACTTAGATATCGAAGGGCAAAAATACTCTTTCCCAGATGGGGGCATAAAAAATATTTTGCTGTTTAATGAAGGGTTTATTACCAATCTACACTTAATACAGGTTGTCCCAAAATTCAACGATAAGCGGGCGCCTAAAGGTAGACCTGCTAATGAGTACATAAGGAAAAATAATAAAAAAAATATACCTAGGTTTTTTTTAGTTACAAGAAAAATTTTGAATTTCTTTGAAAATTTATACCTTTCATGATATTTTGATTTTTTACAAGACCATGAGTCAAAGTACACTAAGAGTAAAATATTTCATAATTTTAGGGAAAAAAAATGATTTTGAACGTTTTTTGTGTAAAAACTGCGGGAAATTTGGTGTTTTTCAGAGTTGTAGTGAATAGTAGCACTATTTAGATATAAGATAAAAAAATAATCTTAAGCATATTTGAAAAATTGTCATCGTGGTCGTTCGTTGTGGCGCCCGCTTATCGTTGAATTTTGAGACACATGGTATATAAAGCAGGAACCGCTGGTCCGATTTGAAAAATTCTTTCAGTGTTAGATAGCTCATTTATCGAGGAAAACTATAGGCTATATATCATCACGCTAAGACCTACAGGAGCGGAGCAACAATGAAGAATGTAACAAAAATGGGGGCAAATTATCACGCTACGAGCAATAGACGACGCAAACGAGGTGATGTGGGTCAGCTAGTCACTTATAATTCTGAAAAGGTAAAACACAATCTACTTCACTATCATCAACTGTTGTTAAACTGTTGCCTTTCTTAGAAAGAATGCTTTGGTATACTATGCCATGCCAGCCAAAATTAAATTTACTACACTATATGTATGCTAATCGATGCAAGAACTGCCATTACAAGATTCAGGATTAGTAGTGTTGTGCAGTACGTTACTTCACAGTTTAGTGTATATTCGGTAGATGGCGCTATCACATGTTTATGTTGCCGCTGTATGTGGAAGTCGCCACAGAACCTATAACTATTAGATACCAGAAGTGATGTCAAAATATATATTCTCACCTGCAAAATCCACATGACAAGATTCTTGCTTCTCTGATTTTTAGGAGGTCCTATCCTATAGCACACCAGGAAACTAACGAAGCTGACCACCAAAGTGTACCAGAACATATAGGTCTGGTATGTTATGAATATGGTACGAATGTTCTCCCATATTTGTTGGAATAGGTACACGCCGACTGTCCATCCACCGATCAAGATCCCGTACGTCAATGTTTTCTATAAAAAATGAAATCCAGGTAGAATTTGTATGAAGTCTGATGTATACTATAATAGCCTGATTGATATATAACCTCCTATAAAATTCTTAAAATAAATAAATAAAAATAAATGCTTGATTAAATATCACACACTATAATAAATTTCAATATGTTCAATCTTACAAGCTTTATATGATACTAGTTGTTGCCCGCGGCTCCGCCCGCGTATTGTCGGTTATCGCGGCAAATAGTAGCCTATGTGTTATTCTGATGTATAAGCTATATTACTGTAAAGTTTCAAACACAATCATCCATCCAAACATCCATTCATCCTTACAAACTTTCGCATTTATAATATTAGTAGGATTGATACTCATAAACTACTACATATTACTGATTGACGCAAAACGTTCTTAAAGGTAGTAGAGCCACGCTGATTTCAGCACGGTAGAACGGACTCGACCGGGACGGTACTACCCTTCGTAATGTCGTGTTTCGTTGGTAAGTGCGAGACCGGAGGCCCAATGATACAGAAACACCACTGCACATCAGCCGCCATGGTGTGGGTCACGATGCTGCATTGTTGCATTGTGTACATTCGCACTGAGTATGGTGACCACCATTTTTGGGTTCTGCTTATGCTTTCCATCAGGCAGAGTAGAGCCACTTTGGCAAGCCCATACATAAAAAAATGTAAGAGTGTATTTACAATATAGTGTCATATTCAAAACTCTTAAAAATGTCATCTCTTTCAGAAGTTTTCATAAGATTTTTCAATAAATACTAACCCTTGGCAATAGTTTGCTGACATAGTACACCAAGACCATGAAAGAGGCAAACACTCCTACGAGTATTCCACACAGGTAAAAGAACAAAGGATTTGAACTCAAACTTCTTGACAAGAATATCAGTGTGATACCAGAGACCATTAGAAGTACGCGCCATATATCTACTCCTGAAAACATAAGAAAATACATTTAAAAAAATTATGTGTCATGTTTACAATGACTGAGGCTCATATGCCTTCTGTATAGACAGGTAGATTCAAAACAATGTGTATGTATATGTCTTCAAAAGGCCAACTCGGACCCTACACTGAATTCATATCAACTGACTCACTGTATCGACTGCCTCGGTGGCGAAGTGATAGCGTATGCGACTACTGTGCTTGAGGTCTCGGGTTCGATTACCAGGTCAGACCAAATGTTTATATGATCTGCAAATATTTGTTTCGGAGTTTGGGTGTTTTCTCTTCTTTTTATATGTATGGCCCGCCAAAATGACTCTACTCTGCCTGATGGAAAGCATAAGCAGAATCCAAGAATGGTGGTTACCATACTCATTGCGGATGCAGACAATGCAACAATGCAGCCTGGTGACCGTAACCACTTAATCAGATTTTTCAGGCACTCCTATATCTATAAGTTACTAGCTGACCCGGCGAACTTCGTATTGCCATATTTACATATCTGTCTCAGCTTCCCACAGGCAGTATACAGTCGCGGAAAAAAAAATTGACTTTTCCCGTAATTTTTGATTTTTCTTGTACACAAACCTTGTCCTAAAATTTACTTAATTTGATGCAGCATGTGCATATATTTTAGCGATTCAGTTTCATATCATCTTCCTAGCCTTTAATGTTTCCAAGATATGGAGTCGGCTACTAGTTCAACTGGTTTTACCTGAATTTCTTTTAAGAAAAACCCAACAGCAGTCTGACCTGGGAATTGAACCCATCGAGACCTCTCGATCAGCAGTCACTTACGCTAAACACTAGACCAATGAGGCAGTTTTAAATATATATATATATATTATTACTTTTGTCACCTCTTCACCAGAAATTTTATTTTTTACTATCTGTGCCAGCTACTTCGTACATTTTAAAACCAAAATCAGCTAAATCGGCCCAGCATTTTTCAAGTTTTAGCGAGACATACGAACAGGTTGATTTTTATATATAAGAAGATTAAACCAATAGTATATTGGTAAACCTTACCAATTAGGACATTAGCTTTTAATCTAATTGTTCCTATCATAGTAGTTGATGTATTAATGTATCTTTTAGTATTAATAATGTGAAATTGATATTATTGTAAATAATAAAATGGTGCCTTACTCAGAACTTGTAAATCAATAGTATGTCTCTCTCTGGTGTTAACAGACATACATGTAGGAACAAACAGGCTTATGGGCACAGTCTTCTGAATCTTCTTCTGAAATGGGTTGACAACGGACCAGCCATAACTATCCTCTGTGTACTCTTTGTACACCTCTTCTGGACTTGGTCCAATGTATTGTTGGAATTCATCATTTTTTATTTTTATGTGAAACTGAAAGATTAAAAAACAACAATTTAATATTTAACTACTTTTACAAGTAGTATGAGTTATGCAACAAATAAAAAGGTTTTTAAGCCCAACATTTTGCTTTCAATACTTAAATCCATATCAATATCATTACAACGGATTGCATTTATGATGATTTCAAATAGGGGACAGCAGTGGTCATCGTTGTGAAAATATGTTTTTGAAGTGTCTGTCTGCAGTATGACAAAACTGCTAGGAAAAGTGAATACTGTTTCCTATGTGAGTTTAATGACTGATGATATTGCTAAAGAAACAAGCATTGGAAATAGAAACATTATCTTTGCCACAATGGCAACATTTTATTATGTAGGGTGGTGAAACTGAGAATATTGTGGATCAAGTTTGTTTTTAACACAGGTTTGAGAGTATTTAATATTTCATGTATCTACAACAACTAGTTATAAAACAGTGAAATAAAATTTATTAATACTTACTCGAACTGTTTGCCAAAGTGCAAATAAGTTTTTTGAGGTTCCTGTGTAGCAATAAATATCTACAGCTTGTTTTGCTGAAGGCACATCCCGTTCTATTGTAGTGGGCCCTCCTAACCAATGTACTGTAATAGAAGAAACTTTAAGAAGGAGTCTTAACAAGACTATTTTAGTTAAGAAGTCAGTTTATACCAGAACAAACCCAAAGATTAATAAAAATTACTTACTTTACTTAGTTTTACTCTAAGTAGGATTGTCCTGTAATATTATTGTTGTCGAAATAAACAACAAAATAATATAATATTCTTCAAATAAAGGCCAGACTAACAATTTTTTTTGTCATAAACCTACGATGTAGTACAAGTTAAAAATTGTAAATGTCTTATATTTTTCATTGTATTATCGATAGAACAAAATGTGTATGACAGAAACAATGAAAAACAAATGTTATCTTACCGTCGTAAGGAAGTGATTGTGTTAGAGTAAATAATGCAGCTATCGACAACAATAACACACCGCGTTTGCATTCGCTGTTGCCCATGATTAAACGCCGTATCCTCGAAATTTACATAACAATCTCACCAAATCACCACCTTTAACTAAACTGCGACTTTCCCTTTACACAATTATAGCATCTTTTAAACTTATAGTTAAACTAAGGCCAACTTTAGGTAATTTGCGAGTTTTGTACAAACATTAACATCGCACATCGCATTGAACTTTTTGAGTTGACACATAATGTACTCTGTGGTTGACAGTTGTTTCACAAAATTTTGTTAGACTTTTTTTTTTTGTAATTTTATGGCCTAGTAACATTATGTTTGACTTCTACTTACACAAGTGTTACCAGATAGATAATTAAGGAATTTTAAAAAATAATCAAAATAAATGTACTATAAATGCAAATTTATATTGTTTATGTAACATTTTAAAATGCTTGTGACAAAGATTTCACAATACCTTATCAAAACCCAAAAAACAGAGTAAGAAAAACTTTTTGATCGTCCGATGCTTGTTGTCTTCTTATTGGGTTATTTTTTTTGCTAACGATCTTTCATCCTACCTATCACAATGGGAGTCGGTTTATTAGTTCGATCGATTATATTAGCCAAAGGTTAACTTCGGAAAGAAGGATAATTACTACTTAAATATATACATTTAAAAATATTGAAATTATAATTATAACTATGATGGTAATTCTGCTGTAGTTGTTGCTCTTTCACGAAACTGCTAAACTGAGTTTAAGATTTTTTGTACTTATTTCACTGAATTTTAGGAATAATAAAAAAATTAATATTTTAGGAAATTGGGAACAATTAAGAAAAAACACAGGAGAAAGGCTTAGGTATATGAGTGAAACATTAATGTTTTAGACTTTCGCAACTTTTACGCATACAAAGTTTTTTCTATACATATAGCGGGACTTATTCACGATAAAATTCTTGAAGTGGTTACGATACCAGTTACCCAATCCACCCGTGACCATCATCAACAGCCTTTAACAGTCCACGGCTGGACATAGGCCTCTCCTTAGGGAGGAGGGTTTGGCCTACTGTACCACGCTAACCAGACGGGTTGGTTTGTTTCAAATTTTCCTTCTCTTTGCAGTGATATTATCCTGTGTAGTTTTCTCCCTTAGTCGCCTCTTGCAACACCCGTGGGATGACTATGGGTGACGACGTCACTCCTTATTCTTAATCCGTCACCACGTGACCACGAGCGGTATAGCCCGTTCGAAATGTCGGGAAATAAAAGGTACTTTAACCTATTAAATAATTTCATCGTGAATGAGCCCCACTGTATAAAATTTTCTTAAGCTCGTGACTATGATACCGTAATAAAGGACTGAATGGTTCGAAGTGGTTAGATCTGGAGTCTATAGACAAGGGGCGCCTTACAAAAGGGTTTCAAAAAGTTAGATTAAAACAAGCTAAACTCGTTTCATATATTTTATTTGGTAAAGCATATACAATAATGGAGTGTTTTTGTAACAAAATAATTCAATAAGGCACTTAGTCTGTTCCTTACAATCTGTACTTCAAAACTTGTACATTTATGTATATATATAAATAACCGGAATGAATACTGTGATACAAATATATAATACCGGAATGTTATTGCAAATACTATTCAAACCACTTAATACAAATTAATCGTACTGCTAATTGCAAATAATACATCACTTCAGCTACCATTGACCAGCCTTCACTTGACAGGAATGTTTAAATAAATACATCTCTCATCTTTAAAATACTGACCTAAACATCAAAATGAAGTATAAATCACAGCTTTCTTAAATAAATTAATAATTCACGTTAAAAATATAAAGTGATTTCGATGTGGACTTCATTATTTTAAAGTTCATCTATAAATTTTATAATACAGAACATTAAGAAAAAATATTTGTGGTCTTTTGTAAGAAATTAAAAATATAATAACTATGTCACTTTTTAATCACTATACATATATATATATCTCATTCATTTGGTGCATAGTAACACCATACTCATTTTTTGTGTATTTTGTACTCGCCGATGCAATTTTTTAAAGGAACTTCTTTGTAAGGTTTTTTGACAGGCACCAGCACCGACTAATAACACAATCTATGAGTCAGTTTATCTAATATGTTTTGTGATTCGAAATAAATTTACCTAATTGATAGATATACTGACATTTACTCTAGAACCACCTAATTTAACATTGTATACCTTCTACATTTAATGTGCATTTTTATGCACCTGTGCACTTAAAATGTCTGTAATTTCATGATGTGCCTGTTTAGTGCTACCAGACTAATAATATTAATTTCCTTACAAAATCAATAAACATACACACATTTGTAATGTCAAATATTTCAATTCGGGATCGATTTATAGAAAATACTATTTTGATGGAATGATTGCTCATATCGATCCACAATTTATAGACAGAGACCGATTCATAATACATATTCACATTGATGTCACTTTAACTGGGATTATTCTAAGAACTATTTCCATTCTATAATCCATTTATTCATACATTGATCCAAAAGACGGAGGAGAATGGAATAAAACAGTGGAATATAATCATTGCTAATAAAAGTAAAATAAAGACCAATCAGCCGCCTTCCGATGATTTAATTGATATTTTTGAGAAAATTTATGGCGGTCTTTAACAAATAATAATCGTACTAACATATATTATGACATAGAATAAAAAATGTGATACAAAATATCTGAAGTTCAATAACTAATTTATTTGTACGTGGATAGTTTTAAATTGTTTAAATTCTAATACGAAATTTGCTTCTGTAGTATTCCGTTATTAACTCGTATTGCACTAATATCTAGCTAGAAATTTGTGAAGGCACGCTTACAAAGGCACTTCTATACCATCATCTCTACTTACGTGTTTAAAATTCAAAATCTTACATTTGTGGAATTATTTACGAATCCTTTAAATCGTCTAGTAACTCGATCGAATGTTGACATCTGAAAGAATATAAAATTATATTATTATTAAAAATATTTATTAATACAGAATAAGTCGACTACTGAAATGTAATGTTCAGTGTAGTGGTAGGTATTAGTGCGTGTAGATTACTAGTGCAGTATGGAAGTATCTATTGCGTTTAGAGGTACACATATGGTGTGTGTGGAGGTCGTATGTGGCGTGGGTATTGCAGGGTCTAGTATGTATAGAGGTGTAAGTGTAGTGTGTAGAGGTAGGTATGTAGCGCGAGGCGGCGTGGGTGTGGGTGTGAGTGTGGGTGAGGTGAGGTGAGTGTTACCTAGCGCCTAGTAGCTAGCGCGTGCGCTTGTCGTGCGGCACGTAGAGCTGTCCGCCGTGGCGCGCCCACTCGCGCTCGAACTCGTGCTCCAGCACCTCGGCGCCGCGCTTGCGCGTGAGCCCCGTCTCGTCCAGGCTGAGCTCGCACATCTGCATGTCGTCCAGCCCCGCCTGCAGCAGCACGGGCGCCTTGTCGGGGTGCAGCTCCATCTGGCGCGCCACGTACTGGCCGTCGAAGTGCGCGTACCACCAGCCGCGCCGCTCGCCCTCGCCGCCCCCGCCGCCGCCCCCGCCGCCGTCCGCCGCGCCGCCCGCGCGCACGAACGGGATGCGGAAGTAGCGGTGGCGCGCGCCCAGCACGTCGCGCGCCACCGCGCCCGTCGTCACCCGCGGCGCCTTGGCTGGGGACACATTTGCATTTTTCAATTACCCTAATCGATACCTTTGAGGACGGTCACTAATGTCGTTTCCATCTATTCGACCTTGTTTGCTTTGGACCGTTAGTTTTAAGGCCGTCTAGCGAAGATAAACTAATTTATGTTAAACTTTGAAAGAGTAATCTAAATGTATTTATATAATACTCACGACCTTACATATATTTTTTATTTTTAGATCTTGTTTTCTTTTTAAATTAAAATTATTTTGACAAAGATTCAGTTATTAATAAATATATTCACCAGCATCCATAATAGACTGTGGCGCCCTCTCCTGATCGGCCATAGTGGTCTTGCGAGCGTTCTTTGCCTTCCACGCGTGATACACCTTCAATCGACGGTGGAACTCATGACGGCACGCCTTTAAACAACCAATTTTATCATTTTAGTAATATAATTGTTAATGATTTAAAACAGAGTATGTATTCTTTTCAAATCACGATATTAGTCATGCAATTTAAATCCTAACGAAAATGTCTTAATAAATTAATTACTTAATTCAATTTTGCAATAAACACATCTCACCTCCAATAATTCAATATCACATGAAGTATTGATAGTGTCACGCAATTCTGAATACTTCCATTTAGACAAATCGTACTTTTGGTTGCCTTGTTGTATAGCTTGCTGCATTCGTACGCGTTCAGACCTGTATAACACGTAGCAAAAACTCATTAGACTTTGAATATTTTACACTGGTTAGTTCGTTAACTACAAACTAGTAAATACTACATATACGTATACCAAACTACAGTTAGTAATTAACAATCCTTGCCTATTTCAACTCGTTACAGTTTATGCCCCATCCAGACTCTCAGACTCAAGGCGGCTCGGCACGAGTCTCGGCGAGTGGAGGGAACAACCACACTCTCGCGGAAGTGTGGTTGATTGTTTCACGTAACCCTAGCGTCCTTTGACTCGCGTCCCACAACCGACACAAGGCGGAGTGACAGCGAGGCGAGCCGAGGCACCATCATCACTCTCGCACTCACGTTGCTTCGTGGAGTGTGGATGGGGCATTATAAATTATTTGGAGGTGGATTACGTCGTTCGTCTTGACGTCATTTACAAGAATGTTCTGAGTGGGACGCGATTTTGGGTCGAAAAATCTTTTTCATTACTAACTGTAGTGACTTTACACTTCTTTTGCACTCTTCATTCATTTTAATCATTAAAATACGAATTTCAAATAAATTACTAATTTTTTTTCCGGTCAAGTTTGGTTCAAGTCTTCGTTTTGTACGTATACATGTAAAACATGCGATCCAAAACTAAGTGCACGCGTGATTATACTACAATCGCCGTTATTCGAAATGCAAAGTATTGTATATCTAAAATAACATATAGGTATATATTTAAAATTCTAAATCTTTTACAAACACAGAGTCTTATGCATATCGCAAAACGTTAAATTACTTTGAAAAATGGATTTCATAGGAAACACTCATCATGTCAACATTATGTCGTTCGAGTCTTTTTCCAATCGTTAAAATCGACTTTTAGTCCACCCCACGCAGATAAATTTCGATTTTTAACCGACTTCAAAAAAGGCGGAGGTTCTCAATCGAACTGCATTTTTTTATGTTTGTTACCTTAAAACTTTCGACTGGGTGAACCGTTTTGATGATTATTTTTTTATTTGAAAGCTGGTGGTTCCCGTGTGGTCCCATTGAAATTTGGTCCAGTTCTTAAAGTCAGTTCTTTATTTGTAATTATTTTTATGAAACAACAGAACTGCCATCAGAAAGTTATCTCTGTCATTGAAAATTGTTTGAATTTACCTTAAAATCAACATTTTACAGACATGGCAACCGATACCTACGACTTAGTGTGCTTTCAGAGACATGGCGACCATTGTTCCAAGCTTTTTCCAAATATTTAGGAGTATACCAAACGTATGTGATTGTAAAAGATTTCTCCAAACATCTGCAGTTATATCTCGTCGAATTTCTAAAACGAGTACATAATTTCTACGGATCTACATACGACATACATATATTTAGTAGAAATTAATTCAACAAACTAAGATACACAGTTAGGTACTCAAACTCGTGCAAGAAAGAAGAGATAAGCAGATAGCCTTTATGTTAGCGGTTAGTACAACGTAGGAACCTCCATCAATCTTAGCAATAATTACATACATTGTACAGAAAATAAATATTTCGATTTAAGATAAATCAAGTTAATTCTGAGAAAGAAATTCAGTTTCATTATATAATAACAATTACATGTAATCGTTTTAAAAAAAAGTAGATATGACATAATATATTTAATTTTAAAATTTTTACTTAAATGAAAAATTCGTAATAATTGAAAGAGGGTCCTCATTGGAGCGTGCAAAAGAGAAAACGTTAGTCTATCTCACTCAGTACCTGTTCAATTTATTCTCTCCATTGATTGACTCCATTGTAGGGAAACTGTGCGAACATATTACAATATTACTTATACGCTAGTTGTAGAATGACACTCTTATACACTTACACGTTTTATTAACTTTTATAGTCCACTATAACACATAGGGCTCTTCTAAGGAAGGAAGTTAGTTTTATTGTATAATTATACAAAAAAAGAACAGTCACTTCTTTATGTAATACTTCTTTAAAATAGAAAATGAATCGCTTAACGTGTTGTTTAGCGCCAAACTCGAGAACCACAAACAGAAGAACACTTCGGTTTTTTTTATGATTTCGTTAACGCAAAAGGACGGTTCTTCGAAATATAAAAAAACGTATTATTTTAAAAAAGAAAAAAAGGAAAATAGAAAAAAAGTCTATCGGAGCAGCTAGTTTTAAATTAATATAGTTTGATTTATAGATTACAGCTAAATTTAAAAAAAATCTCAATGAATCTATATCAAGATGAATTGCAATAAATTCTGCCCACCATTTCTTTATCTTCACCCTGTATGGTGGGTATTTATTTTTTCAAATTTAAATGAGACTTTTCTAAATGAAAGAATGGTATTATCAATCGGTGATTTGAGAACAGATTCCTTCCTTTCTTTGAAGTCTACTACTAAACTATTAAATCTATTACCATACTGCAGTAGTACATCGACAAACTTGAATCATGATGACCCTCTCTGCAGAAAGGTCAAAACACCAATGATTTCCTTCCTTTACAGTGAATGCTGCACTAAGGATGTTTTAAATACTGTGCAAGCATTATCTGTGTAATTAAATGGCAGATAACAAGGTCGGTGAATACGCTAATGTAGACCTAATTGTATTTGAATGTCTGTAAGAAAGTAAGCTTATGGTAGGTCATGATTCAAATTTATCGATAGTACATCTATTGTAATAGAACATCATTGACATTGTTTTATCTTTCAAAAAAAAAAAACTAATATGGTTTACACCGTGATGACTGTAATGTAAAGAAGCAATATAAAGGTGTTCATGCAATGCACCAATTTATTCTTTTTTGTAGTCATTCATTAGCCCCTTTATATATATATTTATATATTTATCTATAAACGCATTAATAGAACGTGTAAGTTTTTTCGAGTGTGTAGTTTAAAGCTATATACAGAAGAGCAAGAGTAGCAGGCCAAGTGTGACTGTCCTATATATTTATTTTACAGTGATTTTCTGCCTTATTATAGCAAAAAGGTTTTTTGGTAACTATTATTGTATAATCCCAATATTTTTAAAATTACTTTAATAAAGGTACGGATTACAAATGTTACATAACTCGTTTTTTATATTAAGAAGTTCTTTTTTTTCTTCGGAAGGTCACGAAAATGACCCTAATAGCTCAATTCTTATACTTTTCTATTTAATATAGATATATCAAAGTTTTTTAATTCTTTTTATTTACTCAATCCTATAAACTTATCAACTTAACTTATTATTTATGTACACTTAATACATGTGACGTCAAACAATAACACAAAACATTCACAATGATCGACTTTCGCGATTCGATAGGTAAGTAAAAAAGTTACCTTGCTTTAGTTGCCGATATATCTATTAGGTATATAGCCATTTTATTTTTAACCTGATATACCTGAGACACTGATTATAATTTTTGTAAAGTAGAACACTTCAGACAAGGTATGATTTGTTTCGTATATTCTATGATATAAAACTTTCTGTTCGTTGTGTGTTCGAATGTAAAGTCAATATACCTGCGAAGTTGTGGCGGTGATCCTTCCACGTGTCCGTTTGTTTCTTTAGCCAGTCTCACAGCCATCTCGTGGTCTCGCCTTTCTTGTTCTAACCTACAATATAAACGTATGTTATTAATTGAAC
This sequence comes from Spilosoma lubricipeda, assembly GCA_905220595.1. NCBI lineage: Eukaryota > Metazoa > Arthropoda > Insecta > Lepidoptera > Erebidae > Spilosoma > Spilosoma lubricipeda. The sequence continues at coordinate 18,990,078 of HG992282.1, read as the reverse complement.
ATAGCAATAGGAGTAATAGTAAAGATATACAAGACAAATAGTCGAATTTCGTAGTACTAATATCTGTGTTACTTTTAAATAGTAAATTGTTCATAAGTTTTACAAGATTGAAAAGAGGAAGTTCGAAGGACCAGGTAAAAGGAAACTTTATCCAAAGTGGTGACGATTCTCCTTTCCAAAATTTTATGAATGATTTGTAAGTGATTTATTACAGTTAAATACTGCTTTAGTCTTCTAAAAAATATTTACCTAGTGTATGATCTATAGTGCAGTATTGTGTAATTTAAGTTTAATTTTCCATTACTCTTAGAATATCCGAAAAAGTATGTTCGAAGGACCAACAATTACAATAAGCTGTTTTGCTTTTCTGAAGTTATTTTATATTTGTTTGTTTAGCTACAATTACTAACATAAACAAAGAACAAAAAGGATAAAGGGTATCTTTGATTCAGTTAAATATTGTTTTGATGGAAAATACACGCTGTAAGAGTAATAAAATGGCAGAGAAAATACCTCTCCCTGTTCTCCTGGTCCAGCTTGGCGGCCTGAGCCATCTGCTGTTGCATGTTGAGGGCGGCTAGCCGGTCCGCCTCCTCCAGACGAGCTCTCTCCGCCTCTTCTGCCTTGCGCCGAGCCTCCATCTCCGCCTTGCTGTACCACAACACAGCGCTTTGTTACTCACATATCTTCATTATAAGGAATTCAAACCTCAACTGTCTTACAGCATTCGGTCCTAATAACCGATCTGTCGCTATAAACGATGTGTATAATCGGTTTCGACTATATTTCTTATTTTAATCCTAAGAATAAAACTTTTCACCTTTGTTATTTATAAGCTAAGTTATAAATATTGTAGTTCCAGATACACTTGTTACAAAAAAAATGTTAATAGCTAAATTTCAAAGGAAATAGTTTCAAACCTTTGGGAATAGATATGGATAACATCACAGGTAATTCTTGCTCTAAATGGTCGAATATAATTTCAATTAAACGAACATTATTTCTCAAATAAACTGTTTCTCAGGTTTTTTTTAATTTTGCAATCTATACTAATATATAAAACTGACGAGTTTGTTTGTTTGCTTAAACGCGTTAATCTCAGGAACTATTGGTTCGATTTGAAAAATTCTTCCAATGTTATATATCTAGAAGGATATAGGATATAGGAATAAGAGCGAAGAACCAATGAAGAATGTTATAAAAACGGGGCAAATGATTACGCTACGGGCAATAGAAGACGTAAATGAGGTTGCGTGGGGCAGCTAGTCATTAATATGTTTTATTATTTGAAATGAGTAGTATTATTAATGAACAAGTAATACTTACAGTCTGCGATGTTCCTCTTCCTGTTTTTGCCTTTCCAGTTCTCGTTTCTTTGCTTCCTCAGCCGCTCGCATCTCTGCCTCAATCTTACGTAGACGCTCTTGTTCATCTCTGCAAATATTTCAATTACTGTTATTAGAAAAATAATTAGACACTACACGACGACAATACAGCACATGCTGTGGCGTCTGTTTGTGTCGATCTATGATTCTTAACTACAGCTTCAATTTAACGTTCATAAATGTCACTTAGTGTCTTAATTGAATAAATGATTTTGAATTTGAATTTGAATTTGAGACATTTTGATAAACAACTAGGAAGACAGAAAAAGCATTTCTTATTGTATTAAGTTCTGAATTAGGTTTTTTATTTATGATTTAATATTTACATCAATGACTTCGACCTCAGTGGTACAATGGTAGCGTATGCGACTTCTGTGGTAAGGGCTCAGATTTCAGCCCGGGTCGGATCAAATATTTGTTTTGGAGTTTTGTTGTTTTCTATTTACCTATAATTTTTTTATCGACTTCAAAAAAAAGGAGGAGGTTCTCAATTCGACCGTATACATACAGGATTACTGGTTAAGTCGACCTATTCCCGTTAAGGGCGTGTTGTTTAAATCGTTTCTGACTGATTTCATTATGATACACTCCATCCTAAATCTTACATTAGTGCAGCATTAGTGGGAATTTAGTACGAATACTTTCCATGATCAGAGTTTATCATGGTAGCGAACGATTGCCTATCGATCGATACACAAAACTTTAATGTTTAGCATACCTGTTCTTTTGGTCGATCATAGCCTTTTGTAGTGCTACCATTTGTAATTCGACATCCTTCGTCAGTTTTGAGAACAGCTGGTCGATTTCACTGCGAGACAGCTTTTCGTTTGCCTGTTATAATAAATCAGTATTATAATCTATGCAACTCATAAAATTTTCTGTAATCTGTGGAAGTAATAGTGAAAAGGGTCAAAATATACGTGACAGGAACTTGGGAAGTGAGTTTTTTTTTTTTTTGATCTCTGTAACGTTACAAGTGTCAATTCAGAACTTGCGAGGTACATTTTAGGTAATGCTCATTTTGACTGCACGGTTGGCCTAGTGATTTTAGTGTCACCACGCAGCTTCCCGCTTTGAAAACCATTAACAACACGAATGTACGTAGACAAGATTATGCGTGTGTTTGTGTAGTGTACGGACACAACTCACACACATAAGGACCTGTACGTCCCGCTGATACAACGCACGATGTTCCGAGCCGCCATAAAGTATGGTTCTGACCATACAATTTTGAGGTCCTCCCTTCAAATTTAGAAGGGATTGGGGGCCTTAATTGTCTAACCATACTCACTTTAATGTTAACACAAGCGTTTTTGATAGAATTCCTCAAGTCTTCGATGTTCTTCTGAGCGCTGTCCTTCTCCTTCTTGAGCTGCGAGGTGACGGTCTCCATGTCCTTGAGGTTGTGTTGCAGCGCGTTGATCTTGGCGAGGCCGCGGATCCTGGGCCGGTGCTTGCGGCGGACCAGGTACCCTCGGATGTTCTTTTGTAGGAGGATCAAGCACTTGCGACGGTATTCGATTTTGTTCTTTACTGTATGACAAATAAGATGTATTTTGTGATAGCTGGCTTTTATACACGGTTTTAGTTCTATAAAAACTAGAATTTTTATTTAACGAGCGTGTTACTCTAGTGGACTCTTGAACGATAGTGGACTCAATTATTATTCACGACAGATAATTGAGTGATTGTGATGAATATTTATTTTATTGTATGGGTATAATCACGGAGCAAATACAAAGAGGAGATGCCCTAATGAGATTTTTGTATGAAGCAATGCGTGACAATTTGCGGGGGTGAGGGGGTGTTAGTTTACACTTTTCCATCTACCAGACAATAGCAAAACTACTTGCATCGTTGTACGAGTATATTGCTATGTAGTTTAGCTAGCTGACACTAGTGTGGACGTACTCAGAATTTCAAGGAGTAGTTTTTTCAAGGTCAATTTTGTAAGCATCTTGAACAAAAAACATCATTAATAACGTAAATAATTTTGCAAAAGTGAACTTTTTTTTCTAATAAATAACCCTAAATAAAATATTGTTCAATAAGTTTGGTTTACACGTGGATTATGTAAAACAAAAATTAATATATGTAGTGCAAATCATTTTATTTAAAAAATAAATAAATTTATATTTTACTAGCTGCCCCGGCAAACTTCGATTTGCCATAAAAAATTTTTAAGGATGGGTGACTCTTACCATTTAGGGGGATGAAAAATAGATGTTGGCCGATTCTCAGACCTACTCAATATGCTCACTGACTATTTTGTAGGAGTCCAGTTTTGCCTATTATTTTTTTAATCCATTGCTCTTCAATACTATCTTTAGATGAAAATTTAGAACATTACCTGTATACTGTTACATTGTATTATTTTAATGTATTTAAAACAAACCCCGTCAAATCATCAGCATAAGTAAAATTTCTTTTTTTTCAATATTTGAAGTAACAACTTTCAATGCAAGATTAATATAGTCGTAACTTGATAAAATATTTAGATTCTAAATACGACCCTGTCTTTTTATTTTAGAATAGATGTCGATAGATGTCAGTCTGTTCACAATATAATTAAGAAAAATACAAAAAAAAAATACCATGATGTATAAAAAATCATTAGGTAAGAATGTAGAACTCATTTCCGTATCTTCTTATGGTATGTTTTATTAATATTCAGGTCAACGTACCATTGTATTTTTATTTCCAGTAACACAAAGTTTTGCCATCTAGTGGCGAGTAAATATAATAACATTTCAATAAAACACTAAGAGATTTTTCTAGAACTTTTTAAAAAAATAGCTATAAAATTACTTATAAAAGAAATATGATGCCACTCATGGTACCAGAACGTCTATCTGAGTTATTTGTACAAGATAAAACACAACACTTCATCTTTTTACTTGATTGTACCGAGAACATTCAAGTATTACGATTTTTCGATGCAGTTCTAGAACATTGACGTTAATAGTATAATTTGCAAGGTGCGTCAACTGCGATGACGTCGGGGTCGGTATTTTGTCACGGGGGTGATGCGCTTATGCCATCTCCTCTTTGTATTTGCTTCGTGGGTATAATGTATGTGTAATATGTAAGTATTTGGTATCGTTTTACTATTCGGGTTAAGAAAATAGTGACACATCAAGCTCCACTATGACCACTAGAGTTTTAAGAAATTGTCATTTCCCTCGAAAACTATTTAGTTAAAGAAAATAGGCTATCATAGTACATTTGCTGATTTTTCTAAACCTATTTCAATTCTTTCGATCTATTCCTAGTAAGAAAGTTGTCAAAATAAAAAAAAAACGAGAGTGCTTGCTGCAGACCACACAACTGAAGTAAAACTTCTTTTTATATATAACTGGCTATGAGAGAAAGAAAATGTGTGCTCGCACCTCTCTCTCTTGCACCTGCAGTAATATACGAAACGTAACTCTCTTTTTCTTTCTATCTTCACTAACTTATACATTTCCATTTCAACTTCCGTTCGCTTCGCCCGATCACACCTTTCGTAACGCATTCACCAGCTTACTCCCCAAGTCAAGCGTGCGTAGAGAAGTTTAACTTCTAAAAATTAAAAAAGAACTTACATTTAATAATGGAGAGTACAGCGAATATGGACTTCCTCCACCTGGACTTGACGAGCCAGGACAGCACGGCGTCCACTATGGCCTTGAGGTTCTCCGGGTCAGACTTCATCATGGTGTCGAACTCCGAGTACTTGCCCGGCCGGAAGAACACGCGGGTCACGCCGAACTTGTAGTCTTTGTCTGAGAGACCCAGACTGTGGACCATTGCCTGTTCAACGTTCAGGATATGAATAATAATTAAACTGTTTTTCTTTCCTGTGTAAAGTGTAAATGAGTAAAAATTTGTACTCGTTTATAACACGGAACGATATGGAATGATATGAATATAGAAATCTTTCTAGAAAAGAAATAAACGTTTATTAAAGTGATAACTTTTTATGGAAGGGTAAACCTCTTCGTTACGCTACGGCGCCAGTCTAGCTTCCATTCTAACCCAAGAGTAGTGGTTACTATACACAATGCAATAACGCAGCATGGTGACTCTTATTATCGCGACCTATTAAGAAACTTATGCACTCTTGGGCCTCCAGTTTCGTACTCACGAAACACAACAGTAAAAATGCTGTCATTTATAGGCTGGTTTTCTGTGAGGGGGTAGTATCGTCCCGGTCCAGCTGGCCCGACCGTGCTGAAATGTACCGGAGACCGGAAGCCGAATGATGCAGAAGCATTTTAATAGGCCGCCTTAGTGTGGGTCACTGTGCTACATTGTTGCAATGTTTGCATTTGCAAAAAGTATCGTGACCACCATTCTTGGATTCCGCTTATGCTTCTTAATCAGGCCGAGTAGTCACTTTGTGAAGGCCAAACATTTAGTGATGTAGGAGTGGGTTACCTCGCAGAAGACTTTGGGCGAGAGGGCCTGCAGCTTGGGCGGCAGGAACTGCTTGTACATGGAGTGCAGGTCGTGGAAGGGCGCGCGCGACGGGTAGCCGTGCTCCATGAGCTCCAGCACGGCCGCCGTGCCGCTGCACTGCAGCTGCGTCAGCACCAGCCCGCCCTCCGTCTCGCGCCCCGCCATGCGCGAGTTGGGCTTGATGCAGCGCACGAAGTTCGTACCCTGCCGACATCACCCACCCTGTACACTAGCTGACTCAGGTGGCCTCGTCCTTAGTCACACAGACTTAACGAAGTAAACCAGCCTTTAAAGAATAAACATAATATGCTATCCCAAACTTTTGAAGGCGAACTATTCTTTTGGATGTTATTTTCGCTAAACTTTAGCCGTTCAGGCCAAAGCACGCCACGGAAAAAATCCTTAGTGACTAAGCTATCTAGCACTAAAGAGAATAGAAGTTTTCGCAAAGATTAGCATATCCAACTAATAAAACTCTTTACCTTTGTAATACTGGTATAAATATATAAAAGAGTCCCTTTTTGCTTATAGTCCAAGATCCCAGTCACACCAGACTTACGTCATTTTAGGAAATATGAAATTTTTAGGATCGGTAGTCTAACATATACTCAGAAAGGAATGGATGCTCGCTGAGCTGAAAGAGGAGCCGTTTTACAGCTAACATTAGCAGCAGCTAGCATTAAATGTGGAAAGAAACCACGCTAACTTACGTCATTTTAGGAAACTTGAATTTTATATACACACATCATTAAGTATCATCTTTCCTAAAATGACACAAGTCGGGGCTGACTGGGGTCTCAGTCTATTAGGTCACGACATTCACACGTGAACGGTTGAACCAATTTTCACCAATTCCTACCACCATAGCCTATTTATAAAATGAGACTAACATAACATCACGCTATAACCAAACAAAAGCGAGTATCCATAATTTTTTTGCAAAAACAAAAAAAAATTTTTTTTGAGACATAATTAAAATACTAATAAATACACTTCGCGTGCAATTAAATGGGCTCAAGCAATTAGCACAAAAGGTTTTTCAGCAAGCGACTTTTTCGATTCATGAAATGTTTTATTTGTAAAACCGGATATTTTTCTTGGGAGTAAAGCACTTTTCAAAAAAAATCTTTTAAATCAATGGCATTGCGCTAATTGTTCGATGCGGCATCCACTAATTACAGAAGTAAATCCCCATTTTTCTATTTAGTTACTCATCAGACTTTGACTGGTACTCATCTTCTGAAATTTTATTCATTTTTATTGCAATACAACAGACACTACGCCAGAAAAAGCAGCCTAAGGTGTAGCTTACTAATTTTCATTATTAAAATGACATTTCATAGTATAACACCGGCCAAGTGCGAGTCGGACTCGCGCGCCGAGGATTCCGTACAAATCTGTAAATATATAGGTAAACGTTTTCTGATTTTTTCTGCTGCCTATGCTGTAAGGTATTGCTTCTTACCAAATTTCAATTTTCTATGTCAACAGGAAGTAGCATATATATTTTTTCTTTAGGTCGTATAAGTAATTGGTAAATAGCGACCTACTAAACATGACCGTGTGGCCTAATGGATAAGGCGTCGGACTTCGGATCCGAAGATTGCAGGTTCGAGTCCTGTCACGGTCGAGACACGCTTTTTATAAAACGTTTATTCATGCCAAATTTTACGATTCTAGGTCGACTGGAGGAGTATCCTTTAGGTTTTGATTCACTTGCGAGTTTCAAAATTTGCGGCTTAAATTGCTGTTTCATTTGATTGCTTTAACATAGAAGTTTAATTTTGTCACAGCTTAAAGGTATTACAGACTTGAGTGGTTGATATGCATTGGAATTTAATACCTCTATGCGTTCGTGAGGAAAGGGGTAGTAAGTTTAAAAATAATAATAATAATATTTATGATATGAGGTAACTAAAAATGTATGCTTTTCGCAAAATTTCCTTTATCTCTGCTATAACATGTTGCATATCAAAATTCACGTTCACGGGAAGTACCCTGTAGGTTTTGATTCCCTTGCGAGTGTCGAAGATTTGAAGCATAAACGGCTGTATCTTTTGATTGCGTTGGCTTGGAAGTTTGATTTTTTCACAACTCAAGGGACAGTGGACCTAAGTATTTGATATGAATTTCAGCTTGATAACACCACGCGTTCCTGAGAAAAAGGGTCTTGACGGACAACAAAGTGATCCTATAAGAGTTCCAGTTTTTCCTTTTGAGGTACGGAACCATAAAAGTAAAAACAGTTCATGAAAATAGGAAAATCTTTTTCCTCAACCTTTTATGCTAATGGTCCATTTGAGTTGATTCAACTCATTCAACTGCACGCGAGTGTGTATACCACAATACCGACTTCATAATTGTATGCCGTTAAGGTCGTAAAAGGAATTGATAAATAGCGACCTTCTCAACATGACCGTGTGGCCTAATGGATAAGGCGTCGGACTTCGGATCCGAAGATTGCAGGTTCGAGTCCTGTCACGGTCGAGATACGCTTTTTGTTTTGTGAATTTTGAACTACGATTTTAAAAATATTATTTATATTTAAGCACATTTTTTCAAGTTAATTCTAAATAATAATCTAAAGTATATTTCAAAATATTGTTTTTTTTTTCTCCTTACATAGTAATATGGATATGTTTTAACGAAAAAAACATTCAAATATTTACTTTGCTTATAGAAAAACCTTGCTTCCCATTCTGAGTATTGTCCAATAAACCCAAGTGATTTGTCACAGAAATAAAGTTTGCAGGTTATGTTCAGTTCAACTAGTTGTACATAAATTATATTTTAATATCCTGCTAAAACATTATGCGAAAAGACAAAAAAAACCTGTCAAAAAACAGGATATTTGTTTATTTTGAGTTACATTTATATACTTGACTAGCTTTTGCACGCGGCTTTGCTCACGTAGACTTTCATCCCCTGATTTACCTCATTAGGGGTGGAATTAAAAAAAATCCTTTCTTAGTGCTCACTTACGTTATATAAAGAACCTACATGCAAACAGAATTCTAGGTTCAGCGGTTCGGGCTGTGCGTTGATCTCTGGGTATGTCAGTCAGTCAGTCACTTTTCTCTTTTACATGTATAGATATTTTAAATTCATCAGTAACTCCATCTGTTACGCTTTCACGGATAAACCGCTGCAAAGATTTGAATGAAATTTAGCATGCAGATAGTTTGATTCTTGATGAAGGACATAGGCTACGCTTTAGTCGGCATAGATGCGGGCGAAGCTAGTTATAAATATAGAAAAGAAAAAACCCAACTTTACTTACATTCTCTTTCAGTTTATCCATTAGTTGCGACAACTGACTTTGGAACTTAGCACCGACAGATATAAAGTTGAGTTTCCCTTTAGCATTGTTGTTGTCAGTTGTTTGGAACAGTTGTTGTACTAAGGCGCTGCGGGACTCTTGAACTAGGAATTCCAAAGAGGCGTGCAGTGCATCGTTATTTTTTTCTATGAATTGGTTCTGCAAAAGAAACGTTATTTTTAAAAACTCTGCCAATAGAAAGAAATACAACCGTTTATCAAACGGATGCAAAGAACACCCAGACTTAGAACAACAATTTGTTATAAGTCTGGGTGTTAAGTGTTGTCTTATGTGTGAATCGAAACTGCAATGGAAACAACGCACAGCATAATAGGAATAGGCGTGACGACTGCGAAACACTACGTCATCCGTGCAGTTAATAAGGAATTTACGTGTTCTTTTCTTTTTATATGGAATAGGCGGGCAAACGAGCAGACGTATCGCCTGATCACCTGCATACACCAGAGGCGTCACAAGTGTGTTGCCGGCCTTTAAGGTAGGGTAGGGAAGGGAGATAGGGGGAGGGGGTTTGGGTTATGGGCCTCCGGTATCCTCACTCACTCGGTGAAACACAGCGCAAGCACTATTTCACACCGGTTTTCTGTGAGGCTGTGGTATCACTCCTGTCGAGCCGGCCCATTCATGCCGAAGCGTGGCTCTCCCACGGTTTAAAATGTAGTGTATTAATTATGTCATTGAATTCAATGTTAAAATTGAAAACATAAAAAGTGTACTTTTATACTAACGTATTTCCAAAAACAATTTCCTCGTACACCTATAGAGTGGGTTATAAAATTAAAAGCACATACATATAACTTTGCTTAGTGCTTTTACCACAATCAGAGTTTTAGATATTAACTAGTTGATCCACGCAAACTCGTTTGAGTCTCCTATTGCCCGTGCAATAATTTTCCCCCGTTGTTGAAACATTCTTCATTGGTGCTCCGCTCCTATTGGTCTTAGTGTGATGATATATAGCCTATAGCCTTCCTCGATAAATGTACTATGATATACTGATATTTACCGTATTATAGCATACAGCTCCGGCGAAGTGTCGTAGTAGGAAGCCTTCATCGTCACGTAGTGTACGGTGAGCTTTTAGTCGGGATGAGCGTGGTACTTGCAGTCTGGAAATATAATATTATTTTCTATATTTTGTGGCACTACTAAAAAAATAACAAAGCATAACATAGCGCCATCTAACAAAGTAACACCGAGCTACGAAGTAACTGTTAATCCAACATCACGATATAAAAGTTCTTACGGTGATTAATAAATAAATATTTTCGGACATCTTACACACAACGCCATGTAGTCCCAAGCTAAGCAGAGCTTGTGTTATGGGAACTAGACAACTGATATAAATACTAATATATTTTTTCTTTTTATAAAAATATACACATTATAAACAGTATAACAGTACACAGTACAAATATTTGCAGATGTTACAAACAGTTGGTCTGACCCGGGCATCGAACCCGAGACCTCAAGCACAGCAGTCGCATACGCCACCACCACCGCGCCACCGCACCAGTTAGATAGTAATCAACCTTCCAAGAGTAGCGAGAGCTCAGCGCTCACTAGCCGCCTCCAGCGGTGGCGGTTGGGAACAGAGCGGTGGTTGCTGGACATAACACAGTTCACTGGACATGACACCCTCCACAGTGGCGACCCCTACGTGCCCCTTGTCTGCCTACGACCTACGTGATTGGAAGCACGCTTATGCAAATCATCACCATTCAATATTGTCTTGATCTTTAATTACCTGTTGTTGTTAACACCGAGTTGCTTATGAACGGAATGTGTGAAATGTCCAAACTCAGGTTTAGGTAGTTTCGATTCTTCATCCAGTAAATGGAATATGCCATGGTTCTTGCTCTCAATTAAATCTGTAAATATTTATTACTAGTTAATACTATTCAATATTCCTAATTAGATTATCCTAGTAGATTGTGAGGTTTAAATAAATAATTTTTCTTGTATCATTTAATCTAAATATTAAAATACAGCTTTTTTTATGTATGAACATGTCAAAATAACTCTATTCTGCCTGATGGGAAACAATGAGCAGAAATTATCCGTTATTAGTAATTTAATGTTTATAACCTAACTGTGGATGAGCCTCGCTTCAGCATGAATGGGCTGGCTCGCTCGGCCTCACACTCGCTCACTCTCGTTTGCGCTGTGTTTCACCGAGTGAATGAGGATACCGGAGTCCCATACCCACATACCCCAAAGGTTGGCAACGCTTTGTGACGCCTCTGGTATTGCGAGTGTCCATGAGCGGCGGTAACTGCTTACCATCAGTTGACACGTCTGCTCGTTTGCCCAGTAAACCATAAAAAAACTTGAAATCAACATAAAATATAAATGATTTGACATTGGTTAGATGATAATGTCACGTCACAATATTTCCAACCCAAAAGTGTCTCGAAGCTTGTTCTAAGTTTTCCTCCTCTGTCTGTGCTATTGTCCTGCATAGTCCTCACCTACTCGGCTCATATGACACTCACGGGATTAATAAGAGAGGTGATACTTTGTACTCTTAATCCCTCGTTACAGTAATAATTTATCTACCAACAAAATTTATGTATCAACAGTATACACACCTATACAGTCTTGGTTGTCGACGAATCTGATTTCAGGCACGTTAAGCCCCTCGCGCTTGTACAGTTCCTGTTCGTTTTTCAGGATGCGTTCGTTGAAGAACTGCTGAAGTTTCTCATTGCAGTAATTGATGCAGAATTGTTCGAAGCTGTTCATTTGAAAATATTCTGTGAACGAAAAATAGTCACCAGTAAGTTCTATGATAAGAATATAAACGAGAATACAGACAAAAATGTGAATGGTATGAAAACTATTTCAATTACAATTATTATCTTGATTTGTCGATAAGATGACTTTTCCTAGTTATACTCAATAAAAATGTTTTCTTGAAAAATACTGTTTCGACAATGTTTGAATCATTTTAAAACACCTTTTTCTATACCCGTATGTAGGAAGAAATTTTTCTTTCCATGTTTGCGTTTTTTTTTATGTAAGTGACTCTAGTCTGTCTGATGGAAAGCTTGAGTAGAATCCAAGAGTGGTGGTCACCATACTGCGAAAGCAGACAATGCAACAATGCAGCATGGTGACCCACACTATGACGGCCTAGTGATGCTTCTATATCATTGGCCCTCCGGTCTGGCACTCACAACGAAATACGACAGCACGAATGATGTCACTTTAGATTGGTCTTCTGAGGGTAGTACCAAACGAGCAGTAATCAGCGTTGCTCTACAACCTTTTAGGTTATAAGAAAAAATGTCAAAAAAGACTACACAGAGTAGAAAAGATATGTTACCGAATCCAGCGATATCCAATACACCGATATAATAAGAAGAGGCTTGGAATGGGATGCTGCTGTTGATGCGATGTACGATGTAGTCGAACAGGCGGCTGTACACGGCCTTGGCAAGTGCGTCGCGGGCATTGTTCGCTTCGTACGTTTTCAACGGGACCCTGCAATAGATACTGCTTTTTAACATCGTATTTAGCACAAACATTTTATAAGAGAATTTTGAGAAAGAAAAATCTCGAGAAAGGTAATTTTAGATATTCAGTTGAATATGAAGGAATGCATCATCATAGTCAACAGTGTACTGCTGGTAATGATGTCTTCCTGAAGGATTTCGGTTATGGCGTTCAATCGCAACTATCTGTGCAGGAGACATTATCGATCGGTTAGCGATGCTTTAGTCTATACTATTATTTTGGTTCGTTCAACTGTAACTCTAGCCTCTTAATCCAGTCACGATTTATTTTTAACAGTAGATTTTTGCAGCTGAATGTAAGTAGATGTATGTATACCTTAACGTTGTCACTGAGTGATATTTTTTTGTTTATGCGTTAGATTTTGGAGCATTTTAATAGAAGGAAATTCAGGTGGCAACAGCTTGCATACTGTTTACCTGTCATGTAATACATACTAACACTATTGTAGCTGAATATCTGACTTTTGAAAAGAGTGGCTATGAGTTTCTTTGCTGGTATTCTTCTTATGAGGCTCTACGCATTTTGGAAACTGGAACTTATGGATCGACAGGCAGTAGATTTTGGTGTTATCACCCAATTTACCTCAACAGTACAGCACATGTAGTGGCGTCTGTTTGTGCCGATTTATGATTTTTAACTGCAGCTTCAATTTAATGTTCATAAATGGTACTTAGTGATTTAATTGAATAAAGAGAATTTAAATTTGAATATAGTGCACAAGTATGTGCTCAACTCAGGTGTATTCATTGTTTCCTTACCCTCACATTCTTATAGGACGATTTTATGTTTTAGGGCAGTTTTATGTGACCTTCGAGGCACAGGGGCTTAAAATATCTACTTTCAAACTACAGGATTACATTATTAAATATTTCAGTAATCAGAAAAATTTAATTAAACTTTTTGGCCTTACCCGATTTCCGAATGGAACTGTATGTATGTACATGTATCGGACACAAAAGTTGGCAAAGTAGGAAGCGACGTGGATCGCTTAAACCAACAGACACAGTGCAGTCAGCGAATGACTTAAGACTTAGAAGGCAGGGAGTGAGAGATGAGATGGCAAGGTGGTGAGATGGTAAGGTGGTGAGATGGTAAGGTGGTGAGATGGTAAGGTGGTGAGATGGTAAGGTGGTGAGATGGTAAGGTGGTGAGATGGTAAGGTGGTGAGATGGTAAGGTGGTGAGATGGTAAGGTGGTGAGGTGGTGAGATGGTGAGGTGGTGAGGTGGTGAGATGGTGAGGTGGTGAGATGGTAAGGTGGTGAGATGGTAAGGTGGTGAGATGGTAAGGTGGTAAGGTGGTGAGATGGTAAGGTGGTGAGATGGTAAGGTGGTGAGGTGGTGAGATGGTGAGGTGGTGAGATGGTAAGGTGGTGAGATGGTAAGGTGGTAAGGTGGTGAGATGGTAAGGTGGCGAGATGGTAAGGTGGTGAGTTGGTGAGATGGTAAGGTGGTGAGATGGTAAGGTGGTGAGATGGTAAGGTGGTGAGGTGGTGAGATGGTGAGGTGGTGAGATGGTAAGGTGGTGAGATGGTAAGGTGGTGAGATGGTAAGGTGGTGAGGTGGTAAGGTGGTGAGATGGTAAGGTGGCGAGATGGTAAGGTGGTGAGTTGGTGAGATGGTAAGGTGGTGAGGAGGTGAGATGGTAAGGTGGTGAGTTGGTGAGATGGTAAGGTGGTGAGATGGTGAGGTGGTGAGGTGGTGGGTACTGACATGATGGCGGTGCCCTTGGCGCCCCCGCGCGAGCTCTGCATGAGGCGCGAGACGAGCGCCATGCGCAGCTCGGGCGCGTCGACGCCCAGCAGGTTAGAGTTAGGCCGAGGCCGGTGGGAGAGAGGATGGGGAGTGAGGCGGTGAGGTGGTGTGGTAGAGAGTGAGGTGGTGAGGTGGGTACTGACATGATGGCGGTGCCCTTGGCGCCCCCGCGCGAGCTCTGCATGAGGCGCGAGACGAGCGCTATGCGCAGCTCGGGCGCGTCGACGCCCAGCAGGTTAGAGTTAGGCCGAGGCCGGTGGGAGAGAGGATGGGGAGTGAGGCGGTGAGGTGGTGTGGTAGAGAGTGAGGTGGTGAGGTGGTGAGGTGGGTACTGACATGATGGCGGTGCCCTTGGCGCCCCCGCGCGAGCTCTGCATGAGGCGCGAGACGAGCGCCATGCGCAGCTCGGGCGCGTCGACGCCCAGCAGGTTAGAGTTAGGCCGAGGCCGGTGGGAGAGAGGATGGGGAGTGAGGCGGTGAGGTGGTGTGGTAGAGAGTGAGGTGGTGAGGTGGGTACTGACATGATGGCGGTGCCCTTGGCGCCCCCGCGCGAGCTCTGCATGAGGCGCGAGACGAGCGCCATGCGCAGCTCGGGCGCGTCGACGCCCAGCAGGCGCGCGGCCGTGGCCAGCGCCGCCTCGCTGGCGCCGCCCACGCGACAGCCGCCGCGCGGGCCCGTGTCCTCCTCGAACTCCACGTTGCCCAGGTGCAGCACGCCCGCCACCACGCCCCACACCGACTTCTTCTCCTCCTCCGTCAAACCCACGCGGGACAACGCCTGGAAACAGTTCATCGCGCTACTTGCTTTACCCTGCCTCTCACACCCGCCAACAAAACAAAACACCACAAATATTGGCATTTTAAATACTACTCATAGTTTATATATACACAATTATTGATGTGTCACATCCTATACCTAATATTTATTATGTTCTTGACACATGAATTTATTTCCTCTCTCTCTCTCTCTCTTACTCAAATAATACTCTTTACAAAAAGTAAAATAATTATAATGAAACAAAACTCAAGCGAACAATTTATTAATCACGTCATGAAAATATACTCAATTCACCGCTTCCAAAATAAACATTTATAAACGAAAAAATCCCTATATAGTAAGATGTCACTACATATAGGTATGCTGGTACATCATCATCATCATCATCATGACATATCGTGATAATCAATAAACAGGAGTTGTTATATCAAAAGTTGAACGCAAAAGGAAAATGTATTTTTTGCAATGAACTGGACTAGCCCCATATTCTTTACACTATAAAACGCGTATGCCTAATAATCGGTCAAGTAGTTTAAGCGTTAATGCATAACAAACAAACTTATTCTTGCATTTTATAACTAATTTTGAGAAATTTATCATATGTTTACCACTATACGGAGCTATACAGAATATAATAAGTAGGCAATTCACTCAACTTAATTAAGTTATTGGAAAATAATGCACATAAAAAATATATTGAGTCCATAGCAAAAAAGATTAGAATATGCATTACTACCCAATGTCTAATCTGTACAATAAATATATTATACCTATCGACATACAATTATTGCATAAAGTCACGTATTTAAGTAATCCATACTAATATAAAAAATGCGAAAGTAACTCTGTCTGTCTGTCTCGCTTTCACGGTTAAACCCAGGCTACTTTTTATCGCGATAACTGTTAACCGACAAAAGCTAGTTAAATAAATATCGACTGTTAAGCGAGTTTTCATATTATTATAGACTAGCTGTAGTCCGAGAGCTGGCACGAACTTTAGGATAGGTAGGGTAGGTATTTGAGGCAAGCTGAAAACTTGTCAGATATCTCTCCTATTATATCCCAACTCGGGATTGCAGACCTGGCTGGTGAGTAGCGGGGCTATATCAACCCCTACATTTTTTTTTTTTCCCCAAAAATAATTTGAGACAATACGCAATTTATATATGTTGCAGTGTAATGCTTTATAAATACGAAAAAAAATAGCCAGATCATTTAATCGGGGTTTTAACATTGCCAGACGCACGCAAAAATATTTGGCAAAAAAATATAAAAAATGTTTTTGAGGCAACTTGAAATTTTAATGGAGTATTATTTATAACTAAAAAATAAGATTCCCAAAAAGACAGATCATTTCGGTGGGGCTTCCTGCCAGGTGATCAAACAAATAATGAACGGGTACGAGCCTGCAATGCTATAGCATATATAGTGTATCCAATCATTTATTTAACTTTTGACAGCTCTCATACTTAATCAAATAGTGATACCCTGACCCGTTACCGATTCGATTTCTTTTATCGATCGATTTTGTACATGAAGAAGTTTTAATCGATTTAACACACTCATTGTTTTTCCGATAATTTCGTAATTTTATCGATTATTAAACCGCAACACCGGACGCGTAGCGGACATTTTGTAGTTAGTCATAATTCACATTTTCATACATCGAGTTGAGTATTTTTATTCCTCCGTATTGATTTATTTGTGAATTCTCACGTTTGGTTGAGTTGAGCGTATCGTCCCTTCCTTCGTTACTGTCAAAATGCCAAAAATTAAGGTGCTCAAAGGACAAACAAGAGAGTTTGTCTTGCGACTTCGTGAATACTTTGAAAAGGAGAGCTGTAATAATGGGCCTCTTATATCAGTGACTCTAGTTTAGAGACCGTGTGATTTGATATAAAATATAATCACAATAATGTTATTGTATGTTTTATTAATATAATCGAAAATCGATTTATTTCAAACCCGTTTTTATAGTCTGTGGTCATTCATTATGAATGACACATCTCTAAGTGGGCGGAGCCCGTCCATGAAGTACAGTATTCCCTCTAGTACATTGATCAAAAATTATTACAAAACTTTATGTGCGTGATCTGTCAAAAGTTAAATAAACGATTGGACGCACTATAGCTTGTCTATAGACAAGCTGTAGTGTGAGAGAGAGCGCATAACGACAGCTGTCTTGTGTTCGTTCTTACTTGCCGCGTTACTATTGGCTCTGACGAGGCTACTTGACTTACAATAACCCATGAGGTTTCTAGTTAAAATTTCGGAGTAAAAATATTAAAATTTTCTGAATTTGTACTAAAAACATTTTGCTTAAAAAAACTACTGTGTCGGTGTTACTCGAGGTAATGTAGTCTACACACTGATTTATAACAGCAGTTCCGCAAACCCCGGTGGGATGACGGCCCTAGATTTTCTTTTCCACACGAAAATAAAAACCTTTCGGCATAAGAGTAAATCAAAAATAAAATACTTTAGAGTACCTATTTGTATGCCTATCTATGGAAAATTTCATTCTGGTCCATTGAGCCGTTTTCGTGTGAGAATAAATACAAACTTTTGCCCTTTATAATATTAATAAAATTACAATTAAAAATGTGACTAGCCATACATGTTGGGTCCTGCGTAAGGAGAGTATTTGAACTTGAATACATTTGCACCTCTGACTTTCAAACGGTTGTAGCTTCATAAAATTGTAAATGTTAGGCATTCATTATGATCCATAGTTAATATTATAAATTCTAAAGTAATTTTGTCTGTCTGTAACTATGGGACTAATCGACTAACAAAATACACAAAAATACCTGGTTTAATCTTTCAAAGTCCTCGACATCATCCAGTATTGGGTCCCTGAGTCCTCCCTTGGCCTTCTGTTGGGGGGTCATGCTGTTGGCGCCGATTTTCTTCTCTGAGGCAGCCGTCGTGAAGTACTGAGTGCATCCATTTTTTAGATACTGTAAATGGTATTTTTTGTTACAATACGTGTAATTAGGTAGCCCTAGAGAGAGAGAGTTCTCTCGTCGAGATTCAGGGAATTACTTGCTAGGGTACACCTGGTTCCTCGGCTACTAGTACTGGCGACTATGTGTGCGTTTTTCACATTATCCCCAGTTGGTAGGATAGGGGGGAAATACTCACAGACAAAACATGTGTAATTAGTTAAGCCTTATTATAAGATGATTAAATTATTAAACAATCTTCATATTTCTAAATTAACATGTTAAATAATATCAAAGAACTTTACAGTATAATACACAATAAACTATATTTTTTATTAGCTTTTTTGTTAATATTCCAAATATTAACAAAAAAGCTAATAAAAAATATGTAAGTGTTGTATTTAATTTGATTTAATAAAGACATTAAGGTTTATATTTTTTAAAACTAAGTAGTGCCTCTAAAATCCAGGTAAGTACTTACACAAAACATGTATCCGAACAAAAAAAATACATAAGAAATAAACTAATTAAATGAAGGTAAAGCAGAAATGTGTATCCTATAAAACTCACCAAATAGTCATCAGGCTTTTTAATTTCCAAGGCAGTCCTTAACTCCTGAGGCGCTCCGGCACAGAGCAAATAAAACACATGATAATTCCTCTCTTCTGCGCTCTGCGTGCATATTCTAGACTTTTCCAGAAGATAATGGGAAATGTAGCCGCCGACCACCTGGTACTTGTTGTTGAAATGCACTTCCATGAACTTGCCGAAACGTGAACTGTTGTTGTTGCGAGTTGTTTTAGCGTTACCGAACGCTTCCAGAATTGGATTGGCTGTGGGAAGGTAAGTAAATAAAGAATAAATAAACTGGTTCTGTAATGCGTACGTATACCTACGACGTTTTCAATTGTAAAGTAGGAAAAATTTATCTATATACGAAACCAGTTTTGGTCCAACCCCTTAGCAAAGGTGTTGTTTCGCATCGTTTCTCTTTCTTCAATCGCTAACGCCTCTATTCTCTAGTTATTATTGCCTCGTTGGTCTCGCGGTTAGCGTGAGCGACTGCTGTTCATGAGGTCTAGGGTTCGATTCCCGGGTCGGACCAAATGTTTGTATGATATACAAATATTTGTTTCGGAGTTTGGGCGTTTTCTATGTATAATATGTATGTATTTACAAAAAAAGTATATATGTATTTGTATCAGTTGTCTAGTACCCATAACACAAGCTCTGCTTAGCTTGGGACTAGATGGCGTTGTGTGTTAGATGTCCGGAATATTTATTCATTATTTATTTATATTAGGTAATATATTGGTTTGACCACGCGACTAAGTGTTGAGAGACGTCATTCCTATGCATTTGTTAGTTTCCATTAACGTTTGTAGACTACAACTTGGCTACGAGGCCAGGTCATTTTTCCGTACAAATGTCATTTTTTCCTCATTCTCAACTGGTTATGAATCAGTTTCGATGGCAGCCTAAGGGTTTTCAGATGTAGGTGGCTTCGAATATGTGCGAAAGTAAGTATAAATCAGCACTGGGATTATTAAAACAGCCAAGAGTATTTGTCAGTTGTAAGACTGTCAGAAATAATTAAATAAATATTTCCGACATCTAACACACAAAGCCATCTAGCCCTAAACTAAGCAGATCTTGAATGATAGGTACTAGACAATTGACATAAATACTTTTTTTTTTGTAAATTCATACCTACATCTATACAAATAAATATAATTGGAGTGTCTGTTTTTAATATTAAAATTACCGCTTTTAATAAATACGGTTCATCTACCAAAATAACATTTTTTTCAATTTTTATGTCTGTTTGTTCCGGCTAATCCCTTGAACGGCCGGACCGATTTTGACCGGACTTTCACTGAAATGTAGCTGATGATTTAAGGAGTAACTTCGTTTCAGCGTTTGTCAAACCAAACGGAGTGACCTTAAATTGAAAGGATCCTCTACCTGGGACGAAGAATGCCGACTTCTGTCTATCCTCCACGGAGATGGGCAGCTGCCAAAACGCCTTAGAGAGATCAATGCTGGACAGGAAGTGGGCCTCGTTGAGGTTGTCTAGTATCTCGCTAATATAAGGTATGCTATATGCGTCCTTTTTGGTAACGGAATTCAAATTCCTACTATGGAGGCAAAAACGCGGATGACCATCCTTCTTACCTACCAGAAGTACTGGCGAAGACCAAGGGCTCTCGCAGGGTTCAATGACGTCAAGTCTTAACATTTAATCAACCTCTTCTGCGACGATCCTTGACTTCTCCGGCGATATGCGGTAAGCTCGCTGTTTAATCGGTAGTGAGTCACCCGTGTCTACTTTTTTTCGACTAGCTTCGCCCCGCGGCGTTACCCGCGGGACTCAGCTATAATATATATAGAAAACACCTAAACTCCGAAATAAACATTTGCAGATCATACAAGCAATTGATCTAACTGACCTAGAAATCGAACTCGAGACCTCAAGCACAGCATTCGCAGTCGCTACAACTAAGCCACCGACCCATGAAACTAGCTCTCAGGTCCGGTCACATGATGGTGGATTAATGGACTTACCGTCTAGAATCTTCTGTTCGACGGGTCCCGCACTTTTGGCCCATAGATCACAAAGATACTTGAGGATATATTTAGTTGACTCCGTCTTGCCCGCACCGGATTCTCCGGATACTATGATAGATTGGGATTGCTTCAAAGATTTCATGTCACGGAAAGCTTTATCAGCTGAAATATACAAAGAAATTATTAACACGATTTATTTTTGGTCGATTGACACTAATATAATCGGTTGTTGGTTGTTTTAGTTTCAAAAATCAACGTTCAGTATCTTTTCTGCCGAACTTATTTTCCTCACTTATTTTGCCAGATATTAAGTATTCATGAACTAGTTTATATAGCTTAGATCGCATGACGAAAAGTATTATGAAAGTTGATATAAAACTACTTAATTCATCACCATTTATTTACTTAAAACTTCTTGCACATGACGCACAAAGGCCGACTTAATGCCATGAGGCATTCTCTACTAGTCAACCTTCAGGTGATGTAGAAATATGATGCGGTATGTGTATATGTATAGTTACGCAGTAAACTTATATCGAATAAAACCAATATATATAAAACAACTATCATACAAATCTATACATACATAAAATATTTAAGCATACACATACATATACTTAATCTTATATATAAAAAAACAATTGCTGTTCGTTTCTCTCGCTAAAACTCGAGAACGGCTGCACGGATTTAGCTGATTTTGGTTTTGAAACGTTTGTCGTAGTCCAGGGAAGATTTGAAAGGTGAAAAAAAAACAAATGGCACGTGTACGAAGTAGCGGGCACAGCTAGTATTATATAAAATACACAGATTCTACTACTACTACTAGTGTCGCTACTAGTGGTGTCGTCTGTACTGCCAACTCTCCCTGAAGGAGTTCGCGCCCTTTTTTCTTGAATGTAATGTTTTTTTAAACTTGCAAAGATTGAAAAAGGATCGAATGCAGTTATTGTGTTTAACAAGTTTATTGACAATGTCTGCATTCAGGCCAAAATAGCATACACCACCATAGTCGATTTGGGGAAGTCGAAAGACGTCAACTCTGTATAGAGGCCTTCCCAACGTTCGCCACAATTATCAATATTAAGATGTCCGTATTCATCGGATTTCCAAATAAATAAAAGAAAATTAGATGATATGCTAGGTATAATTTTATCCGAAGGAATCGTGTGAAAAGTAAGAAGTATACTAATTTTCATTTTATTGCCAATTTGATTTGCCATCTGCAGTCAAGGACACGTATAATTCAACGGTCATCGTCCCTGCGGCAAATGTGATCAGTAATACATACATATTTTGCTAAGTATATACGGACATAACTCGGCCGAATAAATAACAGTCACGTGGTTCTTCATTGGATGAAAGAAGTCTGATGAATTTAACCGTTGAAGACCTTTGTTTATGAAGCATTGCAGCAAGAGTGACGAGAAAACTTTTCTACGTCCAGCGTTCCTTTCACGACATATCAAGTTGTTTGGGTCAAATGTTTGTCAACTCAAGGACGCCATAAAATCGTAAACAAATCGGTAAATTTATTTTGTTCACTAAACAGGAAAATTGAATTTCCTTGCATCGTCTCTTAGCATCGAACAAGGAAAAAACGTTTAGATTCATTTATCTAAGAATGATTCATCATGTTTTACGAGACGTTTGCCTTTTTTACTGTTAGTGACGTAAAGGCATCTCATATAGCCAACTAATTTGTGAGGGAAATAGATCCGTTTTGTGAAAGCGTTGGTCGTTTTCTTTTAGCCAATCTTGCTATCATTATATCCGCCAAACGACGTCCACTGTGGTCCTGTGCCGCCCGCATTCAAAAGCAAGCTTAAAGCTAGGCGATTTTGGCAAAAACCTCCGATGGCAAGGACGAGGAAAAAAAGGCTATACTAAACTAAGTGAACAAATCTTGGTAGCCTATTTAACCTACAGCTAATTGTTGTACCGAAATGATACCTTGTATGTAGAAGAAGTTTTGGTTGCGTTCGGTAATATATATTGGCATCTTGGAGCTGCTTTGATGATTGAGAGCAGTGATAGGATAGTGGCACTCCTTGACTCCTCAGTAATTATCTTTCGACTTTGGCCCTTATCTTAATACTCGTTTTGACGAGTCTAGCAGATTGGGCACAGTAACAATAGTAGATGATGTAAAGGTAGAAGAGGAACATCTTTCGATTCCAATCGAACATATTTCAGATATATTACAAATTAGATAGAAGTATGATTAAAGAAGCTAGCAATTCTGACACATAGTACGAGCTAGAAAGTATGACTCAATAGTAATGATATTAACATACCGAGAGCAAACACGTGTGGCGGCAGTTCTCCCAACGATTTCCCTTGGTAATTCTTGATGGTGGCTGATGAGTACATGTCTTTTATATCTTCGTAAGGGTTCACGGCTAGCAGGATGTTCGCTACGTATGTCTGTAATGACAAGTGATAAGTTTTAAGAATATTGTTAGAATGTACGTTATATTATTCAAGGAAAATTTGTATTCATATGAGAATTCGTTTGTCGTGTGATCTCTTCGCATGAATATTCGAAATAGCGTATAAAAAGATTTTGTCAATCAGTTTACTTTCCCTCGAGAACACTATCTCTCTTTATATCCCTATGTGTTTGCTAAATGCCATGAAATTCTTTGATTAATTGTCAGAGGATTCATCGGCCTGATTCATGATCGATCTAATGAAATCTGCATTAGATATACCACAGATCTAGCCAGTGGGTCCTGCGAGAATATAGAACTAAAAAAAAAATCAGTAGGACCACATTTTAAAATTAAGATCTTCGGAGAATGAACCCAAGCTGTACTTAAATTGAAAAGCATAGCAGAGAAACTAATACTGTGTGTAAGGATAGCTATGTTTACACTAGATGATTCATTCTAAGGTATCTGGAATGAATTTTAGGACACAAATCTCGAGATAGCTCTCTGCTTATGAAACACAGTTTAAAATACAGACTTGTCATGTTTTATCGGAGAAGAAATACTTAAAGAGGGTTTACCTCGTTAAATCTTTGATATTCAATATTTATATATTAAAAAAACATGGATTAAAGTTAACAATATTGTTACCTGTCCTTTGATATAATAATTTTTGTTATAATCTTATCCCAAACGTTATTCCAACTTTAACTTAGATACCCTAACTATAATTAGTGAAATATAAGAATATTTGACTTAGTATTGAATTAAATGACATTAGTGGAGAACTTAAGGATCTCATTATACATGGGCATTTCTGAATTTTGAGCTCTCAACAACTCAAGGTAAAATAACCATAGAACAGTAAAATACCATGTGGACTTTACGCCACATGATACGGGCGACAATGGGTCGAGGAAAACTCGTTACGATCGATACCAAACCATTCAGATGGTTAAGTACACACGACGGTGTAGGTACATTATAAAATAATAATATTCAAGGTGAAAACACTGAAAACAAACTTAGACATGACTCAGTTACTTACGTAGATTTTGTTCTTTTTGTATCGCGTGAGAATGTTGTTTAGTAGCGTGGCTTCGTTCAGAAACATAAGTTCACCTGGAAGGTAAATCATTTAAGAGTTAAATATTTTGTTAATCAATTTCGGAAACACATAAAATAGACCAGGTAGGGTTAAACAAATAAATAAATATTTCGGTCAGTTCACACAAAACACCATCCAGCTTCAAACTAAGCAGAGCTTGTATTATGATAGCTAGATTGACTGATAGAATACTTATTTACTTTTTTTTTGTAAATACATACATATGTCGATGAATTTATTTGATGTTTGCTTGTCTGCATTATACACAGAAGTGCTGCAAGGTGCTTTTCAACTACCTATTTATTTTAAGGAAACTTTAATATTGTTAGGGATGCAGTTTGTTTCTTGAAATATTGCGTTACGTTATCTTTGATGTAATGAATGTTTATTTATTCCTGTTTAGTTACTATTTATAGGGTTACTTATAACATAGTATTAGCAAATATAGTCATTCACTACATTATATCCTTGTTAGTCCCTCCGACTATTACTATGCTCTAAGGCCGATTCGTGTTCCAAATACGCCTTCACACAAATGGAAGAAAATGTCCCACGTGAATTGACAATAAAGGAAAACAATAGGTTTAAAATAAACTACGCTTTGTTTCTAAGATGGCTTACTAGTCTGTGATTTCGTTAATGAAGTATTGTTTAAGTTTTAATTTTTATATTTTTACAACTTTTTAAATGTATATTGTAAGAATCATGAACATTAAGGAAGAAGTAATTTTTCTTCGGTTATGTTATTTTATTATCCTTGTTTGTTATTTGATATTAATCTCGATGTGGATTCTTATTAACTTCCCCTTAATCATAATTTTAAAGAAAATTGTGAAAATTACCTACAAAATTAATATTTACATAACTATGTTTTCTGTATTAAGGTTAGAACACATATGAATAATAGACATAATTAATCATAAACTACAGCAGAAACACGTTTTTTTGTAACATTTACGTACTAAACTGTTAATAAAATATCGTCCTGTACCTGACGTCATCTTCTGAAACATTGCAAAAGTTTTGTGTGTGCAAACTTTGCATGTGTTGTTAATGCCTTCATGGGTATTAGCAACACATTAGTTCATGCGGTGTTCCTCTTGAACGTACTCTGAGAATGGACAGTTTTGGTGCTCCTAACACGCCCATACAATTTCACTCTACTTTCTATACTCTACTTGGCAGCTTGTCCACTATGTCGCGGGCCTAGGCTTCCTCATATGTACTCATTTTGGATCTTATGCGAATTTTTATTATCTCTTATTCGAATTAAACATACTACAAAAATCGAAATAACAATTCTGCTCACTCATTGTTCACAAATTTTAACAAAGTAAGACATTGGGATATGAATAATACTTACAATTATCATCGACATTCTTGGTGGGATCTCCAGCGGGGAATATGTCTTCAAAGCTGCATACTCGTTTTGGGTACTTGTTGTCTACGGGGTACACATCTGCCTCCTCCCCCATGAGCTCATGGAGACGGGCCAGTATGAACCCCTCGTTCGGGTCTCGGACCCATATTAGCTGCTTATCCATCGTCATTGTTTACTGGAAAGAAAGAGAAAAGTACGTTAGGTATTGTTTAAGAGTTCAAAAGTTACATGAGGACAGCCTTAAATGGATTTTATCATTATTTTTGTTTAATAGAAGTACATTTTATTATATGGACCATTACTGCCTTTCTTTAGCGCTCTGTCATATTAAATAAAGATTGTGTGATAAGATTTAAGTTTACTAGAATAGCCACACTCAAACATAATTCTCATCTGAATCGAGTCTCTCTGTAGCTCGTGAGAGAGCCAATTTACTATTCCATGTGATATCAAGGCCTAACAGAAATATATTGTAATTTTTTTGTTTCCTTTAACCGACCGAGGAAGGTTACAGAAGCGCAAATCTAAAAACACCGATTTTGGATGTTCAATGGGCGACATTCAACTTGTGACAGAGATTTGCAATCAGCCCTAATGCTTAAACCGTCAGACGTATTAAAAATAATGTTAGTAAATTTTGCTTATAGAATTGAAATTGCATCAATAATGTGCCATCATGTTATGAACTTCTCTCATACACTATGTAAACACAAATATCTACTCTTGTCCTTTTCTAAATCTTTAATTAATGTGTACTAGGTACATTATTTGGATTTTTCGAGTTTTACTATTGTAAACATCATATTGTCAGCTCTGAAAGATGTAATCTATACTAATTTATAAAGCTGAAGAGTTTGTTTGTTTGTTTGAACGCTCTAATCTCAGGAACCGCTGATCCGATTTGAAAAATTCATTCAGTGTTGGATAGTACATTTATATAGAAAGTTTATAGGCTATATACGCTATAACCTTTCTCGGTTATACGCTAAGACCAATAGGAGCACCAATGGAGAATGTTTTAAAAACTGGGTAAAATTAACATAATACGGACAATAGGAGACGCAAACGAGGTTGCGTGGGTCAACTAGTTATTAAATAAAAAGTATAAGAAATTCACAAATGATAACTATAATTTAATCTCACTCAAAAGTACGTTCATAATGAATTACATCATTTATAGTCATGGCGGACAACAGTCAATCAATTATATCACATTCTGATCAAATCAATTAACAGCTGTCACTCCAATTACAACTGACAACATCTACAACTCACTATTCATAACACAACGTTCCCATAAACATTTAATTACATAGTTATAATTTTATATCTCTATGGAGTAACAAGCATGTAGGAAGTATTTACAAACAAAAATTACATAAATATACAAGTTAAACTAATTGTTATAATTACTTGAACATAACAAGAATACCATTAACTCACTTTCGTACTTGTACTGTAACACTTTCATGTGTATGACGTAATAAAAAAAATAAACAATGGTTTGTATGCGTGAGTTGTTCCGGTGCGGTGGTCTGTGCCCGGAAGCAAAAAAATGTAGTTACTGTCTGCCATGGAGACTATACGACTGAGATTATTATAGGCCCACGGTGGACGTGTTCGTTGCAAAATTTGTAAAAAAAAAGAAACAACACTTATAGTTTTTAGTTCTGTGGAAATTGTCCCTACCGTATAGTACCAACTAGACTACTTAATTAGAACAGAAAATAAAATTGAACTGGTCTTATAAAGCTTATATACTAACACGCTCAATTTTGCACTGTATGCTGTAGTTTCTTTATTGTAATTTAGTCCTTGGAGGTCAATAAGATTTTTTTACGTAGAAATCTCCTACCGTCACCAAATTTGATTTGAGGTCGGACTGTATATGTCGGAATTGAATCGACTAAAAGCACGCGGTGTGCCAAACCACGATCCAGAAACAGGTTTTAATAAAACATTCGGCTCCCTCCTATCGCCTGTCAGTAAAAGTGCGTCACCCGAAATATTACATTCAAAAGATTGGTTTGTACCTGTGCCAATCAATAACCTGCGTATGTTTGTTATAACAAAATCAGGAATGTGTGAAGAAATGTATGCAGTTACATATCATTTTTAAATAGAACACAAAGACAAAAATATTACTAAAGCATTAAAGATCTTTGCAATTTTTGTAAAAATAGTATATGTACCTAATATTACGCAAAGAGTGTTTATTGCATTGCGCCACGCAGCCTCTTTTAGACCGGACAGTGGCACTGGACCAATAAAGAAATAAATAAAAAAATAAAAAATACCGGCGCAAAATTGGGTCAGCAGTAGTGAAAAGATTACGCGAAACGGTCGAGTAATTCTTGTGATTAGCTTAACGGAATAAAGTTACACAACGAGATTTTATTAACTGAGGTTCTTTTATGTGTTGACACTGGTTTCTAAGAAACTCGAATGAATTTCTCGAAGGAATTACACACAGATAAACATTGCATTTTACAATATAATACTATCAAGTGCATAACTTATGTCTACAAATGTTATGTACCTAATTCATGACAATGAAATTACAACTCAACGGTTTTTTTCATAGAAAATTAATTTCGTTAATAGTATCGTTAGCTAACCATTACTTATCGACCATTGTTCAAGCTCAGATTAAAAGTGACACAGAAATATTTAAGATCGTAAATTTATCTTTTATTTTTGGGGAGTGGTCTCTTCCAGTCAATTTCTTATTAATTAGTCTTACTCTTTTTGAATTTAGTCAAGAAAGGATCGCCCGGTGTTCGGGGTTTTTTAAATTATTATTAGAAAATAGTAATTTTAAGCACATAGACAAAAATGTATTACTTATAAATATTTATAGGAAATATAGGTAGTAATTTTAAGCGGAACGGATGTACCTATACACTACCTATATCGTATGTTTACGTTCTACGACAGACTGATATACACATCAAATAGTGACCTTGCAACGGTTCCCCTCATGCACTTACGAACATTATTTAATTAACAAACCTTAACCTACACATGAAGAAGGAACATTCTAAACGATGTGTGCTAAGATTTATGTGCCAGTTGATGGAGGTCTTCTTGGGATCAGCTCATCTTCTCAGTCCCATGTTCCCAAACAAGGTCTTAAAAGAAACCTGCTAAAACTAACTGCAGTTTTTTTAAACATTGTACAGACCATATAAAAGAGCTGGCATAAAAATGATGTTTTTGCAGCTGTTTGATGTCGTGTTCGTGGTTATTTATTATTTTTATGGTTTATGAGTAATTTAGTATTTACATGATGTCTGATTTCATGACCGTCAGTGTCTACGGGTTTCTATGTATTGGTATGGTAAGTGAATGTTTTTTTTGTTTCATTGTTTCTTTTGCTTTAATCTGTTTATATCTAAAACTATTGGTCGGAACACAGAAATCAAAACTTTCTGTGGGTCGAACTTATTTATTGGATAGGTCAGTGATGATACGGCTCTAAGAAGTGGAGCCGTGGCTACTAACGCATGTGAAACTGCGAGGAACTACCAGTTGTGAAATATGAATATTTTATTTTATATGAGGGAGAAAGTTAGATAAAGTTAATCCGGCTTGTCATTCGCCACAAACAACAATTATCTGGTAAGCCAATGTTATCCACTGTGACGTATTGTGTCATAATCGAGGGGTAATGACCACAGAGCCTGTTTGTCGTAAGAGTATTAACTCTTTTGTAAAAAAACAATGGGGCCGTGCTGGAAAATTGTATTTATATAAAAGTTGCACTCAATTCCATAGACTTACATAAAAACTGAACAACTTAAAAACTTTAGACATAATTTACTTAACATAATGTGACCCAGGCCATTATTAGGAATCTATTGACATCTCACTCATTAAAATCGGGTCAGTAGTTCGAAAGCTACTAGAAACAAACAGACTACTAAAACCAAGCACAAGGTTTTGGAACCCTTGTGCTTGGACAGTTTAATTTTTCCAGGGACTTCCCGAGTGTCATAACTCGGTGTGTTCGTGAGTCACTGCTGTTGATCTAGGTGTACAGTAGTTACAGTAACGTGCAAGGTTTAAAGCTAGCTAGTTTATTACATACTAGCTGAACCGCGCGGTGTTACCCGCGGTTATCGTCGTACCGCGAGTAACGCCGCGGGACAAAGTCAGTCTAAAAATCATCATCAGCTACCTGTCAGTGAAAGTCCCGTGAAAATCGGTCGAGCCGTTCCAGAGATTACACAGACAAACGAACTAAAATTATTTTAACTACATTTTTGGTATATGTACCGTGTATACATACATACGCATTTAGCAAAAAGCGGTTATTTTTATATTACAAACAGACATTCCAATTTTATTTATTTGAATAGAGTAAAGATGTATAGATATACACCAAAGAAGTATTTTATAGTTTTACTTTTATTTGAAAAAGTACAAAAAACAATAATAAGGATTTGTTGACCGTACTTTCCCAATATAATACTTACTCTATTATTATTAAGTACTAAAATTAACCTTCAGAGTTACCCTGTTAGAGATAGTCACAAGGTTACTTATGCATCTCTCTGTTGACCGTACTTAGAGCACCTACCGCAGTTTATCGGGAACTTACATCAGTACGAATGTATGCACAGACACGTACAATGAGAACAGTTCTACTGTTCTCTTTTCTTTTTCTAGGATCAGGTATTCAAATGCAAATGTAGATTAATTGATACATATTAAAGAGAAAAAAATACATGAACAATGGGCTATAATGAAATGTTCGGGCCTTTGTTACTTGGTGTATAAAAGTAAAGAGGATATAAAATGATAAATTATATTGCTTTCCAAGATTTCCATTTTCAAGTAAACGTTTCAACTTTATATTTAATTCTTTCAGCGTAAAGTTATCGGTTGTCTAGTCATTGAGAAGCACTGGAAATTCATTTGAGATTAATGGTTCTGGAGTGGAAACTAGAGAGTAAAAAAAATTTAGATTTCTTCTGCTCAAAAAACAATTTTTTTTTAGGTTTTTAGGTCAGTCTTTTTCTAGCACAGAGAATTAGCATTGCCATTCAACGTGGTAATGCTGGCAGTCTTTTGGGAATGCTAACAGTAGGCGAAGATGTGGCGTTTTTGACGCTTGTTTGTAAATTTTGTAATTGTTTTAATTATGGTTGTGTACATAGGTTTCTATATTATGTAATACCACAGAATAACTAATAGTATTTACGTACAGAAGTTCCACTCTCGAACAAAAGACAACTTTAGGCATAAAAAAATTTCAACTCTGTCATCTTACAAGCGAAATTGAATCTTGTTGTGTGACTTTAATGTTCATTTTTAGTTAAACATGCTCGATTTCGCTCGAAGAAAGAACCCAGGGTTCCCACTTGCTGTCGATTAGCTAAATATTATTAAAATAAATAATACTAATTTGGTTCCTCCTGATGTCCGTCAGCAGACGACATTAGATTGTAAGGATTTTTTAGAGTTTGTCACCATAATAATTACCTATGCGTTTTTCGAACAATTACGTATATTGTATTTGCCGTCACTAAGCGAGAGATTTTTATATTGTACTATCTGTTGCCCGCGGCTCCGCTCGCGTTTATGTCGGTTATCGCAGCAAATAGTAGTCTATATGTTATTCTGATGTATAAGCTATAATACTGTAAAGTTTCATCCAAATCCGTCCAGTACTTTTTGCGTGAAGAATTAACAAACATACACACTCACAAACTTTCGCCTTTATATATTAGTGTGATTATTACATGTCTGCCTTAACATAGTTTCTAAACAACTAATTAAATAATTTTATTGCTAAGTAACTACAAACATAATGGTTAGTTCGTTTCGTAGTCATTTTTCGTAGTAAGTACAAGTAATATTCAACTTGTTTACACACGACGACGCGGCTAGTGTGCTAGCCGAGCTCCGAGTGGCAACCATTGCGGTAGTCCTTCCCTGGAGGAGCGCTCGGCGAAACATACCTAAACTGAGAAGTGAATCCACCATCAAACCAAGAAATATTAAAATTATCGTGTTACGATACGCATTCTTGTGTTAAACGGTACTAATTTTACTTTTACAACGAGTGCTTTGGTTACAAGTTTTATATTATATGTTTATTCTTTTATTTAAGGTACCTTGCATTTTATTCTTTTCATCATGGGAATAAATAGATTCATATAGATATAGCCATGGGTACACACACCTAGTAATGGGTACACTAAGGGTAATGTGTAATGTAAATGTTAATCTTTTGCACAATTGTACTTTATACAATTACAATCATACAGATATTCAGACTATTTTATAGATATGAAACGTGGTCGCTGAAAGCAGTATGACAAAAATAACAAAAGATATACTTAATGAAAGAGAAAACAGCTACCTTAATGTTTGAGAAATACAAAAGAATTTCTAGAAAGCTTATTGCATTATTGCAATTAACTTTCCATAGTAAACATAAGCAATCTAAAAAAGAAAACATAACCTAAAGTATTGATTGACATTTCTATTCATATTTAATGTAAAAGAACATTGCGTGACACATTGTCTTTCTAAAATAGGTTCAGCTTATTCAAAGTCATTACGAGAAAAGCGCAAACGTATGAATACGCATCATGTACGACTGGCGTAAATAAACGGACGCGAATTATGCAGTTCAACGAGAAGTAACATGTAAGAAAAGTTTGATAGCGTGATTTTGACTAGACGACGTACTATAAAACAAAATTGAGGTCAACACACTAATGCCTCACAAGTACCCGTTTTCCGCAGTTTCACCTGCGTTTATGGTGACTGCTCCGCTCTTAGGGGTCATGCCGTAATTTAGATCATCATCAACAGCCTTTAATAGTGTATTGCTGGACATACGATGTTTTTTTATGGAATAGGGGTAAACGAGCAGACGTATCGCCTGATAGTAAGCGATTACCGCCGCCCATGGACACCCAACAAGCACCCAGCAACAGAGAGGTGTCACAACTGTGTTTGGGGGATGGGGAGGGAGGAAGGGGGGAAGGGTTGGTTCCATACCTCAACCCTTCCCCCCTTTAAAATAGTGTAAAAACTGGTGTAAAATAGTGCTTGCGCTGTGTTTTACCGAGTGAGTGACCTCACTCACTCGGTAACACAAAGCGCAAGCACTATTTTACACCAGTTTTCTGTGAGACCGTGGTATCACTCTGGTCGAGCCGGCCCATTCATGCCGAAGCGTGGCTCGCTCATGGACTATTTCTATCTCAGGTGAGCATAAAAAGGAGGTTTTGGCTATGCTGTTGTTCTGCGTGGTTTGGTCCCGTAGCCGGCTCTTACGAATCCTATCTGATAGGAGAGGTGGTGATACTCCCAACTCTTAATCCGTCAGTACACAGACTGTAAGTAAATAACCTAATAGGTAACGTTCTTCAATGAATACTCTATCTAATACAAAAGGAATGATTAAAATCTGATAATAGTTCCACCGATAAGCGCATTTAAACAACAATGAAACAAAAATAAAACTCTCTTGCTTGAATAAATTAGCATTGTATATCACAAACCGCTTCATTTCAATCTCTTGGATGTCTTAAATAGTTTTTAATGACAATAATATGGTCAGAGGTATTAAATCAACCTATCGTCCTAGTAAACTAAGGTCTAGCCAAATAATGAACGATCGGAGCAGAAACTAGACTTCAAAAGAAGTGTTAGGTTGGACGTCCTCTTGATCAAGAATTTATCATTTTAAAAACGTTAAAAAAAGCTTATTACTTCCAGAAATTCCAGATAAGGAAATTAGGAAGAGATAAATCGATGTTACTTACAGAGGTAAGGGTATATATATTGTATTATAGTGTTATTTAAAAGACTTACCTTCCAATCTAAGGACAATTTATTCATATGCTTAACACAAACACCACGTACTCAATATGATAAAGAACAAAGTATTAAAACTACTACTAATTTAAATAATATACAATGAATCTACCGTTATAATCTAAGCCCCGATACACAGTCATACGGTAAATGCTTATTTGATTGCCGAATACTAAGCGAAAGGTTGTGTCAATCTTATCAAATCAGAATACACTATCTAAAGTGCGATATGTTTTATTATAATCAATTCAATGATCATTGTATTATAACTGCCGGCTAAAATAAAAACGTCTTTAATCTTGATTGGCAAGAAGTACCGCCTCATTCACTTTTCTTTTTGTGTAATCTTTCTATAATCGCTTTGTTTTGTTTAAACGACTTTTCGACTGTACGGTTACCTAGTGGCCTAAGCGATGGTCCGGATGTGTTAATAAAAGCATCCATCCCGTCTCAGGTGCAGAGTGGCACACTGTGTGATTTTAGTCGGTT
Source organism: Spilosoma lubricipeda (assembly GCA_905220595.1). NCBI lineage: Eukaryota > Metazoa > Arthropoda > Insecta > Lepidoptera > Erebidae > Spilosoma > Spilosoma lubricipeda. The sequence goes on along the minus strand of HG992282.1, from coordinate 18,956,107 downwards.
CGGTTCCGACACACCGCCCCGCTGAAAATCCAGTTGGGGTGGGGTTGGGAAAAAAGTGGTTCAAGCGGTCGCAGGCCGTTTTCTACCAGTGTCAGCTTTTTTTCTAGTGTTGTAGGTCCGAAATCCCACATGGAACAACACTTTGTGTGATCCACAAATTGTGGTTCTGAGTCTGGATGTTCTTTGTGTCCGTTTCATGTCATCATGTTTGTAAAGTCCCCCGAGACACAGGATGTATATTCCTGATGAGGGAGTTGCCTAAAAAGAAACTCCCACACTAGCAAAATGAAAAATATTATTATTATTGGTATGGTATTTTACAAACATACATAAACGGACACAAAAAACATCCAGACTCAGAACAACAATCACACGAAGTGTTGGATCATCTGGGGATCGAACTCACATCACTCAGAATACAGTAAGATATGGCGTGGTGATTACTTAAAGCATCTGTGCATTCAATCTTCGGACAAGGTCTCTGTTTATAAAACTATCTGCAGTGCGTTCTCTTACAGACGAGTCTGTTGTAACATTATCAAGTGATATTAAAATGCATTTGTAATTACTAACCAGCAGACGTTGACTTCTACGAAGAAACATTAAGATTTATTTCTTAATTAGCATGTATTTCACGAGTGAGCGATTCAGTTAAATCTCTTCAAGGCCGTATCGTGGCTATATATATAGGAGACTTTAACTTTTAATATTTAGTAACTGTATAAATCTCTCTCGCTTTCGACATTATTTTATATGGAATTTTGGGCAAACTAGCAGACGTATCGCCTGATGGTAAGCGATTATTGCCGCCCATGGACACCCGCAACACCAGAGACGTCACAAGTGTGTTGCCGGCCCTTGGGGATGGGGGAGGATAGGGGGTATGGGCCTCCGGTATCCTCACTAATTCGGTGAAACACGGCACAGGCGCAGCGCGTTTCATACGGGTTTTCTGTGAGGCCGTGGTATCACTCCGGACGAGCCGGCATGCCAAAGCGTGGCGCTCCCACGGTTTAAACACTGGGAAAGGTGTAGATACTTCTTTGTTACTTTATCTTTTTTTAAAGACAAGTCCTGCAATGGGAATAAATCGTGTGTTGGTCTTTACAAATATGTATAAAACCGGACACAGAGAACACCTAGACTCAATACAGCTTTTTGGGGGTCACACAAAGTGTTGTCCCATCTGGGGATAAGACCCACAACACTTCAGCGAAGAAGAAACGGCAAGGCAACTGCTTAAGCCACTATGCCAATCGTATACTTGCAAAGCGGGTGGCGATGGCGGGAACCTCAAATCGATCGCAGAGAGAATTTCCTATATTTTGATAGAATTAATTCCTATATCAACGTTATTAAGTATTTTTAAGTAAAAACATTATATCTAGCGAAATGGGTTACAGTGGTACACAGAAATGGTCGTTTCATGCAAGTTTTATTCGTCTTTAGCATAAAAATGGAACTTAAAGTAAAGAAATAAATGGATAGCCGCTGTGAGCTGTGAAGAGAAAAAAGTAAGTAACTTAACCTCATATCAGATTACTTTTATTTTTTACTATAGTTCACGCTACAATTACAACCTTTTTTATTTTAATGCGATTCTCAGATCAAATAAAAAAAGGAAGATAACGCACGGCCTTTGTTCTTGCTGAAGCCAAAAATTCAGCTACTTTCAAGTAAACACACGCGTTAACGCACACACATGCAATAAACTACGCTTCTTTTTGTTAGTATCGTACAAGTTGTCGTGCAGTAACTTTACCTACCTTTTATTTGATCTCAGTGCTGATCTCAAGTCCACAATAATTGTAGTAACTACTGGCGCCGTCATCGCGCACACAGTGAATAGCTTTATCACATTCAGTTCGCACATTTCCATTTAACAATACAGTTAAACTTGCATTGTATAAACAATAATGTCCGAATTCTCCCGTGACTCGATAGTACCACACTTAAATTGGTGTGAACTCATATATACATTGTTCTTGGAACATGACCCGAATGCATTCTTAACTCAAAGCAATTGCATGTACACGAGAACCGGTAATTATCTTTTAAAATAACATTGGGTTCTGATACTTTAAGTTTTATGTAAACCATGTAAATGAACGTTAATATGTTTAGAAAAAACACTGTGTGAATTATAGCGAAGAAGCGAACAAGAGAAACAAATAAAGATATATTAAGATTTGTAGTCAGACTAATTAGATTTAAAATATTTTTTCTTACATTTATTTCAGGTTAAAAGTGTAATTTTACAGCATAACAGTGTTTAATGGTCTACGGTACTTCTTTAAACACACAATGATATCATCTGAACCACGATTTTAGATTGAACACAATTTCTTGCGACTTAGTGCGGAAGGTTTAAATTCGGCTGCTACATATTGTCTTTTTTTTTAAATAATTAGTGAACAATTTCTTTACAAAGTCAAGAATAAAAAATGGCATGATCTTTTCAGAGATATTCCTTACTCGAAATTCTTATTTTATTACTTTTCTTAAATTTACATTGACGCTCAAGCCCTTTTCTTCCCCGCAAAAGTGGGTGACACAAGAAGTGTAATAAAAACCCTAATTAGCTAATCACAACTTAGTCTATTTATTATTATATTTAACATATCCTCTGTAAGTCTATATACCTATTGTTTACGGACAAGACTTGGAGCTTCTTTATAAAAACTCTGAATATCATGAAATTTCGTATATTTTTGATTATTATAAAATATATACTACAAGGAGCAGAGTTGAAAGCGTGACATTCTATTTTTAGAAGTTACTTCTACTTCTATTTTTAGGTTACCAACCAAACAGACATTGAAAGTTTTTCTTAAACATATACAAACCTGCTATGATATGATGTTTTAAGAAATTGTGAAAAATAAACTGAGATACAAAATTCTCTTATTAAATACAATCCTAGTAAGGGAAGAAGGCTAAATTCAATTTTATTAATATATTATATAGAAAGAAAGAAAAGAAAATCGCCTTAATTTAGGTTTATTGCTATTTGTTTTATCATTATTTAATTTTGGATGAAAATAGTTTTGTTCAACTCAGGTTATAAGATGATCTGCAAACACCAAATAACTGTTTCATTGAAAAAAGTCAACTCTTTCATTTTGAATTCATGACATGTATAGGCGCCAACACTTATACACAGGGAAAACGTATTGGCCACTATATTCAAGTAACTATGTCATCTATCAGAAACAAAATTAATGTCGAAAGAAGATAAACCGTCTAGCACTATTTTAAGTATATTTCTACTACTTTTACAATCATGTGAATCCCATCAGTAAGATGAAAAACTTCACAGATCTCATGATAACAAACCCCTAAGTAGTTTATAACAATAACAAAATACGCTATAAATAAAAGAAAAATAATGCTCTGAGTTAGTGACATTTACTGTTAAATAACGTTTACTACTTGAACAAGCAGGAAAACGTAACAGTAAAATAATTTTACGTAACAAAAACGATCATGTTCAAAGAAAATCTTATCTTTATCATGTCCACAATAAAGCCAGGTCAGAGACTCAGAGTACTTTAATACGGCGTGTTGCGATAAAACTACTAACACCAACATCAATCATGCCAATGACCTTTAACATTTTTAGACTATTTGCACAAATGTACAACAATAGCCTTCCTAACCAACCTTGGAAGGTCTACAGACACCCTTTTGCTGTGGCATTTACAGCTTTATTGTTAAAGGTGAGAATATATTTCGCCTTACAAATGATATAAATGTTTTTTTTTTCTTTATTGCCGACTTCAGAACCTCTGGTTTGTGCTATTTTCATAAAATTGATCCGCTGGACCGCACCTTTCTACTTTCTTATGTCAACGGCTTTTAATGATGTTCGGCACAGTTATTTTGGGTATAATTTGGTACGTGTTTTGCTTTCATAAAGAACAAGGTAGGATGTATTACATCTATTCTTATTCTATTTTAAGAGCAATTACTTGTATGTTTTCCAACATATTGTTTTTGATTTCTATAGGTGTTCTTTAGTTCAATCAATTCATATATGGTTTGTGTATGTAAACATAAATGGTACATATGAACTTGTTAACTAATTTTCAAAATAAGCGTAGTAGATAAAATGGTTCATAAACACAACAAGAAAAAAAATCATACAGCGAAGAAATGATGCAGTTTTAAACTAATAAGTTGTGTCTGCGAACTACCGGCAATGACACTTGACATTCAGAAGGGTCATTCTCAGCCGAGTCGCTGATCATTATGTACACAATGAAGATGAGAGAGATTATAATAAAGTGAGAACATGATATGGCGATAAAGAGGTATCATATCTTACAACCGCCATTGCAATGAGTAGTGTGAAGATAAATCACATAAAGAAAACAACTGAATACAATGGATTCGAAATTTAAAACCAAGTAACACTTGAATATATTCCAAGCATTTCACAGCGTCATTCCATAATATAGAGACAGATGTTTCTGATAGCAGAACAAACATGGGAGGAACGTGCACTATTATGAGTCAGAATAGATTCTTTTAAAATTATCAATCAAGTTATTTGTAATTAAAACAAAGAACTTGATGGAACAAAGGCAATGGTCAAAGAAGGTGATTTTGAAGAGCCCTTGAAAAACAGTGACGATATAAATTGAACGATCGCCTTTATAATGACACTATTAATGTGGTAGCTGTCACGATTGACTGCTGTTGTGAGTCAGAGCGGGGCAAAGCTAAATTGCTATTAGCTGACCTCCGGGGTCGGGTTGCGACTTGTGCGCTACTTATTTTGTCACGGAAATTGATCTGAATTACTTTTAAAAAATGGTTCTTAAATTTATAAATTATTAACGATTATTATTAGTAGTGACTGGTAACTGCATCGAAAAACCCTAGCAAAGTTAAGTAAGACATTCGGAAAGTACACATAATTGGACACTCAGACTCAGTCTACAACACAGTTTTAGCTGTTTCAGATGTGTAAAGCAAATATTACCAGCAAAGTGTGGTTACTCATACGCCTTCGCGTAATGCTCATATTCTTTCTCTTCTATATAACATTCTGTTCAATCCTTTTACTCCACGTTACCTTAAAATGCGGTTTACCTTTCTACGAGACTCACACTCTAAATTATTGCGATCGTCAAAACATCTGAAATTAAAAATGCCTGGACACTATCAAATTCCTCGATCAGTCCTTTTCAGTCCAGTTTTGTGGAACGCTCTACCACCTTTAAGAGATTGGTAAAGGAACATTACCTGGTAGACAACAATAATCCATAATCAACTGTTATTATAAATCAATTGGATCACAGTATCGATTACCAAGATGTGTATAATATCTATATTTTTAATATTTTTATTTGAGCAATTAGGCCGCCAGCCACGAATTTGTACTACCGACCTACCTAGCTTTAAGTTATGTACTTAGTTATCTGGTGTACAATAAAGCGATTTATTATTATTATTCTATTTATTAAAATTATTATAACATTTATTACATTATTTACATTTTTAAACATACATATAAAAATAACTACATTTCAAAATATTGAAATAGTAGACCACCGACTTCGGGTACAGGGACCAAGAAACCGGTGGTTAGGGCTCCAAAGTAAGAAACCTGCTCACAATACGAGCCATGACAAGGAGGACTGCCTTCTGCATCAGACCTTTGATCCAGCCGTCTTACGTGAGCCTCTTAAAGTGTTGGTCGAGGCTCTTGGCAATTAATCCGTGAGCAGATATGACTATCAGAACAATTATCACCGAATCAACATTCTTATAAAATATCGACATTCTTATGAGATATATCCAGACATTTTATTTGTTTCTCTTTTTCAACTTTTTTCTTATTATAGTATACCAAGAAGTCTGGTCTTAAAGTTAATTAATCGTGACTATGCAGTACCCCATGGATATGTTTCCGTAAGATTGTCAAAACCGTTAGATTGTAATCTATCTCGCGAGATTGCTAAAGATCGAAAGATTGTAAAGTGGTATCGACGAATCGCAAGTCGCACGCTGATTGGTTGAACAGCATATGTATATTTGTTTGTTAATTCGTCTTTGTTGCCGAATGTAAAGTATTTTTGTGATTGTGACATAATACATCTCATGGACTTTAGTGTGTTGCTAATAGCAAAAATACGTTACTGCGAGCTGTAAATAAGTTTGATGAAAAATTTGTACGAATGACAATTAATTGCAAAGTTTAAGATACGTTTAGTCAATAGTCTAGTGAGCGTCCATTGTTACCAATATCAAAACAGGTAAGTAAACTAAACAATAAAAAGTAAGGAGACAGACAATTTATTAGCCTTGTATCTTATCTCGGACAAGGCTCGAGAACAATGCATTACAAAGATATAAATTTCGTATATCCATCACTTTACTATGAAAGACTTGAAACATAATTCACATAGAAACGACAAGTGGAGCGAATAGTGATATAACCATATAGCATACATGTGGTATACACGAATGAGGAAATGTGAATAAATAACATGCCAAGAATGACTTTAAGTCTCAGAATTGTGAAAATACTTTTGCAATATACATTTGGTTGTGTGGTATAAAGGCGATGAACGTACTTATTGTGAATAGATAGTAATGTTGTATTGTGTAGGTGGCAGAATACATGAGCGAACACCTGCAGTACACCAGTATGGGAACCGGATTTAATTAAACGCCCACAATAGACAATAATAAATACATACATTTTGGAAGATTTAAAACATAAAATAAGCGACACAAAGTTCTTTAAGACAAAGATTCATTAAGGTGACGTTGACAATAATATAAAAGTATAAAATACGACACGACACAAAGTTCTTTAAGACAAAGATTCATTAAGGTGACGTTGACAATAATATAAAAGTATAAAATACGACACGACACAAGTTAAATAGTATGACGCATAGAATTTAGCATGACGTAGGCACGAATAACATCTAGTCTTAGTCATTTAAACTAAATCACTTAAAACTTGTCTTCAACTCGCTAAAGTTAAACATTGTCTAGTTGTCTAGTACCCATAACATAAGCTCTGCTTAGCTTGGGACTAGATGGCGTTGTGTGTTAGATGTCCGAAATATTTATTTTATTTACTACTAGCTGTTGCCCGCGGCTTTGCTCGCGTGGAAGTTGATTATATGCATTTAATTAAAACTGTGTAAAAGAATGTATCAGTAATTTATTCACGTTTTAAACGTATTTATTTATTTTTGATCATTATCCCATTTAAAAGAACTTTCATACAAACATTTGACCCAGAGCCTTTAGGAGCAGAATTCGCATAAATACTGATATAAGTATACATCTATTTGTAATCAGAAACATAAAAACGAAAGTTGTAAGGCTGCTAAATTAAAAAAATGACGGATTTCCAAAGTAACCAATACATGAAATGCCAAACACTATTTCTCCCCTTAGGGGTAGAATATCCAGAAACGCTTAAATATGCATATTCGTGTTTTTAATTAGTAACCCAAAAATAATATTTTGTGTTTCTAACTCAAAAAATTACAGACTTCCATGCAATCTTGCAATCCCTATTTCACTATTTCAAATATCCAGAAACCTTTAACATGTATCTACTCATTTTTAATCAGTAGTCCAAAAATATAGTTTAATATTTCTGAGTTAAAAAATGATGAGCTTCCATACAAATTTTCAATCCCTATTTCACCCCCTTAAGGGTAGAATAACCAAAAACGTTTAAATACGTCTCTACACTTTTTTAATCAGTAGCATATAAATAAAGTTTTATGTTTCAAACTTCAAAAATGACGGAATTCCAGACTAACCTATGCACGAAATGTCAACCCCTATTTCACCCCTTAGGGATAGAATATTAAGACACGCTGAAATACGTATTTACTCATTTTCAATCAGCAACCCAAAAGTAAAGTTTCAGGTTTCTAAGTTAAATATGACAGATTTTCATAAAAAAATGTCAACCCCTATTTTACCCTCTTATTAATAAAATATGCAGAAACGCTAAATAGATATCTAGTTATTTTTAATCAGTAACCCAAAATTAAATTTTCATGATACTAATTTAAAAAATAACGGACTTCCATACCAACTTTCAACCTCTATTTCACCCCTTTAGGCGTAGAATATCCAGAAACGCTTAAATACGTCTTTACTTTTTTTTAATCAGTAGTACATGAATAAAGTGTCATGTTTCTAACTTAAAAAATGACAAACTTCCATACAAACTTTCCACCCCTATTTCATCCCTTAGGGGTAGAATATCCAGAAACGCTTAAATACGTATCTACTCATTTTGAATCAGTAGCCCGAACACAAAGTTTCATGTTTCGAACTTCAAAAATGACAGACTTCCAGTCTAACCTGTATGCGAAATGTCAATCCCTATTTCACCCATTAGGGGTAGAATATTCATAAACGCTTAAATACGTATCTACTCATTTTGAATCAGTAGCCCGAACACAAAGTTTCATGTTTCGAACTTCAAAAATGACAGACTTCCAGTCTAACCTGTATGCGAAATGTCAATCCCTATTTCACCCATTAGGGGTAGAATATTCATAAACGCTTAAATAGGTATCTACTCATTTTTAAACAGTAGCCCAAAAATAAAGTTTCATGCTTCTTACTTAAAAAATGACGAACTTCCATACAAACTTTCAACCCCTATTTCACCCCCTTAGGGGTAGAATACCAAGAAACGCTTAAATATGTATTAACTCATTTTTAGTCCTTAGCACATGAATAAAGTAACATGTTTCTAACTTAAAAAATGACGAACTTTCATACAAACTTTCAACCCCTATTTCACCCCTTAGGGGTAGAATATTAAGAAACACTTAAATACATATTAACTCATTTTTAGTCAGTAGCCCGAACACAAAGTTTCATGTTTCGAACTTCAAAAATGACAGACTTCCAGACTAACTTATATGCGAAATGTCAACCCCTATTTCACCCATTAGGGGTAGAATATTCATAAACGCTTAAATAGGTATCTACTCATTTTTAAACAGTAGCCCAAAAATAAAGTTTCATGCTTCTTACTTAAAAAATGACGAACTTCCATACAAACTTTCAACCCCTATTTCACCCCCTTAGGGGTAGAATACCAAGAAACGCTTAAATATGTATTAACTCATTTTTAGTCCTTAGCACATGAATAAAGTAACATGTTTCTAACTTAAAAAATGACGAACTTTCATACAAACTTTCAACCCCTATTTCACCCCTTAGGGGTAGAATATTAAGAAACACTTAAATACATATTAACTCATTTTTAGTCAGTAGCCCGAACACAAAGTTTCATGTTTCGAACTTCAAAAATGACAGACTTCCAGACTAACTTATATGCGAAATGTCAACCCCTATTTCACCCATTAGGGGTAGAATATTCATAAACGCTTAAATAGGTATCTACTCATTTTTAATCAGTAGCCCAAAAATAAAGTTTCATGCTTCTTACTTAAAAAATGACAAACTTCCATACAAACTTTCAACCCCTATTTCACCCCCTTAGGGGTAGAATACCAAGAAACGCTTAAATATGTATTAACTCATTTTTAGTCCTTAGCACATGAATAAAGTAACATGTTTCTAACTTAAAAAATGGCGAACTTCCATGCAAACTTTTAACCCCTATTTCACCCCTTTGGGGGTAGAATATCAAGAAACGCTTAAATACGTATTAACTCATTTTTAGTCCTTAGCACATGAATAAAGTTACATGTTTCTAACTTAAAAAATGACGAACTTCCATACAAACTTTCAACCCCTATTGCACCCCGTAGGGGTAGAATATCAAGAAACGCTTAAATACGTATTAACTCATTTTTAGTCAGTAGCTCGAACACAAAGTTTCATGTTTCGAACTTCAAAAATGACAGACTTCCAGACTAACCTATATGCGAAATGTCAACCCATATTTCACCCCTTAGGGGTAGAATATTCATAAACGCTTAAATAGGTGTCTACTCATTTTTAATCAGTAGCCCAAAAATAAAGTTTCATGCTTCTTACTTAAAAAATGACGAACTTCCATACAAACTTTCAACCCCTATTTCACCCCTTAGGGGAGGAATATCAAGAAACGCTTAAATAGGTATCTACTCATTTTTAATCAGTAGCCCAAAAATAAAGTTTCATGCTTCTTACTGAAAAAATGCCGAACTTCCATACAAACTTTCTACCCCTATTTCACCCTCTTAGGGGTAGAATACCAAGAAACGCTCAAATACGTGTCTACTCTTTTTAAATCAGTAACACATAAATAAAGTTTCATGTCTCAGACTTTAAAAATGACGTACTTCCAGACTAACCTATGTACGAAATGTTAACCCCTATTTCACCCCTTAGGGGTTGAATATTCAAAAACGCTGAAATACGTGTTTACTCATTTTTAATCAGCAGCCCAAAAGTAAAGTTTCAGGTTTCTAACTTAAAAAATGACGGACTTCCATACAAACTTTCAACCCCTATTTCACCCCCTTAGGGGTAGAAATTCCAAAATTCCTTTCTTAGTGCGTGTCTACTCAATAAAAGGATCCTACTCACCAAATTTCATAGCCCTAACTATCATAGTTTACGCTCGGCGATGATGAATCAGTCAGTCAGGACTTACTATTTTATAAGTATAGATTACTCAAAATTAAGAAGTGGCAAATTTTGGTGAATGAATACCAAATTTTTCGGCATTTGTGGTAAGAAACGACTCCGTTTGGCTTCGTACAACAGACCAGCTTCTGAAAATAGCCTTTCGCTATAAACGCTACTACTATATCACGCATGCATTATGAAATACTTAAAGTCGAATACATATCACGCAATTCTAAGACATAGCTTGACGTAACTTATGTATAAGTAAAAAAAGGCCTACAACATTAGTCATAGAGTTCCCTCAATGCCAAGGTTCGACCAACGACGCCGGTTCTCGTTACATATAAAACTAGTTTTAAGCATAGGTAAGTAGTAGATATAAGTCGGTCACAATCAGACCTACTATGGAGAGCCGGTTAATATAACGTTTAGAATGTGTTATTGCAATAGCCGAGAAACGGATACACATAAAACCGTTGGCATTAACATTATTTTTGATCAGATGTGCAGTTTCAACGGTGTCTTCGATCGCAGATGTGATGCCCACGCAACTGTTCACCGGGACACTGATACCAATTGAAATGCAAATTGATCGGAACGTGCGCAGAATTCCATTAACTTATATAGGTTTATAGATTCAAAATATCAGCTACTGTCGGCGAAAGTTACAAGTCACTGCATGATCAAAATGTAATTTACGTAAACGAATAAATGAAAGTAGATTTTCAATCATCAATCATTCAACACAGCTTTATGCAGCAAATTGAGAGAATTATTTGAACCCATTACTTCGTTTAATACATAAAAATATTAAATTGCACCGTCAATTTCTGTAGCACCGTGTTTTGTATGACGGTTCAGACGGTCACACATTCGTAAGTGCGTTGTCACCACTTGAGTTCTCCTCAGGTTTTGGGAAGATTAATTTTAGTAGATGCCGAGCTGAGTCTTATGTTCGTAGACGGGTCTGGACGGGACACCGATGATGCAGCAGTGTGTAATATAAACTGCTTTATATATAACGCATATTCGTTCAAATCCGTGTCCCGTTCAGCAACGGCAAGTTTTATATAAGACCATTCTTCCTTTAAGATGTGAAAACCTTTGGTACCTCGATCATTCAGTGGAAAGCCATGTTATCACCGCGAACGAGTCTGTCCATACATGCCAAAGTATGGCTCTTTTTCATTCTAATAAGTATTTAATGAATTATTTAGCAAACTCGTACGTCGTTTTGGTATTTTAATAGGCAAATAAATTCGAAATTTTATTATAGTTGGCCGCCTCGTATAATAGTCTAAGAGCCGGTGAAGATCGATTTACACTCATCTGAAAACCAGATCAAACTTGTTTTTTTTTTGAAATTGTATTAATTAATGAACTATGCAAAACTGGCTAGGTTACCTCTCCGCAACGCCCCATAAGGAAATTCGTTCAAACAGAATCAATAAAAAATATTTAAAAAGAAATAGTCATGACAGTTTTTGGATAGGCAAGCCATCATAGATGTGTTCATTAATTAATAGTATTAACACAATTAAAAAAAAACAAGTATAATCTGGTATCAGATGGATGTAAGTCAATCTTCACCGGCTCTTGTACTATAATGTCAATCAACTTTTTGGTTCTATTAGGTAGTGACATAGGTTTCGAATGAAAATTGACTATATATAATTGTGACAGTGCGGACAATTCCGCGTTACGCCAATTTGATACACATAAACAAACCAGTATGGCGGGTACGAAACGGATTTAGTGTTTCCGGTAGCAATAAAATTTTAGGTCTTACTTTAAAATCTTTAGAACACGCAAATGGTTCGATAATCAAATTCAATTTTCTATTTTTGCTTACGAATCTCTGTTTAATTATGTAGTTTAACTTATCATACTAACGTTGCGATTTTGCAAAATGTTAATGTTTTATTCATTTATTAAAGCGGATGTGAGAATTTAAAAACAAGAGTTTAACACTTTCATCGCATTTCACTATATTGAAGGTCATTTCATACTAGCTGAACCCCGAGGTGTTACCCGCGGTTATTGTCGTACAGCGGGTAACGCCGCGGGACAAAGCTAGTCTAAAAAAGTAGCCTTAGTTACTCCTTAGATCATCAGCTATCTGCCAGTGAAAGTTCCGTTAAAACCGGTCCAGCCGTTCCAGAGATTACCCGGAACAAACAGACCGACAGAGAAACAAAAATTTTAAAATATTTTATTTCGGTACATGTACCGTGTATACATACATATGTATTTACTAAATAGCTGTTATTTTATATTACAAACAGACACTCAAATTTTATTTATTTACATAGATATTGAATCGTTTGACTTACGGTAAAGTTAGACTACGTTTAAACATCCACCTTCAACATAAAATATTTTAATGGAATCTATTATATATACATAAAATACTAGCTGTTGCCGGTCGGTCGGTTTTCGCGGCAAATATTAGCCTACGTGTTATTCTATATTATTGTAAAGTTTTATCCAAACCCGTTCCGTAGTTTTTGCGTGAAAGAGTAACAAACATACACACATCCTTACAAACGTTCGCATTTATAATATTAACTAGCGAGTAGGATTATGCGAAAAATATAAAAGTTCCATTTCATAAAATATAGTAAGCGGTACTCGTTTTTACTCGGTATATATTCAATTGCCATGTAATTGTGAAGGTAAAACTAGTAACGATTAAAATAGTATCAACCGTAATTATGTACACTAGTTCCTTTCATCGTCAATGATCTGATGAAACAGGTTGTGAACGTTGATCTACAGATTATTATTGTATAGAGGTAAAGGAACTGAACATTGGATATTTTATATTCGGAAAATTTTATGTATCTATGTAAAACTTTAAATGGTATGTGCTACAAAATTATTTGTAGATATTATGTAAAAACAGCTACATGAAGTCATAAGAATCCTGTTTACATTTTTATCTTTCGTAGTGCAAAACTTTGCAATAATAATACACGTCTCCTTAGCATTGAGTATACAGATAAATAAATGAAACGTCGCCGATTTCTAGTTATCTTAAACATGTTAATTTATATAGTACTAGCTACTGCTAGCTCCGCCCGTTTGTATGTCGGATATCGCGGCAAATAGAAGCCTATATGTAATTCTGATGTATAAGCTATATTACTGCAAAATTTCATCCAAATCTGTTCAGTAGTTTTTGTGTGAAAGAGAAACAAACACATATCCTTACAAACTTTCGCATTTATTATATTATTAGGAAGTAGGATTTATATATGTTTTCCTAAAATAGTAAAACGGTACAACAGTATTAGACTTTCACTAAAACTACTATTTTATAGATAACGGTAAAAACCTAACATAGAGACATACATATAATTTGATTGTTTTGAGTTTGTAGGATTACTCTACATGTTTTAAATAGTTTTTATTGTGACAAATATCACAAAATATTGTCTACTAGCTAAACCCCGCTGTGTTACCCGCGGTTATGTGTGTGTATGTCGGACCGCGCGGGTAGCGCCGCGGGTAAAAGCTAGTCTAAAAAAGTAAGTTACGCCTAAATTACTCCTTAGATCATCAGCTATCTGCCAGTGAAAGTCTCGTCAAAATGAGTCCAGCTTTACAGAGTACAGCAAAGAGTACCCGGAATAAACAGACAGATAAAAATAGAAATAAATGTTATTTTGGTACATGTACTGTGTATACATGTGAATTTATTAAAAAGCGGTTATTTTATTATTACAAACGGACACTCCAATTTTATTTATTTGTAAGATGTAGGTTAAGATGTAAGATTTAGATACGTCACGACAGGGATTAGAATATATAATACGAACAGATAAAGCGCAATAGGACTAGATTTTTTTAATTACAGGCAAGTGGATTAAGTGAAACTAATGAATACTAATGTACCTAATTTACCTTTGAATGTTAAGTACGTTAATTTATTTATTTGTACTGTTGCATTCGACTTTTCGAGGCCCTTGATTCCAATGTCGTTTACGAAATGTCTGATATCGAGGATTTTCATTACGCTGCCTCGCTATCTTATCTGTGTATTGTGGACTGTAAATAGTCACTGATGGAAAAACTTGTATGAAAAGTAAAACAAGAAATATGTCAAGGTATATTGTTAGGGTTAGCTTTCAGAGGTCGTACTGTTACATTACTGCGACGGCTTAAGCATACAGAGTGGCAACTATATTCATCCTGTGGGTAGCGCAATAGTCCAAATCCTAAGGGAGCAGACTACGCAGGACATCAGCACTGGGAAAAGAAGACTGCCCTATCTAGTCTGGCAAGCTTGGCAGCCTGGATGTGACCTAAGAGGTCTATAAGTCCAGCAGTGTACCATATATATATATAACTAGCTGACCCACGCAACCTCGTTTGCGCCTTATATTGCCCGTAGCCTGAAAATTTCCCCCGTTTTTGAAACATTCTTCATTGTTGCTCTGCTCCTATTAGTAGTAGCGTGATGATATATACCCTATAGCCTTCCTCGATAAATGGACTATCCAACACCGAAAGAATTTTTCAAATCGGACCAGCGGTTCCTGAGATTAGCGTGTTCAAACAAACAAACCCTTCAGCTTTATATATTAGTATAGAAGTATAGATGATGATGATTTTGACTTACAAATCTCAGAATTAACAGAGGTTTTATACAAGACTTTGTTAAGTGTCCATTGACAATGCCAATAATTACTTGTCTCTTATTAAAACTGTCAATCAACATATCAATTGGCAAGCCCACGATTGGGGTCAAGCCGTAGGTATCAATACAGGTTAACGAATAAATCAACCGGGGCGGGTACATGGTCATATCAATTGACGGCTGACTCCCCTTGGCGTAGCTGCGACGGAAAATACGGCAGTTGGCTCAGTCGAGTGTGAAATTAATAGGGAAGGTTCTAGAAGTGAAAATGTAACATTATAGTTCACAAAAGTTATTCTAATGAAGAGTTCGTACTGAAGTAGGGTATCTCTATGGAATGTCGAATTTTGTCGAGTATTGTTCAAGCAAGTGTTCAATAAAGATAAAAAAAGAAGATTTTCTACATGAAAACTACCTGCATTTGGTTATGTAATTTCCTACGTACGTAAATATATGAATATAAACTTTCTAGAGGAACAGTAGTCGTGATGAACGTAGTCGCTTATTGTTATAGTTCACTACCTGAAATAAATTGAATATACTTTTTATTTCTTTAAAAAAATTACAGAGATTTCTCCATCGTAATATTTTTAAGAATGCAGCTTTTTATCAGTAGGTACAACATTTAATCGAATAACTTCCCATTTACCACCATTCAACTGTTTACAAAACCTTTTTAGCATTTTTGAACTCATTCTCAACGTGCAGTTTACATTCTGCCAGTACGAAAAGTTTGTTCAAATCAACCAACATCTGAAATAGGAAAGCCAAAACCACCAGACTTGAAATGGTCACACTTCGCTCAATGTTTTCGTTCAATGAATATTAAAAATATATGGTCTAGAAAACAATATTTAATAACAAAATGAAAAAATATTTAAAAGAGTATTTCACAATTTGAGTAATAGGCTTCTATTTTTGTTATATAATTCGTGTGATAATTTCACTTCGGTAGACATTGAATGCTTCATTACCATAATAATCTTACGATTGTGCATTCTAGAGAATAAATACCTAGTTAAAATTGGATAAACTCTAATCTTTATAAATTACAGTTAACACGCATATCTGATTATCGTTTTATGTAGTTTATACTTCTCTAGTAATGAATGAATGGTAGGTACATCCATTCAATATTTTACTTAAGTTAACACTTTGATTATTATTTATTTGACTATAATGGGACAGATGACTTAAGAGTCAAGTAAAATCAGTTTTTTTTTAAACCGACTTGCTTTATTTTATGCTTCTGTAGTTTAAGGCTAAGTTTAAGTGTAACTATTTTATGTACCTGATGATGATGAGGTGCCGAATTTAGGTAAATTATTAAAGTATTTAAGTTGCCTTTGAGAATCCTAAATTTTGACCTACGAGTGCTATTAAAGAGTACTAATTACTATAATGCCTCGTAGATTTTTCAATGAAGATTTACACAATTTTAACCTTATATTAAGGAAAGTCCTAAATATATTATTACATATAACTCATTACTACCTAGATACACCTTATGGGCAGCTATGATACAATACTTTACCTTCACGTAACAGTTTATTATTGTTATCCAAAACCACATGGTATGTAATGGTGGAAGTAGTACACACTGTAAGTAAAGTGACGTAACATAAATTAATTGCACGAATCACGTCAAATCTCAGCTGTTCTTCACGCAACGGCAATTTTATAAATAGGAAACTGTAACGTTAGTGAACAAGAAATTTTTTGACGCTATGATTTACGAAATATTGTCGAATAGAAACAAAATATATGAAATCAATTTAATGATTTTTAACGCTTTAGTCTAGTTTTGAAAACAACTTCCTACTACAACATCAGGTATTTATTATTCATTAGAATAAAGAACGTTCTGGAAAGCGATCTCGATATTAATGCTGTACTCAATTAGTTGCAACGGAGGTTGCCGGTGATCGTAAAACGGATATCATCCCGTTAGTGCCAGATAATCTGCTCGACCGATACGGTAACGGTAAGTGAGCCTTCGAGCAAGAAGGCGAGCTGAGCCGCTGTAGCGTAACGCTCTGAAGCCTTGCAAGAACGATCGATATCGTATTACTGAGAATAGTGGCAACGGTTTGGAGATGTTGTAATAACCAATCAAATATACAAAATGTTAATTCCTATTCAATCTTGCGTAGAAATGGTGACTTTCTAACACCAGGTGTCGTAAGGTCATTACAGTAGATGTTTTGTACGATGAATTGCTAAATCATTGGTCGAAGTGGCAATTATACTATCTGGGATGAGATGTCTAAGATGGTTTCACTATCGGTCGATATCGTCACATACATTTAAGTACATTTTGTAATAGAAAGCGATGAGTATACAATTTTTCATAAACGACGTAGACTTTCCAACCTATATTCTATACTAGCTGACCCACGCAACCTCGTTTGCGCCTTATATTGCCCGTAGCGTGAAAATTTCCCCCGTTTTTGAAACATTTTTCATTGGTGCTCCTCTCCTATTAGTAGTAGCGTGATGATATATACCCTATAGCCTTCCTCGATAAATGGGCTATCTAACATTGAAAGAATTTTTCAAATCGGACCAGTAGTTCCTGAGATTAGCGTATTCAAACAAACAAACAAACTCTTCAGCTTTATATATTAGTATAGATAGATATAAAGTAATACCAGTAATTTAAAAAAATGATATAATCTAGTTGCTGTGAATACCTGAATTTTTCTATACAATGTTAATCAAATAATAGACATGCCAGTCTTAACTTTCTTTAATCGTTTGGGCTTGGAACAAAGCTCCTTTTAAATAGCATACATATCTTAGGAGTGTGACATTACTTTCTCGTTGCTTTGTCTCGCGATAATCGCTTATATATTCTAACAACGCGAACTTTCTCCTCCAAAAAAATGTCATTAAACTATTGTGGGTTCAAAATAATAGCCACGTGCATGTTCTGTCTACTGCTAGTTCTCGGATATCCGTACATCCGGTAAGCAGCAGTCCATGACGTGCCTTCCGTTGGGGTGCGATACAAGCGTGACGGGCGACAATAATTGTGCTTATGAGTGTGACGTCACCCACCACATGATTGTAACAATTCCAGCAAATGTTATAAATAAATTCGGTCTTTATTGTAACGAGCATGCGTAACAAGAGTTGTTAAAATGTTCGTAATTTTGATGGGTCGTTAACTAAGTTTGTGGTTTCGGCTGTGCACTACTTATGTACTTATGCACACTTGTGATTGTAGTTTATTAACAGAGGCAAAGCTGACATAGATGTGGTAATAACATTCGGCGAACTGAAAAAACATAACATTTCAAAAACTGTAACTATTATAGTAGTTTGGGTACCAGCCTGGAGTTAGCAGGGAACAGACAACATTACTTACACATTACATTTGAGCCTAATGCATAATATACTGAGTGAAACACCTCAATATGTAGTACTAGCCGACCCACGCAACCTCGTTTGCGTCTCCTATTGCCCGCAGCGTGATAATTTTCCCCCATTTTTGTAATATTCTTCATTGTTGCTTCGCTCCTGTAGGTCTAAGCGTCATGATATATTGCCTGTAGCCCTCCTCGATAAATGGGCTACCTAACACTGAAAGCATTATTCAAATCGGACCAGAAGTTCCTGAGATTAGCGCGTTCAAACAAACAAACAAAGTCTTCAGCTTTATATATAAGTATAGATATAGATAGTATGCAACAACGAGCAGAAGTTCAGGTAATGGTAAGTGACTACTGTCACTTCAGGTCATCTGCAACTCAAAAGTCATAAGTACTTTGTACAACTTAATGATAGTGTACTCCTAGCTCATTTCGGCCACAGCACAGCAGCTAGTCTCAACGGAGACCAGACAATTAGACGACTTTACGTGCTGTCCGTGGCACAGGGGTTAAAACTTAACTTCCAAACTCCGAGCCGCCTTTAAGTATTTTATAATGAGAAAATTAAATAAAATTTTGTGCTTTGAGCACAACTATGCTTTATCACAGCATTTAGTTCTAAGTTCAAAGTTTAATCCGTCCCTCTGAAGGCAAGCAAAAGCTTTAAGACTTTGCTCTCGCCAATGTACTTAGACCACAACATACACATAATAATATGTACACACAAAGAAAGTTATAAAAACATCCTACTAATTAATATTATAAATGCGAAAGTTTGTAAGGATGGATGGATGTTTGGATGTTTGTTACTCTTTCACGCAAAAAGTACTGAACGGATTTGGATGAAACTTTACAGTAATATAGCTTATACATCAGAATAACACATAGGCTACTATTTGCCGCGATAGCCGACATATACGCGGGCGGAGCCGCGGGCAACAACTAGTAATAAATAAATGAACTTCTTTTATATCTTGAGATAAGTGAAAGCTTCTTTCTAATACTTGACGACAAATCTGTGAGCTATCATTAAACGCATTTCATTATAAAAATTAAGCAAGCAAAACAGTTGGATGGTAATGGATTTTCGTAAATATATTTATGTCTTCTTAAAACAGTAGTGCTATAGGTTGCATTGGTGTGCGTTTGTATCTGGTAAATTACCGATGACTGTTGAGTTGTTAATCTCGGACAGAGCCGTGCCGCGGTTACTAAACATATTCGAATAATAAATAAGAATCGAACAAACATAAGGCATTGCTCTGCACTTGAATGCAGGAGTAGAGCATTGCCTTTTGTTCGATTCTAACATGTTTTTGTTTCCTGGTGTCGATAAGGTAGGTATAACCAAAAAGTATCAGTTACCGAAAAGTATTATGTATAGGAAGATGCTGCTGTATCGCGTCTTTCATTCCCAAATTATTCGTTACTTAATTTTCCAAATTAGAGATTATCTTCATATATGAATAGGCCCAAATAAAATGTATTTCCTTGCAAATCAAAAAAATGAATGAGTTCTAAGGAAACAAAAAACATACAGAAGATATTTATGTATATTTCTTAGTTTTAATTTAAAAAAATAAAATAAAAAAATTATGAATATTATTCATTATTGTCTTTTTATAGTTTTTTTTACTCCTATATAAACTTTAACTATGCCAAAACTCATTTTCCTTCGATTGCATTACCTTTGTAAAAAAGGTTAGGTACGTAGGTTTTGCTTCACGTATTAATATTAAAACAAAATAGTTGCTATCAAAACGATGCCGAGTAATTGTTAGTTCGAAAGTTAGTAGGTGAATCGTGAACGCAAAGTCGTAAAAAATTACCATTATAATATTGATCGTAGCTGTAATGATAAAAGCTATTGAACCGTTATTAGTATTCAATAGAATGTTACGATAGGTTTAAAGCAACCGCAGATTCTTACCAAGAAAACTAGCAAAATTTTAAATACACGAATTTGAAATCGTCTATTGCTTAGTGCTTTATAATTGATGTTTCGTCTGCCAAAACTTCACAGAACAATAGGGATTGTTGTGTTATAGAAACGTATTAAATATAAATCATAAGTGTTTTTGCAGTAATGACGAAATTGGCGTGTATGATCATTAGCGGCATTACCTACATAAGTGCATTACATGTTCCATACACTCAGAAAATAGAATGGCGTTTGGTTACGTAAATCACTCTCAATAGTGATATGGCCTAAATATTGTCTGTACTATAGATAATGGTACCGTTCCACTAAGTAACGGTAGTTGCAGATGTTTGATCAATAACTGACGTCATCTGTTCCAATAGGGGAAGTTTTCCCCTCGACATTTTGATAAAAGGTGAGGTCTACTTATTTTTATTTAGCTATCCGAAATATGAAGTTGTCTTCTTCGAACTAAGAAGCCGTGACCATATATTTTGGAACTCCGTTTCAGTACTTCAAACTTAGAAGTACTAAAACCGAGCTTTATTACTTTGAAGTTCAAAGAATGTAATTTTGATATGAAATTTTCAGAGTTCTTTTATTAAATTTTAATTTGCTTTATACGTAGGGATTTTTATGACAACAAACAACGTTAATAATATTTTTATCTGTTAAATATCATTGTGTTTACAGGTAATATACATTTACTTAAAAATATCGATAAAAATTATCAGAAAAAATTAAATGGAAAACTATAAATAGATTACAAATGATATCATCTATATTCATAATAGCCTATGAAATTGCCGTTTTGTATGCAATAAGTGAAAGTACTTATTTTTTCAAACTTTTTTATTTCTGTTATTCGAAGTAATCACTCATGCAATCGACGCATCTTTGCCAACGCATTGGCAGTTTGTTGATGCCCTTCTTGTAAAAATCAGCTGGACGGGAGGCAACAAACTCTTTAAAGGCATTTTGTACTGCCTCTCGGGAATTGAATTTTTTACCGACTAAAAAGTTGTCTAAATTTTGGAAAAAGTAATAGTCGGTAGGTGCAAGGTCTGGTGAGTATGGCGGATGAGGGAGAGCTTCCAACCCCAGCTCTTCACGACAACGCGCAACCCCATACTGCGCAACAGACAGTCTCCAAGCTGCAAGAGCTGGGGTTGGAAGCTCTCCCTCATCCGCCAATTCATTGCTAGAATTAAAGGCAAGGATCAGGGAAGAGATGTCAAGGATTTCTCATTTAGAAGAGTGTCGAAGTCGCAACAGAAGTCATTTAAAACATGTTATTTTTTAAAATAAATTCCTGTTTACTTACTATCTCAATAATAAATTGTTTTCTTTTTCAGACAACATTTTTTTTTATTCTTATACAAAGACTTAAAGTAATTAAAAAAGTGTAATCTCTATCTCTATGTAATTATACGGATTGTTTTCTTAGTACGTCTAATAGTTTTTTAAATATATATGTGTGTGTGTGTGTATATAAATGATTAATGAATGTATGTAGATGGAGAAGCCAAGCTTGTTAGTAAGTTCTAGATGGTATTTTTATCAAGGTCTTTAATATGCAAACTCACTAAGCATTTTTAGAAGGTAAATAGCGTTGTCGTACTCGGTTGTTTCTACATGAAAAATACTTACAAAATTTTGTATATATACTTAATATTAGTTAACACAAAGTGGGACAAATTAATAACGTCAAATTAACTTGCACAATCTTCATTATTACACAGACAAACGTTTTAAAATGAAAGACAAGTACACAATGTTAGAAAATAATATTTTTGCAATACTCGTAATTGATTACATAAGGGTATCTAAGCGTGAACTAACTAACAGTTACTTCATAGGAATTGGTAACGCGTTTTTTTTCCATAATACTAAATATTCTAAATTCATTATAAGCTTAACAAACCATCACTTTTCTTATACTTTCTTGTTTCATACCAAGTGCAAAGTGCATTTTTTTTTAATTTTATTGACAAACTTATTGGCGCATAGGTAGCGTATGCGACTACTGTGCTAAGGTCTCGGTTTCGATTCCCGGGTCAGATCAAATGTTTTTATGAGCTGCAAATATTTTTTTCGGAGTTTGCGTGTTTTCTATGTATAATATGAATGTAGGTATATTACAAAAAAAGGTTAGGATTCTATGAGTAGATCTGGTTTTCATAGTTCAAGTTCTGTTTAATTTGAGATTAGGTGGCGTTGTGTCTCAGGTGTTTAAAAATATTTCAACATTGCAACAAAAGGGAAAGCAAAAAATATAATGTCTGACGGTTGGCTACTAGTTCTTTATCGCTGTCGCTGTGTAAACATGTCGATAAGCTGTATTTGTTCCTATGCACTTTAGATTTGCATGCACACCAGCATAATGAGGTTTGCCATAAAAACAATACAATCAAGGACTGAAATACATCGAAACAGTTTTTTAGACCCGTTCAATCACTCTTTTACTTTTGTGACATTCTCTTAATTTACGTTTCAAAGATAAAAAATACTCTTACGGTTAAATTATACTGGACTATAAACCAATATCACTGCGTCCAGATTGTCATTACATGCCGCTTCTATATGTAGTAAATCGTATTTACTAAAAAAAATTAATCACATTTCATTATATACCTATTAAACGTTGAGGACAATTGACAAGTTAATTCTTGATAATGATTACATGAATCATGGTCTAAAGTTTTCCTAGAGAATATTGATAAGAAACGAGAACTGTGTTAATCATTGATTTCATTATAAACCGGCCCAGTATCATTTAGGTACATTTTTAATTATGATAATAACTGTAACTATTATAGATAAAAGAATAATCATTAATTTGAAGATTTTTGCTCTACCTGTTGGGGATCCTTAGGCTTCCTACACATCAGACCGGCATCATGGCTGGCTTAGACCGCACAGGTATGTCACCGGCATCATTAGGTCGCAGGCACATGCCGCTGGAGGTAATGTTGGTATACATACGAGGTCTTACTAAGATAGGAGATCGTAGGTAAGTCCCGCCCAGGATAAATATTGTGTAATAAGCATTATTAATCGGTTCTGAGTCTTTGTAAAATTTAGGGAAACGTAGGCAATTCATACGCACGTCTTTTATCTCCAAACTTATAACTTTGGAGATAAAAGACGTGAGTTACATACTATAAAGAAATATATAATTAGCTTAACCTGTTCAAAGAATTGTAAGCAACTTAATTTTAAAAAATGACATCTCTTTCTTATTTAGTACCATTCAGTTCAACCCACTTGAATCACCCATCGAAGTTTAAATAGGTGTGGCTTAGTAACAACTTATCAGTGACTTGTTAATTTTGCTTCTGTTCTCAGGTAATGTCTCTGTGCTAGTGCCCTAGAAACAATGAGAATCTGCAAGGTGGCTGGCAGGAGCTGCATGCGAGAAGCCAAAGATCTAACCAAAAGGCCTATGTCTAGCAGTGGACTGCGATATGCTGATGATTATGAAGTTTGAAAAAGTATCACGTTGAAATCTGTATATTGCATTAAATCCAAAGATAGTTTTCAACTTGAGAACAGTAGGTAATAATTTTTTTTGAACGAGAGGTTACATATACAGTTATATGTACAGAAGAATAGCATACAATGAGGTATAAGCAATATTCATCTATGAAGATACATGTAGTTACAAAGACCTTGTGAAAGGCCCGGATCGAGCATGACGACAGTGAAGGGTTTGTGAACCATTTCAATACTGAAGTTAACACTTTTATTGTCACAGTTGTCATTTGATAAGAAGAAATATTGCAGTAATTTGTAGTGGTATCTTATCTCTGATTTACATAACTGTCTGTCTAAACCACACCTTGCAGCAAATAAAAAGCCTCAATGTTTAAAAAAATAAAAAATAAATTTATTACACTTTAATAAATAAAAATATGAAATTTAAATAAATGTTACATTTTACGAATGTTACCAAACGAAAGACCTGTTTGTTGTCCTTTATTGGTGCCATACTGTAAAGACACGACGTTTTGACCAGCTTTCAACTGCTCCTCGGTAAACTCACGTACGTTCTTTTCAGCCTCCTTAGGTCCGATGGACGGTTTACCAAAGTTACCAGCTTTACGACCCAACGACTGCAAGCATACGACTACCGAGTATAAGTTCTGTCTTTCCCAAAGGTCGATTGTTTGGAAAGTTTCCTGAGGCGGAACACCCAGTTTCTTCACTGTTTCAAGGAAAGCGTTGATGTTCTCCATACATTTGAACGCCATTGACGATTGGTTGATTTTCTTCACTGAACCTTCTTGGAAGGTATTGACTAGTTTGCATAGAAGGGTACCATCCTTCAAGACTTGGTAAAAGTTTTCGGCATCACCAGCGGTGTTGGCGGGTGAGCCGGTAAGTGTTTTGATCCATTCTAGGGTCTCATGAGCGATGTCGTCGTTGTACTTGCTATTGATCCTGGCCTGAGCCTCAGCGTTGATGCCAGCTTTACCCGCGCGGTATTCGCCCATGTTGGATGTTCACGATTGTACGGACACGTAGCCACTGAACTTCTTATGATAAGCATCGTTACAATATCAAGTTGATATATGTGATAGCTATTATCGTGCGTTCTACGAAAGTACATGTAATATACTTTATCATATGGTTATATTATCAAGTACTATAAATATTTTATAGCGGTGACGGCATCTAATAAATAGTCTTTAGATTATTGTTATTCAAAATATTTGATGGCATTCGAAATATCTTTCTTTTCATTCAAAATATCTGCTGCACTAAAGACGAAAAGCCCTTAGAGATAGTCTGCACTGAACACACTAAAGCCCTCGGGGCTTTAGTGTTCGGTGCAGTGATTTTGGCGATTCGCCTCATTATGGCAAGATTACTAGTACTTGAATGAATTTAAAGAGCATACTTATATTTCTATACTATACATTAAGTATCTGAAACTATACAGTTGGTATTATTTGGTGATACTATGATCGAATACTCTAGAAAATTACGCGTAGCTTGTGCTTATCATGTTGTGGATAAATCGAGTGATTGTACATAGATAATATATGAAAGGACATTTTTGATAGGCACAATTCATAAATAAAATACCTTTTTTTTCAACGTGTGGAAACCCCCTCAGGCCGTCACCCACCGGGGCGGTGTGTCGGAATCGAACCGACTAAAACCACACGGTGTGCCACTCTGCGCCTCAGACTGGAGGGATCCGGGAACTGCTGTTATTAACACCTCCGGACCCCTCCCAGCGCCTGCCCGCACTATGCAGTAGGCCTGAATGCAATTCTTGCAATTGTTTCCTCATTGTTGCAATAAAGTTTTAGTTAAAAACGATGTTGTTTACAAAAAAAACTGTCCAAAGAAACACATCACGCAACTTTTTAACCGACTTTAAAAAAGGAGGAGATTCTCAATTCGACCGTATATATATTTATGTGTTCACAGATAACTTCGTCTTTATGAACCGATTTAGATTATTATTTTTTTAATGGAAAGGAGAAATCCCAACAGTGGTACCATGATAAGGACTCTCAGATCTGATAATGGCATCCAAGAGAAATCGAATCGAAACTTGAAGTCGGTTATATTTTTGTTAAAATTTTACTTGGTTCGTATATGCTTTCTAAATAAACTAGTAATCATATTCACATTATATTCAGAAGTACTTATTTTTTTTTTTTTTTTTATATTTGACCCTTCCATAATGACTCTACTCTGCCTGATGGAAAGCATAAGCAGAATCCAAGAGTGATGGTCACCATACTGCGAACGCAGACAATGCAACAATGCAGCATGGTGACCCACACCATGGCGGGCTAGTGATGCTTTCGCATCATGGTCGGTACATTGCAAAACAAGCCTTCGAAGCACAGATATACCAATTTTTTATTGTTTCACTGGCAGCCGAAACAATAGCCATGAGGTTGATTGTTTCAAACAAAGACTTAATACCCACAATTGAAAATTGATAAAATCATTGATGTAATTTGGCTAAACATGTTTAGTTACATTGATAAAGAATATCCGAGAACCTTTGCATTACTGAGTGGTAAATCCGACTAATAACACCAAAATAAAAACCAAAGTGTAATCATCTTCTAGGAATCCTAGACACATTAGTAAAAACAGGTAGTAATTATTAAATTATATCAATTTTGTCATTTTTTACTGTAAATTCAAGCATTTTACAGCAGAATCATATTTCAAACTAGGTATGTTTATTTTTAACCCCGACGCAAAAAGAGGGGTGTTATAAGTTTGACGTCGAAGTCTATCTGTGTGTATGTTTGAGGCATTGTATCTCTCAAACCCATAGACCGATTTCGATGCGCTTTTTTCTTTTTGAAAGCAAGTTTCCTTACGGTGGCTCTTAGCTATGTTTAGTTAATATCGGTCTGGCAATTTTGGCTTATGATTACTGGATTCAGTGCTTGAGTAGGGCGTTTTTTTTATTTTAGCTTGTTTATTTTAAGTACTATACATTTTACATTTAAGTAGCTGCTCCTCACGGTGTTCCTATGATTGTTGTTTTACCTTTACATTAACAACTGAGAGCAACACCGCAGGATATACCTTACTTTTAGTTATTTATTTCTATAGAATGTATAGATATATAGGTTTGGGGATTAACTTTGAAGTGTATTAGTCTATTTTAAAAATTTAATAGTCCGTTGATTTTGTGGTTAAAGATTCTGACTGCAAAATTATTTTTTGTGGGTGTTATTCCGAACCCAGAACACATTATGGGAAGAGCATCAAATAATAGTTGTTTTGTGCTTTAGATCAGTGTAATTTTTATCTATACAACTTAATAAAATTGGAGTGTCTGTTTGTAATATTAAAATAACCGCTTTTTACTAAATGCATATGTATGTATACACGGTACATATACCAAAAATGTAGTTAAAAAAATTTTTGTCTGTCTGTCTGTTTGTTCCGGGTAATCTCTGGAATGGCTGGACGGATTTTGACGGGACTTTCACTGGCAGGTAGCTGATGATCCGGGGAGTAACTTAGGCTACTTTTTTAGAGTAACTAAGCAGATAATAAAAATCAGGTTAGTATATATATAGATAGTTATCTTTATAATTTTTATAGAAACTATTCTCATGTTACATATTATTATAATTTAGGTAATTTTACTTTATAATGTGAATGTATAAAGTAGAAATGACACAGGACAACAGGTGCTTGAGGTGTCGGGTTCAATTCCCAGGTCGGACCAAATGTTTGTATGATCAGCAAATAGTTCGGAGTTTGGGTGTTTTCTATGTACATATAATATGTATGTATACAAAAAAAAGTATATACATATGTTGTAGTTGTCTAGTACCCATAACACAAGCTCTGCTTGGCTTGGCACTAGATGGTGTTCTATGTTAGATGTTAATTGGTAGTTTTGTAGTGGAGTAGATAATATAAATATATAATATTAAAATATTTATTTCCTATGTTGAGCAGAAAAATCATTATAAAGCCCATCATTTGCCCACCAACAGATGTTTTGATATGTTTTTTCTCTTCATAACAACCTTATTATTTTATTATTAACAAAATTATTTATTTTATTAACAAAAATATTTTAAAAATACTTGAATTGATAAAAGCTGTTCTCGAGTATATCCTTTTATGTTTATCCAGTTATTGTATATTTTTTTTTAATGAATATTACACAAAATGATTTGTCCAATTGTCCATGTAGTGACAGATTAAAAATCCTGAGTTTGATAAGAGGTGACTAAGGCAGCAAACTAAGCAGGTCAATCAAAAATCACTGTAAAGAGATGAAATAATTGAAATAAATGATTTAGGTATATACCAATGAGTCTGGCTAGAGTATTATAGTAGGCCAAAGCCTCCTTTCTATTGAGATACTTATTTCCAGTGGTGAACTGGTGAATAGATTGTATGCTCTAAGCATATATATACTACTTAATTTTTAGTTCTTTTTTGTCTATTTTAGATTAAACTTATCAAAGTATAGTGCACGCTTACATTCATTCCCGCACCACCTGAAGGTAGACTGTTAGAGTATGCCTATATGGTATTAATCCGCCATTGTATATCTTGTACATAAAGTTGTAAAATAAATTCAGGCAATTTTGAGGATTGATGTAATGTGATACAATTGTAAAGCTAGAAACCCTGAAGAAATTAACAATGTTGTTTTGATTTGATTGCTTTAGACAAAACAGCCTTTATTTTTTAATGTTATAGGAGTAACATGTCAGCCGATGGCAAGTTTTTACCGCTGTTAATAGACATCTAAAACTCTTTATATTGACTTGGTAGATTATTGCCAATTTGCAGTGAATGCCATTTAATATAAGTATGTAATTAAGTATGATTCCAAAGTTTTTGATGACTTTTAAATACAATATCAAGATGGAGGGTTTTTTATCTGATAATGTTTGATGAGAAACAGTATAAAATTTTTATCAATATAAATTTACTTGACAGGTAGTTACAAAAATTAAGTCAATACTTTAGTGTATTGGTATTTATTTTTATATTAAACTTATCTACTTATATAAAAGAAAAAAAAATAGTAAAACTTTATTGTTTAAATAAAACTTATCAGCACACATTTTCTTGTAAACTTCATTCAGATTATTGATATTTTTTTCATTAAAATTGGCAAATAAGATGCTGAATCGCATAACTATAATAGACCTGTTACAATTTAAGTAAGGCGTACAACTATTTTATAAATAACTTTGTTAGATATGTAATTTTTTTTTGAAAATAATAAATGCAGTTTATTTCATGATGCGCTGTACACTAATGACGCATTGGACAGATCACATTCGTTAAAGTTGTTAAGTCACGCAAAACTTTACAAGTAAATGTTTAACTTCATTCGTATTTCTATACCCTCTACCCACCGCATTCCTATAAGATTCTACTTAGTTTCATGACACAACCAGGTAAAAGAAGTTATTAAAATTCTATAATAGATTGATAAGATTACAGCGAATTCAAACAATTCTGCGGTCGTGCACAAGTTTGCATGAAAAACTGAAAACTATACAAACTTACCAAAACTTTGCGAAGATGAATTACAACACTTTATACACTATAATGACAATTAATATATAATATCCATTGTATTTTTCACAAGCCACAACACATACACAAGCCAATCTTTAAATTTGCTAACTATTGAACGCGTCACGAGAATTCGTTTCAGCGCGAGACTGCAGAACAAAAAGTTGTTCGCGCTACCTTTTCCGTTCGAAAACCTTTCTAATAGTATTCCCCTCCACGTGATAAGTGACGTTTGTATTCAACGCTGATTGGCTGACGCGTTGTGGCTAGTGAGTTAACACAAAATCTTATTCTGTGTCGATAGTTTTTATGTGATTCTTTCGATAAAATTATAAAAAATACCATATATGTATTTAACTGAAATCTAATGGGAGGCCTAACTTAGATTTATAAAACTACAAAAATAGAATGCTGTTTGGTTTACGAAGACTTTCTCTTTTCACATTTTTTTTCTAAAAGTTTTAACGGAATCACATTGTGTGCTGTTTCCAAAGTAAATTCGTTAACTTCAGTAATTTACACTATTTACAAGAATATTTTTTTGTAATAATGCTATTTTGCGAAATATTACAATATGCAAATACCTGATTCTTATTAGAACCAAACCGTACCTTTTTAATTCTAATAAGAATGTTGGTAAATTAACTTTAACAATAATATTTCCACTATCATTTAATTATATTTTTGCACTCAACTGATATAAGCCCATCATAAATCGAGCAAAATTATTGTCCTGTCTTAAATTCTTGTTTGTGCAGTAGTAACACTTGGTTTAATTAAAAAAGATAAATATTTTTTTATCGATATCGAAATCAAATTGTTTGCAGCTTGTCACTATAGTCAATTTAGTTCTTTAGTCAATTTGAAATAATATGAATCGTGCGGAAACTTATTCCTACTGTGCCAAAGATAGATTTATTTAAATATTTTATTACGTTGAAAAAGAAAGCCAGTTTTTATTAGGCTGATAAGGAAAATGTCCTAAACTTTATAATGGATATGATGTTTTTGAAGTTAAAGTCACTAATTTGGAATCTGAAAATTAAAATTTCTAGTGAATTATGATACAGTAACGTGCTTCCGGTGCTTCCTCTAGGACTACTTCATGACATCTGATTTAACACTGCCAACTTCCATATTCCGGCCTGTTCTATGGAATTTCTATTAAGAATAATCCTATAACACAATTTGACCCGACCCGGGAATGGAACCCAAGACCTATTGATTGGCAGTCGCATACGCTAAACGCTAGGCCAAAGAGGCATTTAAAAACAAATTTTCATGTTTAATTTATGGTCAATGATAAGGACAAATCTTTTTTTTATAGACAATTGCCATATTAGGAACATATCCTGTGTCGCATGGGACTTACAAACATACATGGAACGGACACAAAGATTATCCTGACTCAGAAAAAATAATTTGTGTATCACATAAAGTGTTAATATGTGGGATTTGAACCCTTAACACCTTTAAAAAATTAAAATTTATTTAATATTTAAAATTTAAATTAGTTAAAAGCGGCGTGGTGATCTCTTTAATCTACTACGTGCAGTTAGTCCGTGCAGTTGTTCTCCGATCTGGGTGTTTGAAATTTTATTTACCTTGTAATTTTCTCTGTTCCTGATATAAATTCCGCGGCAGTGCACTTATGCGTTGGTCCATCCAGATAAAATCCGCAATGCTTGTCTGTTTGTACTCGTAGTAATCGACTTTCTGCCATCAGACAGATGGCGGGAGAATGAACGAAGTTCTGTGTTCTACCTCTATAACCGGCGTGGACATCACAACGTGACCAGAACCGCTCTGTTAAGAGCGACACGACCGATGAGAAGAAAGAATATTGTTATGTCTTTATTTATTTTACATGTACCTAGGTACTATTTCTTTTCATCAAGTTTCTATTGTTCTTCAGGACCGGTGAAACTATCACCTGTCCTCTTAAACTTTTTAAATATTTTTTTTTATTAGTAACGAATACAAAATTTTATTTTAAAATAGTTACTGGAAGAATATTTTCATTAAGCAAAAAAGCACGTAAGCACCATGAGTTTTGATGAATGAATTAGGTGCAGTAGTTAAAATAAAAAACCTACTAATTGCGTGTCAGGCTATGCGTCAGTTATCCCGTTAACTTTATTTTATCACTTTGTCGGCACAATAAAAACTATATACTCATGCCAATTTACGCATGAGTATATTTCTACTAAGTAGTTAAGCTACATAAGTAAGTGGACGTTACGCTTAAACTAATTAAAATTAAGGTCAGTATACTAAGATAAGCTAAACTGGGGAACAAATTGACCGAAAAATAAGCTACAAGAACGTTAGTGTTGATCGATTTGCTTGAGGTAAGGTAAAGGGATGAGAGAGATTTAGCTTGGTCCACGTAGCTTCGGATCGACTGGCGGTTAACGAAACACTTAAAGTTAAACTGCAGACAGACAGACAGGCTGACACGGCAAAAGTAGAGGGATTTTCATGTTGACTATGAATTCTAATAAAATTGCACTGATGACGAACTGGTAGAAGCGGTCACCACGCCGTTCGTCACTGCGCTAAGTATTGTGTATTCAAACCTTGCGACGCACACGGGCCAACCAGTATTGTTGGCCCGTGTGCGTCAACAAGTGTGAGAACCACATCCATAAATTGTTGTTCTCAATCTGAGTGTTCTATGTGTCCTTTTGTGTATGTTTGTAGAACCTCTCGCAACACGGGACATGTTCCTAATGTGGGAGTTGTCTTAATTTTCAAAATAAAAGATAATAAAAAGAAAAATTACATAAAAAGTAACTAGTATAAAATCTCTTTCAATATAAGAAAATACTTACATAATACGTGAAGTGAAATAAGATATGTGACCTCGCATTAATAAAATGCAAACGCGATGTGCGCCGTTAAGATGCCTCCCGAGAAATGTATTAAATACTAGTTGTTGCTCGCGGCTCTGCCCACGTATATGTCGGTTATTGCGGCAAATAGTAGCCTATGTGTTATTCTGATGTATAAGCTATATTACTGTAAAGTTTCATCCAAATCCGTTAAGTAGATTTTGCGAGAAAGAGTAACAAAAATCAATCCATCCATCCATGTCGATCGAGCAAACATGTCGAGTAAAAACCACAGCACAATCTTTCGTCTTTAATATGTGTGTGTATTTTTCCAAATGCAGAAGTTGTCTATTCTAAAAGTATAATTCTATATAAATGTGATGAATAAGAAATTGATGAACAGACATGATTTTGCATCTAATGGCTGACTAGCTTTGATAGTAAGGTCACCAGCCAACACGACAGTTTGTTGATACTGATAATATCTAGGTACTTATTGAACACGCTCGCTCCCAGTCCTCTGCTTCCGGTTATCTAATTACTTCGTCTTGAGCACATAGTTATGGTTACGATCTTTTTGATTTTTTAATCACCTACACAATTATAGACTTATTTGTTTAAATAAACAAAGTTGGCGGTGTTCTAGAGACTTTTCACTGCCCTAATATCAAAGAAATATTTCTCAGCTAAAAATAGTTAAAACGACTCATTGGATTTCAATGATCAGTGTTCAAGCATGAATGCGTGTATGCATTTGTTATCTGGAAGACGTTTCGAATCACATTACGTGGCGAGCCATGCACCGGAAGATGTGCGTCGCGATGTAAACAAAGTAGAAGCATCGGCATTGGGCGGCGTAGCACAGGGCTGTGCGCAGAGCGCATGCGCGGCAGGTGGGGCGGGCGGGAGCGGCGCGGGCGCGGGTGACGCTTGCGCAGGGCGGGCGGCGCGCCGGCGTCAGTCCGCGCGCGTCCTCGCCATGGCTCGGTGGCTGAAGGCTCTGGCGGCAGTGTTTCTGCTCGCCGCCGCCGCGACCGCGCGCAAGTCCCCCGCCGTGACCAAACAGGAGCCCCAGATCGAGGAGGTCACCGCCAAACAGTTAGATCGAGTGCTGGAAGACAAGGATTTCGTCGCGGTGTACTGGTGTAAGTGCTGCCACTCGTTCGCTGCCCACCGACCGGCGTGCGTCTCCGTTTAATTTTGCGAGCTTTAGAAAGCTGGCCGGTGGCCAGAGCGGGGGCGGTCGTAGTCGTGTCGAAACGTCTGAGACGGCGCCCGTCCAAATGGGTTATCGTCGAGTTAATGATCTTCGGACGGGCCGAGGGGACGACCGCTTCGGTGGACCGCTTGCGCCTTCAGCTGTGTGCATGATATTTTCGAATCGAGCGGTTCGGTTCACGATTCGCGAGTTATGCAACCGAGCCGCGGAGACAATAAAACTTGACCCGGCCGCCGACCGCTGCGGGCGTCGGCGCAGCCTAAAATGGTACCGAGTCTCGTTTTCCACCGTTCCACCGATGCTGGCACCGCCAAGGTCGCAAGGCGCCTACGCTCTTAGCTCGGCTAAAACTGTGTGCCGCGGCGTATGCCGCTGAAATAGACTTCCATTACGTTATCGGTATTCCAACTATTTTCTTTTGTCGCCAACTGTCGATGTGATCTGTTTGTTGCCACGTCACATTCTTAAAGATTATCATTTATTAAAAGTGCAACTTGTGCGTGTGTGAGACGAAAGCGAACTTGGTCATTGGCAAATTAGTCACATATTCATTATTTATAATGTATCTGTCGTGGTTGGGCCATGTCTAATATGCATCCCTCACTCACTCAAAAGATGCAGTTAGGTGGGCTAGACACAAAAAGTGTCATTAATCACTGTCGAAGTCGGCACCGATGCAAGATTGTTTCTTGGCTAAGATACTGAGTTGTTCTGATCTAGCTTTTGGTGTACTAGGAAAATTATTTTTGATATTCTGGTTGGGTACATTTGTTTATCGATTTTAAATAAAAGTAGGATAACGAGTGAGAGTCTTGACACTTGACATATGCACCGCAGGAAATGCAAACAAAAACATAAACAAGCGCCTTGCCACACCTTTCAACTATTTTTTTTACGTGTGGAAACCTGCCACTCTGCGCCTGAAACGGGAGGGATACGAGAACTGCTGTTATTAACACATTCGGACCACCACACTTTTCAACCATTCAACCAACACTAACCTATCATCTTCTCCAAATCTTCCCTTCCCTAAGACCTACTAATGACGAAGACGAAGATAAGAAGACAATTGTGAATTTTAAGATTTCAAAACCCGTTCATTCGCAGATGGGCCTCTTGATAGTGTGATAGCTGCTATGAAAACTTTTTGTGTTACAAAAATAGGCCCTGGTCGCCTAGTAAAGTGATACAGAAAAGACATAATTATGAAAATGTGCTCGTACAACTGTTTCTATTGGAATACATCCAAAATCAAGAATGCTCACATTAATTCGTGGATTAATGAAAATTGCTACAATTCTTGCACAAGAATACATTAATTTAAACGAATTAACGATGTTGACAATGTGGCCAGAGACACACTAACATTTTTTTAAAGGGTTAACCCCACTATTTAGGCCCAGTTGTTATGTGTGCGTAAAAATAAATTTCATTATTCAGGAATTACCTCCCACTATGATCCCGTTTCCTTTAAGCGGGGCGTAAAAAAGCATCTCACTAGACGGCCATAGTGTGGGTCACCATGCTGCAAATGCTGCAATGTCCTTATTCGCATTGAGGATGCTGACCACCACTCTTGGAATCTGCTCATGCTTTCCATCAGGCAGAGCAGAGTCATTTTGGCGCTGTCAAATAATTATTTTTTAATATACTTACGTATAGGAAAACTTCCATACCAAATAAATCCTATAGTCTCAATAACAAGGTATTTCAACATATACAAAGTGTCACCCCACAAACAAAATTCCTACGCCTATTTTTATGTATAGTTACAACTTAAGGTCTTCCTTGTCGTGGATGAGGATTGCCTTGGCTCGCACTTGCCAACTAAATGAAATGATAGCATAGTCTCACAGAAAATTACTTTTTACGTAATGAATGAAGTTATTAATGCTTAACATTTCTCCTTTTCCATTCTTTTTTTTTCCGTGTGCCAAATCCACTCTGTTACCCTTTACTGGTTTGATGGTTGTTTTGGACTTGAATCGAATAGAAACCACGCGCTGTCGAGCATGACTTACTCACAGAAGAAGATTCCACACTTTTATCCTAGTTACTGTGTCTTCCTCCTCGTTTTCATTCAGAGGGAAACAAAACGCACTTGATCTCCCTTGTTAACTTCCAGTAACTCGTAAGTTTTTTCCCTTCTATTCTACAAGAAAATACATTGAATGTAGATAGAACCATGTCTTCTTCTTCTTTTGATGAAATGGCAACCAGCCGAATCTCTCGGATCAGCTACTTCTGCCAATGTCAAGTGTTTAAAAGTCTTTAAGTGTCTTAAGTCTTTAAGTCTTCG
Organism: Spilosoma lubricipeda; assembly: GCA_905220595.1. Lineage (NCBI taxonomy): Eukaryota > Metazoa > Arthropoda > Insecta > Lepidoptera > Erebidae > Spilosoma > Spilosoma lubricipeda. The sequence continues at coordinate 18,920,189 of HG992282.1, read as the reverse complement.
TCGTGATGACATTAACGATAAAAATTTTAACAACAAGTACAATTTTAACAAAAATAAAACCGACTTCAAGGTTCGACTCGATTTCTCTTGGATGCCATCATCAGATATTGATGTCCTTCACCACCGCTGGGACATCTCCTTTCCATTAAAAAAAGAATCATCAAAATCGGTTCATAAACGACGAAGTTATCTGCGAATACACATAAAAAAATAGTTACGGTCGAATTGAGAAACCTCCTCCCTTTGAAGTCGGTTAATAAAAAGCATAAAAAATGTGGATGAGATGAAATGGGGACCTTCTTAAAAAACAAAACGATCTAGAACCATGTCGATTGTTCTAGCTCTCTGACGTAGTTCCTCATGCCAAATAACAAAACTATCAAACCTTGTCTTGTTACTGCCAAATGTCAACTGTAAACGTCATGTTGGCAATGGCTCTAACAGCCACATCATCGTTACTTTTGTGGTCTAGGCAAACATTTGAGAAACACCCAGAGCAGATAACCATTATATTAACCATATTCTTAACAGTAGTTATTTGTTTAGGTAAACTTCTGACTGACTAGTCTTCTATTAATTTTTGTCGCGTCGTGCCTAATGTAGATTTCTTAGAAATAATGTAAATTCACTTTTAGTGGATGCATGTAAATTTGAGAGCCATAGACTAACTCCTTTTTATGAGACACTGATACACAAATAACTGAAACCTAAACACACACTGCATAAATAATACTATATACAAGGGTAGTAAGCTATTGTCTAATTCTTATAATTACCGCCATTGATTAGGGTTTATAGTACTGAGGGCGGGAGGGCGGAGGGCGGGTAATGGGCGGTGGAAACCTGATAAGGCCTGGTAGGCGCATAAGGACCTTTTGACACGGTCCGGACTCCGGGTTCATCCCAGAGTGGAGCATTAGAAGCCGGCGGACGGGTGGTTTTTAGTGAAAAGATAACATACTTGTCTCCGACGTCCCCAAGAAGTCAAAGATTCGAAGGGGGTTTTCACCTTTTTTTCCCAATAAATATTACTTAGTAGTGGAATGAGATAGTGTTGTTAATTCTGGGAATTATGCCTAATATATTGCATAGTACAATTTGGTTCCTGCAGTCGATTAGCTACTACTTAAACTATTATAATTTAAGGTTGAAACTGTTTTTATCTCAGAACAATGCTTAATGTCATAAGTAATGTCAGTGTGTAGTCAAAAGTAATGAACTTAGAACAGAGATTTGTTCTGCGTTCAACTGAACTCTGTTCTGTGACTAAAGAGAACAGTGCCGGATTAAGCCAGCGCGGGGCCTGTAGCAAATTTGGCCAAGGGGCCCTAGGTTTGCTCTAGAATCTCAAGTTTATGGTATTTCGGTAATTTTTTCGAACATGTTTTTCTATTGCCGGTTGCGGTTGTGATTGAAATGTCGAGAACTAGTTCCTAAATTTAGCTATATAATGCAATCGTACTTTTAAATAATTTTCTTCTATTAGTAACTTTATTAGATTCACTTTATGGTGACGTATTTGACCATTCGTAAGTTTAGTCAATTAGTACGAAACACATTAGTTACAGATAGTTTGCCCAATTAAAAGAGGACAAATTCGATAAAAACTGACAACACTGAATTTTGTATATTCGCATTTGAATTTGTACTTGCTTCGGTGATTTCACTATTGTTTTTCAGTGCGTGTCTCGAAATTTGTTAATATTTAATACAGAAAAGTTTTTGTTAAGTATTTAATAAAACAAAACTATTTTAAGTTTATTTATAACAAATAAACTATTCTGGATAGCTATAGAAGCTATAGCTCGTATTAAAACGAGCAGAAGTTAAATATCACACACTTTCAATTATAAGCAAATGATGCTCTACACTCATCAAGATAAAATGATTAAGTCTTTCTTGGCCCATTGTGTTCCATAACTCATATTAATGCGTTTTAATGATGAAAAAGAACATTCGCCACTGCAATTAGTCATCACGAGAGACAAGTAAATTCTCAAGGCAATTTCTTTTGGTTTGGGAAACATGACTCCAAAGAGTTATTTAATAAAAGTTTATAAAATTTCAGTTTCAGAGACTCTTATTTGTTAATATCAATGACGGTAGCCTCATATGATTTTGGCAACTCCGCGAACGAACTAATTTGTTGCCCAGGCATCAGCCTGGGCAACAAAGTTCTTCAAAGGGTCAGTGCTTACAAAGATGATTTGGACATCAGTCCAAATCATCTTTGTAAGCACTGACCATTATTGAGAATTTTTCCAAAGTCAATTTTCCAATCAACCACGCATTGCATGTCCATACCAGATTAACATGTTGCTTCTCAACTTTCTACCCAAAGGCGCTAATTTCAGACTTCCTCTAATGTAGTCATTTTTCACCTTATCTATTCTAGTCACACCATAAATGCATCTCAACATTCGCATTACAACTACAGGCTGGCGTTTCTGATCCGTTTTGTTTATTGGCCAACATTCAGATCTATGCAGGACGGCAGGTCTACTGATCATTTTATGTATTTGCCTTTAACGTTAAAGGGAGCTTGGGATCGCAAAAAGTTCCTGTTACCTGCCGCCACTTATAAGTATTTATATCAGTTGTCTAGTACCGATAATACAAGCTCTGCTTAGTTTGGGACTAGATGGCGTTGTGTGTTAGATGTCCGATGTCTGAAAAAAAAACAAAAAAAAAGTATGGGTGGTTCTGGCAGATGCGGTCTGACACAGTGCGGGAACCACGTTTGACTAACCGCTTATACCGTTCTCTGAGAATGCCATTTGCGCGGCCTTCTCTATGCGTCAAAACCACAGTCACGACCAGTTTTCAAGTAAACTATCAGAAACACTCATCAAAGAGCCATCCATTAGCGTCCGATAAGTCATGGAACGGCTAAATCGGAATACGCTAGTATTATGGCGGTAAGATCCGTTCAAAACACGGCACTCTATCGTACCAGCTGACGCAGATGATGTCCATAAAACATACTTTGGAGATCACGTCCGATCCGGTAACAGAGCGGGTGGGATTGAGTGAAGTTTAGAATCAACTTAGTCCACCTGGCCTGGGACTGGTCCAGAGACAGCACTCAGTTCAGGCGCTGAAAATCGCTGAATTACCTCAAATGCTAAACGCGCAGGCCTGGTGATAGTAGCAAAAACAGGCTAGGGTACCATTAGAGGTACCACACACATATTGTTCAGGGAAAAGGCTGTCCACTAACCACTTCCTTCAAGAAGCTGGCCGTGAGAGGCTCAGACAGAGAGAGGGGTGTAATGCGCCGAGACGGCAGCTAAGGGAGTATCGAAAGAGGATATGAAAAGAGCAGGGAGACATTAAATTATAGGTTAATAGGGGCGGCAAAAATTTAATAACCTACTGGCGGCAAATCTATATATCCGCCACTGAATGCCACATACTAAGCGAGGCTCTCTTTCGTCTTTCAAAGCCTACTACAAAACCTCTCGGGGTACCCTATCATACGCCATTTCTAGATCAACAAACACCAAAAGCAAGTTTTTGTACGCCTGTCTGTATTTCTCTCACAACTATCGAATTGCAAATATAGCATTTGTTGGCCCGGCAAAAACCCAAATTAGTTTCTACATATTGCACTTTTCTCTCTCATTCTTCTCTCAATAACTTTCTCTAAAACTTTCATTCTATGTGGAATGAGCTTTATTCCTCTATAACTGCCACATTCCTGTACATCTCCTTTGATTTTAAAGATGAGAAGAAGAAAAGACAAGCGGACTTAAATACCGTTCATCCGGGATTACCTAATGGCATGCAAGATACCTTACACTTATTTAAATTAATTTTTTTACGGTCAATGGGCGTTGGAGTGCGGGGCCCCTCAAAGCGCGGGGCCCGTAGCATTTGCTACTCTTGCTACGTGGCTAATCCGGCACTGAAAGAGAACATTACATTTTATCGTGTTTTAAATTAATTGTCATTGAATCATCACATAGCATGCGTAGCTTAGTAAATGAATAAATTATATTATTCCATATCTGGTAATATTTGAAAGACTTGAACTATCTAATGGAGTATCTTTAGATTTAGATATTATCATCTTTTAATATATGCTAGGTTTCGATTTATATCTCATTTTACACTCAAAGCATTTTCAACGGCATAATTATCTGAAATCTAAATCATCAGATGTTAAGATACGGAAGATACATTAATTTCATTCATTTTCACTTTAATTAAAATATATGACTACAGTATTGGGCACCAAAATTATAATCAATCGCACGATCGACTACAAGCGAATCCACATGTAATTTTTTTTAATAACAAAACAAAAGCTGTGTCGCTCACCATGCTGTAGTGTTACATTGTCTGCATTCGCAGTATAGTGACCACCACCATCTTGGATTCTGCTTATGCTTTCCATCAGGCAGAGTAGAGTTATTTTGACAAGGCCAAACATAAAAAAAAACTCGAGTAAACTAAAAGCTAGATACTTTGAACAGATTTATGATTAGTATCGTTCAGCAATGGATAGGTTGATAATTTACGGTATGCATAGTTACCCACGAGCCCAGCAGTGGGACATTATGGATTGTTGATATGTCTATACATATATAGCATAGGTACAGGATAGCATAGGATGTCTATATATATATAGGTAGTATTACCTGCTATCCTATATTTAAGGGGTAAGAAAAAAATACTGTTAAATAGGTTTCACACACGTTGTGTTGTGTGTGAAACTGTTGTGCTTGAGGTCTCGATTTCGATACCCGAGTCGAACCACATGTTTGTATGATCTGCAAATATTTGTTTCGGAGTTTAGGTGTTTTCTATAATATGGATTTGTTTACAAAACAAGTATAAATAAATATTTCAGACATCTAACACACAACGCGATCTAGTCCCAAGCTAAGCAGAGCTTGTGTTATGGGTACTAGACAACTGATATGAATACGTTTATACTTTTTTTTTGTAAATACATGCATATTATACATAGAAAACACCCAAACTCCGAAACAAATATCTGTAGATCATACAAACATTTGGTTCGACCCGGGAATCGAACCCGAGACCTCATGATCAGCAGTCGCACACGCCAACCGCTAGACCAACGAGGCAGTATAATAAGTATTCTATCAGTCAAACTAACTAGCTTATTACAAGCTCTGCTTAATATTTATTATTAAGCAGAGCTAATCCTCCTAAGCTTCAAACTTGCTAACTAAGTTTGAAGCTTAGGACGGCGGCATTTCACAAACAATAAAATGTCAAAGAAAAAAAAACAATCAGGCAATTAATTCTTTAGCGAAACATTTTTAAAATGTGGAATATAATTACATCTGTCATTCTTGATTTTTCTGCTGTTTTGTCTAACACCGCTTGGAAATAAATGAATCTAGGCGTTCTAATTCGAAATTTACGACAACGCATAGAGGGCCTGAGAGGATTATCCAAATATGTAAATGAATTTAATAACATAATTTTGCACAGGCAGTAATTAACACTATTATTTTAGTGCAATATTGAGTTTATTCCCGTAATTGCGATAGTAAAAATATGTTTCATTAAAACAGTTTTTTTTCCTGTTAAAAATTGGAGTCTGGAATTGTTATCCGAGCACCAACACATTTTTTTACTTATTATTATTGAAATTATTTAAATTGGATAGTAAATTTCTTTTAGGGTGACTATTCTTAACACATTAAAACGCAGATCCAGCCACTAAATAACATACGAATTATTTTGTAGTCGGGCTACCATACGAAGGTCTGTGGGAGCCATAGCTGGTAGTTGGAATTAAAAAAAGACCGACAACACTGCTTCTACAGAAATTCAATATCAAGTGGCGTAGTGGTAACGTATGCGACTGCTGTGCTAGAGGTCTCGGGTTCGATTCCGGGTCGGACCGATATAATATGTATGTATTTACAAATAAAATATAAAAGTATTTATATCAGTTGTCTAGTACCCATAACACAAGCTCTGCTTAGCATGGGCCTAGATGGTGTTCTATGTTAGATTTCCAGAAGATTAAATATTAATTGGTAGTTTTGTAGTGGAGGTCTGATGACAGACTCAACGTCAAAAAGCTCGGTGGGTGATGATACCTACATATTTGTTTTATATGATATGTTGCCCGCGGCTCCGCCCGCCTATATGTAGGTTATCGCGGCAAACAGTAGCCTATGTGTTATTCTGATGTATAAGCTATATTACTGTAAGGTTTCATCTAAATCCATTCAGAAGTTTTTGCGTGGAAGAGTAACAAACCTCCATCCATACTAACAAACTTTCGCGTTTACAATATTAGTATTAAGTATTATAAGAAATGTATAATTTTAATGTTGAGATTATGTATTTCGATAAAGAATTAAATAAAAAAGTAACTTTCGGTTTACAGTCACTATTCTGATGTAACATTTTATCATAATAAATCATGTTTTCATTTACATGGTTTATAAAACTCTTAGATAACAAGAACATTAATCGCGATGTCTGAAATTGCTTAATTGCTCTACAACTACATAACAAGATAAACAAATCAGAAATGGGCAATCTCGACCGAAGTAATACCAAAGTCTCTCAGAAAACCGGTGTTAAGCAATTATTATACATCACCAGCTTTTAATAGTCCACTGTTGAACATAAGCCACTGCTTCAAAACGAGTTTTTGGACTACTATAAATACTAGGATGGCCAGACGGGTTGGTTTCTTTTTTTTTGGAACGAAGTTCCTTATGGGGCGTTGCGGAGGGGTACCCCAGCTGGCAAAAAACGTCCGTAATGTTAAATAAAAAAAGCGTAAGATTTTATAAATTTAGTATAGCGCCATCTGTTTACCCTAGTCGGCATCTGTAATGCATTTTTGCATGCATTTGCATTTGCATGTTTTACTTTATGATAAGGAACTTCGTTCCTATTGGTGTCCCACGACACCACACGACTTTTTTAATGGAATAGGGGCAAACAAGGAAACGTATCGCCTGATGGTAATCGATTACCGCCGGCCATGGACACCCTAGAGCCGTCCTTTGCGTGTGCGTTGCCGGCCTTTGGGGAAAGGGGAGGGTATGGAGGGAGGGGTTCTGGTATGGGCCTCCGGTATCTCTCGGTGAAACTCAGCGCAAGCTGTTTCACACCGGTTTTCTGTGAGGCCGTGGTATCTTCGGTCGAGTCGTCCCATTCATTTTACGTTGCGGTTGCATACATAAATAATAATAAAATTGCAAATCTCTTTTTTTCAAACAGTAACTTATGGGGTTTCTTAGCTGTTCTCCATAGAAGTGATATTTAGGATCCGCGCAACTAGAGACATTAATGTAACGTTTTGAAAGTGCCTGAAAGGTCTACTTGACATAAAAGCGTTTTGTTTTTATGTATGGGTCTGCCAAAATGACTCTACTCTGCCTGATGGAAAGCATAAGCAGAATTCAAGCGTGGTGGGTCAGCATACTCATTGCGAATGCAGGCAATGCAACAATACAGTTAGTGAACCACACTATGGCGGGCCAGTGATGCTTCTGCATCATTGAGCCACCGGTCTCGCACTCACCAACGAAACGACAGCACGAACGCTGTCATTTTACGTTAATCTTCTGTGCGAGGGTCGGTACCGTCCTGGTAGACCCGGCACAACCGTGTTGAAATCAGCGTGGCTCTAATACCTGTGATAACTGTGTTTGATTTGATTAGAGTAAGCCATATAACGACAATGCACTTGTAACTCTTGTGTTGCTTAAGTAAACCGGCGGCGGTAGTAACTTACCATCAGGTTACCTGTCACACTAACGTCAAGACTGCACATTTGGCTTGTGTCCACAAATTGTTGTTCAGAGTCTGGTTGTTATGTCCGTTTCATGTATGTATGTTTGTAAAGTCCCCCGCGACAAAGGATGTTTTTAATATAAAAAAAATGTTTTATAGAAAGAAACGGGTAAAAGGGATTTTTTAAATTTCACTGTGAGTTTGAGATCTCTAAATACTACCGTTTGGCTAAGGGAGAAGGGGACAACCGATTCTGACAAAAATCTGAGCTTTAAGACCTAATACTTATCTACACATGTATGCCTTAATCAGAATATTGTCTTCAGAAACTCTATTTGTTAAGATTTTATTTTAAAACTTTATATACACATGTGAAATTACAGATTTCTTTACAGACAGACAGACACACGGACATGACGAAACTAAAAGGTTTATTCTATTTTGGCTTCGGCTCCCTAAAAAAACTATCTGCATTCTTGAAACGCGAGTTAAAATATTTACCCGAGCGCTTTAGGAATACAATTCTAAACGGTCTGTTAGTCTGTTCAGAAACCTTATCCTAAACAACAGACATGCCAATCAACGCAGTCACCGTCATTAGGTATTTCTTACGCATTTATGTCTTCTCAGCATGTGAATCAGAAAACACCAAAAATAACTAAAGATATATGAACGGGGTCGGTGATCACGTCATTCTGATAAATGTACATAAATAAAACTTATAAAAAGCGTCGTGAAACTTTGAATTTCGTTCCGCTAACACTTTTGTTGGCAAAAGTATCTTTGTAAGTCGTAAAATATACATAAATATGACGCGAAGATTCAGTGAATATGACTAACATTAACTTCGAACTATGTTGTAAATTAGTCATTTTTGAAAACCATTTAGTTATTATCGTAAATCTATACTAATCTATACTAATATATAAAGCTGAAGAGTTTGTTTGTTTGCTTCTTTGAACGCGCTAATCTCAGGAACTGCTGGTCCGATTTGAAAAAGGCAATATATCATCAGTATAAGACCAATAGGAGCGGAGCATTAATAAAAAATATTTCAAAACGGGGGAAAATTATCACGCTACGGGCAATAGGAGACGCAAACGTGGGTCTGCGAGTAGCTATTTAAAGCTGATGAGTTTGTTTGTTTGAACGCGCTAATCTCAGGACTTACTGGTCCGACTTCAAAAATTCTTTCAGTGTTAGATAGCCCATTTATCGAGGAAGGTTATAAGGCTATATATCATCACGCTAAGACCTACAGGAGCGGAGCACAACACCAATGAAGAATGTTACAAAAACGAGGGAAAATGAACACGCTACGGGCAATAGGAGACGCAAATGAGGTTGCGTGGGTTTGCTAGTGATCGATATAATGTGTCAAATCTTTATTTTTCGTATTTTTGAACTTCGAATGATTGTTGCGATCATACGCATGCATGCCAATTTGCATGCTTACTTTCCATGACGTCTGTAAGACGTCGACGTTCGAAGTTCAAAAGTGTGAATTGAAAGTAGCACCACTGATCAGGCGAAGTTCAGTACAAACCTCATATATTATAATAATAAGAATACCTGGATGAACGATTTTTAAATTTTCTAAAAATGAGTTCTAGCTATATTCATTTATCGCCCCTGAAACCGACGGAGCCGTTTTCCAGATTTAGATTATATTTAAACGGCTTTAAAAGCTTTTGTAAACGGATCCGCCCGCTTATATGTCGATAATCCCGGTAAAAAGTTGATATTTTATGTCACTTGCTGAATAATGTAGGTTTACATTGGTAAAAGAATTTTAAAAATTGTTTTAATGATGTAAGCGTAAAAGTGTTACAAACAAACTTACAGATAGCTCACTTTCATAGATGCTACCAGAATATGTTTTAGCATTTCACTGTTTTAACCTTCATTTAAAAACTACTGTCCTCAACTGGCTATCAAGTTAGGTATCTCAGTACTTACAGTTTTGTCTTATTCTTGCCAATATTAAGTATCCTTTCATCCGCAACATAAAAGTTTGCTAGAAATATGTAGAAGTTAAATGTATTCTGTTCAAAACTCCGTATCACCAGATACACACCTTAAAATTAGAATCAAATGTTATATACATTTCGTGAAAATCTTACAAATATTGCAATCAAAACTAATAAAATTATATTCATTTAAGCAACGTAACTATACATAATTATATTTTCTCGCAGAGCCAATATGGTTGACTAATAGAACTACCATATATATAGATAGATACTACTATACGATACATACTATACGACGCAAATTTTAATTTCTCTCAAAATCATTTTCATAATACTCGGTAAATTTTCATTAACATTAGTTAATACTTCGAACCGTACAAACCAGACTTCTCTTTTTTCTGAATTATCTTTCTTCCTAAAGCTAACAATGTATTAATTGTAAGGGTTTCACCATTATTTTAAAATAAGAATTTTGTACCTTAGTAATTGTCCTCGTGATTCATCAAAGCGTCAATTTAATTTTATGTTATAATCATCTCTTTTTTCTCTTCATATTGGATTAATTTCTAGAAAATTATTTGTCTTTCATTTTACAATTTTCACGCGCTCCAATTTCTTTTTTCAAACACTGCAAAAAAACAATTGAAATTCAAAATAAACAACTTTTTTTTTCTTCTATGGCATTAAAGAACTTAAAAACTATTTTCAAATTAGTTTTTTTTTTAAAGAAATCGCTGTTATAGGACCATGCAGGTTTTATTTATATTTCAAGTTACATTTGAAAGTTAAAAATAAGTATGTGTGTAGCATACAGAGTACAATATAAAGAACGTTAAATTTAAACGTTACTATATTATACTAGTTGTGTCTTTACTTATTAAATTTGTTCATCCTGGATGCACGCACGCACGTTATTCGTCTTAATGCTTTTCCCGCCCGCCTTTTCACTGACAAACTATAGACTGTTCCGTTGCTTAGTGTCTACTCGTCATGTGTTCAAGACTGTAATGAACCTTCATGTTTGTGTTAGGTCATTACTCACTGACCTTTTATACATAATTATGACATTAGCACAAAATACAAAAGTCTGATTTTCATCATCAGAACTTAAGAGCTACGCTCTTGTCGATGCAGCTTTATCCAACTCTCCCTATCAAGAGCAGTTTCCTTGACCTCTTTATACGTCGCAAGTGTCGCAATCACCACTTTTTCTCTAATCTGGTCTATATAACAGTTTCTCGTAAAAGTCTGATTTTATATCTTTTGTATTTAGAATTATAAATTAAGATAACTATTTATGTCACTGCAATTACCTAGAATTCATTTGGAATATAATTTTTTTTTCATGACGTCATGAGTGCTGTTATTTACGGTTGGTGTGTGAGTGAGAGAGAGGGGGAGAGAGTGTTTTCTAAACTGTGCCTAAAATTTGCACAACTTATACCACAATGATTAACAATACTTTGACTGTTAATTCTACATCGACGGCGAACACGACGATGGTAATTCTTACCGTGTGTACGACGATCTCGACTGTGTTAAATCCACTGATTGTGGACTTTAATATCGTAGGCTAAAATGCCTGAACCAAAGAAAGATACAAGAATGTTACCATCTAGGGAGAAACTTAAATCGTGGTTATCAAAACCGCCCTATTAGGCCTCTATGTTTATAGCTGTGTAAGTTTATGTAATTTTAGTGTTAGGTACTGTTGTATAACGCCATAAAAAAGTATACACATAATATTATTATGTATTTGGTAAGTTATTCACACTTTAAGATAAATTTATGTAACCTTTACTTGTAAAGTTAAATGATAAAAAAGTAAAATTTTAATAAACATTAAACCGACTTCAGGGTTTGATTCGATTTCTCTTGGATGCTGTCACCAGATCTTAGTGTCCTTATCATGGTACCACCGTTGGGATATCATCTCCTTTCCATTAAAAAAATAATCATCAAAATCGGTTAATAAACGACGAAGCTATCCGCGAACAAACATAAAAAATATATGTATATACGATCGAATTGAGAAACCTCCTCCTTTTTTTGAAGTCGTTTAATTATGTTATTCTTGATACAGATATTGACCCTTTGACTTCATTATTAATTTCCGAAAAATAGTTAACAAAGGAAAGAGAATTTAATTTGTTTTTTCCATTATTATTGTGTCCTCAATACTAGTAAGATATTACATGTTAACTCTAATTTTAGTAATCTTTAATATTAAGGGTTTGTCTATATCAAACAGTGACATTACAAACATTTCCATTCTTAATTTAAATAACAAAAATAAATATTGGCTTTCAATAATTAAAAAAAATACTTTTCAGCTTTCTTGATAACTTTGTTGATAACTAACTAACGTAGATTCGTATTTAACGTTTATATGCTTTTTCAAAAAATCTGACTTTGTGTGAAAACAGTTGCTATTGTACAAAAAATAATACATTGATCAGAGCTATTCAAGTCAAGTAATTTAAACTTAAAAGAAATACCCTTAAGCTTGAAAAACAGTTTATACATTCAAAAGTGTTTTGTAATACATCATGATTCAATATTACATTCCAGTAACTGCAAAACAAATGATGACCATAGACATAAATAGAATTTCTTTTTTCAAATTCTACGATCGTGTTTTAATTTTAACTTTAAATGTAGATCGGACACGTGTTTCTTAAACACTTTGCCTAATTTCATACGGGGCTTTTAAGGTTGATCGTCGACATGGATGCAACCACGATACAACTTAAATATATTTTTATTATTTACATATCTAGTTAAAATACTGTTTGTACCTATTTTGGTTGATTCTTGTTTGTCTCAAAATATAACTTATCAACATTGCTTCGGACCAAATGGGCACGACCGCGACCTCACCGAATTTATTTATTTATTTAGTACCGAGACTACCGAGTATCGAGACTAACGGCTATTTACAAAATAACATATCATCTTTCACAGTTACTAGAAAGTCAATTTCAAGTCTTCACTTATAGAAAAAAACTGGCCAAGTGCGAGTCGGACTCGCGCCCCGAGGGTTCCGAACAAACCTGTAGGTATATTATAATACTAGCTGTTGTGAAAGTTGATTATATGTATTTAATTAAAAACTATGTAAGTATGTATGAATAATGTTTTCATGTTTTTAAATGTATTTATTTTTAATCAATTAGGCCTTTTATATAAACTTTCCATTCTTATTTTATTTTGTTATTTTAACCCCTTTATGCGTAGATATAATAATAAATAAATATGAATACTTATATGGGGATAAATGCAGATATAAGTATTCAATTTCGAAACTCCTTCCTTAGTGGGTGTCTACTCAATAAAACGATCCTACTCAATTTCATAGCCTTAACTTAAACAGTTTACGCTTGGCGATGATGAATTCATCAGTCAGTCTGCATACATATATAATAACAGTATACATACAATATACAATGCAACTAAGATTTTTGTCTTTCGCAATTTTTCCTTTATCTGTGCTATAAGACGTTGCTTCGTACCAAATTTCAAGATTCTGAGTTCACAGAAAGTAGGAAGTAGTAGGTTTTGCTCTTGCGAGTTTCGAAAATTTGAAGCATAAACGGCTGTGACGGCTGTGTCTTTTGATTGTGTTGGCTTAGAAGTATGATTTAACAGTTCCAAGGGTCAGTAGACCTGAGTATTTCATATCTGGTTCAACTCGCTCATTGGACTTTTTCATCTTGTAAGTTCGTTCGTCCGTTAATATGAATTTCAGCTTGACACCTCCACGCGTTACTGAGAACAAGGGTCTTGACAGACAGACGGACAACCAAGTGATCCTATAAGGCTACCGTTTTTTCCTTGTGAGGACCCTAAAAACATTAAAGTTACAATGTAAGTGTGATCGAACACAATTTAATAAATAGTTTTAAACAACTATCTCGGTGGCGTAATGGTAGTGTATGCGACTGCTGTGCTTGAGGTCTCGGCTTCGATTCCCGGGTCGGACCAAATGTTTGTATGATCTACAAATATTTGTTTCAGTGTTTGTATGTTTTCAATGTGTATATTTACAAAAAAAAGTATATTCATGTATTTATATCAGTTGTCTAGTTTCATAACACAAGCTCTGCTTAGCTTGGGACTAAATGGCGTTGTGTGTTAGATGTCTGAAATAAAATAAATAATAAACTCTCCGTAAGGAGACGGATTAAGAATACAGAGTGTCACCACCCCTATGCATCCCATGGGTGTCGCAAGACCCGACTTAAGGAACAAAGTACACAGAACAATAGCACAAAGCAAAGCGAAGGAAATCTTGAAACAATCTCTGTATTATTCCAAAACCTCCTTTCCAAGGAGAGGCCTATGTTCAGGAGTTTACTGTTAATGGCTGTTGCTGATGATGATGAATTAATTAAACCTCCTTAGCATTAGAAATAAGAATTTATGGTTAAAAAAGTCGTCCTTCTTTTTAACGTGTTATTATAGTGAGTTTTCAGGAGCCCAAAAGCGTACCGTTTTTATCTTTTTCCAATAATCGAAATGGCGATGATTAAAATGAACCAGTGTTTAGTATCGATAAATTTTATTTTTCATACTCACACTCATATAGACACCCACGTTTCTATCCTGAAAAGAAGTAAATAGAATTGCTTTAACCACTTTTGACAACTACAATATAATTTTCACATATTTTTAAGCACACAAGCTTATTGCCGTGAACAGGGCACATACATTTCCAATAAACACACATACTTACACATTTTCAAACACATACATTTTATAGATACACTTTATTTTCTTCACTTTATTTACAAGAAACTTCAAGAAGTGCTTACTTACTTCTGTACTAATAAATTCTTTCTAACCACGTCATCGTTACTGAAAAGAGATATAGCATTCTATCTTCGCCAATACGTTACATTAACCGGTAAGTTATTTCACACTAAAGACAGACACAGACAGACACACTACATCTCTTGTTAAACAACCCTCTTCTTCTAACAAGAAGAAATGTTTTAAACAAAGATTTACGTCAGTGTATGTTTGGATTATCTCATTAAATGTCAGTGTGTAGTGTGTGTAGTAGTCGTAAATCGTTGAAGTCTGTTAAACAAAAATACAAAGAACATAGAAATCCAAATATTACAACATTCTACTAGTTTAAATTCGTCTGAATAGGAAAACTTCGTGAAACTAGCAATTCCTGTTTTTTAGATATGAGCCCACCAAAGTGACTTTAGTCTTCCTGATGGAAAGCATGAGCAGAATCCAAGAGTAGTGGTCACTATACTCATTGCGAATTCAGAAAATGCAACAATGCAGTATTTTTACACACACTATAGCGGCCTATTGAAATATACCTGCATCATTGGGCTCTGGTCTCGCGCCCACCAACGAAACATGACAGCATGAATGCTGTCATTTTAGGTGGGTCTTCTGTGATAGGGTAGTACCGCTCCATCGAGCTGGCCTATTCGTACTGGAATCAGCGTGGCTCTACTATCTTGATACTTGTGGCTTTGCACACATTAATGTAGATTTGTATATTAATATAAGTACCTATCTCACGGGAAAATAAGTTTTTTCCTGATGCGTTTCGTGTCACCGAAAACTTATTTTGATTAAATTCAATAGATAACCATTATCTTAATGAGGCGCCGATAAATATTTGTATCATATTCTTAACATCTACAAAAGAGTTACTTAAATAGTAAGTTGAAGATGACAACGAAACGTTACCTGTCGCAAACTATAATTGGATATTATTCGCCTGGGATGCGCCCAAAGATAATATTTTACGCAACACCAATCTATTTACAAACTATAAACTTTTTACTGGAAGAATAAACAAAAAACCTGGAGAATGAACTGAATAGTTCGAAATTCGAATCTTAAAATAACCGACATGTTGTTCTATTTATATTTCATATATTTACTGAGGAATGTTTTAGTGATATATATCATAGTCGTCGGCTTCGGCGCGGTGAAAATGAATATCTTAAATATGAAAATGACTAACACCGATTATTAAATAAAATTATAAATAAGATATTATTTTAGAGGGCATAAAAATAATATTTAGTTCCACTCATGAATAAGAGAGAACGAAAAACGTCTAAAGTGAATGGAACAGGTTACAAATTTAGAGTTCATAATATAAACTGTTTATAGGACTTTAATTAAATAAACTACATTTTCCTTCAAACCATTTTTTCCCAAATTTGGTCGGGGTCTGATTTAACTTTACCACGATAGTGTTTTTTTTTATATAATAGGAGGTAAACGAGCACATGTTACGCCTGGTAAGCAATTACCGTCGCCCATGAACACCCGCTACACTAGAGGCATCACAAGTGCGATGCCGGCCTCTTAAGAAGGACTTGAAGATTTTTTAAGCGGAGCGACCATCAGACCCGATATCACCGAGACCTGTCATGTCCTTAACCTAAATAGGATCAACTTGGAATTTATAACTTTGCATCACCTTCACCGATATCCTTTAAATAGATATATTATGTAAAAATAAATCACTGTATATTTCTTACCTTTTTTGCGTAGTACCGTTTTGGGATCATCATGAAATTATACATATGATACACAAGCAGAAATAAGGAGTATAGAGTGGGATGGAAAGTTAAATTTATGACCGCGAAATCGCAGGCGAATGTTAGTTTAATGTAAGGATTGAGTCATTGGAAGTAATTTAAATAATGTGTACTAATATTAGCCAAGATGATCTAACTAACTGCACGAATATGCAGGACATGCAAAAATAATTACGACGACCGACAGACCGCGCTGATGCGTCGACTAGACTATATCTGTATTTCGTTTAAGTTTATTATTACAACTAGCTGTACCTGCGGCTTTGTCCGCCTGTAGTTGTGACTTTGGTTAGCATTATACAATGTTTCATCCCACCCTTTCAACCCTTTACAACCATTTTCTTTTTCTTAGGTTCTAGACTATCTGTGTGCCATATTTCATTAAAATCGGTTCAGTAGTTTTGGCGTGAAAGTGCGACAGACGAACAGGGTTACTTTTGAATTTAGAGTATTGATTTAATTTATTAGAAGAATATGAAACTTTTTAGATTCTTCTGTCATTACTTTTTTGATATATTTATTTGGATACATATAAAATTACTTGCCCTGACTGACTGATTGAATCATTAACGCCGAGCCTAAACGGTTGGGGTTGAAACTTGAAATTTTAGCGAACTTAAAATCGCACCCTAAAAAAGGTTTTTTGGAAATTTTACCCCTAAGAGAATAAAGTGTGGAATACGGAATTGTATATAAGTTTTTCAATTGCAAACTTAGAAACACAAAATAACAAATAAATACGCTAGCAATGGTGCGAGCAACAGCGTTAGAAATTTAAAATAAAACTTTCTTCTGCTGCTACTTTGTTGAAAGTTTTATTAAGACATATTTGAAGCACTACAAATCACGAAAAATACTAATAGTGTTTTTTATTAAATCCTTAGGTTAAAGAATATGTCATGATGAAAGAGTTATCAATAGAAACACGAAAAAATATTTTATTTGAAATATTAGAAACTATCTTTTGCCCGCGGCTCCGCCCGCGTGTATGTCGGTTATCGCGGCAAATAGTAGCCTAAATGTTATTCTGGTGTATAAGCTTCGATCAACTTGTTGATCTTGTTGAGCTATATTACTGTAAAGTTTCATCCAAATAGTTCCGTCAACCGTTCAATAGTTTTTGCGTGAAAGAGCAACAAAAAGCTTGAAAATTCTTTTTAACCGACTACAAAAAAAGGAGGAGGTTTCTCAATTTGACCGTTATTATTTATTATTTTTTTAAGTTTGTTCGCGGATAACTTCGTCGTTTATGAACCAATTTTGTTGATTCTTTTTTTAATGGAAAGGAGATGTCCAACGGTGGAACCATGATAAGGACTTTAATATCTGATGATGGCATCCAAGAGAAATCGAGTCGAACCTTGAAGTCAGTTTTATTTTTGTTAAAATTGTACTTGTAAGTTTAGTGATTAAAGTACACAAAACTGACATTCTCTTTGTCAAATATATCATTGATCAAAATGAAACATATAATTGATCGTCGAAAAAAACTGGACAAGTGCTCGCATGCGCATACCTTACGATGATTAGCAAAGTGCAAATGTTCTTGTAATTTGTAAGTATGAGAATCAATATTTCAGTTAAAGAGGAATAATAACAGTTTTAATAATAAATATGCAACAATGGTCAAAGCTAAGTGTCCATTTCATGTATGTTTGTAAACTCAAAATAAATAAATAAATATTTCGGACATCTAACACACAACGCCATCTAGTTTGGGACTAGGCTTGACTAAGACTAGACTAGGCTAAGACTAAGCAGAGCTTGTGTTATGGGTACAAGACAACTGATATAAATACATATATACTTTTTTTTTGTAAATACATACATATTATACATAGAAAATACCCAAACTCCGAAACAAATATTTGTAGATCATAGAAACATTTGGTTCGACCCGGGAATCGAACCCGAGACCTCATTATCAGCAGTCGCACACTCCAACCGCTAGACCAACGAGGCAGTCAAAATGTGAAAACCTTAAATGTATATTTGGGTTATGGTGCTTAATATATGGCAATGTGTCCTGATTCGAAACCATCTTGACAGTTTAAAAGAATAAAACCATTTTGTTAAAAATAAATCTTGCGAGATCATTGTAATTTTTTTTACTTTAGGCAAAGTAACAAGTGAACTGAATCATTTCTTATAAACCATGAGCATATGCACCAGTCTGTATATAAATTACGTGGAGTTCTTACGGCTGACCTCCAAACCCAGACTTTATAGTTCATAAGCTGGGCCGACATCGTAATGTATACTGGGGCAACGAGTGATTTCTATAAACAGCCGTCACTCGTTTGGCTGAAGACGTTGACCGCTTACAGTTGTTAAGCTTTTGTATAGATTTTGTATCTGTTGTAGCCTTGCTGTCTCTTTCTTTTTTTTTATTTACATCTACGATCAAGGACGTTTTTTTTATGTATGGTCTTGCCAAAATGACTCTTTTGTTTTTTTTATGGAATAGGGGGCAAACGAGCTGACGTATCGCCTGATGGTAAGCGAAAAGCGTGGTCCATGGAGACCGCAACACCAGAGGCGTCACAGGTGCGATGCCGGCCTTTGTGGGATAGGGATGGAGGAGGGTTTGGGGTATGGGTCTCCGGTATCCTCACTCACTCGGTGAAACACAGCGTAAGCGCTTTTCTGTGAGGCCGTGGTATCACTCCGGTCGAGCCGGTCCATTCATGCCGAAGCGTGGCTCTTCTGCAGTTACTCTGCCTGATGGCAAACATAAGCAGAATTCAAGAGTGGTGGTCACCATACTTATTGCGAATGCAGGTAATGCAACAATGCAGCATGGTGACCCACACCATGGCGGGCTAGTGATGCTTCTGCATCATTGGGCCTCCGGTCTCGCGCTCACCAACGAAACACGACATCACGAATGCTGGCATTTTACTTTGTGTTTCTTTACCGCGTGTAGAACCGCCCGTACGAGCCGGAGCCGTTACCTCTCTTCGTACAGTATTTAGATTTTCAACAGTTTTACTAGAAACACTGTCAAGATATGTGTATATGCAGAATATGTAGAATATTATCAAATTAGTTGAAAGTTTATATCGTAATATAATAAAGGTATCTTACCTTATTAATCATGCTTCACCGGGATCGGCTAAGTGGTATTGACAATAAACAATATACTTGATTTTACTGAAAATACCTACAAAATCATCATCTATGTTTTTTTGATTTGCTGACAATTAATATTGAAGGGGTTGGAAACTTTGCGTTGTCAGTATAGTTATAGGAAAATATTTTTTTAAGAGTAGGTACTTCTTTCAAAATATTTATTAACCATAGATTGGAAAACGTCTGTGTGTCTATGCGAAGCTGCCTATGCAAAGCCGTCCGGTCTGTTTTTAAATTAAAAATTTACAGTTTTTTAGTAAATCAATTATGAAAAAATAAACGATCACATTAAAATTTTATTTTTTATTATTTGTGTCTGTCTGTTTGTTCCGGCTAATCTCTGGAATACCTGAACCGATTCTGAAGGGACTATCACTGGCAGATAACTGGTCGCTGATTTTATAAGGCATAATTTAGACTATTTTTTAAATAAAAAACTGTTGAAATACTGAAGAATATCTGATTCAAAAGCAAAAAAGCGGGTATATCGCGGGGCGCAGTTAGTAGCTAATGAAATTAATAAAAATATACCGTCTGCTCATTAATTTTCACGAGAACTGGAACATGTGGATTTCACAATCATACAAAACAGTTTTATACGTTCACGCTAAAACGTAAAATGAAACGTAAAAATGTCGTTACACAGTTATGTTCTTAGCCGTAATACCACTAATATTGTTAGTGATATTTATACTGTCAATAAAATTTAGATTACTTAATAAACATGCATTAATCTTTGGTACATTTTTAGTGTTTATTGTATTTATTGTGGTTTAGGGTGTAAACGGTTCGGCTCTTCCTTCCTGTGCCTCACTACGAGTGCATGTGTTACCCTCCGGCTGTTATCCCGGGTCCTCCAAAGGGTGTGTAAAAAAACAATCTCAGTAGACTGCCGTAGTGTGGATCACCATGCTACATTGTCTGCATTAGAAATGAGGATGGTGAGGTTACTGCCATTCTTGAATTCTACTCTTGCTTTCCGCGGCGGCCTATTTGCGCGACAAAACCTACAGACTACAACCACCCGCCGACCTGGTGTGTAGGAGGACTAAGATTGCAATTGTTAGGGAACATTGATAAGAGTACGCTCTTTTGTTGACATTTTGGAAGTCGTAAAGGTAAAGGAAGTTTTACACAGATTAATCGTCTGATACAAAAAGTTTGTTAACTAACAATCGTTACACTTGTCCGCCATCGGCAATATAGGTCATATCTGTATAGGTACAGTGACTCTATTATTTCAGTTACTGCAACTACATAATCATGGATTTTACTTCAATAATGAAATTATTAGCTATAACTAACCGTATAATTAATAGATATACTATTAAACGCACGATGTATTAAATAGTAAAACGTTTTCATGCTCTTGAGGTAACATTAAACTAGTAAAAGCTACAAAATTAAACGCAACTGCGGCCACGGACCGAATCGTGATGTGGGCTTAGGCGTGTACAGTAAATCTTGTACATATTTAATTTATGTTCGCAGTGTCTTCATACGCGAATTTTTATATTTACGAGTTATTTTTCAACAATAACATTATAGTTAACATTTAAATAGTTCACTGATAAAGATAGGCAGTTCCTTGGAATGGAGATGTTGGATAGTGTTTGTTTTAAGTTTTCCTTAACTATGTAGTGATGTTGTTTTGCCTAGTTTACTTCGTTAGTCGCCTCTTGCGACACCCAGGGTAGGAACAGAGGTGGTGACTGATGATACTTCGCATTCTTAATCCGTCACTACAGGGACATACCAGCAGTAAATTCCAATAATAAAGTTAATGTTTATTGCGTTATACGAGCACATGTCATCAACTAACAACAAGATATTACGATAAACATTAAACAAACTTGAACGAAATCCAAATTGTTTTTGGAATTGCATATCTGTTATGCAATCTCTGAAAGAATTCAGATTTAGATGCTGAGAGTGCGTATTTATCAGATGTTTTAGACACATGTACTTATATATTTAATTAAAAGAATTAAGAAGTAAACTCACTACCAACAAGTAAACCAACAGAGCAGTTATGATGACATTAGGTTTCAATGATCAGAATTTAAATCTATTATTCTTCTTCCTCTTTGGATGAGATGGTATATTATCAGCTTGAAGTCTTCAATTCTAAAGTCTTCTAATCTTTAAGTCAGCTTTATTTAGTAATAGTAAAGTAAAACAAAAAACAATCTTCGAAATCTAATCTGTTAGTTATCTATTGACAACCAAATAACGGACATGTCAATTAGCCGCCATGACATAACTTATGTCTACGGCCATCAATAACACCAATCATCATCTAAAAATGTGTAGTCTAAGAATAATCACTTTATTTTTGTAAAATATTTTTACGTACGAAATATTTGCGAACTAGGTGCGAAACAGTTGTGACCTTGTAACATGCTTTGTTTCGAAAGGTTGTAATATTAAATATCATAACATATTATTTCTCTATAAATTCTCAAATCCAACTAAAAATTCTAAAGGATTAATTGGGAAAATAAGACGAGTATTATCTGAAACTCACGATTTGTCATGACACCCGTTTAAATCAGACTTTGATTATGTATTTATTATCATTTAAGTATGCGTTTATTGCACTTTTCTTCTAGACTTTTCAAGATTTATTTCACGAAAGGAAATAATAATACCGTAGTACAGATATCAAGACATCACAGAAAATCGACGCTTTCGTTACTGAAGCCTAAAACTCCGTCTCACTTTAATTCTGGGAAGTCATTAGGTAGCTCGTCTGTTCATCTGCCCCTATACCATAAGAAACTTTGGATTAGAAACTCCTTTTGTATTTTCTTATGGGCTTTCGAGGTTAAAATACTTATAGAAATGTTTTTCTCCCGGCAGATGCAAGGAGCTGTGTAACATGTGACAAAGTACTAGAAGAACTTGAGAAAATCGACGACGACACGGACACCTTCGGGGTAGACTTTGTCAAGATCAACGACAAGCGGCTCGCGAAGCAGTATGGCATCACGAAATTCCCCGCCCTCACGTACTTCCGTGAGAAGGAACCGATCATTTACGAAGGTCAGATCATAACTACTTACACTCACTTACACTTTAAAATCCGACATATTTTTTTTAAATGATATCTTCTACCTAAGATTTTACTCATGTCAATGGTAATTCAACTATCAATATTCCTTGACAAATCTAGCTATATACCATTTAGCCCATGTGTATTTTGGAGTACAATTTATCTTGGTGCCAAATTTTATCAAATCCATTAAAAAATCTGGCGTGGGTACAAAGTTGAAAATTATCATTCATTCTCATTATTCTCAAAACTTTTATTAGTAAACTGTCTAAATCATGAGCATATTAATAATCTGGTATGCCAGCCATGAAATTATTAGGTAACTTAAGGTATTAAATTATTGTTTACGATATAAAATCTAATGCAGATGCCAATGCAGAACATGGATTTTACTAATACGTGTAACATGTTCACTGTTTTAGTGACTGAACATGAAACTACTATATTATCATAAAAAATAGTGCTAAAAAACCAGCTTAATTTTGATGTGGTGTTGATTTTTAACAAAGATACGTTTTGATAGACAAACTTATCATATTTCCTGGTTATCTGTAGCTGCTTCCAAAGATTTTACGTGAGACCTCAGACCATCTGTTGTGTAAAATACATTAAGAACGAGATTGATGTCAATTTTATTGTTCTTCGACTAATTATAACGTGTGACTCAAAAATTTCTCTTGATTGTTGAATTTATAACAGGGCTCTTTAAACCAGATTTTAACTATTTATAAAATGCGTAGATTTATCGCTTCGGATAATAAAAAATCTTCTGAATCTTGCTAAGTTTAAGCTGAAGTATTTTCATATTTCAGTATAAACTTGATGCAAAAGATATAAACCCTACATGTTCTGAAAAAGTTTTTTTTAGTATTGTCTTGAAGTATTTTTGTATGGTTACAATTTTAGGAGATCTCATGGACGAGGAGAGCGTCCTGGATTTCTTGACGAGTTTAGAAGCGATGGACCTTCCCGACCGGATAGAAGAAGTCAATCAAAAGATCCTATTAAAAATCATCGACGACACAGACTATGTAGCTGTTCTCTTTTGTAAGTATTCGAGTGTACTTTCGGGTTTTTGTACTTATATATTAGCAATTGTGATAAATTCGAGTCATTTTTTCAACTAACCAATGTAATCAAATGGTTCTGTAAAATCTTTCAACGTAGTCCTGTCGCATAGACTATCTTCCTCTCAGACCTGTACATCATGTAATTGTTAGCAAAGGTTAGATCATGTGTCTGTATATTGTGCAGAGTGTTTTGATTGTGTTTCTGACGTAGGTCCTGATCACAAAAGTTGCGGCCCATCAAACAGTAAGTAAGATTCTTAGCTGACAGCATGCCTTCTTCTCATGTCAGCTTGGCTGTTTCTCTTCTCGCTTCGTGAAATAGTATTTGTGTATCTTCATTCTGTAGATGTGCTTTTCACTGATCTTATAAACTGTCAAAGGGAGAAAATTTTAAACCAATTTTTCAGTAATATACATTAATGGCTAGTGCTTACATCGGCAATTGGTGCTTGCTGATAAGTGTTTAGCTCAGATACAACATACTGGAACAATGTAATTCACAGAGCAAATTGTATTCAATTACCATATCTAACGATTATAATTTTTATCATTTTAACAGTGTCAAAAACCTACAACTGAACAAAACAATGCTAACATGACTTATTACGATTAATCGACTCAATCATCACACTAACCTTGCAACTTTACTATCCACTGAGCATACCGTAACCCGTAAACCTATCTCCTCTAAGAAAGCTAGAATCAAAAACGCGTTTGCATTATCGGGCTGTGAGGTGAGCTATTTCTGCTGTGTTATTTGCGTCCCGCCAGCAAGCTCGGATTGACGGACCGGCATGACACGACCACTACGTCAGGCTCCCTCTCCTAACGACAGTAAAAAAACAATTAAAGTTAGTATTAATAAATTAATAAATGTTGGTGCCAAGTTATAAAGAAGCGCGGCCAAAGACTCCTCAAGAACAAGATCATATGATGACCTTGACCTAAATATGTAATGGAAGATTGCCGTTTTCACTACATTGAGCGATGTTTACAATGTTTTAAATACATCGTAGGTACTAACTACTTCTGTAAATGAAATGGGTACAAGGGAATTAAACGCCTGGATTATAATTAATGTCTACCTAACATTCACACATTCTTCTAGATCTATACTTACTTTCACAGCTTAGTATTACATAGCAACACACATACCCGTCAGGAAAATGCACGACAAAAGCTTTATCCTTTCACACTCTGTTAACACAGAAAACAAATTCATTGAGGTATTAGGCACTTAACTGCACCGCTTATCGTCCTACGAGGCATGAATTACGCTAGTCAGAAATATCAAGCGACTCATAAAATGAAATCAACTCATAACGTGTTACAGATAAACCTGAATGTAAGAAATGTGCTAAGGCTCTCCAAGAGCTAGAAAACATTGATGATGAGGCTGATCAACTCGGAATCGGTTTCGTGAAGATCCACGACGAAGAACTAGCTGAAGAGTACAGTCTTGGAGACTTGCCAAGACTAGTGTACTACAGGCATCAAATACCTATTATCTATGAAGGTACGTGATTGATATTTTACAAGTATCGATCGATGAGTTAATGAAGAGAATTTCTGTTTCACATCAACACATTAACTAAGTAATGGAATTACTTTCACCTATATACAAATTTAGAATTGTATAGAAAAATCTATGCTGAATGTCAGACAGTAAATTATTTGAAACGTCCTATTAAATAACAGTGTTAAGACTAAAGTGTGAATATATCTGGCCATGGTTATTCCAGTAGCTACAAAATAGATTTGTGTACTCTGTAGCCTATTTATTTACGAAACGAATACGAATCTCTTCTGTGTTGATCTTAAGAGATTTATTTTTAAATAAAGTAAATTTTAATAGCTAATTTGACGCAATTTCAGGTGAACTGAGCAGAGAAGAGGATGTATTAGAATGGTTGATCGCTAACAAATCTACGGGTGATGAGGAAGATATCATTGAAGATGTCACGGCAAAGACATTGAATACTTTGATCGGGAATGTCGACAACCTTGTCGTACTATTTTGTGAGTATACTAGTATAGGTGTATACTAGTATAGGTGTATACTAGTATAGGTGTATACTAGTATAGTATACTGTATGTAGTTAGGTGTATGATATTCTTAATTACATATGTAACCTGTAACTATCTAGATTTAAACAACAGGTATCTGAGAAAAGAAAGTTATATTAATAAAAAAAAATGTGTTGTTTTCAGACGACCACGGCGATGAAGAATCGATGACAGTACTAGGTGAACTCGAAAAGATAGATGACGATTGTGACCGTCATGGAATTCAGTTTGTTAAAATCGACGATCAAAAGGCAGCCAGAGACTTTGGAATCGATAATGTACCGTCGATAGTCTACTTCGAAAAACAGATTCCCAATGTATATGACGGTAAATTAATTTATTATTTACATTAATTTAAAAATCTATTAAAATTGACCTTGTGTAGATGTTGGTTTATTGCTTTTTTAAGGTGATCTTGAAAATGAAGAAGAAATTCTAGAATGGCTGGTCGACCAATTGGAGAAAGATGAAATTGAGGATGTTACTGATGAAATGTTGGATCGTCTGATTAAAGATGGAAAGACTGTCGCCGTGTTGTTTTGTAAGTTTTTTTTCAAGAATTGTATAAATATTTTAAACCCTCCTAATTTACGTTCATTAAAAGTCATGTTTTTCAACAGATGACAATAACGACCGTAAATCACAGAAAGTATTAAACGAACTGGAAAATATTGATGATGAGTGTGACCAACTTGGCATTGCATTTGTGAAAATTGATAACGACGATGAGGCTAAAGAGTATGGTATTGAAAAAGTGCCTACACTTCTGTATTTCGAGAAGGGAATTCCTACCTATTATGAAGGAAATCTTGAAGAAGAAGAGAAGGTTTTAGCGTGGCTCAAGCATCAAACTGAGAGCGATGAAATTGAGGATATCACCGATGAAATGTTGGACCTGATAATCGATAAAATGCATTATGTTGCTGTGCTCTTCTGTAAGTACTTTTTTAACTTTAATAGGCACGGCCTTAACATTGGCAACGATCATTTGAAACAATGCCAGCGTTGCAATAGATAACGCGTCTAAAAATAAGAAATTTTATAATTATTTTACCATGTACTATCAAGAACTGACATATAAATGAAATACAGTCTTTCAAATTTATTTCAGACGACAAGGACCAAAAGAAAAGTCAAAAGATTTTGGCTGAATTAGAAAACATTGATGACGAATGTGACCAGAATGACATTGCTTTTGTCAAAATCGATGATGACAAAGAGGCTAAGGAGTATGGTATTGAAACAATTCCTACAATGGTGTTCTTTGAGAGGGGTATTCCACATGTCTATGAGGGCGATTTAATGAAAGAAGATGAGCTGCTTGGATGGTTGCTCCACCAGAAACGTCACAGCGAGATCCCAGAAGTCACTGATGAAATGATGGATAAACTTATTATCAGCACCCCTTATTTGGCCGTTATCTTCTGTAAGTTTTAAGTAATGTGAACCCTTTGTGTAATTTTTAAACCATTGAGTAGGTACTCTGTTGAGTAATATTAAATATTTTTTATTTTTAAATTGTGGGAAGCAATAGTTACAGTTTATTTTAATCAATCAATGATGATGATCAGCTTATTGCATCCAACTAATGAACAAAGGCTTTTTTTTAAGTCTGATTCATTTACATAATTTGTAAGTTGAAAAATATAAACTAACTAGTTTTTAAACTTTTCTCTACGTAAACATATGTACGACGTACGACAAACAGTTGATGTTAATATCTCTTAATATTTTAGATGATAAAGAGGATAAACAAGACATCCGAATTTTGAATGAACTAGAAAATATTGACGACGAATTGGAAAAAGAAGGCATTGTTATTGTTCGTATGGACAACGAAGAAGAAGCAAAGGAATATGGTATCGATCATCTGCCAACGTTAGTGTACTTTGAAGAAAATATCCCAGCTATTTATGAAGGAGACCTTATGAATGAAGATGAAGTATTGGAGTGGCTGATTGAACAGAAAAACAGCGCCACTATTGAAGAGGTCACCGACGAAATTCTTACAGATTTGATAGAAGAACACGAATATGTTGTTGTATATTTCAGTAAGTAATTATAGTAGTTTCATATAAAATTTTAAGTAATCAGTTAGAGCGCAGGCATCTTTAAAGAAACAGTTTTTTTTTCCTGATAAAGTGTTTGAAAAATAAAAAACACAAGTACAAATTTAATATTAAAAAATTCTGGACTAAAATGAGATTCAATTATTGCTTTCGATCGAATACGCACCTTTCAATAAAAAATCGATACATCCTAGAGGCATACAAGTCTCAATAAGGTCTGCCGAGTGTTAACGACTGGAAGCCATTTACACCTGCATCAATAACTGCATAAATACCTACCAGAATATTAGAATAACCGAATAACCTAAATCATTTTTAAGGTGGTAACTGCGAAGAAGGTGAGGAATGCGACAACATATTAGATGAGTTGGAGAATATTGACGATGAGCTAGACGAGACCGGTATCATCTTTGTGACCACTGAGGACACCGTGGTTGCTAAAAAACATGGCATCAAGACTTTCCCCGCTCTCGTATTCTTCAGAAACAAGGACCCACTCATTTATAAAGGTAAATAATTCTAATCTTGTTATTAAGCTACCATTACTTTAGGTTATCTAGCGAGGTTAGGTAGCGAGTCAAGCCAAGTTCAAGCAAAGGAACTGGCTGTCAGCGCCGATTGTTATATTACGCGAACCACTTGGTGTCACTTTTGACCCTTCTACAACTCAAAACCTCTTTAACGTAAACAAATAAAACTGCGTGTGTTTAATTATATCCATAAGGACATCTAGAAGCCCAAATTTCGTGAAGCTAGTTCAAATGGTTATAAAGATATGAAGGTCAAAAGTCGTAAATTTTAGCACTGACTGACTGACATATAGTACCTATACCTAACCTACTTCCAGATGACCTAGAAGGATAAAATTTGGAATCCAGCTCGATAGTTGTGTGTAAGAGAAGGAAAATTTTTATAAAAAAAAAGTTATAAAAAAAGGTGGGGTACATATACAATTTTTTTTTTGTTATTGTAACGTTGGTACCGTTACAAGCAGATTTTTGAAAATAGCCCGATATATGTATTAAATATATATATTTTTAATATACATATTTATATATTATATATTTATTATACGACTAGCTGACCCAGCAAACGTGATTTTGCCATAAAAAATATTTAAGGATGGCTCACACTTACCATTTAGGGGGATGAAAAATAGATGTTGTCCGATTCTCAGACATACCCAATATGCACACAAAATTTCATAAGAATCGGTCAAACCGGTTCGGAGGAATTTAACTACAAACACCGCGACACGAGAATTTTATATATTAGATATATCTGCTATTAACAGAAATATAAAAATAAAGTTAAGTCAAAAAATAAGTGCTGTCCCCATACAAAAAACTTGTAATACGCGCTAAACAACCCGCCAACGGTGTATCGTCGGCGCGCGGCACCACATAATTATACACAGAACAGAAGTAAATCTACATAAAAGCGCTCCCAAGCAATACATAAACATAGGCACAGCTTATGAATACCATTTTGTTACATTTATGTTCATACTGCTTCTTTCTCAACGATGAATTAAATGATACTCATACTATAACCAAAAACGTTCTTCGTACCTAAACCAGTATAAAAGTGAAGTACATAGATGAGATTCAATGAATAAATAAATACTTAATATCTATAGTAGAATATAACCGCCTGAGATCGTTATGTCGCCCGGACTTGGCTAATTGAAGCATAAACAGAAAGCGTATTAAAAAGGCAGTAGATAATGAATGGGCAATAGGCACTATTATCTCTAATATTCAAGAGAATGTCCCTAGACAAAAGCATAAAAAAGAAAACCATGCAGCGGAAACGCAAGAAAAGACAATTAAACTTAATACTTTCTTTACAGAAAGTTATGATATCCCGCCAAAAACATAAATTTAAAATAACAGCAATTGTTATAGGTATCTGTGGTAATCGATATATGTAGGTGAATATAAATAATAGTCCACAGTCACACGAGATAGTATGAAAGTTTATTTAAGAAATCACACACACAGAAATTACACTACAATAAGAAGGAGTAATAGTATTAAGAGAATCACAATAAAATATATATGGAAGAACGTTAAGATAACTAATTTTAGTGCGGCGAGATATATATATATATAGTAACAGCGATAGGCCCGGGACGGTACTGCCCGACCTCCTATCTACATGGACGGGCCGTCTCGCGGCACGTATGCGCGAGCGCAACAATATGACTGTGCCGGCTCGCCCGCACTCACAGGGCGCGCGCCGTCGTGTCGGCCGGCTGATACAGAGTAAACAACTATATAGAAACAAGATTTGTTTGTATGTTTAACAATATAATGATTTTATATAATTTAAAGTTGTATATAATATTATTTAATATTAAACAATGTATATAATAAATAAATATGTTTATAGTTAAAACATACGACAAATAATAAAAATTTAACGAACACAAACAAGTGTCCTGAGTCACTACATATCCAATAAGCAAAGAAATACTTGTTCATAATGTTATTTTGTTCCTATAAATTCTTTCTCCAGATCTCCATTCTTTTTGCGGCGAAGCCCACAGCCAAGCATATTTTTTGTATTGAACTTGGCTCTCCTTTCTATATTTATGTTATTGGTGGGATATATTTTACAAGTCACTCAACATTATAAATCAAATTTGTTGTTACATATTTATATTTCAAATAGACTTCTAAACAAATTGCATGAAGTATTTCTGACGAACCATTTTAATCGTTAAAGGTGACATTGAAGATGAAGATGAGGTTCTCGCTTGGCTGACTGATGAAGATACCTTGGAGATTCCTGGCAAGATCGAGGAAGTAAACGCTAAAATGTTAGAGAAAATCCTAGAAGAAAATGATCACGTTGTCGTGTTCTTCTGTAAGTAATATTTGATGCATATGTAATGTATATCTATGCAAACTATGTCTGTAATTAAAAAAAGGAAAAGAACTAAAACTTTGCTAATTAATTTTTTTATGTTACCTTACTATTAATTCGTTATGAAATTAACAAAATAAAAATTAAAACTGAATCAATAGAGTCTAAATTTAGGAAACGTCAACCTGCAATGTTAGACTCTTAAAATGCAATGTTAGACACTCTTAAAAAAATACCAACGAAGTCGTTGGTATTCTTTTTAAGTTACCTTGGAAAACAGTTCACCAGTTTTTATTTTAAATAGACATGTTGGCTATATTAGCAAATATTGTAACGAATTTATACTCATGCTATTACCGCTTCTTTTTCAGATAAAGAGGGTGACAAGAAATCACAGAAAATTTTAAGTGAGCTAGAGAATATCGATGACGAATGTGAAGAGAAAGACATTGATTTCATCAAGACATCCGACCACGGCATTGATAAGGAATACGACCTTCCCGAACTTCCTGCTTTAGCTTTCTATAGACATAAATTCAGAACGATTTACGATGGCGACCTCATGCATGAAGAAGCTATTTTGAAGTGGGTGTTGGATCTCCATGACTCCAAGCCCGATGTTATAGAAAATGTCGATAGAAAGACCCTAAAGGATCTTATCAATGACGTTGAACATTTGGCAGTATTCTTTTGTAAGTAAATGAATGGTATATGAAAACTAACGTTATAAAGGCAAAGCATTGTAAACAATTACTGTGTGACTGTGCCTGGCGCAGTTTGTCTATAAATGAATATATTTCGGTGCATATTTGTACCTTGTTGACGAAAATAGCCTTATCCCCTATAACGTAAGTAAAACCAAGATTGTAGTCGGCGAAATCGTTAACATACAAACATCACAAATTCGCCTCTGTTGTGTTGTTTATAAAAAAAGTAACTAATGTGAATGGTTACTTGTTTTTTTAAACTATATTATGCATAATTTTTTTGTTTTATAGACAGCGAAGATTGTGACAACTGTGATGATATTCTCGAAGAGCTGGAAACCATAGACGACGATACGGACAAACATGGCATTCAATTCGTTAAATCTAAAGATTCAAAACTGGCTTCAGATATTGGTATATTTAGCTTCCCAGCACTCGTGTATTACGAAACAGGAGTGCCTATTATGTATGACGGTAAGTCAATTGTAAATATTTTTTGTAAATATATCTGAACTTATTTACTGTTTATAAATATCTATAGGCGTATAAATGCTTCTATGCAAAGTATTTCTATTATGTCTTCTTTGATAGCAAAATTTATAACCTGTGCCTTACTATCTTCGAAAGTACAAATAGTAGCAAGTAATTTGTAATAAGCTTAAATAAAAATACTCAAGTATTTTTATTTCAATGTTTTAGTGATATTTGTACTACTAGGTCTAATAATTTATCCTGTTTATAGGTGACTTAAAGAACGAAAATAAGGTTCTGCAGTGGCTTGTAGATCAAAAAAGTAAGAATCCACATCCATATAATAAACGTTTTTAATGTATCTATTTAAGGTCGAAAAATTTGTTTTATGTTAAAATATATTTCCTATGAGTTTAAAATATATTACGTGCATGACATCATTCTTGATAAATCTCTGAAACGACTCTTACTTAAGCCTTAAATGCTGGATGTTTGAGCTATGTCATTTTGCATGACAGTTACTAATGCCTGCAGGTGAAGATAACCACCGACATAATAAAGCTAATATTCAATCAAAGGCCAATGCAGATAGTTACAAAACAGCATCGGGGTCAAAACCTACAGAATGGAATACCATGGGAGTGTTGAAGGTTAGATTCCCTGGAAGAAACGATAAAAAAGAACTAAAAACTAAAATGAAATATAATAAGAAGAAATATAATGAAAAAGAGGATGACGACAATGACGAGGTTGACGTTAGTGACGATGAAGAAGACGATGCAAAATTAACACCTATTAAACGTATTTTTAAATTTATAAACTCTAAAAAAGCCGATACCTGGAAAAGAGTTGGTCAGTTTTTAACAAAAGATAGTCCTGACAAATACGATGACAGTAGGTATAGCATTAATAAGGATGACGATTCAGAAGTTGATGACGATGACAATAACGATAATGATGACGATGACGACGACAACCACGATCACGATGGAGATGGAAATGACGATGACGATGACGATGATGATGACGATGATGATGACGATGACGATGATGATGACGATGACGATGATGATGACGATAAGGACTCTACAACAAGTAACATATTTAACACCATAGGTAAATTGATATTTGGAAGGCAAGATGGGGACAAGGAAGATGAAGACGATAGTATATTGGGTAGAATAAAACGAATTTTCACAGGTAATTGAAGGTTATAGTTCCAAAAGTCCATGCACGGACCCCGCAACATCTGCATGGTCTAGAAACCCGCATGGGATCCAGTCTAGCTATCGCCTGCAGTCATTCGCGAACGCTTACACAATAAATGTTTTCGAAACTTTTACTAACATAACCATTAGAAATAGCGCTTTATTATCAGCGCAAATATTAACGCAGTTAACCTTTTGTTATCTTTATACCGGTCATAAACGACATTTTTACTGACTGCAGGCGATCGCTGTTTCTACATTGGATTGGGGGCGAAACCAGCTGTCCCAAAAATGACTTATGAACCCTACCAGTGCTGTCCCACTAAAGTTCAGAGTCCGACAAAAGTAGCGAAGGCCACACCAACCAAGATGCAGTCGAAGAACCTCGAGAAGGAAAAACCGATGGCGAAGCCACCGACGGGTAAAGGCAAAAACAAGGCCCTTGTCAAACCTGACAAGAAGGGTAGAAAAGGTTTAGATGAATCTGGCAATGTTTGGTGGTGGTAAATTATGTTAATATGTTAGATCACCTCAAATTAATATCTTTGATATTAATGCAAGGTGTGCACTAGGCATCAAGCGGACACGAATGTTATGTTTCAGTATTCCTTCACCCGTATCTCTAATAGATCTAATTGTGCATCGATAGTCATGGCGTAATTAACATTGCTAGCTTAACAATAATCTCGTGTCCCTTGATTCCTGCAAGCACTTAACAGGGTTGAATGTTGTAATACGTTGCACATGGACTGTACTCGCACGTTCAGGTGTCGAGATCTATCGCAGCCTGCCGAGCCACGAACGAGACGATGCCAGTACAGCCCAAAACTTCTTAATAATGTGCTTTACAGTATATTTCAAGATCATGACGTACTAAATATTGGGATAGTCTAGTGACATTGTAAGCAGGTGTACAAATCGTTATAATCATTGTAAATTGTTTCCAATATTTAGAAATTTAAATCGAGACACAATATAACAGCAAGGCATTTCTCATTGTATTTTGCCGTGCCATCTTGAAAGACTTATGATTGTTGTAAGGATTTCATGTTCATATAGTTTTCTAGTCTTCATGGAATCTCATTATTTTGTAATGCTACATTTGATAAAATATTACTTTTATTTATAGAAATAAAAACTATAGTTCTTAATACTTTATGTCAATATTAAACTAATAATTTGCTTAATATTTTTCAAAAGCGCAGTGCCGGCAGCAGTGCAATAAATCTCACCATTATCGTTTAGTTCCGTAACGATAAGATCGAACAGAATTGGGCGATCTCTATCACTATCTGGGCTACGAATTATATTTAGGTTGTTAGTTATGACAATTAAATTATTGTTAACTAGTGTTTCTATTGAAGACTAATTATGTGTTAGAGTCGTCTAAAGCCTTAAGGTCGAACGGTGCTGGCTTTGTGTGACAATTATGTCGATATGTAAGTTGTATTGTTTGGCCGAAAATTCGCATGAATGTTTAATTTATTTACTTGTTACGTTAAATTGTTGAGTAGGCGGTGAAACAACTTTTGTTAAATAAATACATTTTTTTCTAATAAAACAAAACTGTCTGTACTCATTTCACACACGAATGATGTCAGCATGGTATTGCCGTAGTTGTATCTTGTTGTATTGGATTTATAACGGTGAGTTTCAAAAGTAAAATGGATGTGGTTTCTTTAAAAAATATAATTGTTGTTTAGGGTTTTCGGTCCACAGTAACATGTATAACTATTTTAGGAGATCTTTTGGATGAGTCCGAAGTTTTGGATTGGATGGTCAGGCAAAAAGAAGATGAAAGCATTGAAGAGATAGACAGAGACAAATTATTTAAATATATTGAGAGCAAAGAGTTTTTGGCTGTTGTTTTCTGTAAGTATTTTACTGTAGTAAGTATGTGCAGTGTTTAATAGTCACAAATAAAAAAAAACCCCTACGCAGCATCAGGTCGACGAAGTTATCAATTAATTGTCATTTAACGTTTATACTGGCATGAGTAAAACACTTTAATCGAGTAAACATACGCCAAAATCGCCTTACATCATTTTGGAAAAGAGCTGATACTCTTACACTACTGGACTGATATTAACCAAACATAGCTAAGAAGCACAGCAAGGAAACTTGCTTCCAAATGAAAAAAAAAAGCAATAAAAATCGGTCCATCAGTTTAAGAGCTACGATTTCACAGACAGACATACACAGAAATAGACAAACAGACATTGACGACAAACTTATAACATCCCTCTTTTTGCGTCGGGGTTTAAAAAATATCTCAATGCGTAACTCAATAATTTTATGTTTTAGACAAAGATGACGATCCATCAAGTCCAAGAGTGCTCAGACATGTCGAACTGATTGATGATGAAGCGGCGGAATACGGTATCAAAATAGTCAAATGCAGTGATCGTTTAATGGCAAAAAAATACGGCTTTCGCAATCCACCTGGAATTACATACTTTAGGAAAACGAAATATATAAATTATGATGGAGATATTGATGATGAGGAGGAAATCTTGGACTGGTTAACAAATCCAGAGAATATGGAACTTACAGATCATATTGAGAAAGTCAATAGAAAGATGTTCCAAAAGATTAGGCAAACTTCGGATTACGTTGCAGTATTCTTTTGTGAGTTTTCTTTGATATTATTTTGTACCCGTAATTAATTTGCTCCTAATTATACCCAAAATTTTGAATTAATACATGAGATTTTCATCGCTTTGCAAAAGCTAATATTTACAAATCCAATTATATTGCACATTATACATGTTTTAGACAGTAATGACTGCAAACAATGCCCCAAAGTTCTTGCGGAGATCGAACATATAGATGACGATGCTGATGACTCCGGTATCAACTTTGTAAAGATCGACGACAGACAAATGGCCAAGGAGTACGGAGTGTTCGCCTTACCGGCTGTGTTGTTTTTCAAAATGGGGTCCAAGGACCCTGTTATTTATGCAGGTAATATTTGTTTATAATCAAAGACTGAATAAGTCCAATTACTATACACGAAACCTTGAGAGAAAGCTGTTGATAGGTAGAGAATGTTACGTTGTAACAAGATTCTATAAATAAATACTTGAAATTGTTCTAAGAAGTAACACTAAAAATATATTAAAGATAAACATGAAAATTATTACGTACAAACTAGGAGAGAGAGAGAGATCCATGCTTCGGTATACATAGGCCGTCTGGATGAAAAATGAAATTTTACTATTGGAACATAATAATTTTCAATACACTTACTCTCTTGAATATCAGGCGTCTCTACTCCTGAGATGTGACAAACCCCTCTCTCAAACCTCAGAATATAAACATATTTTACGTTTGTGTTTTGTAGGAGATTTATACGATGAACAACAGCTTCTTAGTTGGTTATTAACTCAAAAGAACCCGGCAGGAGACGTAATCGAAGCACTCGATGGACAAGACCTTATTGATTTGATTGAAGAATCGGGTTCCTTGGCAGTTTACTTTTGTAAGTTGTTTCATAGTTTTTTGACTTACACTTCTACTCTGGACAACATGACACGACTAATTTTATTGCTATTCTATTCTAAATTTCTAACTCATTATTAAGCGTCCAAAAAGAAAGTAATGGACTGAAGACAACATCTAAGACTCTTAGAGAAACCAAAATATTTTTGTGATAACACCTAAGACTCGTTGATAGACCTAAATATCTTGGTGATACTATAGATACGATAGAGAGATAATTGACGAAATGTCAAATAAAAAAAAATATTTAATCAATGTAGGAATGAAAAAATACACGCAAATACAGTCAATGCCACAGATAAAATTATTTTATTAATCCTAATTGCTTTTCAATAGGGAACAAAACTTTATGTGAAATGTGCACTTCGAAAGCAATGAGAAAATCAACAAAAAAGAAAGATCTTAGGGAGTACGAAGAAGATGGGCAGGATCAGGAGGGTACTCGAATCCCTTAGAGACGTGTCCATTGGCATTGTTCCTTGCAATCTTGTCTTATTCCTATGTCTGTGCAGTAATTTCTTTTGCATGTAGCATGCCATAACTTAGAGGTACAAGCTGGTTATTATTTGTGTCGCGATTTAGAGATAACAAATATTATTATGTATTTCAAATAGAAAAAGTTACCTAAGCTGGAGAGAATAATTTTGAACGAGGTACATATATCGGCGAGTTTAAGAATACCCGTTATAGGCAATTCTTGAGTACGCTATTTTATGGAAAATAAGTTATTTGTATTAGCTTCTGGGAAATAAAGTGGACTTGTCAATCATGATATACCCATAATACAAATTATTTTATACCAGTCAATAATTAGTAACGACCTCTGATGGACTGAAGTTCTTTCGGCTCTAGTATTACTATATTAAAACTACTTATACTCTAAATCACCCTACAAAGAAATACTAGTCGACACAGACAGCTAGAACAATTACTTAGTATATAACCTACTTACGCGTTCATTAGTATAGCAGTCTCTTTGTGACCCTCCACATTTGCCTGTGAAAAATCCGCAGATTTATCTGCAAATTTTTAGTCTATCTAAGCATTGTGTTACCAAGTCCTAGTAAATAACGAATGTATCTTATAGCACATCGTTTCTCAACCTATTAAAGGTACGAGGTATTAAAAATATGAAAATTTCATCTTGAGAGTGTTTACTGCTGAAAACCATAGCTATAAGTGTGCACAACGCAATGTTAGTAATTTTTACAGCATAGTTATTACGTTCAGCTAAGGACTGTCAAGATCAAGTGTCATTAAAATGTAAAAAAGGCACAAATTTTTACTTTTGGACTGATTCAAATTTTTTACACGTAAAAATAATTACTCAAAGCGTAAAAAAATTAATTCAAAACTGAAAAGGTTGAGAAACAGTGTAATCTTGAATGGTTTTGGTTGATAATGTAATTGCACATAAGTAGCTACACATGGTGCTCATAATTGCATCAAAACAGATTGTCCATTCAATAAGGTTTGCCCACAAATTGTCACTACACTTTAACTGGGAACAGATTTGGGTATTTCAGATGGACCGGATTGTGAACAATGTGCGGGAATATTGGAAGAACTTGAAAATATCGACGATGATTGCGATAGACATGAAATTAAATTCGTTAAGACGCAGGACTATTCGATCGCAGAGTCATACGGTGTGACAGATTTTCCAGTGCTTGTGTACTTTGAACACAATGTACCTAATGTATACGAGGGTTCTTTAGCAGAAGAGGAAGAAGTTCTGCAGTGGTTGATTACTCAAAAAACCGAGGACCGTATTGAACTTATAACTAGAGTTATGTTAGAAAAAATGGTCGAAGAAACGCAATATTTAGCTGTTTATTTCTGTAAGTGGAACACTAATTATTTAAAAGTATGCAACGTTTTATATAAAACGTAGCAGCAAACTAAGAATTATAGTGTGCTTAAGAACTTTGGAGAGGATAATGGGAGAATGATATATTAAGTAAAGTAATAGCAAACATTACATTTGGACCCAAATAAAATTGTTATATGTGCTTTCAGATAAACTAAACTGCCATATTTGCGATCACATTCTGGAAGGCCTAGAAAGCATTGATGATGAATGCGATGTCTATGGTATTCATATGGTCAAGATTCAAGATCCACAGTTAGCCAAAAGATACTCAATTAAAACTTTCCCAGCCATGGTATACTTCAGGTAAAGATTCCATTAATTTTTATTCCGTGCGACAACGTACTTTAAAATATAAGATTTTACAGATTAAATATTTAAAAAAAATTGTTAACATCGGGTTGTACCTGTTTAGAAAGACACTTGCAAATATACATACATTCTTTCTTAGTTAGAGAACATATTTAAAGAATTCGCACTTACTTTTAGGAACGGAAACCCGCTTTTATTTGAAGGTGACTTACAAAATGAAGAGTCCATTCTAGAGTGGCTAATTGATGACGACAACAGAGAGTTGGCAGACGAAATAGAATCGGTTAACGACAGAATGTTGGAGAGGTTACTGTATGAATCACATTTGCTTGTAGTCTTTTTCTGTAAGTAACATTTTAATCAGTTTTTCGAACAACGTTGAGTAGAAATCTACACATAAATGTTAAGTGTTGATAAAGTAACGAATATTTGGCAAAAACAAGATCACAAAAAAATACAGGATCACCAGTAGACACCTAGACAAGGTTTTATATAAATTGAACATAAAGTCAGACATGAGATAAATTGATTACGAATTTATTAGTTACGGAACTATAGCACTGACATACAAAAATGTTATTTATAAATCCTTTTTTTTATTTACTTAGAGGCTTTTACTTATAAAAAAAAACTTCTGAACCCCATCATTTTAATATCAACAACTATATTGTTATTGACGACAAGGAAGGTCGTAACAAGGAAGGGCAAACGAGCAGACGCATCGCCTAATGGTAAGCGATTAACGCCGCCCATGCAACACCAGAGGCGTCAAAAGTTCGTTGCGGCCTTTTACGTCTAGCAATTCTTAATTATAAAAGAATTAAAGAAAATGGAAATGAGAAACGTAAAAGGAGGTCCAGCCATCGAGTCGGTTCAGTTTCAGTTGTGAGTTTTGCGGTTCACACGTTAATGTTTACTCGTTTTGGAGTAAAACTATCGAGTAATACCGTATGTTAGTACGGACCATAACACCGCATTTGAATTAAGATTACTAAGATATTCTAGATGCTTCTGATAATGGTATGTTTTTAGATGACGATGAAGATTGCGCTGAATGTACAGAAATTTTAGAATCCCTAGAACAAATAGATGGAGAAGTTGACCAATATGGTATAGATTTCGTCAAGATCGCTAGCCCTGAAGCAGCCGCTACCTATAACATTGTGAACATACCATCACTAGTCTACTTCCGTAAACAAATTCCCATGCTGTATGACGGAGATCTCCACCAAGTAGACAAAGTTTTAGCCTGGCTGACTTCTCAGGACGTTTTTGAGATAAAAAATGAAATTGAGGAGGTTAACCGTAAGATGCTGGACAAATTGTTAGAGGAAAACGAGTTCTTGGCTGTTTATTTCTGTAAGTTAAGTTTATCGCAAAATAATATCAGTACATTAATTTAGTTTCATTCAAATCAGTGAAACTCATGGGTAAAAAAGTTTTTTTTTCTTTTTTCGCCTGTTTCTACTTATCAATATCAATTCCTAGAATATTTCATTTTAAACACACCGATTTGGTTACAGACGAAAAAACAGCAGAAAGTCGTGCAGTGTTGGACAAATTAGAGAATATTGATAGTGAAACGGATAATTTGGATATAACATTCGTGAAAATGCAAGACCCTCGTTATGCACGTAAATGGGGAGTTACCAAGCTCCCAGCTATTGTTTATTTCAGGAAAAGATTCCCAAGCATATACCGAGGTAGGTTGAAAAACCGTTTTGGTTGTTCTTATTCTTTATATTTCCATGTGTTGAAAGTAAATAAAACATTTATTCTGCAGGCGACCTCATGTCTGAAGACGAAGTATTAGAGTGGCTCCGAAAGAACAGATTCCGACAACCAGAGTTGAAC
Organism: Spilosoma lubricipeda; assembly: GCA_905220595.1. NCBI lineage: Eukaryota > Metazoa > Arthropoda > Insecta > Lepidoptera > Erebidae > Spilosoma > Spilosoma lubricipeda. Next base: position 18,879,702 of record HG992282.1, on the reverse strand, counting down.
ATATTTATGTACGCTTTGATAGCGCTTTCAATAGCGTTCATCATGTATACAGCGTTCTTACTTCAATGCTTCAAGCCCGCCCCACCTGCGCCGACGACGCATCCAAAGCAGGCGTGAGGCTGTAAAGACTTTGTCTTCATCATAGATTGTGACTTATTAGCCCTATGGGTCTAGGCAAGACGCAAATGCTTAGAAGCGTTCTTTTTAACAATCCCGTTACGTTTTCTCGTCTGTTATGTTTAAAGTATGTATCATGTAATAATGTTATGATACTCGTAACATGATGTAGGTTAAAGAATCTTAAGTGCTCCTCTATTACGTTATAACTGTAATGAAGTTTTTAGCATGAAACATACTTTAAAGTTGGTCCACGTAACTTTGTCATTCCCTATACGTCATATTCGTCCTCATTTAGCAATTCCTACTGTGTCTTCGTCTAGCCCCGGGCCATCAATAAACCGATTTTGACATTTAATCAGTTAGTTCTTGGCGAACCACCGATACAAACTCTCTGGACTAACGATCAGTTTGGATGCAACATATTCTTGGGATCAAGCTTTTATTGAGATTTTAATAGTTACTGGATTGACGTGAAACTTTTTGGGAAATTTATCCTGGTCTAGGTGTGATGATGAACTTATAATGTCATTCACGTCCTTCGTCTCAATGGCATTTGGAAGTACGACCGTTTCGTTAAGACTGTTCTCGGTAGAATTCTGTATGGAGATGTAGTGTGAGATGTACTGCTTTCCATTATCCAGACAGTGTTTATGATTTAAATACTTTGCACCGATTATGTCTTCTTGTTACTTATTGTCTATTATAGCCTTTGAGGTTCCATTGAGCCTTTGTTAAGTTTGTGTTTGAGTTTTCTGAGCTTTCGAACAATATTACTTGAGATTTAAAAGGTGATAAAATGCAGTTTGAAATGTGATGAGAGTTGTATCTTTTATTAACTTACGTTCCTTTTCTCTCCATTTAAATTCGGGCATCTATAGCTTTACAGCTCATAAATCATGGGAAATGTATGGCATGTTTATGAAACAGTAATTTTGTTTTAGAGCTCACTGTTTTCGAGTGACTGTCCAATGGGCGGGACCTGGATACTGCTACTACGATACTTTGATACTATATATTTTATTTTCGAACGAACAAGACAAACATTCTTAAAATAATTTTAAGCTCGATACGATGTTATATATTCTGTCAATTATTTTAAAGATTGACAATATGTTTTTGATTTAACAACATTTGACTTAATCTGTTCGTTTATTTAATTAGATAGTTCGACAAAAAAACAATAAATTTTTGGTGGTAAGTAAGTGTTTAGCGAAAAATACAAAAATGGAAGCTATATATGAAAAAACTAATCACATCGGTTCATGCAGCAAAATTGACTACATTCAATAGGCGTAATTTTTACTAGGCGTGTAACGATAAATTAATAAATATAGTCATATTGTTGCTTTGAGAATGTTTAAATCGGTATAATTATAAAAGGAAATTAAATATATACCTACTTTGTTAATGTAGGGATTATTGTTTTATTTTACGAATTTTGATATACTTTATCTTTACAAGCAACTGTGAAAAATAAAACGAATAAATGAACAGATTGAAAAAGTACGACCTGTGCCTTCTTTTCTTTTTTGTCTCCGTTCAACATAATACAGCCAGGATGAGATGTTTTAAAATGTTCTATTCCAAAAAAGGTTTTTATTTAAAGGTTGTGTTGTAACGAAATGAAATATTAAAACTATTAGTGCTAACATGTTTTATAGGATATTTTAGCACTAAATACATGTAAGTAACGTAGTAACATGCCCGTTATAGGTACTCTATATCATTCCCGCTCGTATTGTATATTATTGTGTATAATTATAATGATACCTTCATAAAATGAAACAGAAAGGGAGGCATGTTCACCGTGAACGCACATAGCGTGCTAGTTTTTAACAAAATAATAGATGAGATAATAGAGACACTAAAAAATTATACAAAGAAGAAAATTAACAGATAATTGTCTGAATTCGCTGGACGGATTCGTGTTTTTGATTTTTGATGATGTCGTCACTTACGTGTTATGTATTGCTCACTACGTTTATGGTGGGAGTGACCACACAGATACAGTTGAAAGAAATTAAGTATATACTAAGTCAAGTCTTGAGATATTTATATATATATTGTTCTTATAGTCTAAATGTCTTCTTTATTTGAATCATTTATTGAGAGCACACACACACGCCATTTTAGTTACAATTTATGGCAGGTCAGAAACTATGTCAGAAACGCGGCAAAAGCACTTGTCAAAGTATAAAGTAGCGTTCAGAAATTACAACTCTTAGTAGTTAACAGTTGGACACTCTTTTAAAATATCAGATATATATTTTTGATATATCAAAAACCTATAGGATCATGTTTATTTGTATCTAGTTACATATTAAGCAATTTGTAGCTAACGATTTACTTTCCATACTGATTTTACTTTTTCTATTGTTATATCTCGGTCTATGTCGAAAAGAGATAGGCACTAGCTAGTGCCTATCTCTTTTGTTTTGTTGTATTAAAAACATTAGAATTGTTTGATAGCTATCAAACAATGCTAATGTTTATAATACCATTGAAAAATAATATATAGCTCAATGTATAATATTCTTTTAATTTTCATCTACACAATATTTAATTTATAAATATCGTTTTAAATCGATCCCTATCGTCCCTATTTTTAAAAATAAACATGCTACTTTTAGTAGATTACAACTATGCTTCCATTTCTTTTATTATGATAACAGTATACACAAAAAAGTGCCAATACATTTGAAATAAATGGATTATTACTTTTTGGTCCTTTCCATAGTTTCTTTACATAAAAATCTTTTGTTATGTGCGTTCATAGTCTAGAAAAAAAATGCTCAAATGAGTCATGCGCAAAGACATGCGCTTTCGTTAATGTTAACATTGTATATAAAATGTAAATATATAAAATAAAATAAAAATTGTAAAATTGTATTCGTTTTATTATTGTGTTGTACCCACGTAGCATAACCAGGCAAGTTTTAATACTAAGAAAATTAAGATTTCGCCAAATAAAAGCGCAATTGTGATGTCAAGGTTGCCCTTTGTTTCATACTCACATGTACAATAACTGAGTAAACCGAGTTTAAAAATATAAAAGTAAAATTTTAACAATAAAACCGACTTCAAGGGTTGATGATTTCTCTTGGATGCCATCATCAGATATTAGTGTCCTTATCATGTCACCACCGTTGGAATATCTCCTTTCCATTAAAAAAATCATCAAAATCGGTTCATAAACGACGAAGTTATCCGCGAACACAACACATAAAAAATAATAATATATGTAAACGGTCGAATGGAGAAACAAGAAGAGAAAAATGTTTATTGATGAAAAATTTTTAACTCTTGATTTAACTTATTTTTTTTTTATTCAGGAAAATAAAGTTAATTTAATCTAGTTAAAAAATACAAACGAGATCTCAATTCTCCCGCCAACGCCATAGATTGTATATCTTAAAAAAAAGTTTTTAGTTCGGCTGCGTGCTAATTTTTTCTACATTGTGTTTCAGTTAAAAAAGTATAACTAAATTATTTTTTAAATGTTTTTCGTAAAACACAACCCTTTACTTGGTTCGGTATTTTCTTTGGTAATTTTTTTAAAAATGAATCGTAGTTGGATCAGTCCTGGATTTATAAATAGGCCGTATAGGCCGCGGCCTAGGGGCGGCAGCGTCCTAGGGGCGGCAGATTTCAGAGGAGAGTTACTTGATTTCAGAGGATAAAAGTTAAACACATTCAATGGTATTTTCATGGTGTTTTATACTTAAAAATATATAGAAAGTCATTCCTATCGAAACCTATATTATCGCGTGAGTGATAGTCGATAGATGAGAGCAGCGAGGCGGGCGGGCGGCATTGGCAACACAATGTACTCTGTGGTGGCAACGTAACAGCCCCTGCTTCTTGCCAGCACTCTCCGAGCTTACCTAAACAAAATACGTAACGACTACTGAATAAAAAATCACAGTGATTCTCAATATACTTTGTTGATAAGCTTCAGTTTTATTGACATAGGTAAGTGTTACTACACAGTACTGTGCTAACTCTAATATATTTAGTCATTAACACTCCTTAAATTAAATGAAAATGAAATTTGTCCCTCATTAAAATGAAAGATATTTTCACATTGGTGGTTTATTTAGGTATGTATTTCTACATTTTTTTATTATTTTGATTCCGACGTTTCGGTTGCTTTTGTGCTTTACAGCTTCCGTGGTTGCGGTAACTTCGCGAAAATGTAGAAATACTTATTATGTATTTCCGTATGTATTACACTTCATATAAACCGCAATTCACACCGTTAAAGTATCTTTCACTTTAATGACTTTGGCCAGCCAAACCAAAGAAATAAGTAGCTCAGAAAATTGAAGACTGATTGACCTGGATGTTCTAGGCGCGGTTACTAAAATAGTTCGGCAAGCACAATAATATACCTACATCTAAGGTGTAGTAGGTGTAGGTTATTGTGGAGCCTTTTTTTAGTAGCCAGTATTATATTTTCTTATCTATACTAATATATAAAGCTGAAGAGTTTGTTTGTTTGTTTGAACGCGTTAATGTCAGGAACCGCTGGTCCGATTTGAAAAATTCTTTCGGTGTTGGATAGTCCATTTATCGAGGAAGGCTATAGGTTATATATCATCACGCTACTACTAATAGGAGCGGAGCAACAATGAAGAATGTTTCAAAAACGGGGGAAATTTTCACGCTACGGGCAATATAAGGCGCAAACGTGGTTGCGTGGGTCAACTAGTAATTTATATTAGAGGTTTCACATTACGTGATAGAGATTTTTCACATATTGCAATAAAACCCCAACCAACTTATTATAAATGTAAATCTGAATTTGTTTGCTTGTTTATAACACTTTCACGACTAAACCGCTAAAACGATCGTGATGGCATTTATATAGACGACTAGCCGACCCACGCAACCTCGTTTGCGTCTCCTATTGCCCGTAGCGTGATAATTTTCCCCCGTTTTTGTAACATTCTCCTTTGGTGCTCTGCTCCTGTAGGGATTAGCGTGATGATATATATCCAATAGCCTTCCACGATAAATGGGCTTTCTAACAGTGAAAAAAAATTTCAAATCAGACCAGTAGTTCCTGAGATTAACGCGTTCAAACAAAAAAACTCTTCAGCTTTATATATATTAGTTTAGATTAGTATAGATTGTGTTATTTTTACAGATTTAAAACTATAACATATAGCTTTCTCAAACTGTCGAAAAATGAGTGATAGAAGGAAAAGACTTGTGAAAGAGAGTGGCGCTGAGTACAGGAAAAAGGCCAAAATAGAAAAAGATGAACAAGAACATGCACTTCAGAAGACCAGAAAATAGAAGCTTTTTTTAAAAGTGAAAACAGCAGCGACAGTTTACATATTGCTCAAGCGAACTCGAGGACTAGTAGTAGTAAGGAAAATCTAGCAGTCGTAGTAAGAAAATGGACTGCAAATTGTTCTGTAGAAAGGAGTTTTCCTGCTTAAAACGCGTGAAAAACTATCAAAGGTCTTCATTGTCTTAAGAAAAAATGAATTCTCTAGCTCTGCTCTACATAAAAGCAGAGATAATGGACTCCATAAACTATGATAATATTATAGATGATTTTGCTATTAAAAAATCCCGTAAAAATTGTATAAATTGTTTCCTTTTTACGGTCTTTCATAATGACTAATTCATTCGTTTGTTTAATTTTAAGGCCTTCTTTACTAAAATGGCCCTGTTTTCCAATTACAGCACTAGAGCGCATTATGCGGCATAATGCTTAACTTTGAATGATTCAACTACAGCAACGCTTCGCACAATCGAGCACTCTCAAAAGTAGTGTTTTTGCGTGATGCGTGCAATCGATACCAACGTGGCAAAAATTAACAAGTGTTTTTTCTTTAAGGTGGCATTGATCAAAATGTTTTATTTATATATTATCGTTAGTAATATTATGAAAAAATTTTTAAAGCTTTCGTTTCGTTGCAGTTTTTTCGAAATAATCAAAGTTAATTCAAACTGTGTTAAAAAAATAAATATAAGTATGGATGAAGGTAGAACTCATTTAAAAAAATTACTCAAAACAAACAAATGTTAATGTAATTATCAAAATCCAAATTACTTAAAATAACCGTAAATAGTTTTCAACCAATTTTTATGTATACCACTTTGCTTACAAATTAATGAGGTTATTGCTAACTTCTGAATATTTTTTTTTTTTCAACACTGAACTTAGCGCACTCTGCTGGTGCATTTGAAAACTAATTCACGTTCCAATTAAGCTTCAGCATAATTCAGCATTGTGCGCCAATGAGTCGCACTATGCTTTGTAATTGGAAAACAGGGTGGGAAAACTATTATTTTAGAAAAATATGTACATGAGGCGGCGGAAATAAAGTGGCCTACACTCATAAAAAATATAAATCCGGCACTGAGTTGGATCGATTTATCGCCCCCGAAATCACCTGCGTGACGCAGTGACAATCGAGAGTATAGATAGGACGCAGGCTGCGTCCTATCTATACTCTCGATTGTCGGTGATTGTCGGCACTTGATGGGACTTGTTGTAATACATTCTAGAAATAAATTCACTTGTACTTATTTCAATATTTTAATTATAGGTAGTATAGGTCAGGAGTAAATATAATTAAAATAGTGGAATAAGTAGGTACAAGTGAGTTTCTTTCTAGAATATATTCTTTCAAATCGTTGAAGCCGTTTCTCAGATTCAGATCATATATAATATATATATTTTTACACAAGAATTACTCGTTTGAAGGTTTTAGATAGATAGGTATTTTTTAAGATACAGGACTTAAGGAACAAAACGTAATACAATGGTAAAAAAATATTTATTAATGTACCCGCATAGTTATAACAAGCTTAGAACTAATTAACTTCATAATATCAGTCTCTGATATGAAGAATTACAATCAATATGCATCGTTTACATATTATACGAAATTTTAATCATCAGAATACCCAATTGGCTAAAAAGCTTGTTTAAATTTGTCCCTAATGAACGCATGGAATATTATTATTACACTATTCATTATGAAACGATAAATTGTGCAAAAAACTTATTTAAACTTCAATAATAATTTCAGGGGCATGTTGAATCCAAGTCTATACTTAATATTATAAAGTTGAAGAGTATGTTTGTTTGATTGTTTGTACGCGCTTCGCTAGTCCGATTTAAAAAATTATTTCAGTGTTGTATAGTAAATTTATCGGGGAAGGCTATAGGCTATATATCATCAAGCTAAGACCAATAGGAGCGGAACACCAATGAAGAATGTTACAAAAACGGGAGAAAATTCAATCTTATTCGTTGAGTTCCAATTTATTTCTTTTGAAAATAAACCTAACTAAATAATACGTCTCTACTACCTCTCTGGTTTTTTATGGTATATATGGCAAACGAGCAGACGTATCACCTGACGGTAAGCAATTACCGCCGCTCATGGACACCCGCAACACCAGAGGCGTCACAAGTGCGTATATATACTGAGTAATCGATTGATACATATTTTAATGATAGTCAATAAGTTTTCAGGATTTTTGGCATTTCTAATATGTATACCACAAACGGTTATGGCAGTCTTACATCCAAAAAAATACTTAGTTAAAATTTTAAATATTCAACAGCTTTGAGTAAAAGTACAAAACTACTAAACACTTTAGTATAACTTGATCTATGTGATGATGAGCTTAGCGTCTTCATGGTACTTCAGGTATTTCTTTTTCTCACTTTCAAATAGTGCAAGGAGACGAGTAGTGAACTCGGCGTGGACAGCATCTATCTCCTCAGGCGTAGGTTCTAGATTCTTCTTCACTTCCATTGGTGCCCCGACTGGAACATTAAAACATTTGGAGATGTACATAATTATGTTATAGGTATTACATACATAACTATCTCGGAAATGTACACGTAGTTACAGAATTATACAGAACCAAAAAGGTATTAAGTACCTGGTTGAAGAACACACAATTGTAATAAATTTAATTTGTTTTTGTGTACGAGAACCCGTAGTCCTTTACAACAACCTGAGCTTTATAAATAAGGGCTACTAACCACCGGACCCACAGGCCAGTCAAATAGTTTAAATATTCACACGGAGCGCAATTAAAGGCTTCCCCGAAACAAAGAGGCCAAATATTATTCGAATATAAATCAATTAAAAGATTCTTACCGACGGTGGTGACAGGAGACCGCATGGGCACCACACCATACGAGTACTGGAACACACCACGTCCCAAAGGGAACATAGGAGAAATGCCGGTGATCTTGCGGAACTTCTCCTGGAATCGCCGTAGAAGACTGTTCTGAGGGTTGTTAAGAGGACGAAACAGATCGTTCTCCCCAAAAGAAAATACTGGGACTATAGGTGACCTGGAATATGACGTATTAATTTTTTAGAAAGATAAATAAACTTAAATAATTTTAAAATTAACCTATAAGTAACAGAGCCATATTGCAGAAACCTATTGATAAGGGCGTGTTTATTATTGGCATTGTCGAAAAAAAAAAACAGATTCAAAATATTAATTTGGTTTGAATAACTGTATGTAAGTGAACCTAACGTTTAGCAGGTCATAGAATTAGCGAAGATCTAACCAGAACTAGTATTTTAAATAAACTTTATCATTAAGAAAAACCTTTGAAAATAAATGACAAAAAGCAACTTATTATCATCATAAACAACACAGCGGCGCGCCGTTCTATTTAAGTTTTTTTGCTAACGATCCGTTCTACAATGAGTCAATCATTCGTGACAAATTAACAGCTACTTTTACGTAATATTACTTACCCAGACTTCATAGCAACGCGAATAAACCCTTTCCTTCTATTCAATATCACTTTATACTCCTTTGGATGCGCATCAAGGGCTTCGGCTGCACCACCAACTATCATCGCTACACAATTTCCTTTGTATTTCTTCTGGTCCAGCAAATGGAGTAAGCTCTCTTCCGAAGACGAACATATTCCAAGAGCAAGGCCGAAATCTCTGAAGAAAGGAACCAAGAAATGTCCTCCTAAGGTGATCAAGTGACTGCTCATGCCCGGGAAAAGTTTTTGGAAGCCCGTAGCGTTCGTGCAGAATGATCCGAAAGCTCCAAAAGAAAGTACACCGTGAGGAAAGATGGCGAACATGTAGTTGCGGGCGGGATCTAAGTCAACTGTCTTTACTAACTTAATTGGGAAATAGTCACAGTAATAACGCCACCATCGCCAGCTTCTCACCCATTCTGATCTGAAAATAAAAAGAATAATTGATCATTATTTGTAAAAAAACTGAGTTCTTTGATTAATGCAGCTTCACTAGCTAGCTAGCTAGCGCATCGTTTACATGTGTAAAGTTGTAGCAGGTACTCGCGTTAATTATACATTTGTAATCTCTGTAGTTATGCGTAGTTTTAAATATTTATTTGATAAGTTTAAGTTATCCCTTGTTTCACAGATAGCGAACATTTACGCTTAATGAGAAATAAATGTCTTAAAACTTTGGTTAGGTTGAAAAATCTTTATTTATACTATACTAGCTGTGCCCGCTACTTCGTACACGTGACATTTGGATTTTCAAGTTATTTTTAATTTTTCACATTTTAAACCTTCCTTGGACTACGACAAACATTTCAAAACGAAAATCAGCTAAATCAGCATAGCTGTTCTCGAGTTTCAGCGAGACAAATGAACAGCAATTGATTTTTAAATATAAGAAGATTATGAGTCTAAAGTTCCGAACTCTTCGAAAGACTGAAAGTTTTTTTATGTAAAAGATATTTTTTATAAGTGGGTTACAAAGAACAGATCACCCGATGGAAAGTTTCTACCGCCATCGTGTCGACATATATCCACTGATATTACATCTGATACGTACATTTGTACAAAGATATCTACTGGCTGATAAAAACAACGTAGGTATAATAATAATTCTCATAATTATTAAACCTAATTTTTTTCCTGTTTTCAATTTAATTTAAAGTCAAAATTGCGTAGGTATTGTGTGAAATGAAGCCAATTTGATCCTATCGATAATACTCATGTTTATAGATACTTTATGTCGTTTACTATCAGGCCGTAACTAAAGGTGTTCAAGTAATACCGCTCTACTGCACAGGGTGCAGACCCTGCGAGAAGGAGAAATGCAAATGTAAAGAAAAGTTTGCGAAAGTAGAAAGCCAAGGGGAATAACAAAGTTATAAGAAAGTATACTCATGTATTAAAGAATGGTTTCTAAAAATACTTACTTCCGTCCCCCACGACTGCATATGTCAATATCCCTCAGCATCCATATCCCATATACAATGGCAACCCACCAGAGGCTTGAATACGCCAGTGTTAAAAATAGATATATGGCAACTGCTTCTCCAAACAGCATGAAGTAGATGACCCCCATCGCGCCCAGGGTTTGTAGGCGACGGGTCTTCGGGGTGTTTATTGGTGCCCATTCTATTCCAAGTATGTTGGACACCTTACTGAAAATGAGAAATGATATTGAATATTTTTTTTTTATTTTAACAATATATACGCAGCTACAAATAAGATCAATTGCTAGTACATATACATATTTATTAGGTCTCCATATGTTACAGAAGTCAGGTGAACATTCGTGTTATGACGGCTTAAGAATATAAATTTATATAAGAAAAAAATAATTTAAACGGTTTCTTTGAAAATATTGTACTAAAAGCTAAAAAATAATCCGGTAGGTCCTAGGTTCCAGTCATCACCCTCTCCCTCATCAATCTAAGGCGTTCATTAACTGCCTCGGTGGCGCAGTGGTAGCTTACGCGACTGCTGTTCATGAGGTCTCGGGTTCGATTCCCGAGTCGGACCAAATGTTTGTAGGATCTGCAAATATTTGTTTCGGAGTTGGGGTGTTTTCTATGTATAATGTGTATGTATTTACAAAAAAAAAGTATATAAGTATTTATATCAGTTGTCTAGTACCCTAAGCAGAGCTTGTATTATACAAGCTCTGCTTAGTTTGGGACTAGATGGCGTTGTGTGTTAGACGTCCGAAATATTTATTTATTTATTATTATTATTATTATTAGACAATAAAATAACATCTTTGGGCGTAGCGTAAACTGAGGTGACTGGATGGAAATACGGGCCAATTTTTCCATTTTTTTCTACAAGCTTTTTCTTAACTTGCAATGTATGCTTGTATGTTGGGGTGGAATCTTACAACTCAATTGTGCAACTGATATCTTTATTCGACTTTTCGGAAATTTCGCAAGCATATGTATACAGCGTGAATTGTCACGCTGTATACATATGCTATGACTAGCTGACCCACGCAACGTCGTTTGCGCCTTATATTGCCCGTAGCGCGAAAATTTCCCCCGTTTTCGAATCATTCTTCATTGTTGCTCCGCTCCTATTAGTAGTAGCGTGATGATATATACCCTATAGCCTTCCTCGATAAATGGACTATCCAACACCGAAAGAATTTTTCAAATCGGACCAGCGGTTCCTGAGATTAGCGTGTTCAAACAAACAAACAAACAAACTCTTCAGCTTTATATATTAGTATAGATAATACTATGATGGCATTGAGCTGATTTGATGCTGGATGTCTGAAACATCGCAGCACCATCAAGTTTGGACTCGTTTGATTCGTCTTGATGAGGACCTTATTAGGGCTTTCCAATAAAAGCTTGTTTTTAAAAAGATTTTTGATATGTTTTTTTCAAGTTTTTAGTTTTTAATTCATTACATAGTACCTACTTATCATTCTATTAAGTTCATCAAGCCCTTTCGTTTGATACCCATATGGGTAGTCGTGGTATTTTAACAGAACGAAAACCTGACCTTGATCTTACACAAATCCTGTAACAATCCATCTGTCTAGCTTAGCACAATAGTGCCAAAACCTCCTTTTAAAATAGAGTCCTGTGTCTATTAAAACTGTTTATGTAAAGAAAAAGTTAGTTATGTACATGTCTAATACAGGGACTTCAATTTAATTTGGAATTACACTAGCATACTTATTCACTGGAAAATGTAATGTAACGATTCCTGAATCTAATTCAGGACCAAACCACATTACCCAAAATATGCCTACTGAGTCTTCCTAAATTATTTTTGAATAAAAACTGTCGCTAAGTGAATTACGACAGTTGATATGTGAACGAACTAATCTAATCGCAGTATCTATATTGAATTTCATCAATTTATCAGTCAAATTTATTTAGATACGTCAAGTTACGATTAACCCATTAATAACAAATTATTTGTGTTTAAATTAAAAACATAAATCTACTGGCTAAATTTAAAATCAATTGCTTGTAACTTTATGTTAGGAGCAGTATGTCACTTACAAAACTTCACAGAACAGAACAGAACAGAAAAAGTTCAAAAACCTATAACCGATTACGTAAAAGTTTTAGTAACAATTTATATAGCCTATGTCACCCGGCCATTATTATTACGAACTAGCTGGAACCCGCGGTTATCGTCGTACCGCGAGTAACGCTGCGGGACAACGTTAGTCTAAAAAGTAGCCTAAGCTACTCACTGAATCATCAGCTACCTGCCAATGAAAGTCGCGTCAAAATCGGTCCAGCCGTACAAACAGACAGACATTTTTTTTTAAATTCCTTTTTTGGTTATGCAAAATGCATGAGTAAAAAGCCGTTATTTTGATATTACAAATAGACACTCCAATTTCATTTATTTGTATAGATTTATTGACATCTCATTCATTAAAATCGGTTCTAGCAGTGTAGGCGTTACGATGGAACATACAAACATTCATAAACCGCCCTTCCTTATGGTTTCGTCGCAGTCGGGTAAAAATAGAAGCAAGTAAAAATTGAAGATAAAGTGAGAAGCTGTTGGTTTTTATAATACAAACTAGCTGAACCCCGCGGTATTACCCGCGGTTATTGTTGTACCGCGAGAAACGCCACGGGGCAAAGTTAGTCTAAAAAAGTAGCCTAAGTTACTCCCTGGATCATCAGATGCCTACCAGTGAAAGTCCCGTCAAAATCCGTCCAGCCGTTCCAGAGATTACCCGGAACAAACAGACAGACAGACAGACAGACAGACAGACAAATTTTTTTTTAACTACAGTTTTGGTATATGTATCGTGTATATATACATATGCATTGATTAAAAAGCTGTTATTTTAATATTACAAACAGACACTCCAATTTTATTTATTTGTATAGATGTATAGATAATTGAGTGATGATTGTATTGATAAGAAGGCTATTACGAAAGCTACAACTTCACCAATTAAAGATGAGAGGACCTAGACCTGAACTCGTCAACTGCCGAACGCGGTCAAAATGGCTATCAAGTAGATGTGAATGAAACTCACACTTGGCCCTCAGGTCAGAAGTAGCTTTTACACTAGAATTTGAGTTTAAAGATGCTCTACTGAAAATCAAAACCACAGTAGTACTAATTAAAGCGTAATAGATAAATTTTTGGTTCACGGTCATGCAATCAACGCATCATGCAAATCATATATATGAGACTAGCTGTCCCGGCAAACGTCGTTTTGCCATAACTACTAATAAATTAAAAATTAATTAAAAAAATATTGTCAGCGGACAAAATTGTGAATCTAAACCATTCCCAGATCCCCTTGAACACACACAAAAAATTTCATCAAAATCGGTCCAGTCGTTTGAGAGTAGTTCAGTGACATACACACTCACAGAAGAATTATATATATAAAGATATACTGATGACACATACATTATATCGTCGCTCCGTTATCCGTTCACAGTTCTTGAGTACCGGAGTTAAAGTCCAACCAAACAAAATACAAAGATTAATAATAACTTTGTATTAAAGAAACCTTTGTATTATTTATCTTATTAACGACAAAGATGATTCACATGCTAAAGGTGAACATTTTAAAGACAATATCAAAAATCTTTTAATGAACTTTACAACATATTTATGATCCAGTAAACGTCGTGTTAAATGCAATTTATTTAAGGACTTCATATAAACTGTCGCAATATTTCGTTCGTTCGTTCTTGGACGAGACCTTGTGCATTTTTACGAAATGGGAGCCTTGTAATAGTATCCATTAATGGAAGCCTTCTAGCAGTATCCATTCTTAGACGATTCTCACGTCCTATTTAAAAAAATAACCAGTGTTAGATCGTCGTCTTCTCGATTTCATTGAATGTAAACGAATATTATAAATTCAAAAGTAATTCTGTTACGCTTTTACGGCTAACGGGCTAAACAGATGCACCGATTACTATAAAGGCTGGCTTGGAGATACTTTGGTTCTTGAGGAAGGATGTAGGCTACTGTTTACCGTGATAACCGACATCCGACATACACGCGGCCGCGGAACTGCGGGCAATATATATTTTTTTAATGTAATAAGCGGGCAAACGAGCAGACGCATCGCCTGATGGTAAGCGATTACCGCCGCCCATGGACACCTGCAACACCAGAGGCGTCACAAATGCGTTGCCGGCCTTTGGGGGATGGGGAGGGGAAATAGGGGGAGGGGGTGTTTGTGTTTCAACCGTAAATGAATTAATAAATGTACAGTCCGTTTCAGATAACAAATGATGTTATACTGCAATCAATTTAAAACGCAGTGCGTACTATCATTGTTGTTATTATGATCAATATTAATAAATCAACATAATTATGAACAACAACATGACACTGCTATAAATACAAGTTCAATATCAATGTTTATGTATCAAGATCGTATTTATTCCTCTCACACATAGTCACGTGGGGAACAAATAATACTGGTCTGTTATTTCATCATCATCAGCCTATTGCAGTCCACTGCTATACATACTTAGGCCTCTCCCTTTGCGTGCCACTCTGATCGATTTTGGGCTTTCTCGCATCCAGCTCCTGCCTCAAGTTGTATCAAGTTTTTTTTCTCTCTGCAGTAAAGTTGTCCTGCATAATTTGTTCCTTTAGTCGCCTCTTACGACACCCATGGACTGAATAGAGGTGGTAACACTCTGTATTCTTGATCCGTCACCACACGAAAAATCAATTGACATTCAATCAGAAAAATCTGATCAACGACTTATCACGCGGTAACTCGAGACTTAGCAATGAGTCTAGGATTCCTTATTCATAGGTCTATAGGCCTGATGGTAGAAAATACGTGTGGTCCACGAATTCGCTGTCTACACGTTTTTTCTACCAATCACTGGTCACCTGCACTCGCACTAAGCAAGGTGAATACAGGCCCTTATACTTATTGCTATTGCTCTCACTTATATACAATGAATAAATATAAATAACGCTGAAGGTAAGACTTTGCTACTGAATAAAACCTGTTTTATAAGAACCGAGAAGGTTTAGGACGAAGGCCAGAACTATCTAACATAACCAATATTTGAACGGTCTAGAATCACAGACACGTCTAAGCTTGTTACACTTTTTGTATTGTTTAACATGTTTAATATAAAGTTTTGTATTTTGTATAATATCTCTTTTGTTATTTTGTTTATTCATAACGCTAGATTTCGCATAATCTGTTTCGGAACGTGTCCTAGTCTCGTGACCTGTAATTTAATGCCTATCATGGGCACTGGTGATCCTCAAGTCAACTGAAGTACTACTACAACTACCTTAGCTATTTTGAAAGTCACTTCGTGAACTAATTAATATATTTCGGTTAACGTGAGAAATAAACGGCTTGTGTAATTATTATTACCTTTTTAAAAAATCACACCGACTTGATCTAACACGATTATAAATTGTACTTCACACTTTTTAATTGTCATCTTTAGGTGATGCAGTTTTTCTTCCTTATCCTCCTTCCTAATCCTTATCCTATACTTTCAATTTAAAAAAAATATGCAAATCGGTATAAAAATTACGTATGAGATTTATTATAGGTATGTATGCATTTATCTATCTTTGAGTACATAGATTTGATTTGAGTAGTTTAATCGATCACTGCGCCATTTTCGTTGTGTGCGTTGTGTGTTGGTCCAAACTTTACATGGGATAGCACTTTGTGTGATCCACAGATTTTTATTCTGAGTCTACGTTTTCTGTGTCCGCTATTAATACGGGTGTCATCTTCGGTGGACTAATTTTGACGGGACTTTCATTGGCAGATAGCTAATGAAATAAGGAGTAACTAAGGCTACTTTTTATAAACTAGCTTCGCACCGCGGTGTTAACCGCTTGTAACTTTAGAGGTTAGAAAGAGTAAATATACAAATATTGGTGATAGTTACATAGATATAGCCGAGTTTATCCTAAAAAAAATTAAAGTCCTTATCAGTCATAACCCAAGTATTAAAACTTGTAGGTGAGAATGTTTGGTAGTACCTACATTTATATTTAAAAAATGATATCATGTTATCAGGTGCATTATCTAGGTCGTGTTTCGTAACGCAGAAGGTAGCGAGCTTAGTGATTTCAAAGAATCAAGACTGTTATTATCAAACTTTTTATCGTACAAAAATAATCACTAGTGAATATGCGGCAAAGGCGGTAAGTGCGGTAAGAATAAATACTTAGATTGAATTGGATAGACTTAGAATCGTATTCCGAATTTAAAAATTTAATGGTCGTTGGCATTTAAAAGATTGATTAAAATGATTCATTTAAATATTGTTCACTAAAAATAGACCAAATGTGTGTTAAAAGAAAGTTCAATAATTTTAGCAGTCCCATGTAGCGCCTAAACTTAAGATTCGTTATAATCTATACAAATAAATAAAATTAAAGTGTCTGTTTGTAATATTAAAAGAACCATTTTTTTAATAATCTACACAAATAAATTAAATTGGAGTATCTGTTTGTAATATTAAAATAACCGTTTTTTAATAAATGCATATGTATATATACACGGTACATATACCAAAATAACATTTTTTACAATTTTTATCGGTCTGTTTGATTATTCCGGGTAATCTCTGGAACGGCTGGACCGATTTTGACTTTCACTGGCTGATGCTGATGATGATCTAAAGACTTTTTTGACTAGCTTTGTCCCGCGGCGTTTCCCGTGGTACGACAATAACCGCGGGAAACACCACGGGGCTCAGCCAGTGGCTAAATAAATTTTATCAAAGTGCTCAAGCAATCGGGTTTTACTTTCCTAAATTTTTCTTTGTTAATTTGTAATATACCTATATGTTTTTCATCGGGATATCGTATCATACTGAAGTAGGATATCAGCCATACTTTTTATCGGTAATCAAACGGTTGAATAAAATTGTTACCATACAAGATCTGTTTTGATAATGTAATAAATAGATAGGTACTTATTTGGCTTGACGAATTATCATCGAAGACATCCTCATGACATTACTTTTACTGAGTTTCTTACCAACAGACGTGATCTATTCACTATTATTTAATTTTATTTCCAGTTATCCGTTACCTCCAGCCACGCTCTCCCACTCAGCTACTTTGTTATCCACTTTTTAACTTACAATTATAAATAATACTTCTAAACATACGTTACATCTACCATTTAAAAAAAACAATTGTCATTTTTGTCAACGTTAGTAGTATTTTTGCCGCCAATATGAGGGCGATGACAGTTAACTCGAAGTGAATGTTTAGATTCTACTAGATAAATTGGAAACTTAACATACACATTGGAGTTTAATAAAACAAGGTTGTTATCAATCCTAAATCAAGTAAAAATATACGTTGTTGAAATTAAAATTAAAGGAAACCAAATACAAGGCCTCTATTTCTAAACTATACATTTAATCTGTAATTTACCAATTATATAAACTAACAGCAACCGCCTTGTTTATATAATTTATTTAATACAAAAAAGTTTACAATCATAATGCTAAAAATGCTAAACCCATTTTGATATCCTTACATAGTATAAAATGAAGTCGCATTCGCCGTTTGTTCGTTTAGATTTTTTAAACTGTTTAACGGATTTGAATGCAGATTTCACCAATGAATCAAGAGGATGGTTTATATGTATAAATAGCTGCGTCCAGCGCAGTTATTCGTTAATGCGGTAATACCGGGAGGCGAAGCTAGTAACATTAGGTATATATTTAACTCTCATGATTTAAAATATGTCGCTTATTTTTATCAACTATTATAAGCCCTCATTAAGGTGTATAAATACAAACTATGAGCTAAGAAGAACACACTAACTGATATTTGAGGTAATTAAGAGATGAGTCTTAACTTCCTTAATAGCGGCTAACACTTTAAATTGTTCCTTTTGCTCGACAGATTCATTAATAGAAGAATTTTAAATTGAACGGTGACTAGACGTCTTACTACTTAATTTTTGCTGACAAAACTGAAAAGAACTGACAAAAATGTGTATACTTACATAGAAATCGAAATAAAATTATGATAAAATAAATAAATAAAACAAACAACACACAACGCCATCTAGTCCCAAGCTAAGCAGAGTTTATGTTGTGGGTACTAGCTAACTGATATAAATACATTTATACTTTTTTTTGTAATACATATATATTATACATAGAAAAAGTCCAAACTCCGAAACAAATATTTACAGATCGTGCAAACAATTGGTCCGAGCCGGCAATCGAACCCAAGACTTCAAGCACAGCACTCGCTTACACTACTATTTGCGCCACACCGAGATAGTCAAACTCGCCTATTTTTTTCTAAAATATCTGTCTTCTCAGTCCTTTGAGTCCTTTTTATTAAAGGATTTTAGTATCATAACATATTATTAAACAGCTTCACAAAGAGCGAAGATTTTGCTGAACACAAAAGGAATATATTTCTTTAGTATTTACTTCCTTTTGAAGTCGGTTAAAACCTTTATTCTGTCATTAAAACTGACCTTACTCCTAGCAGTAGAGCCTACTCGAAAAGTGTCGTTGAATTCAATGTCTTTTACCCAAAACTATAACTAACTAGAATTAATATAAATAATTGAGACCAAATACATCTAAATAATAAAATCTCCTACTAGGATAGTATTTTACAGAAGAACTCCTAATTATGTAGATACTTAAATATTGAGTGTGTGTTTATCTTTTTAATAAACAAAAAATGTTTACATATCCTATTGTTTACATGCTAACCGTCGTATTACGTACTAACTAATAAAGGTTAAGGACATATATAAATACTTCCTGTTCTTACTTGAATATATTTATCGCAGTCTCCATTTTTATCCTTCACGAATCGTTGACCTTATCACGGAACATTGACACAACTACACACAAGTTTACACCACACTGTCCAAGAAACGACTGAATTAAACAAACTCCGTGTTTCTAATCACACTCAATGTCATTTCGATGAAAATGTGCCAGCTGCGCTTATTTCTGATTACAGTGATTTTATTATCTTTGCTATTAGTTCTGACGTATAAGAACATCAGAAGAATGACTAAGCTTCGGTACCTACATTGATCTGATGGCATAATTATCAATTCAAAGAAATGATTAGAAAAACGTTTGAAATCTAACGATATACCAGCGTCCCCCACTGCAAAAAAGTATTTCAAGTGTGTATCGGGCCACGCGCAGTGGAGGGTTCCATAGTCGCTTGTTGCGCACTAAATGCGGGTTTTATCAAAACATTTATTAACGAAACGTGTCATGCATGACGTGTGTCCTTTGCGTGTGTAACAAGCAAAAAAATTTTTGTAGCGATCAAAATCTTAAATATAACATGGAGTATGGGTAACCTGATGGTAAGTGACTATCGTCGCATATGGAAAATAAGGTTAGGTTACTTTGCTCCGTAGTTACAAGTAAAATTTTGACAAAAATAAAACCGACTTCAAGGTTCGAATCGATTTCTTTTGGATGCCACCATAAGATCTTAGTATTATGGTACCATCGTTGGGATGTCTCCTTTCCATTCAAAAAAGAATCGTCAAAATCGGTTCATAAACGACGAAGTAATCAAAGCCGAAAACGAAAAAAAACAAAAATCGCCTAAATATAAGGTTGGGCTTGCTAGGTCTCCGGTACTTCATTCTCATATTTTTTGAATTTTCAAACTCAGGAGACGGTTGGGACTACCACTTATACTCTGCAGCAGTAGAATCGAAGGCTGTACCCTTATCGTTGCAAAACTACCCTTGCAGCCCCAATAGTATCCTGATTGCATCGTTTATCTGGACCCGAAAAACGCTAACGGTCTTCTGCGTACAACTTGACTTGTCCAAAGATTGTAAGAGTAAAATGTCTGACAATACAATTTTACTTCGCATCTAACTGCAACACGCAAACTCACGGACCAACACATTGCTTTTAACCATACATATGAATATGTACTGACGTTTCTAACCACGAAGCTTCTAACACGCCTATCTAATTAGCGAAATCTTTCTTAATTTAACTGTTGAACACGATTGAACAACAAAAATAAGAACTCTATTTTTCTTTGCGATGTATCTAGGTAAACATAGTCATAAAATGTAAGAATTCTTTAATGTCGAAAATGTTATAAATAAATAAATAATTCGAACTTTTTACACTCAACGCCATCTAGCTTGAAACTTAGCCGAGTTTGTATTATGATAGCTATATTGCCTGATATAATACCTTTATACTTCTTTTTTGCAAATACATACATATGATACATAGAAAATTCCCAAACTCCGAAACAAATATTTGGTTCGACCTGGGAAGCGAACCCGAGACCTCGAGCACAGCAGTCGCATACGCTATCACTGCACTACCGAGGCAATCATTGTTCAAGCAACTATTCTGTAATTATATTTAAAAAAATATTTAGATGGTTTGTGTACTTACTCTACGAAAATTCAAGAGTTCTGTACCTAATGAGTTACAATTTTTACATGAAACACAACTTGTTTCAAAGATTGTTTTGTATGTGTTCTCATTAATGCAACCAATAGATATGTGCTGTACCGAAGCGTGGTTGGGTACACAGTAACGTATAAGTATACAAGTGTATTATATTGTGGTTTTCACATCACATCAACAGCGTTATTAGTCTACTAGCTGACCCACGCAATCTCGTTTGCGCCTTATATTGCCCGTAGCGTGAAAATTTCCCCCGTTTTTGAAACATTCTTCATTGTTGCTCCGCGCCTATTAGTAGTAGCGTGATGATATATACCCTATAGCCTTCTTCGATAAATGGATGGATGGATAGTCCTATCCTATATATATAGAATTTTTCAAATCGGACCAGCGGTTCCTGAGATTAGCGTGTACAAACAAAGAAACAAACAAACAAACAAACAAACTCTTCAGCTTTATATATTAAGTATAGATTGTTATTCTATTCTATTCTGTAAATAGTCTTATCCAGCGTTAGCAACTAAGTAAATATGGACAGAAACCTATTTTATTACAATTAAGTAAGCCTATGAAATACATGTAGGTAATAAAGTTAATTCGAAGGTTACACTCTAGTTTATTACAATTCAGAAAGCCTATGAAATAAATGTAATAAACTGAATGCGAAGGTTAAACCTTCGAATTCAGTTCGCCCTCAGGGTTGCGTACGGAGGTCTTAGGCCAGTCGCTCCGTAGAAAAACTAACAGTCAGGTAAAATCAGCTGAAGGTTATTAACCGTTTACTAGAACTGACTAGAGAAAAGGGTATTTGGTTTAAAACAATTCAGCATCAGCCTTCTCGCATACCCTGGTTCATTAATAGCAAAGTGAACAAAAATATTATTGTTGTGGCGCATAGACTTCGCTCAGGACACTATCCGTCTAGGAAGTTTGGACATCTTATGAAGAAAGTAGATACCCCGAACTGTGAGATATGTGGGACTCTTGACGATGTCCAACACTTGCTGACGGAGTGTGTCAAGTATCGAACACAAAGGGAGGCATTGATGCGTAAATACGATTTAAATAGTTATGATGTTGGTATGTTTATTAGCATTTTAGGAAACCCAACCGCAAGTGCTGCACTTGACTTATTTGAAATATTTACGCATCAAAAGCTTTGACTTAATATTATAATATTAAATAGATTGTAACATAGGATAAGATACTATGGGACTAACATATTACCATGTAATAAAAGTCTCTAAATTAATAAAGATTAAAAAAAAAACTTGAGATTTATAAGGGCTAGGAAGATGATAGTATGAAATAAATGTTAGAAGTAAATGTCTATCTATGTTCGTCGGATCACTGACGAATGGTCGGAATAAGACTTATTTGGTACCTGAGCTTGGTCGTCTCGCGTCAATACGCAATTTGTGTCAAGAACGTTGACTTTAGTAAACAAGGATAACGCTTAATATGACTCAAATGGTTTAAGTTTTACCGAGAAAATTATTAATTAACAAAACATTAAACCTTTGTGAAAAATAAATAATTCACACTAATATTGTAAATTCGAAATTTACTCAGTCTGTCTGTCAGTTATGCTTTTTTGGATTTGGATGAATTTCGGTGTAAATATAGATTAGACGTTGAAGAAGAACAAAGTGTAATGTCGTTTAGTCAAGACGTCAGCAAGGCAAACACGTTATTTTAGCATAACCTCACAATATTCTCCAATGTAAACCAAATAGAACGGCCAGAACATGAATGTGTAACATTAAAGATAGATTACGCCGGATTTATATTGATGTGGCTGCTTCTAATTTGAAATTAGCTTAGGTAATTTTTTAAAGGAATAGGTGGCAATTGAGCAGACGTATCATCTGATGTTGAGCGACCACCGCCGCTCATGGATACCCGCAACACCACAAGTACGTTTCCGGCCTTTGTTCGGTTGGGTTGGGGAGGAGATGGAGGAGGAAGGAGGGGTTATGCGCCTCCAGTATCCTCACTCACTCGTTCACTCAAACAGCGCAAGCGCAAGGTGTATTTCACACCAGTTTTCTGTGAGGCCGTGGTATCACTCCGGTCGAGCCGGCCCATTCATGCCGCAGCGTGGCTCAACCACGGTAGATTTAATCATGACAAATTGAATATTTTAGAGTACAATTTTCCTTAAACTTAATTACGCCAAACTGAAAACGTCTGTATTAAAGTCATACCTAATCTTCCTAGCCTTTATTATTCCTTAGATTATGTATACTATGCTACTAGTTCATCCGGTTTTACCTAAATCAGCTTTTCCACGGAGCGACTGACAGTGAACGGTGAACAGAATTCGAAGATTGAACTAGTTGTCAGAATATTTGAGGGCACTGATTTCCCAATAACGATTGCCGTAGATGTTATGACAACCGAGGCCGACGCGACGGCTTAACATCTCCGGGGTGGTGCAGGTACCTACGTATTTAAGTAGGAACAAGCTGACTATATTTCGTTAGCGACGTCTACAGTAGCAATTTTTTAATTTATGAAGAATGTGAGAAACATTTTTGTGTAGGCAAAACTCATAACAAGCTCTAATTTGATTACCTATGTATTAGAAATCAAGAACCATTTTTAGGGAAAAACTTATAGAAGCAAGTTTCGTTCAAGAATAAAATGTAAGTAGTCATCGTTTATATACACACACAGGCTGACCAGCTATAGCCACCGCAGGTATTACCTACACAGCAAAATTCGACACATTTTAAATTAATTTGATGATCCAAAAACTAACAACTGTTTGTTTATAATTCTAAGTTTTCACTTCTGACGGCATTTCTGATCATCATGATTGCTTTGTGTTTAAATTACGCGTGAAAGTTTGCGTACGGTGGTGTCGCATAGTACATTCTTATGTACAGAAGGTGGTGTATCGTAATCGAACCGACTAAAACCAGTACGAGAAACAGTTGTTATTAAGACATCTCAAGCCCCATCATATGTACTTACTTACCAGACCCAGAACGGGTGATATTGATATATTTACCATGGCACAGACTACTCAAAAATAAATAGGTAGGTACTTAAACTTTATAAAAAAAATCCGTGTAAGAGACGCCTATCCCTTGGTGTCGACATTTAATCAAATACTAATCACTAGTATTAAAAAACAATGTACTATTACTTACCGTAACGACTCAGGTCTCTGCATCCTGTCACTTTGCACACTGGACTCATTAAACATTAAATAACATTAGTTTCCTTATGATTTAACATTGCCAGTAGTTAGGTAAGTAGGTATATGTGATTATTTATGCTGTTAAAATATTTGAACAGACCACAATTAGAGCATTATTTACACTCAATGACACACCACAAAGGCCTTCACGGGTGTATGTTTTTCAATGTACATAGAGGGAGTGCTGAACGAGCGGAAAGCGTGATCGGAGTAGAGAGAGGGAGACTGAGTTTAGTTAGAGTCTGTCTCTGTTTTGATTGGTTGGTGTATTTACCACCAAATCAGTAATCATCACATCAACCAATCAGTTTGCATGACTGATTTGGTGGGAAATACACCAATCAACCTATGTATGTGTTCTGCTGCATAAGCTAGGTACATAACTATAAAGTTCAATCGAAGTCCATTCAGTAGTTTCTGCGTGAAAGAATAACAAGCATTCATACAGCCTCACAAACTGTCGCATTGACAATATTAATAGGATGGGTTGTAGTTGGGGTTGCCAGATGACCTAGAAATCCGGGATTGTCCTGGAATTTTGCGTCTTGTCCCGTGTCCAGTATTTAGACCTTATTGTCCCAGATTCCGAAAACCTACAAGCTTTGTAACAACGTTAAACTAACAACGAATGACACGGCTGACCTGCCGGTGAGTTAGGGAAACATACTTTCCGAATTTCCCACGATATTGAATGTATAGGTAGTTCGCATGTTTTTTTTAGAATATTGGGCAATCAAGCTGCCATATCGCCATGTCGGCCGACGCCATCACTTCTCGACGCAGCCATTCCCGGAAAGGCACTAAGTCAGCCCAAAACAAAAGAACCCGAGCTGACGTCCTACCCTCTTGATAATAACAGGCTGGAACATATCTACGGTGAAGATGCCAACAGTAGCACGCCTTATTTCTTTTCTGCTCAAAAATAACCTCAGCATGTTTCTGCTGGGGTGAGAGATGGTCTCACCTGTCACCCCCAGGCTTGCGTTTATGGAGAACAGAGATCGTTCTCGGGCCTAAGAGTTCTTAAGCCTGTTCTGTTCTTGTTTGAGCCTAAGACCGCGAGAGTTCTAAATCTCTCCATGCCGCGCTCCGCGTCTCCTTCGCAAGCATAAATTGCTCGCAGAAAGTGACAGTGAGCCACTAGTACCCTAGACAGTTTGTAGTTTTAAACGATCCCAGCATTGTTTTATGCCAGGCCATTTTCGCACTTAGCCTTTTGATTGGGCCATTGTACGTGATACCCACCTCGACATAACCATATCATCACGGATCGTCTGTTGGAAGTATCTGAGGGTATTTCTACACGGAAAAAATGCAGCTTAATTGTGACCGGTGGAACATCATCCATGTTCTTTCCTATGATTTTAGTCAGGAAGTACATACATCTCCATACACAGGTATATATCTCCATACACCCCCTCATGTGTGTTCCACCTACTGTAGGAAAAGGCCCTTAACCGTTCTACTGGCAGCGGATATGTAAATTCGACACTAAAGACCAACTAACAAAAATAGCACAATTCAGTTATAAACAAAATATTATTACCACCGAAGAAATGTGTCATTGTTATTTCTATGGTCACTACCGAGCGACCCATGACCGTTTTCCTTTTTTTTTCTTTTGGAATTGTCCCAGATTTGATAAGTTTCTATCAGGTAACCCTAGGTGTAGTATGGATTGATTCAACTGGTCAGGGTGTCTGGAGGCCCTGTAACTAGAACTGACAGTTGCCGGGCAGTCGGAATTCAGTAACCACTAACATATTAGCCTGATCTCTCCCCGGTCGTGTCGGACAGCTGCACCATCGGATTATGCGAGTGAGGGAACAGAGAATGCACCTGTGTTTGTAGTTGTCTAGTACTCATAAAACAAGCTCTACTTATATCAGAAATGCGTAATATGTAGTGTAGTAAATAAGTGATCGTGTTAATTCCCGTAAACACAATTATTATTATAAGCTGTACTTACTTAGTTTGGGACTATGCGTTGTGTGTCAGATGTCCGAAATATTATATACTAGGTACTAATATTACCACTGACACAATATATTAATTTCGTCAGTGATATTACTGTGTGACCCACAAATTGTTGTTCTAAGTCTGGATGTTCTTTATGTCCCCTACGACTCTACATATATTCATAGTGGGGCAGTTATTTAAAACGTTATCACAGAGTGATTTTTTTGTTTGTGCCTTAGATTTTGGAGCATTTTAATAGAACGAAATTCAGGTGGCAACAGCTTGCATACTGTTTGCCTTACATGTAATACTAACACTATTGCACCTGAAAATATGACTTTGAAAAAGAGTAGCCATGAGTTTCTTTGCCAGTATTCTTCTCATGAGGCTCTACGCATTTTGGAAACTGGAAGTTAGTGATCGACACAGGCAGGCAGTAAATTTCAGTGTTTTCGCCTAATTTACCTCGATAATACAGCACATGCTTGTGTCGATCTATGATTTTTAACTGTAGCTTCAATGTAACTTAATTGAATAAATGAGTTTGAATTTGAATAAGGAAAAGATCTAAAATCAAGTGGTAAGGGGTGAATCTTGGAGCAGCAAGCAAAAGTCTACATAATTATGAGTTAATAGTAGTGATTTTATTATGTACTCATAGTATTTGTTTTTGAGAACTTTCGACTTTCACCAACAACACTTTGAACTGTTTAAGTCCTGTCGTGACGGATTAAGAATATAAAGTATCACCACTCCTATTCACCCCATATGGGTGCCGTGAAAGGCGACTAAGGGAACAAATGTACCTCAGGTGTGAGGTGCGGCAGGGAGGACTCCAGAAGCCGTCGATGCGTTCGTTGGAGCTCCTCCCGGGTAAACCGGTCCTCTGGGAGTACCACACACGCTTTTCCTCTCCCCACAAAGGGTATGGTCCGAAAAGCATTCCCCGCGTGAAAAAGGACAACATCACTGCAAGAATAATGAAAACTGGTAATAAACTCTATACCAACTCGTCTGGCTCTTGTTACAACGTAACACTATGTACTGGTAACACAAGTGTGGCTGTGGTAACACTAGCATGGTTAAAACCTTTTCAAGGAGAGGCTTATATCCAGCAGCTTACTATTAGCACTATTGTATAACTTGGATGCTCAGACTTAAACAGTCACCATAGCCGAAATCGGCAAGGGAATATACTTATACTATTAGCACTATTAGAAGCAGTTGATGATAAAACGTTGTAAATCGCATTCATTGAGGTTTGCTTCACTATACTACATTAGGTAGTCATTTTGTTAAAAACTATTTAAGATCTAAATATTTTGAAGTAAGGATTTTTAATACATTGGCATAAAAAAATTACAGAAAACCTGACAATGCTTATAATAACAGAATAAAATAACCTTATTAAATAAATAACTTTTATTGGTTTTTATTCAGCAATAAAGAAAGAAAGAATTACAGCAGGCTATGTATACCTACAAACCAATATATAAAAATAAATAAAATTGGAGTTTCTGATTGTAATATTAAATAACGACTTTTTAATAAATGCATTATGTATGTATATACGATACATGTACCAAATTAACATTTTTAAAATTTTTTGTCTGTTTGTTTGGTCCGGGCAATCTCTGGAACGTCTGGACCGATTTTGACGGGAATTTCACTGATAGGTAGCTAATGATATAGGAAGTAAATTAGGCTACTTTTTCAGACAAGCTTTGTTCCGCGCGTTCTACAATAACCGCTGGTAAGACCACGGGGTTCATCTATACAAATAAATAAAATTGGAGTGTCTGTTTGTAATATTAAAATAACAGCTTTTTAATCAGTGCGTATGTATGTATACATGATACATATATCGAAAATGTAGTTAAATTTTTTTCGATAATCTCTGGAACGGCTGGACGGATTTTGACGGGACTTTCACTGGCAAGTAGCTGATGATCAGGGGAGTAACTTAGGCTACTTTTTTTAGACTAACTTTGTCCCGCGGTGTTACTCGCGGTACAACAATAACTGCGGGTAACACCGCGGGGTTCAGCTAGTAACAAATAAAACAAAATCAATACCATTCTTTGAAAGTATTTGATCCGACTTTCTCCCAACTGGAGAGGCCTATGTCTAGCAGTGGAGTTCGTTAGGCCGTTGATGAAGCCTTTCTGTCCAGAGAAAGACAGAATTAATTAAGAGATAGGTAAGTAGACCTATCCCTTTATTCATCCTCTTTGTAGTGTATGCATCTATCCAGCCACATCACTAGGTTACTCATTCATGTATTCACTCACTTGCTCACTTCTATATAGAGGTGCAGTCTCGTACGCAACACAGTATTATTGCGAGAGCCGCCGACGAGGGTAGACGTGTGTGCAAGTATACGTAACGTACAGGGAGGATGCAACTGAAAAGACGAACCGAAAACATACTGCACAAAAAGAGTCGCCATAACAAATAAATGTTTCTTCTCTTTTTATAAAATCTTTAGTATTTAAAATCGCATTGTGGCAGTATACACTTCTTTACCACTTTGTTCTTTCTTGTTGTTCTTCTTATTTTCAGTTTTTAAACAAAAAAATATTCCATAACAAGAGCAGTCTTCAAAAGAATTATGCACTTTATAGTCCTACGAACAACATAAAAACAGGACATTTCCTCCCTCTGAAATCTCTAGGCATTAGAAGATTCTATTATCTTCTATTTTTATAGTTACTAAATATCATTATTTATAATTTCTCTAAAATTCTTAATTCTTTGTTCTGTCTCCTTGATAGAGTCCTTTAGGTCCTTGTGAACCTCACCATAGGCAAGAATGGATTGGTTGGTTTCTGAGAAGATGTTCTGCAGAATCTGAAGGTGCAAGATTCTGAAAAGTTGAAATTGATATTGTTACTAAGAGTACATTCATTTAAAAACTAGCTGAACCCCGCGGTGTTACCCGCGTTCATTGTCGTACCGCGGTTATCGCTGCGGAGCGAAGCTGGTGCAAATATTTGTTTCGGAGTTTAAGTGTTTTCTATGTATATAGTATGCATGTATTTACAAGAGAAATGTATATACGTCTTTATATCAGTTATCTAGTACCTATCACACAAGTTCTGCTTAGCTTGGGACTAGATGGCGTTGTGTGTTTAGATGTCCGAAATATTTATTCTTGCATTCTTAATTTATTTTTACCTTTTGAAGTAGGCTATAATCCTCAAATTTCTAAACATGAAAAACATTACTCTCTGTTTATTTCTTAACCGACTTCAAAAAAAGGAGGTTTCTCAATTCAACCGTATATATCTTATTTTTTTTTTTTATGTGTGTTCGCAGATAACTTCTTTGTTTATGAACCGATTTTGATGATCTCATGGTTACTCTCTAAAATCACCAGAGTTACACAATAGCATTTACAACACCAATTTATGGAGTGTTATCATGTTCTTTCAATTTGTTTTAACTTTAACAAACAAATGTACAAATAAAGTTACTGAGATTTCAGTTACTAATACTTACTTAGATTTCAGATCCAGAATCCTCGTTTTCAGAGTTAAAAATTCACTAGAATTCTTCCCAAACTGAGAGACATCATGCAGTCGATGATTGAGCCACTCCATCATCAGCTCAACCTTCTCACTTTCCTGTTCTTCTAAAGTGTTCATTTTCTCATCCAAACTCTCTTGAAGTTCTCTTATCTGAGTTTTGCTGCTTTTCTTACCATTAGCTGTTGATTGTTTGAGGTTTTCTAGCTCTGATATAAATGTTGGTAGTTTTGACTGAATCTTCTGTATTACAGCTTGGTTGAATTCTGCTTGCTCATCAAAGGTTAGTTCCGATGCTGTTTGGTGCATAAATCCTGAAGATAATAGACAACGAATGAAAATGTAAACTAGATATAAATAGGAAAGTTCACACATGCATTAACAATTTCTGGTGTGGTGACACTCTTAATTCGTCAGCACAGAATATAGTTTAGACAATATCTAGACACATGTCTGGTGGAGCAATAATATCTTCTAATGGTTAACCACTTCAATAACTTTATTTAATTTGCTTCATTGGGGGCAAAGTTGTTCGCGTCCGTAGGAGCTACCTAACCACAACCCTACACGTGTCCCCTGGGTGGTGCTAAAGAACAATAAACGCCGAGTCGTAGGCGGCGGTTAACTAACCTACTAAGCAAGCTTAGCCGCTAGCTTCGTAGAGGTAGCAAATGACTTCTACAAACCGTATACTTGCGTTCATGCATCGTAAGAACGGTGGTCCTGGCTTAATCGCCTGGGCCAAGAGGAAGAAAACCTCCATAAAAAATAACCCCAATCCTAAGGTGTGGACCGTAGCCGAAGGGATGAATGGCTGGGGGGTATCCCAGTCACTATCGCCAACCACGATGGACATGGCAAACATCGTGAGTATAGCCCTCAGGTGGGAATGGGCGTAACCTCACCTGCGACCTTGTAAATCGACCCTTCTCGTGGGAATCATATGAGTAAACTAAAAGAAATATCAAACAAATCTTTAACTTCCTCGGAAGAACAATCCACTGGAGTGGAAAACCAAGCTCCTGTGGTAGAAAAATCTGCTGGCCAAAAAGTTCTTGTACAACAAGCAATCCATGCCTTATTCCAACAAAGACCTAGATCAGCGTCTATTGAAGGCTGTCCAACACAACCATCTACTGAAGTTGCGAGAAGCAAAGACGGGCCCTTAACACCTACAGAATCTCCGCGTCCTCCGCCGTGGCAGAAAGTACCCTATAATAGAAATAAAAAAAGAAAGCTATCTGCCAGCCCTCCTGTAGATACGACCAAAATATCAAATCGCTATGATGTATTACCTACTGATATAATTGATGACACAGATAAACCAACGAAACAAATCAAACCACCACCAATTGTACTATATGGAATTGAAGACCTAAAAGAATTGACAAATCTTTTAGAAACAACAGCCAACCAAGACCAATTTACATATAAAATTGTCAACAAAACACAACTTAGGATAAGTACTGTAGATATAGATGTCTATAAAAAACTGATCTCTCTGGTTAGAGAAAAAGGCCTGATAGGACACACCTTTAACAGGAAAGATAACAGATGCTTTCGAATTGTAATAAAAAATCTACATCCATCTACACCGGTCAACATTATCAAAGAGGACATAGAGGCAACAGGAAACATAGTAACTGGAGAGATAATAAATGCAAGGTATGGACCAAACAAGCATCCGACATCTACCTTCTTTGTTAATCTGATTAGTGGTACCCACAATAAAGAT
This sequence comes from Spilosoma lubricipeda, assembly GCA_905220595.1. Taxonomy (NCBI): domain Eukaryota; kingdom Metazoa; phylum Arthropoda; class Insecta; order Lepidoptera; family Erebidae; genus Spilosoma; species Spilosoma lubricipeda. Next base: position 18,848,486 of record HG992282.1, on the reverse strand, counting down.
ATTAAAGACCTAAAATATATATATCACCAAAGTGTCACGATAGAAGAGCCAAGGAAAAGGAAAACAATAGTTCAGTGCCAGAGATGTCAACAGTACGGTCATACCAAGAATTATTGTATGAGACCATACAGGTGTGTAAAATGTGGGCAATCACACAAGACATCCGAATGTCAAAAGCGTGATCGGACCACTCCAGCAGCGTGTGCCTTGTGTAACGGACCACATCCAGCTAATTATAAGGGATGCGAAGTCTACAAGGAAATCCAAGCTAGAAAACAAAAAAATAATATCCCTCGGATAGTAAACAGAAAAACACCTAAAACATCTATGACCGAATTGAATACTAGTGCTGAGCTAAAGAATCCGGAACAGAAATTATCCTACGCAGAAACCGCAAAACAAGCACAAATAAACACCACCCTAAAGAACACTTATGAAAATAATCACACCCCAAGCCAAATAAATGCGACACTAGAACAAATTATTATACAACAGACTGAAAAATTTGATATCATCCTCCAACAAATGAGCACTCTTATGAGTCTTATAGCTAAACTAGTCGACAAACTGACTAAATGACCTCACTACGTATTGCAGCCTGGAACATCAACGGTCTTACCGCTAATATCCATGAAGTTAAACTTTTTATGTCTCAACATAAAATAGACATTCTTCTTATCTCTGAGGCCCACTGTAAGCCTAATTCCATAGTAAGGATTCCAGACTACCACTGCTATATTACAAACCACCCAGATGGTACAAGCCATGCAGGATCAGCCATCATTATAAAAAAATCTATTAAACATCATCAAATGTCTAACTATGAAACTGAGCACATCCAAGCTACCACGATTACTGTCCATGACAAAACAGGAGACGTCAACGTATCAGCCGTGTACTGTCCACCAAGGCACACCATGACTGAGTCATTGTACACCGATTTCTTTGACACTTTAGGGCATCGCTATATTGTAGGCGGAGATTGGAATGCCAAAAATACATCTTGGGGTTCGAGACTAACGAATACCAGAGGTAAACAACTGAAATTGAGCGTAGATAGAAACAAATTATGCACCATATCCACGGGAGAACCTACTCATTGGCCAAGTGATACCAAGAAGGTGCCAGATCTAATAGACTTCTTCATCGCGAAGGGGCTAACGAATTTGTATATGAAACCCGAGTCCTGTTGTGACAGTTCTTCAAACCACATTCCGGTGCTTTTGACAGTTAGTACCAACCTTATAGAGGTGTCAAGATCAATTGGGCTATCTAATAAACTTACAGACTGGAACGTATTTCGAGAGTATATTGAGGAATCAATAGACATGAAAATGGCCCTTAAGACACCTGAAGATATGGATGAAGCAGCTAAATATATAACGACGCTCATACAGGAAGCATGCTGGATAAGTACTCCTGAAATCCAGACTCGCAACATTATTGGAGTAAACAACTATCCTCTAGAAATAAAAAAAGCTGTTCTAGAAAAGAGAAGACTTCGAAGAGTTTGGCATTTAAGTAGAAATGCTGAGGATAAAACTAATTTTAACAAAGCTGTAAAAGATCTCAAGTCACTACTGCAAGACTGGCATGATAACTCATTCCAAGACAGGCTAGAGAAGGTAACTGCTACAGAGTCTACAAACTATTCACTCTGGAAAATAACCAAGGGTTTTAACAGACCGCAAGCCGCTAAACCACCCTTAAAGTGCGCTGAAGGATGGGTGAGAAAACCACAGAAAAAAGCAGACCTATTTGCTGAACATCTAGCAAAAGTGTTCCGCCCAAATGATTCGATGGGTGCAGAGTTTGATGACCAAGTGGATGCAGCTCTTAACCAAGTCTTCCAAATGGATCTACCACCAAGGCCTGTGTCAGTGCGGGAAGTGTGGAGAGCAATCAATGAGCTAAAGAACAAAAAAGCACCGGGCTTTGACCTAATAACCAAAGAAATAGTTAGCCAACTACCGCGAAAAGCTATAACTTACATCACTACATTGTGCAATGGGATATTAAGAGTACAACATTTTCCTGCAATATGGAAGGTGTCCCAAATTACTATGATTCATAAAAATGGAAAACCACCAAGTGACGTCAAATCATATAGACCTATAAGTTTGCTCCCGGTATTATCCAAAATATTCGAAAAGCTCTTCCTCCGGCGAATTCTTCCTATTCTGAGAGAAAATGGAATCATACCTGGCCATCAGTTTGGCTTTCGACAGCAACACTCCACTGTGGAACAGGTTCATAGAGTTTATGACCAGATAAGAAAGACACTGGAAGAAAAAGAGTACTGCTCTGCAGTCTTCTTAGATATACAACAGGCTTTCGATAGAGTCTGGCACAAAGGCCTACTATGTAAAATTAAAAGTTGCCTTCCACACAGCTATTTTTTAATATTCAGTTCTTACCTCTCAGGAAGACTGTTCCAGGTTAAAGAAGGTGAAACCACTTCAAATTTTTTTGAAATACAAGCTGGTGTTCCTCAGGGATCAGTGTTGGGCCCTGTACTCTATACTATCTTTACGGCCGACCTCCCTTGTTCGAATACCATAACTACAGCTACATTCGCCGATGATACCGCAATCCTGGCGAGTCACAAGGACCCACTAATAGCATCTAAAATTTTACAGAAAGGCCTAGACGAGACAACTAAATGGCTTCGAAATTGGAGGATTAAAGCAAGTACCTCAAAATCATTGCAGGTTACTTTTACCTTGCGTAAAGGCAATTGTCCCTCAGTTAATCTAGAAAACACCACCCTTCCACACCAGAACTCTGTCAGATACCTTGGTCTCCATCTTGATAGGCGTATGACATGGAATGAGCACATCAAGAAGAAACGAGATGAGCTAAATATAAAATACAAAAGCTACCTGTGGTTGTTAGGCCGAAACAGCAAACTGTCAATCGATAACAAGTTACTAGTGTACAAGTCGATCCTGAAACCTATATGGATGTACGGCCTTCAGCTTTGGGGTAGTGCTAGTAACTCCTCCATCATACGAATACAAAGAATGCAGAACGTAATACTCCGAACAATCAGTAATGTCCCTTGGTATGTGACTAATGCTGAGATCCACAAACACCTGAAAGTACCCACAGTGAGAGATGAAATTGCTAATATCAAGACTACATACAGGAAACGGCTAGAGGCCCATCCTAATACCCTTGCACAACAGCTCACAATATCCAGCTATGCTAAACGCCTAAAAAGAAGAGATATTCTATAGGATGGTGAATTAATTATGGGTAGATGTTCTCGCTGGAGGACACACTCTAAACGAGAGATTCATGCAGCACATCTGCTAAAAGTGAATGCACTGATCGCAGATACAATGAAAAAAAAAAAAAAAAAAAATTTGCTTCATAGTGATTATTTAAATTGATACTAATATTAACAATTCAAAAGTAATTCTGTCTGTATGTTAGTTTTTATGGCTAAAGCACTGCACCAATTTCAATAAAATTTCGCATGAATATACTTTATTTCTTGAGGAAGGACACAGGCTACTAATTACCGCGAAAACCGATATAAACGCGGGCGGAGCTACTGGCAAAAACTTTGTCTTGTCAAATAAAATGAAATAAGACATACCCAGTACTGTGGCAGTACTTTCATCACTGGCACTTAACTTGTGTAGACTAGAATAATGTTTGAGGTCACAATCGGCTATTATTTTGTTAACTTTGCCCTTTAACTTTTGAGATAGTTTATTCTCCCAGCAAACTTCTTTGATGATTTCCATTAATACATTTTCCTGTCTCATGTTAATATCTAAAGTTACACCATCAGTACTCGTAACTGAATCCATTATTTGCTATAACTAAATGATATCAAGAGAATACAATATTACTCTAATATTAACAACTTCGCTACCAAGGCAACCGTTCATAAATTTTTAATGGGAAATATTCTGTTTGATTGAGCTTCTAAAAATGAGTGTTGCCACTTCTCAAAGAATTACCTTAACCGGTCTGGATATATAAAAAAAAAGTAGTTCTCAGAAATTTTAGGTCTGTGCTATCGTTTTTGAAATACATTAGGTATTAAAAATCTATCAGTATTTCATTACATTAATTATTACGATTTTCGTACTAAACTTTATACTTTGATACGTAAAATATTTTTGAACGACATTATTTCATTCAATTTGCATGAAAATGAAATAGAAACTGTGTTTGTTTCACAGATTCATTGACAAATGAAAAGAGAAAGCAATACACATCGAACTCAGCCAAAGTAGGAATGTGTTTTATTTATATGTAGCATCAGCATCAAACTACAGTCAAGATCAAGACGGCATTGTAATATTTCGAAAACTACTTTGATATTGTTTCATATTTTCTTCATTTTGAAGTTGTCCTGGTGACCAATTGCTTAATGATATACATGTTTTCATACATGTTATAAGTTAAAATCATTCATTAGTCAAAATGTCGTCAGGAGGCACAGAATCCATAAAAAAACTTACAGAGGATCAGGCTTCTTCTAACAATGAACAAAGCATTTCATCTGAATCTCATAAATCAACGGAAAATGTTGATAAACATAAATCTAGTAAAACCTCAAATGAATCTCAAGGAAGTTGTTACTGGTTTGTGTAAACCTCTTATGTTTTTAATGTTGTTTTGAAAGAGGTTCATTAACATTATCGACCTGTTTGTTCTTTTTAGCGGGAAAGATCGTAATCTGAATATAGCAGAATTATTATGTGCATCATGCAATCGATGGTTTCACGAATCATGCATTGGATACCAATTAGGCAAATTGGTACCTTTTATGACAAACTATTTATTTATATGCAAGAATTGCTCTCCAACTGGACTTGAAACTTTCAAGAAGAACCAGGCGCGTAAGTAAATAAGTCTTATTATTTGCACTAAAACTTTGATTTATATTTAAACTTTTTCCCTGCGGTTTTGCCCGCGTGTGTGTCGGATATCACAGTAAAAAGTAGTTTGTGTTAATCTGATGTATGAGCTATAATAATATTAGGTTTCATATAACTCCATCCTGTTTTTGAAAGAGTAACAAATATTCAAACATCCCCACAAACTTATAAAAGTTTTATATAAATAAAGAATATTAATAGTAAGTAGGGTTACAGTCTATAACACAGTAATCGGTATTCCATTCCAAGCATTTAAGTACAGACATAAACAATATTTTCTATGTAATAATAACTAATACTAACTATTCTCATTATGTTTTAATTATTTCCTAATTACAGCATTCCCGCAAATGTGCCTGACGGCTATAGCAAATCTCAAGCAGGATAGTGTAAAGGAAGGCAGCAACAGGCATTTATTCAGCAAAGATAGGGAAATCATCCCTTACATTGATCAATACTGGGAAGCTATGACAACCATGCCTAGAAGGTAATTTTGCCCTAGGAACCTCACACAATTGGTAGAAAACTGTAAAGAAATTAATTAACTGTGGTATTGTTCTGGTTGAATCAGTCATTTTCTGCATACAAACCTTCCCAAAAATATATATAGTAGATATATAAATAAATAATGATAGATCTCTCATCATTGTATAATTATGAATTTAATTGAATTAATTAATAATTAAATGTATGTAAAATTCTTAATTAGTAATATTAATAATTACCTAGTTACTGTAACTATTGTACTGTAAATAATAACTGTACCCTAGCATGCTTCACTGTCACACCTTGCAGTTGCATTGAGGAGAAATGAGAAGCAAAAGTGCTTAAAATAAATTGTAATAACATTTATTGGATTTGAGTTGGGAACTACTCCCGTGTTTAGAGTTTTTAACCGACTTCATTGTTGCATATATAAATCAAGTAAATACTTCTAGACAGGTATATTAGATTTATTCAACAGTAAAACAATAATATATAATAAGGTAAATAGAATCAAAACAAATTGGTATTTAACAACGGTAACAGTTAAACAAGCATGACATGATTTAACTGCCTCATGTTAACATAAGTTTAAATGGCGGGGCTCAGCTAGTCTTATATATAAAAATCAATTGGTGTTTGTTTGTCGTGCTAAAACTCGAGAACGGCTAGGCCAATTTAGCTGATTATGAAATGTTTGTTGTAGTCCAGGGAAGGTTTAAGTGGTGAAAAATTAAAAATTATTTGAAAATCCAAATGTCACGAGTACGAAGTAGCGGGCACAGCTAGTAATTAATATAAGTAAGAAATCATTCTGTAAAAAGTGTGAATGCATTTGAACTAAATTTAGCAGTATTAAAATTAAGGAGATTTTATTCAGAGGGTACTGGTTATATATAATACAAGTAGTTTACTCTCTAAACTGCCAAAAATTAAAAAAAAAATCAAAAATTATCGACATTGAAAATAAAATACATAAAGATAAAAAATATTCGAATACTTTTAGCATAGTTAGTTGTAAGTATTAGCAGTAATTAATTTTCAAGATTTTAATTACTTTTTATTGACAAATAATAATAAATTTTTCGAACATCTTACACACAACGCCATCTGGTCCCAAGCCAAGCAGAGCTTGTGTTATGGGTACTAAACAAGTGATATAAATAGATATATAATAATTGTAGATCATACAAATATTTGATCCGACCCGGGAATCGAACCCAAGACCGCATACGCTACCACTGCGTCACCAAGGCAGTTTAAATGTTACAGTAAAGTCAAATTATATACATTTACAAAATCTTTTACTCCATATTTAACTGTAAACAACAATTAATTAAGCAAGTAAAGGCACAAAATCTTTTGTGATTAAAACCATTAAGTAAGCAATTTATTATTATGCTTTAATTTGACAGTGTCTGTTTATTATATTAAAATAAACGTTTTTAACTAAATGCATGTGTATGTATACACTGTATACATGCTAAAAATATAGTTAAAAAAATTTCGTCTGTCTGTCTGTCTGTTTGTTTGTTCCGGGTAGTTTCTGGAACGGCTGGACCGATTTCGACGGGGTGGACTGGCAGATAGCTGATGATCCAGGGAATAACTTTTTTAGACTAATTTTGTCCCGCGGCGTTACTCGCGGTACAACAATGACCGCGGCTGACACCGCGGGGTTCAGCTATTCACAATATGTATGTATTGAGAAATATTAAAGTATATTTATCAGCAACCTGATGAACCCATATCCCAGACTGCCTAGTTTAGGATCTATTTGTGAGACGTGTAAGATTATTATTATTTTGTTACAGAGTAACTCAATCCTGGTACGCAACAGTACAGCGAGCCCTTATAAAGGACATTCAAGTGTTGTTTACCTATGAAGAGGACGCCAACCAAGGTCCAATGTTTGGGTTGTACAATATGGAGCTTATGGGCATCAAGCCCAACTATGAAGCTATGATCAAGCAGGGCCAACTGAAGGTCACGGATATGGGTATTGCTACAAGTAAGTCGATATACTACCTATTTTTAACCGACTTCAAAACAAAAGAGGAGGTTCTCAATTCGACCGTATATCTATACAAATAAATAAAATTGGAGTGTCTGTTTGTAATATTAAAATAACAGCTTTTTAATCAATGCATATGTATGTATACACGATACACATACCAAAAATGTAGTTAAAAATTTTTTTGTCTGTCTGTCTGTCTGTTTGTTCCGGGTAATCTCTGGAACGGCTGGACGGATTTTGACGGGACTTTCGCTGGCAGGTAGCTGATGATCCGGGGAGTAACTTAGGCTACTTTTTTAGACTAACTTTGTCCCGCGGCGTTACTCGCGGTACAACAATAGCCGCGGGTAACACCGCGGGGTTCAGCTAGTATATATATAAAATAACAGTTTATATAAAATAACAATATATATATATCTATACAACTAAATAAAATTGGAGTGTCTGTTTGTAATATTATAATAACCGCTTTTTACTAAATGCATATGTATGTATACTCGGTAATTAGACAAAAACTGTAGTTAAAAAAATTTTTGTCTGTCTGTTTGTTCCGGGTAATCTCTGGAACGGCTGGACGGATTTTGACGGGACTTTCACTGGCAGGTAGCTGATGATCCAGGGAGTAACTTAGGCTACTTTTTTTTAGACTTACTTTGCCCCGCGGCGTTACTCGCGGTACAACAATAACCGCGGGTAACACTGCGGGGTTCAGCTAGTATATTATATATTTTATGTGTGTTGTGTGTTGGCGGTAACTTCGTTTATGAACCAAATGTTCAGGTATTAAAGTTTTGATTTCATTTGGTATTTCCAATTCGTTTTCTTGTAGAAAGTTATACACAAGCGGAAAACACTGTAAATCACAGTGTTGTTCTTTTCCACACAAGCAATTCAGAAATTTTATTTTCTTTTAAAAGCTGTTAATTTATCTCTCGCCATAAATATCGTTCATAATTTTACCCGTAAAAGTTCAGTTATTTCATTGACCTTTTCAAAAATGTTGGCAAGATTAGCTAATTTTATGAACCACTAGCTAAACCCTGCGGTGTTACCCGCGGTGAATGTTGCACCGCGAGTAAAGCCGCGGGACAAAGTTAGTCTAAAAAAAAGTAGCCTAAGTTACTCCCTGGATCATCAGCTACCTGCCAGTGAAAGTCCCGTCAAAATCCGTCCAGCTGTTCCAGAGATTACCCGGAACAAACAGACAGACAGACAAAATTTTTTTTAGCTACATTTTTGGTATATGTACAGTGTATATTTAATTTATTATTTTTGATTATTTTAATATTACAAACAGACACTCCAATTTTATTTATTTGTATAGATTGTTCATCATACAGAAATCTAAAAATGTTAGGAGCCTCAGACTTAATTTGCCTCATTACGAAAACCTGTAGCTCGTCACGAAGTTCATGTAACCTGGCTAGAACTTTGCTTTGACTTCAAACTTTGGGTTCGAATTCAACTCCTGACGATAATTATTATTTATTGTTTTATTTAAAGTTTAGCTTCAAATTTTACGATATTCACATTGTAATTTATGCCTACTAAAGATCTTAAGACGTTGTTTATTTGTCTGAATTATATGTCTTAAATGAAATTGCCAATATCGTAAAAATTATGACATTAAAGGTCCATTAATACCATTATTAATCAATAGGACAAATTACAAGATGAGCATCACAAATGTAACTTGAATTTTCTTTCCGTGTACCTCCCTATTTATATAAAAGTAATGAATCCTGCTCATTACATACTTTGCGCTATTTCAAAATAATATTTGTAACCGTGGTATTATGTAATAGCTTACAATAAATAATTTTGACGGAACCCTGATGACAACTGTACGGAATCCCTAGTTTCCGCGGAACTCAGTTTAGGAATCCCTGCTTTAGACAATATTATTATTTTGGCTCGTTCAACTGCAACTTTAGCCTCTTAATCCAGTCACGAATTATTTTTAACAATAGATTTTGCAACGGAATGTAATTAGATGTGCACCTTGAATTCCTTCAACGTTATCACTGACTGTTTTTTTTCGTTTGTGCGTTAGATTTGGAGCATTTTAATAAAGGGAAATTCAGGTGGCAACAGCTTGCGTACTGTTAACCTTACATGTAACACTATTGCACCAGAAAATCTGACTTTGAAAAAGAGTGGCCATGAGTTTCTTTGCCAGTATTCTTCTCATGAGGCTATACGCATTTTGAAAACTGGAAGTTATGGATCGACATAGGCAGACAGTAGATTTTGATGTTTTCGCCTAATTTACCTCGACAATACAGCACATGCTGTGGCGTCTGTTTGTTTCGATCTATGATTTTTAGCTTCAATTTAACGTTCAGTTTTCTTTTTTTTTAGTTTCTTGAATAAATGGTTTTGAATTTGTGAACATTAACATTTATAATGAATTGCACTTCATATGTAAAAACTGGCACATATACTTGTAGAAAGAAAATATATGTGATACAAAATAAAATAGCTTGTTCATCATGATCAAAATGTATTTTAAGGACTGTAACCTTACTTCTATTTATAAATACAAATATTCTTGTGTATACTCAACCACTCCAGAACGGCTGAAAGGATTTGAAAGTAACCTAAAAATAAAAAAAAACTTGAGCCGTTACGGGACGCCTGGCAGATGTGAAATTGTTTTGTATAAAATAACAAAATAAAAAATCGATTCAAGAACGACCAAATCGATCGATTGCTCTTGGATGCCATCATCAGATCTAAGTGTCTTTATCAAGGTACAACAGTTGGGATATTTCCTTTCCATTAAAAAAAGAATCATCAAAATCGGTTCATAAACGACGAAATTATCCGCGTACACACTTAAAAAAATCATATTATGGTCGAATTGAGAACCTCCTTTTTTAAAGTCGGTTAATAAAATGATTGTTTATTACAATAATATTCATTTTTATTAAATACAAAATACAATTAACAAAACAAATACAAATAAAAATTAAATTAGAAATCGAAGCGCAGTGTCGCCACTCGCCATGCCATAAAAAAAAATCACATTAAATTGTGACAAACAATCCAGATAAAACATTTTTTATGGCTTGATTTTTTTTCTTTTATTTTCCAAAACATTAAATTACATTTTATCAGTGATTGGTATGTTGCCACTAATAATTTAAGAACTACTTAACAATAGGGAATATCACTTGCTCCGAGTAGGAATTGAACCCACGACTTACGGCTCGTCGGTCACGGCTAGCAACCACAAGATCAATAGGTCATACGTACGTCAAAAATTCACATCTACCCTCACAAATAAAAATATATTTTAGACATTGATTTTCAAATATTAAGTTCTGTATGTGAAACTATCTGTGCCGTGCTGTGCTGGCTCAGCAGTTTTGGCGTGAAAGCGCGACAGACAGACAGAGTTACTTTCGCATTAATAATATTAGTGAGGATAGAATACGAACATGGATTAGTCCAACGGCGGATTAATGCATTACAACTACCCACTTTTATGCCCACCATTTTAATTTTATTGGTGTTGTTACAAGATTTTTTCGTTGGTAACCTCATCTTTGTAATATTAAAATAACCGCTTTTTACTAAATTCATATGTATGAATACTCGGTACATATACCAAAAATGTCCTTTTAAGAATGTTTATCTGTCTGTCTGTTTGTTCCAGATAATCTCTGGAACGGCTGGACCGATTTTGTCGGGACTTTCACTGATAGGTAGCTAATGATATGAGGAGTAACATAGGCTACCTTTTTTAGACTAGATTAGCTCCACCGCGTTACTCGCGGTACGACAATAACCGCGGGAAACACCGCGGGGTTCAGCTAGTACCAAATAAATTAAGAAGTTTAAAAAGCTATAACCCGACAACGTAGAACCTTTTGATACATTTTCTATAACCCATGTCACCCGGGCCCTTATTGCAAATCTATTGATATCATTCTTCACAATCGGTTCAGTAGTTTAGGCGATACGGTGAACATACATAAGGGTCATCTTAACGTTTCTCTCTCAGTTGATCTATCTGTTTATTCAATGAAGCTCTAGCAACAACATGGATGAGATTCCTCTTTCCATAAATTTAATTAATGTATTTTAAAAACCAAAGTTATAAAAGTCGCTTACGATAAAACAAATATACAGGTGAAGCTAATAAAAGCGTGTTAACAAGGAAAAATGGTAAGTAGAAAACATCCATTCACCCAAAAGGAAAAAAATCCGCTTTGGAAAATAATACACGATATTAATTTTGAATTTTTTGTTTTGGTTAAATATCACCACCATATTCTCAGATCCTGCACCGACAAGAGCTAGAATGAAAGTTTATAAAACTATATAAATAAACATCCCTGTTTCTATATGTAGTATAGACTCCAGCTAGGGATTTTTTTTTAGAAAATGTTTAGTTTGTACCTAGATCTCATGTAACTAAAATTGTACCTTCCTGTGAGAGAAATAAAGTTTTATTATTATTTTATTATTATTCTATGTAAACTAGATCAACGTCTAACTGAGTGCTGCGTTACACTATTTGAAAGTTATAGTAAATGTTCACACTTTATACGAGGTCTGGTCCAAATGAAGATTTGAGGCCATTTTCACTCAAACGGAATATTTACCATGTTTAGCTTTCAGAATTTTAGCACTGTTACCAATTTAGATGATCACAGGTGAACTATCAGTTCAAGTGTGTCACAGTCATCAAGTGATATTTTAATTAGATCCGACATCGTTCAAATGATTTTTTTATTTAACAACGAAATTGACAGTAACGGACGAGTTACCGATGCTAAACGATGCTATACCCATTGGCAACATTGTTTTAGGAAAATTAAACACTTATAACCAAAGTCGTCAAATTGTGTATGATGATGATGATACCTTTAGTTATCTCGAACATTGAATTGAAAAACAAACTAACACTTCCTGTTGTACTATCCAAGGATATGGGAAGTATCACATGTGCAACCTCTGTAGTAAAATATGTACACATACAGATTGTATGCAATTAGAATGTACCTACCTATAAATAATAGACTTAGGACGACATGATGGTAATTAAATATGCACGATGGCTTACCAGGGTCAATCAATTCGCGTCTAGAGAAGCCACGCTATAAATTCTATTAATATATAACGAGAATCGTACAATTGCTGTTCAATGACAAACGCGTTATACAGTTCTTAAGACGACCTACGTCGACAATACACGTGTCAAAAATGTATTAGGTTGCTACCTACAGATGTACACTTTAAATTTATATGCATTGAATAAACCGTAGCCAACGTTTGTCCGGTACAGAAGCACCGAAGATTACGTAAATACAAGCCACTCAGTTGACCTAAATAACGCGAATAAAACTTAAAACTATTGTACGGTACAACACCATAATTGTTACTCAGTTATGTATGTCGCTTTGGAAACGTTCCAAAAACACTGAAAAACATACTCGGAATGTTTCGAACAGCGGTGCATACATAGAAATTGTAGATCCGTCCGCAAAGACATGTTATTGAATAATGACATTGTTCTTTATGCATTAGTGTATGTAAACACTAAGTTCGCGACGCACACAGCTGTAATATTAAACACTATATTGTGCGTTAGTGTGTCCGTATATTCGCCGATAACTACACATAGGAGCGTCGCGTTAGCCGCGCGATTTCTCTATTGATTTTAGATTTAAATAGTTCACTTCATAATCACCTTGAACTTTATGGCGGGTGAGTTACATTTCATTAGTGTTTTTTTCTTTTCTTAAATTCACAGCTATACCGCGTAAGGTTGTAATGTGCATACATAATTAGTTTACACGGCTATCTGTTTGTTATCAGAATCGTAATTTGCCTTGAATAAACGTGTACTTAAAGCGTTTGGTATTGACGACTCGGTTTTATCTCGTTACAGTAAGTACAGGAAAAATATATTAATTGTATATTAGTTGGTTGTTTACGTCGTGCACTGCCAGTTACACGTATCGCTTCGTCACCAAAGACAACGATTTAATCGGCAAGTAGGTTTGTCTCGATACGTATTTTATCTTATCACTACTTACACTAAATATGAATTATGACAAGTTTGTCAGTTAGTTCTGATATAGGTGTTGACGACATGGATAGTGAGTTGAGATTCCACTTGATTTAACGTTTTTTTTAACGGTGTCTCATAAACCGTGTTGTCGTGTAGCGAAAATATTACCCGAGTTTAATTTAATTTGAGTTAAAATTGTGGTTTTTAAATATATACCTTGTATCTGCTTAGTATGACTTTCTTATTAAGAATTTGCTTCAATATTTTGCATGTTACCTAGACGATGTGTATTTATTCTAGGGAGCTTTAACAAAATAAACTCGTTTAAAGTTGGTTTACGTGTTCAAGTCTCAAATATTTTATCTTTGCGTGTTTATTTCAATGTCCATTTCCTGTATGTGGTTAAAAATTTAGGTAATTTAGATATTATCACACGTATAATACCAGGTCCGATGAAAGTAGGTAGGTAGGTAGTTTGAATATAAAATAGACACGTGTATTTGGAGGTCAACCTTTGATCACTCTACGCGTGAATTCTTGTTTTTCTGTTTATTCTTTATCAGGAAACCCAAGAAAAGTTTGTTTGCCCAAACAACTCTTTCGTTTTCTGTGAAAGAGCTGTTTGGGAAAACGAAATTTTCTCGGGTTACTTACTTGTAATTAATTGTTACTAGTTATCATGATCAGCTTTTAACAGTTCACTTCTGTTCAGTTATTTCTTTACTAGGTGACCTTTAATATTACCTTCCATTAAATACTTACATACAACGCGCGTTGTATGTAAGTATTTATTAATTCAGAAAATAATGAAGTGTGAAGTGCTTCACGCACTTACGCACTTGCACTCGCACTAATCAAAGTGAATACCGGTCTAAAAACACACTTTTGATGATGGTTACAAATGCTCTCAAAAATTCAATACAGTTGATCATCGTTAAGAATTTTAACTCCCCCAGTGAGTTAAATGGGAAATATTTAATTTAATATTTTCAATTTACATGTTATTTATTAGATCCAAGTTAACATTTACCAAATAGATTTAACTTTTTAATTATACCCACCTACATATATTATTAACGTTAATCTGTTATGAATTCTTGTCGCCATATGCAAATATGGATAACATGTTATATTTAAACTGAGAAGAAGTACGTGTTGATCGGCGTTGCCATTAAGTACAATACAAAATATGATACGTATTAAAACTTAATTCTGTTGATAATCGTTAAAATCAGAATATTCAGATCTAAATGGTTATCGACAAAATTTAGTAGGTATTTAATAGGTTTATGATCACATGAGTATAACTTATACCCTTGTGATCATAAACCTATTATGAATCTGAATGTTCATATTTTTTACTCTCATACCACCTAATTGAAAGATGGAATCTGTTTATTTTTATTAGTCATCACATTCGTCTTGTGAGTTGAAAATATATATCGAATTCCATCCGAGCTACTTATTTGTTTTGTAGGTGTAGCATTATTTTAAACAGTAAGTACTAGGCATTACGGAGACATAAACATCGCACGTCTTTCTAAATATATCAGTCACAAACATGTAAGTAAGTCGTTTTCATACTTTTTCCAAAATTTATTTAGGATGCCATTCTACCCTATACCTAATTCATCATTTAGGTCACCAACTGAAACATAGATACTTTACCTAGTAAAATAGGATTTGTTTTAGATTAGATATGCAGTAAATTCGTATTAGTAAGCGATGGCTTCTTTACACGCTGGCGATGGACATCGGATATGATTAGCTCAGCCAATCGAAAGATTATAAGAAATGAGTTCATGTCGTGACTAATGAAAATGATCGTATTGCCGTATCATTAAATTCGAAAAGATATCACCGACTTCAATGTACCTAAATCAATAATCGATTTGATTAGATGATTATTAAATTCCAATTATTTAATTGGGACAACTTTGACTAACAAGAATCGATAAAAAAATGGTAAAGATAACGCGTAATATACCTACCTACGTACAATGATATTATAAATATCATTGCCTATGTATAAAAATATTAAATCGAATAGAGAATCTTATTTTTTAAATCGATTTATAAATGAGGTTGATGAAGTATTCGTGTCATGATGCAGTGTTTGCACATGGCTGTCTCTAAAATTAGGATTTGCGAAACATATTTTACAACCTAATGTACTTGTAAAAAGATTTGTTGTTGAGAAGTTTTGCACTGTAGCTGGGTTTTACTGTTAGTGAAACACTGTGTACACATTTTCTAATTGATGATATGCCTTACACACGATAATGCCTTCGTTATTAGAGCTTTTCTAGAGGAAAGTACTATCAGCCGGGCATAGGCCTCTCCCAAGGAAAAGCTTTCTGCATATTTCTTTCTTATGAATGGCTCTGCCAAAATGACACTTACTCTGCCTGATGGAAAGCATAAGCAGAATCCTAGAGTGATGGTCACCATGCTCATTACGAATGCAGACAATGCAACAATGCAGCATAGTGACCCGCACTATGGCGGCTTAGTGATGCTTTTTCGTTGGGCCTCCGATCTCGCACTCACCAACGAAACACGACAGCGCGAACGCTGTCATTTTTCGTTGATAATGATTAAGCTGAAATCGGCGTGGCTCTACTACCTCAAACATCTAGTCGCTGCCAGACTTCTTTCGCAAGTCATTTCGCCTTCTGGCCAGATGGCCGTCTCAGAGTTTGCCAAGACGCGGTATCCACTCCGGAACACGCTTACTCCAGCGGATATCGGTTCTGCGACGTGACCAGCCTATTGCCACTTCAACTTACTATATTTCAAAATGACGAATTATTTCGTTCAGAATTTGTCCTTCAGAGAGACTCCGAGCATAGCTCTTACCATACGTGTTGGGAGATTTTAAGCTTATGGATTATCCCTACAGTCAGTGTCCAATTTTCTAGTAAAAATAAACACGTGATTAGGGTCTATGAAGGTGTAGTATAAATATATAATTTTGACTGGATGACCTCGTAAAAAATCTGAAAGAAATTAGAATATAATATATAATAGTTCTCCTAAAGGTCCTTATGTAGGTACGTTATTTTTTACTGTACGTTGGTCAGTTGTCTGTTTTCTTGGCCACAGGACTACTTAAATTACATCTGTTACAGACGCCATAGATCCGTGAACTTCCATCATCATTAGTCCAGTTACAGTAATTTCGTCAAATATGAATAATATATATATAATGGGAATGTTACCACCTAGTAAGTGGTGGTTGGTCGATCGGTTTTAAGTATAATTGATATACGTGTATGTTTTGTTTTCACAGTACCACTAGCAGGAAGCGTTAAGGGGAGGCAAGGCAAGCGCCGACCCGCTGTCAGCGGCGCCGCCGAGTCGGGTAGCGCCCCTGTCGGGAAGAAGGGGCGGACCGCAGACGTCGGAACTTTGAAATTACCATCGCATGGCTATCCTACAGAACATCCATTCAATAAAGATGGATACAGATACATACTGGCTGAGCCGGATCCACATGCACCATTTAGACAGGTCGGTAATTTTAACAAAATATGATGTTATCACATTATAATACGTTCCAAAAAATCTTTACTTTATGACTAGCTGAACCCCGCGGTGTTACCCTCGGTTATTGTTGTACCGCGAGTAATGCCGCGGGACAAAGTTAGTCTAAAAAAGCCTAAGTTACTCCCTGGATCACCAGCTACCTGCCAGTGAAAGTCCCGTCAAAATCCGTCCAGCCGTTCGAGAGATTACCCGGAACAAACAGACAGACAGACAAAAAAAAATTAACTACAGTTTTGGTGTATGTACCGTGTAAACATACATATGCATTTAGTAAAAGCGGTTATTTTAATTTTACAAACAGACACTCCAATTTTATTCATTTGTATAGATGTGTTATGTTACATGAATATTCAATTCAACGAATAATTTAATTTATACGAAGTAGAAGTAACTTTATATTTTATTCATTTAGACATACATTTCTAAATAATTAAAATTTAATACAAACAAAACCCTAAATGTCACGTGTTCTGATCGTTGTCGTGTTTTGTTTTGCGCACGGACACCTCATTCTTTGTCACACAGAGGCCCTCGTACGATAAACCGGTCCATGTATTTGACATAACAGTTGTACCACCGTAGTGTATGCATGGATGTAACTCCGCAGCTACCATCGCTAGATAAGAATCGCTACGAATATTAATTGCTAACGTTTCCGCTACGGGCGGTAGATTGACTCTATTTTCCGCGTTTTTCTAGATTTTATGAGATACGGGGCTCAGCTGCCCCGTGGTATTACCTGCGGTACAACAACAACCGCGGGTAACGCCGCAGGGCAAGATGAACAAAAAAAACAATGTAAAAAGTATCCTATGTCCGTCTCCTGGTTCTAAGCTATCTACCCACCAATTTTCAGCCAAATCGGTTCAGCCGTTCTTGAGCTATAAATTGTGTAATTAACAAAACTTTCTTTTATATATATAGACTAGCTGACCCACGCAACTTCGTTTGCGCCTTATATTGCCCGTGGCGTGAAAATTTCCCCCGTTTTTGAAACATTCTTCATTGTTGCTCCGCTCCTATTAGTAGTAGCGTGATGATATATACCCTATAGCCTTCCTCGATAAATGGACTATCCAAGAATTTTTCAAATCGGACCAGTGGTTCCTGAGATTAGCGTGTTCAAACAAACAAACAAACTCTTCAGCTTTATATATTAGTATAGATTATTCTGTTGCTTTATTCAAGTATAGAAGGTTGGATTAACGGCAGAAACCTCTATCCCCCGTCGATGGCCTATGCGGTCAGAGACGACGGGGGTCAAGAGGACGACGTGCCGCCCGTTAGGGAATCGGAGGTTGGGGCGGCTGTTCTGCGGATCCGTTCCAAGAACACCGCCCCCGGGCCGGACGGGGTTCCAGCCCGAGTGATGGCCCGAGCCCTCGATCATATGTCGGACCGCCTCAGGGAGGTGTTGGACGCTAGCCTGGCGTCCGGACGCTTCCCTGAGTGCTGGAAATGCGGGAAGCTGGTCCTATTGAGGAAGCCGGGACGGCCTGCCGATTCGGTCGCGGCCTATAGGCCCATCGTGTTGCTGGACGAGGCGGGCAAGTTGTTTGAGAGGATACTCTCTGCCCGCATCGTCCGGCACCTCTGCGAGGTGGGGCCCGACCTGTCGGACGCCCAATTCGGATTCCGAGAGGGGCGTTCGACGGTCGATGCCGTGATGCGCCTTAGGGCCGTGACCGAAGAGGCAGTGAGCTGTGGCGGCGTGGTGTTGGCGGTGTCTCTGGACATCGCCAACGCCTTTAATAGTCTGCCATTCAGCTGCATCAGGGAAGCACTCCAATACCACGGAGTGCCAGAGTACCTGAGGCGGCTGGTGGCAGACTATTTGCAGGAGCGTACCGTCGTGTACGAGGATCGAGATGGCGCCTTGAGACGGCGACCCATGTCGTGCGGCGTTCCGCAGGGGTCTGTCCTTGGACCACTCCTGTGGAACGTGGGATACGACTGGGTCCTACGAGGTCGTCTCCCCCCCGGGCTGGGCGTAATTTGTTACGCCGATGACACCCTTGTCACAGCCCGGGGGGCGAACTTTCAGGAGGCGGCGCGCCTGGCCACCATTGGTGTCTCTCTGGTGGTCGGGCGCATCGAGGCGCTGGGCTTACGGGTGGCCCTGGACAAGACGGAGGCCCTATTGTTCCATGGGCCCCGTCGTGGGCCGCCCCACGGCGCCTCCATAGTGGTCAACTCGGTCCTCGTACCGGTTCGGGCCCAGATGAGGTATCTGGGCCTGATCCTCGACGGTAGGTGGCTCTTCGACGAGCACTTCCGACAGCTTGGTCCGAAGCTGGTCGACGCTGCCTCTGCCCTTAGGCGACTTTTGCCCAACTTGGGCGGAGCCAGCGTCGCAACGCGACTCCTCTACACGGGGGTGGTCCGGTCGATGGCGCTGTACGGCGCACCGGTGTGGGTGGCGGCTCTGACCGCCCTCAATAAAGCTCGCCTCTGGCGGCCTCAGAGGGTATTGGCGGTCAGAGCCATACGCGGATACCGCACGGTGTCGACCGAGGCGGCGTGCGCGTTGGCCGGGACCCCCCCGTGGGATTTGGAGGCGGAAGTGCTCGCCGAAGTTTATCGACGGGTGGCTGAATTCCGGGCGGAGAGAGGCATTCGCCCTCCGCCCGAAGAGGTACGCGAGTGGCGTGAAGCCGCCCGTCGAGCCACGATGGCTCGCTGGTCGTTCCGACTGGAGACTCCACGCGCTGGCTTTGCCGCCGTGGAGGCTCTCCAGCCGGTCATCCTCGAGTGGGCAGGGCGGCAGCACGGGACTCTTTCCTTCCGACTGACGCAGGTGCTTTCCGGGCACGGATGCTTCGGGAAGTACCTGCACTCGGTCGCCAGGAGGGAACTGAGTCCCGCCTGCCACCACTGCGACTGCAGTGAGGACTCGGCCCAGCACACGCTGGCGGTTTGCCCCGCATGGGCGTCGCAGCGTCGGGCCCTCACTGCAGTCATCGGAGGAGATCTCTCGCTACCGGCCGTCATACGATCCATGGCCGGTAGCGACAGCAGTTTTACCGCGGTCGCAGCCTTCTGCGAAGACGTAATTTCGCAGAAGGAGGCGGCGGAAAAGGCCCGAGAGGACGACCTCCACTCGGACCCGATCCGCCGCCGGCGAACCGGGCGGCGGAGGCGCGCCTATCAGCGCCTCATGCCGCCCTGAGTGTGGCCGCGGATGGTCGGGATGGGTTTTCCCCACCATCCGCATTAGTGGCCACCCGCGAGGGGGCGACGTTACGCGTGTGCCGTACGTCGCCTAAATAGAGAGTCTACAGCTGACGGTGCCCGCTTCTGTGCGGGCAAGCGCTGGGAGGGATCCGGATGTGTTAATAACAGCAGTTCCCGGATCCCTCCCGTCTCAGGCGCAGAGTGGCACACCGTGTGGTTTTAGTCGGTTCGATTCCGACACACCGCCCCGCCGCAAACCCCGGCGGGGTGACGGCCCGAGGGGGTTTCCACAGGTTAAAAAAAAAAAAAAAAAAAAAAAAAAAAAAACGGCAGAAACCTCTATAATACTGATTGGGAGAGGTTAACTCCGTTGATAGTTGACCATATATTATTATTTCATTTCTAACTGTTGCAAAAGGTCGATTAATAAGATCAAGCGTTTGTTTGCTATTGTAAATATTAGATATTTGTTATGGTATCCTCTGAACCTACCTGAATTTTCCTTAGATTACTTGAATACTATCTGTATTTCTTATTTAGCGAACTAGGCGCGATGTTAATTATCCTATCTTAGGCACTTCAGGAAATCACACGTCTAAAAAAAAGTGAGCCGTCACGGGACGCCCGACAGATGTGAAACATCGAAATTGTATTGTTTAAGTTATTTGTTCCATAAAATAAAATTTTTGTTTATTACATTAAATTATTAATTACAATTTATTTTTATTAAATACATTTTTTTTCATTTATTTGAAATCGCTACAACTAAATTATTTTCATCATTGACTTCTGTAAAGCGAAGCGTCGCCACGGCAATTCTCGCCACGCTAAAAATCTGGTTTACCCTATAGATGTTTCACATAAAAAACGTAATACTCGTTTAGATAGTAACGAAGTTCATCGTGAACAAAAACGTGACACGAGAATGTTCAGTGCGGTTCTAAAAGTCCTTCCTCGAATATCGAACTACCGCCCCGTCAAAGTTTATTGTGCAATGTTACAGACACTGAGTACTGAGTAGGAGGGTCTTAATTCAACTGTATTTTTTATGTTTGTTACCTCAGAACTTTTAACTGGGTGAACCGATTTAATCATTCTTTTCTTATTTAAAAGCTGGTGCTTTCCGTGTGGTCCAATTTCAATTCGGTCTAGTTCTTAAATTTATTTTTTATTAAATAATAAACAATAAAAAATATTCTAAATGCAATAATGTGACCGTCTACAGGAATTTGATGAAAGCAACGAGTGGAGTGGCAAGCCTATCCCGGGATGGTTGTACCGGTCGCTATGTCCCAGTGTAGTGTTGATGGCCTTGCACGACAGAGCTCCTCAGATCAAGATATCTGAAGACAGGTTGGCTGTCACTGGTGAAAAGGGCTACTGCATGGTGCGAGCTACACATGGTAAGTTGTAATGTTATGATTTCTCTACGACGTAGAGTCTACGTTATTAGTTTTCAATTCTTCAGTAGATAGAAACCTCTTTATTTTTACACCATAGTTTCACAGTTTCAAGATAGTACGCATATATCCTACTATCCATACCAATCTACACAAATATTATAAACGCGAAAGTTTGTAAGTATGGATAGATGGATGGATAGATGTTTGTTACCCCTTTACGCAAAAACTACTGAACGTATTTGGATGAAACTTTACAGTAATATAGCTTATACATCAGAATATCGCATAATCGGTGGCGGATTGGATCCGAGTGGAGGTTGTCCTCTCGGGTCTTTTCCACCGCCTTCATCTGCGAAATTACGTCTTCGCAGAAGGTTGCGATCGCGGTAAAACTGCTGTCGCTACCGGCCATGGAGCGGATGACGGCCGGTAGCGAGAGATCTCCTCCGATGACTGCAGTGAGGGCCCGGCGCTGCGACGCCCATGCGGGGCATGCCGCCAGCGTGTGCAGGGCCGAGTCCTCACTGCAGTCGCAGTGGTGGCGGGCGGGACTCAGTTCCCTCCTGGCGACCGAGTGCAGGTACTTTCCGAAGCATCCGTGCCCGGAAAGAACTTGCTTCAGTCGGAAGGAAAGGGTCCCGTGCTACCAGCGCGTGGAGTCTCCAGCCAAAGCTCGAAGGCTCGGGTTCGATTTCCGGGTCGAAGTAAATGTTTGTGTGATCTGCAAATATTTGTTTCGGAGTTTAAATTTTTTCTTTGTATATACATATACAAAGAAAAAATTTGTGTATATGTATTTATATCAGTTGTACAGTACCCCTGGCGTTGTGTTAGATGTCCGTAATATTTATACAATAGGTATTATTATATCATAATAATGTCGCCCTGCATAGTTTGCTTCTTTGGTTGCCTTTCACGACACACATGGAAAGAATAGGGTGACACTATAGTCTTGGAGGTGGATTGCATCTTAGTTATTATTAGTTAAGTGTATGAGTACGGTGGATGCGAGAAGCCGAGGCTCGAACGTAGAGGTGGTACTGAGCGTTGTGGTGGTGTGTCAGGGGTGTCTCTGGGCTGCTGGTACTACGAGGCTCACATCGAGGAGCAGCCGGAGGGCTCGCACGCGCGGCTGGGCTGGAGCCGGCAGCACGCCAACCTGCAGGCGCCCTGCGGGTACGACAAGTTCGGGTACTCTTGGCGCAGTCGGAAAGGGACCAGGTAATTATGATGCGCTTTCTCTAAATATTTTAATTATGTCGCCCCACGTTTTTATATTAAAATTATTTTCTACCTTTTAGTTCGACTGCTATTAAAGCGTGTTTTTTAGTTTTTTAAACTATAATTTAGTATGTATGTTCTTCGTAATTTTCGTTGTTTTTTGCATTAGGTTTTTGTGTATGCGTGGTAACACTCTTCGATCTAGAGCTTTCGTTACATAACTACGAAAATACGTAATTACGGATAAGTTCTTAAATACGTATGTGAAGATAAAACGCCGTAATCGTATGTGTAAGAAAATAATAATCTATACAAATAAATTAATTCGGGAGTGTCTGTTTGTAATATTAATATAACAGTTTTTTACTAAATACATAATCTATACTAATATATAAAGCTGAAGAGTTTGTTTGTTTGTTTGAACACGCTAATCTCAGGAACCGCTGGTCCGATTTGAAAAATTCTTTCAGTGTTGGATAGTCCATTTATCGAGGAAGGCTGTAGGGTATATATCATCACGCTACTACTAATAGGAGCGGAGCAACAACAAATAATGTTTCAAAAACGGGGGAAATTTTCACGCTACGGGCAATATAAGGCGCAAACGAGGTTGCGTGGGTCAGCTAGTGTATTATACACGGAGAGAGAGAGTTTTTTTTATCTTTCTGCGTTTGTTCCGGCTAATCCCTGGAACGGCTGGATTTTGACGGGACTTTCACTAGGTAGTTGATGATATAAGGAGTTACTTAGGCTACTTTTCTTAGACTAGCTTCGCCCCGTTGCGTCACCCGCGGTATGATAATAACCGCGGTAAAATCGCGGGACTCAGCTAGTTCGTTAATTTATTTAGTTAATATAACGACTACCATTAGCTAGACATTGCAATACCAATAAAATAAAACTGTACATGGGTATTCCCCGTGGTTTATTTTATAAATTCCAACTAAGTTCCATTGGATTTGCAATAACATGGTTTTCAACTGAAGCAATAGATTTTTTTTCTGAATAAGCGTGAGGTTGTCGGTACCTAATCTGATATTGTTACTATACTTTCCACCCGTAGAGTCACTTTGGCAGGGTCATATCTATACTAATATTATAAAGCTGAAGAGTTTGTTTGTTTGAACGCGCTAATTTCAGGAACTACTGGTCCGATTTGAAAAACTCTTT
Organism: Spilosoma lubricipeda; assembly: GCA_905220595.1. Lineage (NCBI taxonomy): Eukaryota > Metazoa > Arthropoda > Insecta > Lepidoptera > Erebidae > Spilosoma > Spilosoma lubricipeda. The sequence goes on along the minus strand of HG992282.1, from coordinate 18,824,543 downwards.
CAGTGTTAGATAGCTCATTTATCGAGGAAGGCTATACCTACAGGAGCGGGGCACCAATGAAGAATGTTACAAAAACTTATCATGCTACGGGCATTAGGAGACGCAAACGAGGTTGCGTGGGTCGGCTAGTACCTATATAAAAACGCCACTGACAGTTATTTGTATTTTTCTCAAAAGTGAAAACAAGCAACAAAGCCGTCCTGCCCAGCATGTGATACAATGCTTGTTTGTCGACAAGGAATGTTAAACAAACGGTCGTGATACAATGGAGGCAATGTTCCAGGTTCCACGAGTCTCGCGGCAAGAGTTACAGCAAGCCGTACGGCGAGGGCGACACGGTCGGCTTCCTCATCGTACTGCCCAAGAGCGCTAACACCAAGTACACGCCTAATACCTATAAAGATAGGGTAAGTGTCACCATCTGTACAAACATGTAAATAAATATTCGTCTTTCTATCTGTTCCTGCTAATACATATCTGGAACAACTGTACCGATTTTGACGGGACTTTGCACTGGCAAAAAGCTAATAATGTTAAGAGTTACTTGGGACACTTTTTATCTATACTAATATATGAAGCTGAAGAGTTTGTTTGTTTGTTTGTTTGAACACGCTAATCTCAGGCACTACTGGTCCGATTTGAAAAATTATTTCAGTGTTAGATAGCCCATTTATCGAGGAAGGCTATAGGCTATATATCATCACGCTAAGGCCAATAGGAGAGGAGCACCAATGAAAAATGTTTCAAAAACGGGGGAAAATTATCACGCGACGGGCAATAGAAGACGCAAACGAGGTTGCGTGGGTCTGCTAGTATCTATACTAATATATAAAGCTGAAGAGTTTGTTTGTTTGTTTGTTTGAACACGCTAATCTCAGGAACCGCTGGTCCGATTTGAAAAATTATTTCGGTGTTGGATAGTCTATCTATCGAGGAAGGCTATAGGGTATATATCATCACGCTACTACTAATAGGAGCGGAGCAACAATGAAGAATGTTTCAAAAACGGGGGAAATTTTCACGCTACGGGCAATATAAGGCGCAAACGAGGTTGCGTGGGTCAGCTAGTCTATACTATACTTACTAATGTTATAAATCTGAAGAGTTTGTTTTCTTTGTTTGAACGCGCTAATCTTAGGTACCAGCAGTCCGATTTTAAAAATTCTTCCAGTGTTGGATAGCACATATATCGAGGAAGGCTATGAGCTATATATCATCACGCTAAGACCAATAGGAGCGGAGCACCAATGAAGAATGTTTCAAAAACGGAGGAAAATTGTTATACGATCAGTAGGCAGTAGCAAACGAGCTTGCGTGGGTCGGATAGTATAAAATAAATATGTTTTGTGTTAGGGAAAGGCTAAAGAACTAAATTATCTCCAAAAACTTGCAGCCCTTGGTGAAATTCAAGAGCCACTTGTACTACGAAGATAAGGATAACGTTCAAGAATCTCTGAACAAGCTGAAGGAGCTGCCGGGCAGTAAGATATTCTTCTTCAAGAACGGCGAGTGTCAGGGCGAGGCGTTCACTGACATATTCGAGGGCTGCTACTATCCGTCCGTGTCACCGTTCAAGAATATCACTGTTAGCGTCAACTTTGGACCCAATTTCAAGTGTCCTCCAGTAACCGACTATACTTACAGACCGGTGAGTTTTCACATACATTTAAAAAAAAAACTTCCCGTATTAACAGAACAATAATTTGTGGATCAGTGTTGTCCCTTGTGGAGTTCGAACAATGAAAACAATTGCGTGTGTTCACAACACTTTAATTATCACGAAGCTTAAACATTAAACATCGACGATGTAGAAAAGAAAGGGACAGTTATATATTCTGTACGTTTCATACATTGACAACACTCAATGCCACGTAAATAGAGAAGGCAATGTGAAGTTAACTTAAACAGCCTAGACTCTAGCTTATTTCAACAGTTTGAACACACAGCATTAGGGCAGAAAGCTCCGAGTAACGTAATTATGCCACGCTATTTCTATGATGCCTAACAGAGATCACGTATACAGATCGACTGCACTCATGGCTTAGTGGCTTAAGTGGTCGTCAATTCGTTTTCTACTGCACTGAGTGTTGTGGATTCAAACCCTACTTTCTTGTTCCTTTACTCTTTACTCACAAATTCTTGTTCCGAGTCTGGGTGTTCGTCGTGTCCGCCGCATGTATGTTTGTAGAGTACTACGCGACAAAAGATATATTCCCAATGCATGAGCTGTCTTTTTAACCGACTTCAAAAAAAGGAGGAGGTTTCTCAATTCGACCGTATATATATATTTTTTTTATGTGTGTTCGGGGATAACTTCGTCGTTTATAAACCGATTTTGATGATTCTTTTTTTAATGGAAAGGAGATGTCCCAACGGTGGTTCCAGGATAAGGACATTAATATCAGATGATGGCATCCAAGAGAAATCGAGTCGAACCTTGAAGTCGGTTTTATTTTTGTTAAAATTGTACTTGTATTTATACGTATCGGTATAAAAGAAGATAACTTGTTTGAAGGTAGTTGCATAACTATGTAACTTATATTAAACTAATCTATTTTTTCAGATGTCTGAAAAAGCTGAAGAAGCCATCTGCGAACAGACTATGGCAGACTTGTTGTACTTGACGGAGAACGAGGGCAAGCTACGACTGGACAACTTTAATCTCTGATACAACTAACACCGTTGAGTCGGTGTGCAAGAAAATGGACCGAGTGAAGTGTTTCCATGTGTGTGTATATCTCACACATAAACCTTTTTGTTTAAAAAAGATTCTTTGCCCGTAGTCCTACTGGTAATACGACTGGAAAACGTTCAAGTCTGTAGTTCTATTAGTTGGACCATTGCATTCGTGCTGTCGTATTTCGTTGCCGAGTGCGAGGCCAGAGTTCAATGATTGAGAAGCATTTCAATAGGCCGCCATAGTATGGGACACCATGCTACATTGTCTGCATTCTGCGTATGTTGACCATCACTCCTGGATTCTGCTCATGCCTTTCATAAGCAGAGTACTCACTTTGCCAGACACATACTTCATAAAGAAGGTTAATTCAGAAGAAGCAGGTAAAAGACACTGTTACTCCTAGTTGAATTATGGGCAATGTTACTTGTCCATAGTCTTTCCTATTAATAGAGCCATAGACAAGAAAATTGTCCGTGCGTAGTATTGGTAGGACTACAGGTAATAAAATGTGCCCATAGTCTAGATAGGACCACAGACAAAAACTTTTGCCTGAGGTGTTACCAGTAGGACTATGCAATAGAAACAATGAGTTCTATAATCATACCTTTTTATGTTCAAATCAGCTGTAAACAACTGTAGTGTCCCATAATATGTAGTTATGTTTAAGGGGATTTATAAAAGCTTAGACGATAGAGATTATTTTTTGATGACTTCCCTGACTTTTTGACCGTAAGGTCAGTTTATTCTCGTAACAAAAATTCGTTCAATTTCTAGTTTTAATTCGTAAACATCATAAAAGGCTTTCTCATAGTAATTTATAACTAAGACTAGCAGGTTACAGTTTCGAATTTCACTCCGTCGTGATATGAAATGAAATGTCCGTGATATGAAAATTAAACGTCCAGTGTTCTACACAGGACGTTTAATTTTCATATACGCGCACCGTCCGCGTAGCACTGAACGCGCTGTATAGGCTTCATACATTGTACCATCCGTCGCGGACGGTCCGCGTTGGACTGAATAGCGTTAGGCATAAGCCTCTCCTTAGAAAGAAGATTTAGACCAACTTACCTGGCCAGGTATCGTAATACCACCCTGGCCAGGTAAGTTGATACTGGATTTGTGACAAATATTCCTTATTGCAGTATTATTTGCCTGCGTAGTTTGCTTCTTTGCCACGAGAAATCTTTTACCGAATTTTTCCTACGAGATTTGACCTTCTGGTTGCATTTACGTCAAAACTATGTACTTAATATCGTGAAGGTGATTATTCCCATAAACATAATTATATATAGATGTGAATATTATATATAAGAAGCAGCTCCGTTCCATTAGTATTCACTCGACTTTGTATCTTATTGTTAGGGAGCTAGTGCTATTTTGGCTCCAATCATATACTCATATCTGCTAAGTATATGTAATTTAAGTTTGTCTTGAGTAAGTCTTGAAACTTGGATGCAATCAGCTTCAGAGTTGTAGCTAGAGTAAGATATCTCGGTTTATTCTTTGTAGATACTCTTTTAGAAAATCCTCTCTTACATTTGTTCCTCTCCTTATTTTTTTTTATTATTAAGCACTAAATCATTATCGTTAAACTGAAAGTATTTCTAAGAAATGTATCCTTTAATATAGCATTCTTTGAAGTGAAATCTTCGTTGAGCACATTTTGGGTGAACAAAATAATGAAACTCGCGTCATCCTCACCGAACGCTTCTCATGAGCTATATGTATTCTGTGTATATACGAGTATGTACGTGTATATACTGTGTATGTTGTCACTTCTATCGGCAGTTCCCAAAGACTGCTTAGTATATGTACATAAAAGCATAGTCTTGGCTTGTTTTTTTCAATAACAGCATTAATAAAGAAGTTCTCAAGCCAAAATTTTCAACTGCTATGTATAAAAAAAAAGTAAAAACAATTTCACATTAACACTTCGTATTTTGCTGTTCTTCACAAAGGTGTATGTATCAGGAATAAAAGCGAGGATTACCATAAAAGTAAATACAAGGAATAAGCTATTATAGCCTCTAAGTTCAGAGAAATTTAACGGTTCGTTCATCTCACAATTCCTCTAAGTTAATGCATATAAGGTTCAAATAAATAGTCATATGTTCTGTTACTTCTGTTTTTAGTTGATGTTGTGCAAGGACAACGTGCATTGTAATTTCAAAAACTCAGTTCAATCCAGATACGATTTGCGCTGTCTTAAATAAATAGAGATACGAATAGCGCTGTCTTAAATAAATAGAGATACGAATATTAAAATTTTCTAAAACGAAAACTTTAAATTAAGTATTATATTAATACGTATTAAGTATAATTGTATAACGAAAAACAATATACTACAATCATTAAAATCATATTGATTTGTTAAAAACTGTTTGCATTATACAGTATAATAGCGATAATAAAGTAATTATGTGCATTTATTTCAAAGCTTTTGAGCAATAATATTATTGTAAAACTGAAATCACATCGTCAACTGTTTTTAGCGTAATTCAAAATTATTATGCCTTTCAAGGCTACTAATCTTAAGATATATTTAGGAATTATAATCTCATTCAAAAGTACAAGTATTAGAGCCATTTCATGATAAGGCTTCAGATAGTTATCTGCCAAATGATACTGACTAACAGATAAAAGTTGGTGGTATCCAAATGTATATCTGACATATAGTCTCTCTAAGGCTCTTTTTTCATTCTGTGATTACAGATAAGGTGCGGATATCTAACAGATAATTTGACATTGTTGAAATCTTCTGTCAGAGACGCTATCCGAAACTTAACTGTAACCAATAAAACAGGGCCTAGGATTTGTGAAACCGAGATCTGTATTTATCTGGCAAATAAGTCTTCATTAGTCTATCAGCGACTTTACCAGTAAGTGGTGACATTGGCCCATATTAAATGCAACTCCACTTGTTTAATGTTTGAGTCTCTGTGTAGTTATAGCCTGTACGCGAGTTGTATCGCACAATCCTGATCAAATACATTATTTTACAATGTTGGCAACCAAATCATAATATTATTATTTAGTCGTGTGCGTTATATGATGTGTATTAAGTATTATGAGATGGAAAATGAGAAATATTGATCTGTGTGATAATCTTTTCCTATTATGTGTGTAAGAATTAAATCTTTATTTCTAATGTATTGTTTTATTTGATTTCTCTAGACTAGTTGTGACTACTGCTGCTCCGAAACATTTTAATCCATCTTAAAGTTGTTTTTTTTTATTTTATATTTAGCCCTGCCAAAATGACTACTCTACCTGTTGGAAAGCATAAGCAGAATCCAAGAGTAGTGGTCACCATACTGCGAATGCAGACAATGCAACAATGCAGCATGGTGCCACACAACGGCGGGCTAGTGATGCTTCTGCATCATTGGGCCTCCGGTCTCGCACTCACCAACGAAACGCGACAGCACGATCGCTGTCATTTTACGTAGATTTTCATTGCGAGGGTAGTACCGCCCAATCGAGCCGGCCCAACCGTGCTGAATTCAGCGTGGCTCTACTACCTTGAGATTGCTTGGAAGCTTGGTAGAGATTGCTTTTAACAATAAGCCTTTGTACATTTGTAAATCTGTAATATAGTGTACAAAGAACTAGTTTTATTCATACTCGTCTACTTTGTTTATGGTTCACCAGCATCTATATAGTACCTGGATGACCGAGCTTAGCTCGGTTTTTTTAAATAAGTTTTTGGCGCTCTCTTGGTACGCCTTGGTACTGTTTATTTTGCACGGATGACAGACTAATGGATCCATTATAGTTTAATGTAGTTCGTTCAAGTTGCGATAGATGGCTCTCGATGGACATTGATTATCGATAAAGTTGATTGTTGAAAACATAAATAAAACGACATTTATTAAAAATGAATCCCAGTTAGATCGATTTATCGCCCCCGAAACCCCCTGCATATTAAATTTCATGAAAATAGTTGGAGCCGTTACCGAGATTCAGATATTTTATATTATATTATATCTACACTTAATATATAAAGCTGAAGATTTTGTTTGTTTCTCTGTTTGAAGCGCTAACCTCAGGAACCACTGGTCCGATTTGAAAAATTCTTTCAATGTTGGATGGTACATTTACCATGGAAGGCTATAGGCTATATATCATCACGCTAAGACCAATAGGAGTGGAGCACCGATGGAGAATGTTTCAAAAACAGGGTAACATTTTCACTTGATGGGCAATAGGAGATGCAAACGAGGTTGCATGGGTCAGCTAGTAATTACATAAATATGCATTCAGTAAAAAGCGGTTATTATAAGATTACAAACAGACACTCCAATTTTATTTATTTGTAGTATAGATATATAGATATGAAAGTAACTCAGTCTGTCTGTCATGCTTTCACGGCCAAACTGCTGCACCAATTGCAATGAAATTTGGCATGCTTTGATCCTTGAGAAAGGACATAGGTTACTCTTTCTTGAGATAACTGATAAAAAGCTTCGTGAGTGGCAGAAGCTAGTATTATATATAAATTACTAAGTACACAAGATTTGATTACCAACATTCCTATCAATTTGTAACTCATTAAAATGGGAAGGGTTTAAAGTGGCTCCTTGAGCAGGGAAAAATTTGGTATTGGCAATTTTTTTAAAAGTAAATATTTTAATACTGTAACAAGTCAATGAATGTAATGGAAGATTTTTCACTGCAATAATAATAATAATAAATAAATATTTCGGACATTTAAACACACAACGCCATCTAGTCCCAAGATAAGCAGAGCTTGTGTTATGGGGTACTAGATAACTGATACAAATACATATATACTTTTTTTTTTTTTGTAAATACATACATATTATAGATAGAACACACCCAAACTCCGAAACAAATATTTGTAGATCATACAAACATTTGGTCTGACCCGGGAATCGAACCCAAGACCTCATGATCAGCAGTCGCTCACGCCAACCGCGAGACCAACGAGGCAGTGATTATAGTTTGACAGGGTTTAAAAATAAATAGTTATTAAATGTACAAAATTGTTTATCCAGGCTTACTAACACAGTACAGTTTCATTAACAGAGAACCTAAATTGATATGGCTATATACTTGAAATTTTGATGCCTGATACTTTGATCTTATGACCACCCAAAAAGTAAGGATTAAAGTTCACCATTTTCTAAAATTAAAAACAAAACTATCACTTAGTCTGGTGTAAGCATAATCTATATTTTTTAATATTTAGGAACTATAAAAATAATAAACTAATAGTACTAAAGGTAAAAAACTAGTCAACATAAATTTATTTTCCAAATCCTCCTTTGCAGTTTGGACTACTTTCCACTATTTTGTCACTATTCTCCCATTGCTTAGGTGTTTTAGCAACTATAGACAAAGCATGAACTGCAGTTTGTAACTCTTCTTTCAGAATGTCATTGACTAAACGGTGTCTCTGAAATAAAACAAATATTATGTTAAGGAATGTTTAAAATAATTTTATTTATTCTTCAACACTGTGTAAAAAACAAATTTTATTTTGTTATTATGACTTATATCCACACAAACAATTGAGACTAAACAGTTACCCAAAATTTGTGTGTATTTAGAGGAATGATTTTTTAAACAATAACCTTATTTTACCAACTTTTTGTTTCATAACACAAATCTAATTATTTGTTTTATGTGAGATACTTATAACAAAATTGTAGCGACTTACTGAAGAAATGTGCTCTTAACACTGAGGAAATCTGGTTTAAAAGTAAACCTTTTATTCCTATTTTATTATACTAATAACAATGAGAACTAGTTACACTTGTGCAACAAAACAGTTAACTGTACAGATCAAAATGAGCTCAAGTCACACAAATAAGCATGATTCACACAATTTATTCTTTTTTACCAAAGGTAATCCACATCAAGAGTTAATTTTTCTGTAATATTATGAATAAACATACAACCTTCATCTCACCTTAATAAGTGGTAGTCCATCAAATTTGTCGGACACTACAACAACTTTGAAGTGTGTTTCAGCACCCTTAGGTACATTATGCATGTATGATTCGTTAATCACATCTAAATGTTTGGCTTCTAATGTAGAAAGCAATTTACTTCTAATTGTACTTTCTACTATACCACTCATTGAACACATATTTCTACAGATGTTGGAGATACCTGCAATAATAATTCCCAATATTGAGTTAGTACCTGAAAATCTAATTTTATTTAAATTTTATTATTAAACAAATATAATGAACAATTTAATTTAAATAAAAATAAACATAGATTGTTAACGTACCCGAGCGCAAAACGATACTCATTAGTTTTATTATGAGTCAGAAAATGTGTAAATCAGACAATTAAATTTATTTACTTTGCGTTCTAGTTATATGAGTGTAAATTAAAAACTTTGTATACTGAGGTTTAAACAGCTGAGAAAACATGCAAACCAAACCATCAGACGTCAGAATGACATTTCATTTCGTGAATGACAGAAGGTAAAGCGTTTAAAAATTTTCAGTGGTTCGTAAATTTTGATGGAGATCGTTTTTTGTTTTTTCGGAAGACATTCATTTCCATTTCATCTCATCCACATTTTTTATCATTAATTTCATCACGACGAAGACTTATTGACTTGAAGACATAATTTGAAGACTATAAACACTTGACATTGGCAGAAATAGCTGATCCGAGAGATCCGGCTGGTTGCCATTTCATCAAAGAAGAAGAAGAAGTAAAATTTGATGACATTTATCTTAAGATTATATTTTTGCCAATATGTATAAATGATAAAATCATAAACGGCTTAGATTAATGCCCGTATATAGTAATATTATCCATACTTACATTATAATTGCGAAAGTTACTCTGTCTGTCTATCCTGCTTTCATGGCCGACCGACCAACCGATGCACCAATTTCAATTGAAGGCATGGAGGTAATAATTTGCGCTGAAATCTGTGCTGTGTTGGCCGCGGCCGTGCTGTCAAACTGTGCTGTAAAACTGCATGCATCACGTTAGAGAAACAGATAGCTATATTTCATTATCACACTACAAAAATGTATTCTTAAATTTCATTACGTACTGTAATTGAGAGAGACGTCAATTGGCACGTAAACAAGTGTTCATCCTTCGGGCGCTGATAACTTTTCTGCCTTTTTTTATAAAATATCATTGATGGAGATACTTTGATTCTTTAGGAAGGACATAGTTAGACTACTTTTTGCTGCGATAACCAACAAACACGCGGACGGAGCCGCGCGCAAATGTTAGTTATTACATACGCGAAAGTAACTGTAGTCTGCATAACAAACTGTCTATGACGCTTTCAAGCTAAACCAATTTTGATGAATTGCAAATAGTTTGATTCGTGACAAGCACAGGCAACTAGAGTAAACAATTTTTTTCATTGCTTTTCAAGGAGTGAAGTTACCGGCACCTAAAAGAATCTTTCCTTGATTTACAAGCGGGAGATGGGTTCAAAGGGCGGCAACGCACTTGTGATTCTTGTAAGATATCCACGGTCGGTGGAAGTCACTTGCAATAGCTGCAATCCAAAAAATAAACCACAAAAAAGAAACAGAAAAATAACATAAAAAGGCACACGTGCCGAAGTGAGGTAGATGTAACACTTAGCCCCTACCCTTTTCACTGACATTAACCGCGTAGTCCTTAGATGGGTTATTATGATCGTAAGCATAAAAAATATTTGAAGATTTCTAGTTTGCAAGTTGACTGTCAGCACTTTTATATTTCTAGTAGTTTTTATCATTGCAAAATCAAGTCGTGAGTGAATCAACCGTTGCATTTTACCTACCTAGCAAAATTCAAAATCTAGGTACATCATTTTAGTATGGAGGTTTCAGCCCCTGTGTTGCAAGACGTTTATTCGTTTTCTTCGTGCTACTTTTATAGCCGCAAACATTTAATTAAGATCGCAATAATTATTCCTTTCAATTTGTTATAACTTGTTTAGAATCCAGCGAAGCAGCTATAATTGAAACTTAGCTAATGACGAGACCAAGTTTAAAGCACTTAATTTCACCATCAATAAAATGTTATTGTTATTTGTTTACCGACGTAATTACTTCTAAACAAAACTGAACATATTAAAGCTTATAGCATTAAAGGGTAAAATAATAAAATAAAAGTTTATGCGTATTGTCAGCAGAACTATCGCAAGCCACAAATCGTTCCCCGCCAGCTATCTGTAACGTAATAATAACTTGCTCTAGATTTTTTATTGGATTTGATGGATTGATTTTTCATTGGATATTGGAACTGAGTTTGTTTTCCACCCCCTTCCACTCTCGGTCCCATTCACGTGATATATCGTACGATCAAATAATATCCGTTCTTCTTTTTCACTTTACACCCCATTTTTGCAGGATCACTGAGTTTTGTTATGGATGTTATGCTGTTTTATATGAAATATTAGTTATTTTCACATCGAATATTTTATTCTCGTTTCGCCAAACTGATATTTCAGTTTAATCAATGTCAGCAATGATAATATTGTTGAGATTTGTGAATTATATTTATTTGACTTAGGTATCTCCATTTTAAAGTGAGTATTTTCTCACTGTGTAAATCTTTTGTAAATTTTAAAAGAATAGCTGAAATATTTCATAACACAAATAATACTTTTATAATACTTTGGATGTAAATATTGTAAAGTAGCTTTTACTATCAGTATCTCAAAATAAATTAACTCACTTTTTGGCTTATGTTCAGTATTTAAAGCTTCAACTATGGCTGGGCTCCACCTTATACTAATTCGTAACATGGAATGGTATATGTATTTTTGAAAACAACAATAATTAACGATGCATATCTTCTATACTTATAGCTTGTCCTGACTGACTGATTCATCATCGCCAAGTGTAAACCATTAAAGTTAGGACTATGAAATTTGGTGAGTATGATCGTTTTATTGAGTAGACACCCACTAAGGAAGGAATTTCGGAATTTCGACCAATAAGGGTGTGAAATAGGGGTTGAATGTTGAACATGATTTTTTTGGGCTACTGATTAAAAATGAGTAGATACGTACTTAAGCGTTTCTGGATATTCTGCCGCTAAGGGGTCGCGCTAGTAGAATATAATATTTCTTTAAATTTATCACATGTTTACCTTCCATACTAACTATGGTACTACTAATACTATGGTGCTGTAATGCAAAATACTGACTCGCTTATGAATACATTGCTAAAAAGGAAGTTGAAACATTAATCTCACACGGGTTTGCTATTTAACGTAGGTAAGCAATGGATATAGATAGCACAGGTGCATTTAATTCTGTTTTAACTACATTAAAGGGTGTATATTTTAACACTAATAAAGCCAAGATATTTTTTTTGTTATTATCGATCACAATACCAATCGTGTTTAGATAAATGTAGTGGGCAGTTGCATAAAACTAATAACATTAAATATACCTACTGTACTTACACGATCAGTCAGTCTAACATTTTTGGAATGTAATATTCACAGGTAATATTTAATTTATCATACGCTTAGAGCATACAATATATGTAGGAAGCGCTGAACGAGCGGAAAGCGTGGTCGGAGTAGAGAGAGAGAGACTAAGTTTAGGGAGAGTCTGTCTCTCTCACGGAAGCTTCTGATTGGTTATTGTATTTCCCACAAAATCTCACCAACCAATCACGGAGACTATCTAAACGAGAGAGATAGACTCTAACGACACTCAGTCTCTCTCTCTCTACTCCGATAATGCTTTCCGCTCGTTCAGCGCTCCCTCCATATATTGTATGCTCTAAGATTATAGCGGAACTCCCAAAATAATCTACTGGTTCTCAGTTTTTACAATTTTGTTTTATTATAGGCACACGCATGGACCTACTACCCAAACAGGACTGAGTACTTCGATACAAAAATGTGCGGTACAGGCATCACCTACCAGAGTATTACATCTCACTCTATGTAGGGTGACCATATATTAATATTTAATTGGGTCATTAAATCAAGTATCCAAGAACTTATAACTAAACCGGTCAAATATGCTTTGCTTTATTAATACAAGATGTTTTATTGAAACAAAGCATTTCAATATTAACAAATATAAAGGGGGGCCCCAAGGTTACATTGGCACCATTCCTTAATGGATTACTGACTAGTAATCCATTAAGGAATGGTCAAGTCGTCAACCGGCGGCTTCGCTCGCATAGATTCGGTTACCTATATATCGTAACACCCGGGAACATGATACCGATATAAAAAGTATCCTATCTCCTTTCTCCCGGTCTAGACAATGGGGAACGTCCACACATCAAGCTGCCTCGCGCGGTAACTGCCGTCGAATGCCTCGCGTCGCATTCACCCATTGACTAAATCAATGTATTGTATTAAATATATAAAAGGTATTAATAGCATAATGAAACACCATATTTTCATGTATAGTTTTACTTTTAATCAATGTAAATAGGTGACAATGTAAATGACAATGCCTATGAAAGTGTTTAACCCTAAACATTACTATACAATATTGTTCTATGCAGCTTTTGTCTTAAGCCTAATTTTGTTCCTAATTTTTTAAGAGATTTAGTTTTAGCATAATGCGTAGGCAGCACCGTTGGTCTAAAATCCTCTTTTTTTAAATGTCGGCTGCAACTGCAAACCCAATGCGTCCACCCATTTAGCAAGCAAAAGTTCATCTTTTGGAAAACTGAAAAATTAAATGAAATAAATAAGTAACAAAATTAAAAGTTTTTAAATAACTCACGACATGAACGTGAGACAGAGAGACTTGAATATAAATATCTCAATTTGAAATACAGGTAACAAGTTTTATTCATCGATTCTACCAAATTGATGAATAAAACTTGGTACCTGTAAGTATTAGTAGTATGTCCCTTAATATAACTAAAAATAATTTATTTCTAGTGGCGGCGCTTGTGTGTTCATCGTCCCCCCTTAAATCAACACTACCGACTGATTAACCTTTAAAACGTAAAAAATTAAAATTCGTTTTAGATCGACGATGCCAGCCCAGACATACACCATTATAATACATTAAAAGTGCAAACATTCCTTAATAAATTTTGAATGAAACATATCAGAATTATATAAAACATTCACACGCACAAAGGTCATATTTATAACACCCTTTTTTTGGTCGGGGGTTAAAAATACAGAGCCGTGCTCTTATCGTAAGCAATATTGACTTTATCCAGTGTCTCGGAGTCTCGGGTATTTAATAAAAAAAATCCGTCTTTTTTCGAAGACAATGTCACTCTATTCCAAATTCTACAGGTTTTTATCAAAAAGTAATAAATAAGGCCTTACCCATAGATAATACACTATAGTAGACATAGATGCGCCACTAAGGATTTCAATTGATTTAAATGGGAGTACCCAAGCACAGAGATGGCGCTGCGTGTATTAATTACATCTAGCCCGATAGATGGAGCTAATGAATTTTATACTTGTTTTTGGATTAAGGACAAATTTATTAAATAAAACACAAGTTTAGATCTCTTAAGTTCGCCGTTTATTATGAGAATTATAATAATTTAACGCTTGTATTTTCGTAGCATTATTATTACACAAAGTGGTTTTGCCTTTAAGTAATCTGTTGACATTTGTACACCAGCTGTTTAAAATAATATTTAGCTATCCATTACAAATTTTACTACTTCTGTTTTGTGTTTTACACAAGAAAACTGCGAAAAATTACTAAAGATCACTTAAGAGCTGACTTTCTCGGCATTTTGAAAGTGTCGTCGAATCCAAATCGCAAAAGCAAGCAAGGTTCAGTATTCACAGCGTAGGGTCAATAGTTGACGTATCGTATCACAGAATCCAAGGAAAAAGCAGGGTCAAAGGTTGAAAGAGCACAAAATAGACACCAAGTATATCACCAGAACACAACGAAACCAGAAACAGAAAAGTTTTGAAAGTGAACGTTTACTATTTATGTTTCTGTCAGTACTAATTTACGTTTCGTTTCACCAAAATAACATTTTCAAACTGAAAAATTGAAATAATAGGTTTTGACAGAAAAAATGCTTTAGTTATTAAATTAATTACTAAATTAAATTAATTAAAAGTTAGTATATTTAAGTAAGTACTTAATTTATTTCAAGTTTTTATGTCAACTAGCTCCACCTATCGGTACGGATGTATATTATGGTCAAAGTTAGAGTACCTCTTTAGAGGGGTGACACCACCTTCTATGTAATTTTTTTGTTAAGACAGATGTATGGAAGTTTCATAGCCCTGGCCTTACCTGTGAAAAGAAATTCCACAGTTAGCATAGCTTTCACTGCTGCAACCTTTTACACAACAATTTTTCACCATATCTTCATTTTTAAAAGCAATTTTCACAAAATACAACGAAACTGCATCTGCATCCTCTGCTCAACCCACGCTAAACCGCCATTTGCAATCGGCTGGGATACCAGTTTAGTAAAATCATGTGATCAAAATCAAATAACAAAATATAATTTCTTATTCCAAACATTACTCGTTAAGTTTATTAATGACTGAATATTGATAATTTAACACAAATGCAATTTCTACAATTTTTTTTTTAAGCTAAAGCGTTGTGATACAAATATGATTTCAATAGACTTTACATCATTCTTATAATTTTTTTCGTGTGCCCACACTGTGTGAGCGCGACACACGCCTTTGGTTCGTCGGTCTCGCTCATCCCGGTTTCTCTACTTTGATTAGATCAAAAGAATGTGTACCTTATTGCAACGCTAAACAGTTGAATTTTTTTTAATAAGTTTTTGGAAGTACTCAGTCCTGTTTGGGTAGTAGGTCCATGGGCACACGTACTTAATATTATTCAATCATGAAAGCTTGTATACTGACAGGTTTGTTACATAAGTACATACAAAAAAGGAAATCAACCTACCTGTCATTCAGAAAAAAGGCAAGGAATACCGGATCCTGAATAATTAACAAAATTAATATGAAACAATATTTTAATAGAATAAGCGTTCGTTTCGTTTAACAATTATAATACTCGTTAATATTGCTTACGAAAGAGGTTATAGTTCGTGCTATTGTGCTTTTAGCGCCATACCTTATCGTATTGAAATCTTCACGGGCTTCAGCTCCAATGCAGCAAAAGCAACGATTATGTACTACTAGCAACATTGCTTCGAAATGTACCTACTGATATCACACTATTATTACTAACTTGTGGTGCTTGGTGGTTAAGGCTCGTAATGGCACATAGTTAATTTTAGGTAGGTATGCTTTTGCATTTTGAATAATACAATTCTTATCTTTAATACATATTGTTGTTTTTAGAATTTAGAATGTTTTAATTTTAGAATAAGAGTCAGCAATCTGTACAAATAAATAAATTAGCGTTTCTGTTTGTAATATAAAAATAACCATTTTTTACTAAACACATATGTATGTATACACGGTACAAATACCAAAAATGTAGTTAAAAAATTTGTCTAGTCTAAAAAAGTAGCCTAAGTTACACCCTGGATCATCAGCTACCTGCCAGTGAAAGTCCCGTCTAAATCGGTCCAACCGTCCCAGAGATAACCCGGAACAGACATACAGAAGGACAAAAATTTAAAAAAAAAATTGGTATATATGTATCGTGTACCTACCTATACATACATATGCATTTATTTAAAAGCGGTTATTTTAATATTAAAAATAGACACTTCAATTTCATTTATTTGAATAGAGTATAGATAAAACTGGTAATAATTTAATTTCCTGTTGGGATAAAGATTTGACATAAAATTCTATTTTCTTTTAATTTTGACATCCGCAAAAGTAACACGTTTTCCTTCCTCGTTACAATTTGGTCTTCCTGAATGGCTGCGTCGGTTTTTGTGTCAGTTTTCTTACCCCTCTTTCTGCCATTTGTCCCGTTAACGCCATCAGGGCTATTAGCAGCTTTGCAAAAAATGTAGCAACGAGAAAAACCATTACAGTTCAATGAATGAATAGCCTTTAGGAGTTTTGTAGGTAAAATAAGAATTATGGGTATTACTAGCTGTCGTACTGCGGGTAACGCCGCGGGACAAAGTTAGTCTAAATTTTTTTACCGAAAATAAAACCGACTTCAAGGTACGACTCGATTTATCTTAGATGCAATCATTGAATCTTAGTGTTCTTAACATGGTACCACCGTTGGGATATCTCTTTTCCATTAAAAAAAGAATCATCAAAATCGGTTCATAAACGACGAAGTCGAACACACATGAAAAATAATATATATATATACATAGATATGGTCGAATGAGAACCTCCTCCTTTTTTGAAGTCGGTTAAAAAGTAGCTTAAGTTACTCTTTAGATCATAAGTTATCTACCAGGGAAAGTTCCGTGAAAATCAGTCCAGCCGTTTCAGAGATTATTCGGAACAAACAGACAGACCGTCAAAAATGAATAAAAATGCTGTTTGGTATATGTACCGTGCGTACATACACATGCACATAGTAAAGGTGGTTATTTTAAAATTACAAACATACACTTCAGTTTTATTAATTTGTATAGATGTTATAGACTTAAGAATAAGATCTAGTTTACTGCTTTAGGGTGGCTAAAAGTATATACACTTTATAGAATTTGGCCCTATTGTCTGTGATTCAATGTCTTGCTAGTTATTATGAAGTTTATACAGCGGGAGGTCATTTATTTTTTTACTAGCTGAACCCCGCGGTGTTACCTGTGTTTATTGTCGTAGCTCTCAGTAGGTCTTAGCGTGATGATATATAGCCTATAGCCTTCCTCGGTAAATGGGAACACTGAAAGAATTTTTCAAATCGGACCAGCGGTTCCTGAGAATAGCGCGTTTAAACAAACAAACTCTTCAGCTTTATATATTAGTATAGATTAGAAGGATTTATCCCAGTCGAGTAATAGGTAACTCACTACACAAACACATACATATAACCTGTTTTAGAGGTAATTTCTAATAGTTTAATAATTGACAACTTATTTTAAACTCTGAGTGTCCGTTAGTTTTAATTGGAATCTACGAATATAATGTTTGTTTTTTAACATGACAGCAGTTTCGCTAATGTTATCCGAGTGCCAATCAGAATTTTATATTGTCCACTAACGTGGCATCGTGTTGCATGCGCATCGAATATGAATACACAAAGCTCACATAGGCCGTTGTAGCTAACAAGTTCTTTAATATTAAAATGATTGTTTTATACAATCACCAGCTTTTGCCTGGGTCTGGGTCTCCATCCTCGTGTTTGTCGGTTAAAAGGATAAAGTGTCCTTCTTCAAGGATCTAAGTGTCTCTGTTGAAAATTTCATCCAAATTGTTTCAACGCTTTAGCACCGTGACAGTACAAGATAGTAGAGCCACGTTGATTTCAGCACGGACGACCGGGGCGGTACTACTCTCGCCCAAAAAAGCAACGTAAAATGACAGAGTACGTGCTGTTGTGTTTCGTTGGTGAGTGCGAGACTGGAGGCCTAGTGATGTTGGGTGCATTGTTGCATTGTATGCATTCGCAATGAGAATGGTGACCACTACTCTTGGATTCTGGTTATATTTTTTATCAGGCAGAGGAGAGTCATTTTGGCAGGATCATATATAAAAAAAGGAAAAAGCGTAACAGACAGGCGGACTTACTTTCAATTTTTTTTCATTTTAGTATGGATTTATCATAACTTGTATTTCTACTACTAAAATAGTGTAGATTCTTTTATACACACATAATAAGAAACTATGCTACTTTTCGTCAGTATCGTACAAGTTGTCGATATTTGGGTTTGCTTGACTACTTTATAGCATAGTCTTGGAACTATGCTACTTTTTTATGCCTCAACAAGAACAAGGGCCGCGCATTATCTACCTTTTATATTTGATCTGAGGACTACTATTTAACGTTCATAACTGCTAGTGATTTTGCCGTATCTATATCTAGTTTTATATTAACCACTTTTTTATAAACTAATTTCTAAGAAGTGGCTTAAGTTCATTTGTGGACTTTTACGTGTTGTTGTGGTTGATGATTATTTTATTTCCGTCTGACCTAATTCTCATACTTCCACCATTTACTTTCCAACCTCAATCTGTTCTCAGCTTAGATTGATATGAGTCCACTTTTAATCTTTTCCTATAAAGCATCCCATAGATATGTAGTCTAGGTAAATTGATATGAACTGTTCTTATCAAGATCTACAGGCATCAAATTACTCGTCAAATTATATAAAGTGAGTTTTATGTCTATATAGGTCAGAAACTCACTTAGATTTACACTCACTAGGAATATTATACGTTTCAAAATAATAAAAATGTTTTTATAATTCGTATTAAATGAATTTTCCCTGGCATAAAATATCGTTCGCTATGTTTATTGTCCTGTTAATAAAGGCGTCAGTTCCAAATGGGATCGGTAACTTTGATATTCCAAGTAGATTCATGTCAAAGAACAGCGTGACACGCTAACACGGCAGCTAGGTGTGTCCGCGTGACGTTCCGGCGTGTTGTTCACATGAACACTAGTTGCGCTGTGTTGCCAGTACTAAATTTGAAAGTTGTTTTATTTTTTTAAAGACGATAAGCTACTTTATAATTTTTTCATAGAAAGAAGTAGAAAAACATCGTGGGAGAGCCACGCTTCGGCTTGAATGGGCCGGCTCGACCGCAGTGATACCACGGCCTCACAGAAAACCAGTGTGAAATAGTGCTTGCGCTGTGTTTCACCGAGTGAGTGAGGATACCGGAGGCTCAAAACCCAAACCCCATTCCCCTACCTCCCCTACCCATCCCCAAAGACCAGCAACGCACTTGTGACGCCTCTGGTGTTGCAGGTGTCCAGGGGCGGCGGTAATCGCTTACCATCAGGCGATACGTCTGCTCGTTTGCCCGCCTATTCCATAAAAATAATAATAATCATTAACTTGGTTCAATAAAAAACATGGTCATAACTTAAAGACTTTCATAACTAAAATGAATGAATGTATCTATATTTTTAGCTACAAATATAAAACACCAAAAAAAATTACTTATTACTGAGACTGCCATTCCATATGATGTGGCTGCCGCGTTGCTAATGCAACAGTTCGACCGCATCTTAATAGAAAGACAATATTTGAAGAGAAAGAATGAATGAACACGTGATTTTTATGTCCCGATCGAGAATTGAAACACTGCAGACAGGCAGAATGTGTTAAAAAATATTTTCAACATTTTTCCATTTCCTATGCTGACAACACAATTTTATATTCCTTGTGTGGCAACATCACAACCGAGCGACAAACCGGATATTGAAAGCACAACACACTCTTTGCTCTACGTTCACTTTGACAACTGCATTCAGCAGAATTCAACTTAACGTTTAGTGATATGATCTAGCCATAGATCTATCGCCTTGAGCGGGTTTTAGAATTTGATGTAAAGTGCACACGTTTATCATGAATTGGTTTAGGTTAAAATCTCGTCTATTACAGAACATGCACAATTTCAATGATGTATGTTGTTATATATTTATTAACTCGTTCATAAATGTGAATTCGATTAGGTATAACTAATGTAGGGCCTATATCTGGTTGATCCCTTTTCTTTTAGAATATCTTTTAGATTAAAGAATGTTCAAATAGGATATTCATCACTTGTCTAAAAACAAAAGTGGGTTGAAGACAAAAATGGAACTTGAACTTTTTATGTTTTTGGAGATATTCCGCACCATATAACTGAACAAGGTAATCTTTTACTGCAATTTTTACAGTGCATGGAAGAATTAAAAGTAATCTTTAAACAGTATAAAATGAAGTCAATTTCAGTCTGTGTGCTTAGATCTCTAGCCTAACACCTAATACAACTCTAGATAGATAGATAGATAGAACACTTTATTTGTACACCAGGGCTTACAAACAATATACGAATTAAACAATATAAGAAAAGAAAATTTGTTTCGGAGTTTGGGTGTTTTCTATGTATAATATGTATGTATTTACAAAAAAAAAAGTATGTATGTATTTGTATCAGTTGTCTAGTACCCATAACACAAGCTCTGCTTAGCTTGGGACTAGATGGCGTTGTGTGATAGATGTCCGAAATATTTATTTATTTATTTTATTTATTTAAAAGTGATGTATAAAGGGCGGCCTTATTGCTCATAGCAATTTCTTCCAGGCAACCTTTGGATGGAAAAGTTACATTATAGGCTGGTGTGGGGCATTTAAGTACGAAAATATGTAACATTTTTTTTTCCTCCCTTCCCTACCTGCATAATATAAATAGTAAGTAAAAATACTATACATACATAGTCGTATGAATATACATAATATATATCAATGTAACCCTACTTATATACATACATACTACTACTTCTACTAGTATAGATAAAGTTATCAGTTACCGTACTTATTCTTTTTACCATAACTTTAAATTAATTCGAATACCTACACCTATTCTTAACAGCGGAATGGTTGGTGCAAATTAGGCCATTTCGCCAAGAGCAAATAGACGAACTGTTAATGACTTAACGGCGGGCACGTAATCTTCAACAATTAAATTTCAGTATCTGGTTTTGTTGCTAATTTCCACCAGTTTCGCATGCTGGTTGGTCATTAGTACAGCTATGAATAGATAATCTATATATATATTAAAATGAATCCCTATTTGCCTTGGTCATGACATCACGCGTGAACGGCTGAACCGATTTTGGTGATTCTTTTTTTGTTGGATAGCCCATTTAGCGAGAAAAGTTTAAAGCTATGTAACATAACTCTACGACCAATAGGAGCCGGGTATCGACCGAAAACGTTGGGAAATGGGAAAAAAATTCTCATGGAGAGACGCAAACGAAGTTTCATGAAATATCAATACTAATCCATACAAATAAATAAAGAAACAAAAGTTGGTTGGACGTTTGTAATTTCAAATTAACAGCTTTTCACTAAATGTATATGAAAGTACACATAATAGTGCTATACATAAATCATTTTTTTAAATTTTTGTCTGTCTGTTTATTCCTGCTAATCCTTGGAACGACTGAACCGTTCTAGACTTGACCTTTACGGGCAGATATCTGATAATATAAGGAGTAACGGCAACTTTTGTTAGACTAGCTTGGCCCCGCGGCGTTGCCCCCGATTGCTGTTGTAAAGGTATAACAACCGCAGACAACACCGCAGGGCTCAGTTAGTATAAAATATTTCAAGCTGATTTATGAATGCTTCAAATACTCAAAGAAATTTACAAAATTTAAGCTAAATCGGTTCGGTTCAAAGATTATTTTTATTATACTTTTTGTGCCAGGTTTGTCCATCGTTTCAGCAGAAATCTGCCACAATGAAGCTTGACGGGATACAGCTAATCAATACAAAAGTAATATCAAGCTATTATTAAGTTGAGCATAGTCCTCAATTTCCATTTTAAATACTTTATTTATATTAAATAAAACCGACTTCAAGGTTACACTCGATTTCTCTTGGATGCCATCATCAGATATTAATGTCCTTATCATGGTACTACCGTTGGGGCATCTACTTTCCATTAAAAAAAGAATCATCAAAATCGGTTCATAAACAACGAAGTTATCCGCGAACACACATAAAAAATAAAAATATATACGGTCGAATTGAGAAACCTCCTCCTTTTTTTGAAGTCGCTTAAAAAGAAGCTTGGCGGAGGTCTATGTTCAGTAGTAGATGTATTTTGGGTGAGCTGATAATGATGAATTGTATTAACAACGGTCTGGTATGAATTGAACAAACCCAATACACTTTGAACTAACGAAGTTATGACACTATATATTCTTTCCTCATATTGTTTGGGCTAACCGCCTAATGTCAATATTCGTCGATGCGATTATTCTCTGATGAAGGTACCGTACCTATTGTATTTCTTTATTAAATTCCTATCGGTAAGTAATGTGACCTAAAACGCATTTTCCCTTTTGTATATCGCGATAGCAGACCCTTAAAATGTAATTACATCATAACCAAGGTCAATTATACAGATTATGAGAAACCAGTGACGTCAAATGTGCGTAAATAAATTTAAAAAAAATGGTAAAGGCAAATGAAATTTGATTATGTCTACCTACATGTACTACAAATTAACTTGAAACGAATAATTCCGGTGTGTATATAAATACGTAGATACTAAATGTTACTGTAATTTTATTCTGAAGGAAAGTTGAAATATGTACATACCATCAATGAATAAAAAAATAATTAAAATTTTAACAAAAATAAAACCGACTCCAAGGTTTGACTCGATTTCTCTTGGATGCCATCATCAGATCTTAGTGTCCTTATCATGGTACCACCATTGGGATATCTCCTTTATATTAAAAAAATAATCATCAAAATCGGTTCATAAATGACGAAGTTATCCGCGAACACACATAATATATATATACAGGGTGTAAAAAGACTGCTTCCGAAAACTTCGGGGTTGCATTCAGACCATGATACTGAATAGGTTTAGGGAAAAAAGAACGCAAAAAATATGTTAACTTATCTAAGTTCTTTTTTGTTTATTTCTGGTTACATACACATAGTACAACATAATAGGACTCAAACTACCTAATTATCTCATTTAGAAAACCGAAAAACAAATAAAAGCAAAAAAACTTCAATGTATTTTAAAATAAAAACAGATGGCCGGGGGTCATTACACAACGAGCCAGCGCGCGGTTCAATGACCGCGGCGGCGGCGAGCGCTCGCCTCAGTTGCTCTAACTGATAGTAACCTAGTACCTAGACAGTACAGCCTGCCTTCTGCCTTCATTTTACAAACAGAACTTCTAAGAAACCTATGTTCTAAACAAAATGCAAAATATTAAAGTAGGTAGATACCTATTACAAATTAATGGAAGACCATAACTTTATGAAGCGTGCATATGCATAAACAATTTATTGTCTATGTAGATAAATTTGTATTAGGTAGGTACAAAACTTTATTTTCCTACGTTATTAAATTCTTAAGTAATAAAGTAGGTACCTACTCACTTACTTGAAAATGCTGGAAAACTTTAAACGAAATCACTCACTAATCTGGCTTTCTGATGGATTATGTTATCAACCAACGCTAAATAATAATGAATAGGTGTCCTGGACACTTGTGTTATTTTTTGCGTTGGTATAATGAAATCATTCATCTGCATCACGTGCATCTAGCCCTAGAACTTTGAATATTCCGTCATTTTATTAATTACCTAAAGTCAGAGGATTCGCGCGATAGCGGCGCGTTTGGTGCGCGCACTAGTTGCCTGATTTTAGCCGACAAAAGCTTACCGATGTCGCGTCGTAGATATTTACCTACGACGCGACCGAAACTCCTTTTGGCGGCGCGTGTCAGAGAACATTAATTTATCTAGTACATATTAAAAATAGGGACACGGTACCGAATAGAAAGTATCGATACTGTACTCATGAATTGATGTAAAAAGCGTGCGGCGACATTAAATTAATTTCTACTTATAGTTAGATTGCTTTTAAAGCGTGTTTATTAGTTTTTAAACTATTATTTATTTTCTACTTTTTAGTTTGGTATGTTTACCAAAGCGTGTTTGTTTACTTTTTTAAAACATTTTTTTTTAGAAAAAAAAAACTATTTGTTTTTTTTTCACATTATTGTATTGTCATCGGAATTTGGCTCTGTGAAATATTTCAAGTTAATCATATTCCTAGAAGTAGCTGAAAACGAAGTTAAAAGATTCCGTTACATACATACAGTGAGTAAAAGTGTACGAGTACTTTTCTTATTGAGGCCTAATGGAGACCTTCTTTTTTAGTTTACGGGTAGGAATTGCCGTAAGATCGCAAGTTTTGAAGATTACCCATTTAGAACTTAATTTCTTAATCGATACGATACCTGTCCAAAAGTCGATACTTTTTTCGTGTCTCTAATTATACATTTATTGGTTACTGACCACGGCTAGTTGGTCTTCAATTTTCGTACTGGCTGTACGCTTGCGTGGTGCATTATAATTTGCAATTCGGTACTTGCCTTGCGCGAAAGTTAATTTGTGTTCTAATTTTCCTTTTTTTAGTAGGTGTAGTAAGTTAATTAAGTACTTTTTTTTCGTTTTTTATTCTCTTTTTACCTAATTTTAGTGTTAAGTCATTTTTAGAATAGGTTCTTTTATTATAACAGTGATAGTGATTATTTATAATGTTTAGTACGAGGGAATATGGACAAATGATTATGTGCTATGGTGAAGCTCGTGGAAATGCATCACGGGCCTTGCGTATTTACCGTGATAGGTACCCGAACCGTCACCGTTCTGATGCTAGAGTCATCACGGCTGCCTACCAGAGAGTTTTGAATAATGAGAGGATTACACCCCAAAGGCATGGAGGAGGCAGAGAAGTTGATCTTCGAGTGGAAGAACAGGTCTTGGCTCTTGTTGAGAGAAATCTTCGGGTAGGAACACGAACTGCGGCGAAGTTAATTAGAGGTCATGGAACCGCAATATTTCATAAAACGGTGCATAAGATTTTAAGAAAAGATAAAAAAAGACCTTACAGTAAGTAGAGTATAAAGTCACTACCTATTTTCGTTAGTAGGCATTAGCAACTTTACCGACGCGTAGGTAGTTAAATTAAATAGTTATAAATAGGCATTCAAATAGCTATGCAGTGCGCGCAATACATTGCTGGCTTCTGAAATGAGTAAAAATCTTGACACATTGTTTTTTCCGGCTACAATTTTTTTTAAGGGCAACTGTTTGTTTTTTTTTATAGGTTTTGGGGTGCTGAAGCTACCTCTTTCGTTTTCGGTAGACGTCTGGTTACACCCTGTATACGGTCGAATTGAAGTCGGTTAAAAATACATCAATAAGCGGCCTTAGGCTTCCCTATCAGAATCTGCACGCTATACGTAACTCGTCCATTTCTGTGTTCATGAAACAGATAATAGATCTTTACCTATGAAATTGCCGTTTTGTATGCAATAAGTGAAAGTACTTATTTTTTCAAACTTTTTTATTTCTGTTATTCAAAGTAATCACCCATGCAATCGAAGCATCTTTGCCAACGCATTGGCAGAACACTTAAGTCTATATCTATATCTATATCTATACTTCTTCTATATCTATATACTACTTATAATAAAACTGTAGAGAGGTCAATTCTGTACATTGAAAATATATTAAAAATTCATATTGGGGGATGAATGGTTATCGATACTGATGCCAAAAATGTAATCAGTAAGTTTTTTGTCTGTCTGTCTGTCTGTCTGTCTGTCTGTCTGTCTGTCTGTATGTGCACGCATGGGTCAGAAACTACTGAAGGGATTTTAACCAAACTTGGTACGATTGTAGTCCATACTTCTGGGCAGGTTATAGGCCATATAACATAACGCTAAGATGCATAGGAGCTGAGCAGTGACGATAAATTTGAAGCAAGTCGGATGAAAATTTTCGCTTTCGGGCTCTTATCCTCGCATACGTTGATCATACACCAAAAATATTTTTACAAAGATGATGGTCTTCAAAAGATCTACAAAAAAGTCCTTCATAGTATATTTCTATCTTTTATAAATTAGCCACAATAACGGGTTTAAGCGTTAGGCATTTCTTCAAGGTGTATAAAATACTTAAATATATTGTATTTCACACGGATATATCCTTATCACTATACATTTTAATATCTTTTTAAAAAAAAATATAAAATTAAAAAAATATAATTAATAAACACACAATATAGATGAAATAAAACTTCCACATCTCGCCGCACCAGTATAAGTACGATGTTACGGTTGATTTTTGTTTAACACGCGAAACGGCCATCCGCTGTATAGATAAAAAGGCGGGAGCGCTCACGCCGCTCACGCGGTGACTTCACTCGAATTGTCACTGTTAATGAGAACGAACGTGGTTCTTATTGACTCTTCTCGGAATAAGTGCGCTTTAGATTTAAAAAATACATAGAAACGTAGTTTTTAGATATAAGTTTGAAGTAGGTATTAGATAATAATATAATTAGTTTGTTTAGTGTTTTTGTTTGTTTCTCCTTCTTTTCTTTTTATATTTATAGTTCTAAAATTAATAAGTATAATTTCAAATAAGTAAATTTATGCAATGACAATTAAAAATCTCATCGTCAGACTTTCCGCGTTGCTGGAGTAGATCTTAGTCTCAGATGTTTTTCACATGGGCAGTTGTACGTCGCTTTTTCCCGGGTCAGTATTTTGCAGAATTTCTACTGTATTATGAATTTAAATTTAAGATAAAGTTCAAGTTTGACAACCATGTCAAAAAACGATATTTCTGAAATGGCACTGGTCACATGAGACGCGTGACGTCACACTCTAGCCACAACAAAACAAAACAGCGCAGTTTAAGTTAATTTTATCAGTTTTCTCCAATTTTATTAATTAAAATGTCGAATAAATGGTGTGTGCACTACACACAGTGAACAAATCTATACATCTATACAAATAAATAAAATTGGAGTGTCTGTTTGTAATATCAAAATAACCGCTTTTTACTAAATGCTATGTATACACGGTACATATACCAAAAATGTAGTTAAAAAATTTTTAGGTTGTCTGTCTGTCTGTTTGTCTGTTTGTTCCGGGTAATCTCTGGAACGGCTGGACCGATTTTGACGGGACTTTCACTGGCAGGTAGCTGATGATTCAGGGAGTAATTAAGGCCACTTTATTTAGACTAACTTTGTCCCGCGGCGTTACGCAGAAATGTATGTACGCGCATAACTTTCGATCGGCTACACCAAATTATATATTCTTTTTATATGTTATTTATTCTTAGGACAAGGTTTGTGTCCAAGAAAAATTAAAAAATAAAGGAAAAAGTTTTTTTGTCCGTGACTGCACCCTACCCATGGGTAACTGGTAACGAAAGAAAAATATGGTGGTACGAAGTTCGTCGGGTCAGATAACATCTTTAAATATCACGCTTTGTACCATTTCAAAATGTCACCTATAAGCATTGAGATATACCTACCTACATAAAGTAAATTAGATTTTACAAAAATAATGAATGTATTTTTCCAGAGGTTATTACAGAAACAATTTTTATGTTGTACTGCACTACTGTGTTGCAAGTGCAACATAGCTGCTTTAACATTTTTCAGTTCTGCAGCATAGTTATCAGTGTTATCATTATGTACTAGCTGAACCCTGCGGTGTTACCCGCAGTTATTGTTGTACCACGAGTAACGCCAAACGCGGGACAAAGTTAGTCTGAAAAAAAGTAGCCTAAGTTACTTCCTGGATTATCAGCTACCTGCCAGTGAAAGTTTCGTCAAAATCCGTCCAGCCGTTCCAGAGATTACCCGAAAGAAACAAACAGACAAAAACATTTTTAACTACATTTTTGGTATATGTATTATGTATATATATATACATAGGCATTTAGTAAAAAGCGGTTATTTTAATATTTCAAACACACTCCAGTTTTATTTATTTGTATAGATAGAAAAGTGCAACCATAAAAGCGTCTATCTTATGTAGGTTGCTGTTATCGGCACGCACAAAATTTGGTTCCTTTTTGTTTCGAACCACTTAATAAATAGTTTATTAAAAAAAAGTACTGCAGAAATAGGTCACAGATCGATTACTACCACTCCGAAAACATAAAACGCAAACAATATTCAATAGAGGAATTTTTCGTTTATTAGCATGTGACGTCACCAGAGTTGCAACCAATCACAAGGCGTTTATGTCGCAAACAAAATTTAAAAAAAATATGTTAGTTTTGTTTCGTGCAATCTGCGAGAAACTTCAATTATTTTGTTTAAAGGATGACCCCATCCTTAGTTTATTTCCATTTCCGCGTTTCTGGTGAGTATGTGAGTCTATGCTTTGCGATGACGATAAACAAGACGGTCAGACGTTGCGCACCGCAGGCATAGACCTCACCACGATCTGTTTCAGCAACGGTAAGCTCTATGTGGCTCTGTCGAGGGTGAGCGACGCTGCTAATATGTTCGTATATTGTTCCAATGGCATTACACATAACATAGTATACAGCGAAGCTCTTTAAATAAAGGTAACACTGTCACAATATGTGGACATATCAGTGAAATTGCATGCTTATACAGGGTTAGGGAATACATACATATAAAAAGGAATAGTCATAATTATTACTGTGAGTTCGAACCCTGAAATCGGGAAAAAAAACCACTACTACATAGTAAGAGTTTATTGCCGGGATGCGGAAGTATAAAAAAAAAGATTTTTTAACCCCCTTTCGGTTAGCATGAATTTTCCTTTAATACATTTGTTGACATTTTGTTGCAAACTTGCTCAGTATTAATTATAGTTTTTATTCATGGGCATCTACGAAAAAATATTAAAGTATTGGAATACTTTGAGATTTATCCGCTAAGTATCAACTAGAGATTACACAAATACCTATAGGTAGGTATATTACGAGAGAGCCTCGGATTTTAGATTTTATACGCACAATGAAGAAAATCCATACCTGATTTACTGTCTTCTGAGAAATATAAAGAAAGTCTTGCAAAGTGCAACGGATCATAGCGTTGCTTAATCCTACTAATATTATAAATGTGAAAGTTTGTAAGGATGTATGGATGGATGGATGGATGGATGTTTGTTACTCTTTCACGCAAAAACTACTGAACGTATTTGAATGACACTACAGTAATTTAACTTATACATCAGAATAACACATAGGCTACAAATAATAAAGATATTGTGTAAATTCTCTAAAATATGACGATAAGTGTCAAGTAGGTAGTAGAAAAAATCTACCATCTGTGAGCTATACTGGCGTGCGCTGCCAAAATCGCAAAAGTTTTACTATGTAATGTATGATGGAAATGTTTATCTAAAAAGCCGTTATAGTTAAAATGTGTAAGCCATTAAAGCCAACATAGTGAACCATAACTACAATAAAAAATAATGATTTATTTCAAATGCACATTTGGTATGGTAGTAATAAGTTGATTCCCAAATGAAAATGGACACATTTATCGCTTCTGGTATTTAAAGTAGATAAAATATATCTTTCGCGCTACATCATTTGGACAAATAAATATTTATACAAATAAATACATACAAATAAAGACAAATAAATAAATATTAAAATTAATAGTTGCGATGATGACAAACCGAGTGCGCGATATATTAAAATATGCGATAGGTTGCTTATCGCTGAGTGCGCGACCCGAACGCGGGTAGGTAGGTATACGCGTGAGGGCAGACGTCGATGATGGTTGTGTCCGTTTTGCGAATTTTCTAGGCATTTACGATTAGCTAAAACCGCATTTTACTTAAAGTAATATAGGACTAAGGTTAAGTATTGACAGTTTTTTTTAGAAGTTACACGTACAAAATTCCACGTACAAACTTCATTTTTATTTTAATTATTATAGATTATAGATAGATTACGTAGCTGTAATTATACCGAATTACTTCGTTTTTATTTTAATAACATTACATAGGTTGTAGGTAGGTAAGTTGTCATTGTCAGGCTGTCATATTTTTCAAATGCGACTAGCACCAAATATATTATATGTTAAATTATACATGGTATTATGTTTTGGTTTGTTTAACTGTTTTTATCATCAATTACACTAACATTATAAAGGTGTTTGTAAGTGTGTATGTTAGTTACTCTTTCACGCAAAAACTACTAAACGGATTTGATTGAAACTTTACAGTGAAATAGCTTATACATCAGAATAACACATAGACTACTATTTGCCACGATAACCGACATACACGCGGGCGGAGCCGCGGGCAGCAGCTAGTTACTTAAAATATATGAAAACAAGTATACCAAGTGCAATAACTGCAAACTAAATATTTTTATTAATAAATCTAGTAAAATCTTAATGGTCAAAATACGAAATGCCACTCTATTTACTATTAAATTCAGAGTGCTCGAGTAAATGTATTAATATAAATAAAAGTGTGTGTGTATTAAAGCACTATTGGAGGAAAATTCCACTCTTTAGGCTTTAAACGACAGGCTTAATATTTTAACTCAAAGACCAAACATTTTTCACAATGTAATTTTGTTTAAAATAAAAGTTGAACTTTTCTAAGCACTTAAATTATATTAAACATACCTGAAAGGGGGGAACAATCGGAATGTATTTCCTGGTAGCATTCCGATCATTTGTTTATCGAGCCGCAGTCACGTCGAATTCAAAAACTTTACGCCCCGAATCCATTCCGCAAATAAACACAGGCTTTGAGTTCAACCGAAAAGGCTCTCGCATATAAATCTTCAGCGACAATACGATGTTTGTGTTATGCCAAGCGGAAAATTTACAGCGAAATGTAATTATTGTAATCTTTTCAAAAGTGGAACTGAGCCTTTCTGTGACGGGCGAGGAGTTTACCGACTCCCGGATTATGACGTAAGTGGGCTAATGTTTCCCGACAATGTTAAGTTGGAGAAATCCTAAATTTTGTTTGCCTGTTACCTGTTTTAGTAGATTAGAGTGACTACTTTACGTTAAGGATTTTCAAATTTGTATTAGCTCTGTGGAGTGACTGAGTGAATTTCTTACAAGGGGTGGATTTTATAAATTAAATAAATAATGTGTCGTACTATAGATATAATAAATGTTGATTGAATTAACAGTATTTAATTTATTAACTTTTACATTGGGAGTGTTATGTACGTACGTACGTACGTTGCGCACTGTTTGTTTGAATTTTTATTTCTATATCCCCGTTTTGGAGTCCCAAGAGATACGGAGATGGTAAACAAACATTGACTCTCTATAATTGTGTTATGGTGCATGTCCTGTGCACATAAATAAACAGGGAAAACCAAAAGCTGAAATTTAACGTTTGTAAACTTTGTTTTCTTCAGTAATAATATAGAAAGTCTTCTGCAATCACCATTTATTTCCTAAATATAGACACCTTGTTACTATGGGATATTTAATGTGGTCTAGTTAATAATTATAATCATGGAAAGCTTGTGTTAATTAGATAATTACATTTTACCACGGAAGAGTCACACTTCGCCACAAGGTTTGGGTGTTTTCTATATTTAATTTGTAAAAGTATGCACTTACAAAAAAAAGTGCAGTCAGTAAATAGATATTTTACAAATCGAATAATAAGTATGTAATGCGGTAGCATGGACAAGTACTTGTCCTGAATTAGCTCGATTTGCTTTTAACTGGTAGTCTGAAAGTAAGCCAAATACCATTACAATATCACGTCAGGTAGCATATTATATAGCAATTCTCCATCACACATTTGCGTTCGAGTTGCTAATTTAAAACAAGGAAGTGCCATTAAAAGCATACCTTTCTATATCGTGTAAACCACTTGCAAATTTATTCAGGACACTCATCAAATAATATGACGGTAACGTTTTCATTTCTACTAATATACGTAACTTTAAACGCTATGCGAGGGCAGTTAGGGTTGAATATGACTTGTTAGTGCACGCGAAATATTTCAATTTAAGTATTATTCTAGCAATTTGCATTGCAGTGAGTGTTATTGTGAGGACTGGACTGAGTAGGTGCTCTGTCCCGCGGATTTAGAATGATCACGTATTTTGCATCGTTTTAAAGTACCCTACAAAGAGATAGATACCTACCTAATATTCTGGATAAGCAATGTCGATCTTGCTCTTAATAGTAAAAGAGCCAGCTGGTCATTATGGACTGGGTCGATCGGAGACATATCTAGTGCTTAAAGTTACCAGAGGGTATTGTCTATGACGGGCGGTAGTGAATTACCACTATTCATTTGACATATTTGCCATGTAGGTATACGCGTTACACGAGGTTGTGTGGTTTTGTGATAACATAAGATTTTTTTATGGTTTAAGGGGCAAACGAGCAGACGTATCACCTGATGGTAAGCGATTACCGCCGCCCATGATCACAAGTGCCTTCCCGGCCTTTGGGGGATGGGGAAAGGGATGTAGGGAGGGGTTGGGGTATCCTCACTCACTCGGTGAAACACAGCGCAAGCACAATTTCACACCGGTCTTCCGTAAGGCCGTGGTATCACTCCGGTCAAGCCGGCTGATTTCAGCACGAACGGGCCGGCTCGACCGGGGCGGTACCATCCTCGCACAGAAAATCAACGTAAAATAACAGCGTTCGTGCTGTCGTGTTTCGCTGGTGAGTGCGAGACCGGAGGCCCAACGATCCATGGTGAGGGTCACCATGCTGCATTGTCTGCACTCGCAATGAGTATGGTGACCACCACTCTTGGATTCTGCTTTTGCTTCCCATTAGGCCGGGTAGAGTCATTATGGAAGCTTCAAACATAAAAAAAGGATAAGTACCTATAAGGAGGCATACCAACTAGCAAAAAAGAAAACATGAATCCATTGAACCAAACCTTTTTTTTTCATGCAATACATATTATACAGTAAGTATACAAGAAAGTATACGACAAGGACACAAGTGTCTCATCTTGCATTGCATACATCCTTAGTTCACATGCCATGGTGCATTTTCAAAGCCAAATAAACATTTCTACGAGGCTTAGTAAACATTATTTACAAAGCGAGGCTTACGTTACATTATTACTGAGCAAGAGAAGCGAAATAATTTATTGCGGACACTTAAATTGTTTTTGTAAAATTCATTTAGTTGATGGAGAAGCTCGTTTAGACTTTAGCCGTCGTTTTCGCTTGATTCTTGATGAAGGTATATCGGCTTTATAGTCCACGTGATACGAATAATGTCCAATTTATTTGCACCTATTTCTTAAACGTGCCTCATTAACTATGTTTATGACATAATTAAGACTTTTATTCGAAGTTTAATTAGGTAGTAGCTTTAATAGGGTATCGTATTTGATGGTTTTATTAATTTTTGGGTATTTATTAACTAATTTTACCGAGAAAAGTTATGTACTTCACTATCGCGTTTTCAATTTTAATTGTCATCGTAAAATTCTTAATTTTGAAAAAGTAATCTGTCTTTGTTAGCGTGCTATAAACAAATATTAAGAGCGAAAAAGATTATCTTTAATATTTCCAAAAAGCACTACCTCTTTTTAAAAAAATAATATCTTTAATGCAAAGATACCATTAATTATGCCGGGCCCTTTGTTTAGAACTGAATTCTTCCAATGACTTATAAGTCGCACTATGTTGTTTAATTATCTACCAGGTATTTTGAAATTGTCACAGTTTGCAGAAATAGACAGATTTACAGTTAAGCTCCTCTAGCTCTAGCTCCGGGCATATATTAATCAGAGTTAAACGAGCACATGGAATACTACTTTAAGCGCTAAACAATAACTATGGGTAATAAAAATGAAAGACGGTAATGCAGTCAACATTCTTTTTTTATTTCACTTGCTAAACATAGAAATCAGGTTAAGGTAGTAATAGAAGCAAACAAGTTAATAGATTGAAACTGAAAAATACTCTAATTTCGTAAATTACAACAAATTTTTATGTCAAAACTATAAAATAAAAGTACAACGACTGCAAAATTCATTTCCAAAGTATCAGATTAATAAAGTTTAACAAAATTTACTTAGCACTGGAATCCAAAGTACACGTTGTGAATATTTAGTAAATTACAAACTCCTCTCAGTAACTAGAGTTACAGCAGCGCCTTCAAATTTCAGAGTGGACACTGTTTCCAACTGAACATAAGTGTCATTATCTATATCCGAGTTTGTTGTGTATGGCTGCAGGCAACGGTGCTTCGTTTAATTGAAGTATGAATTAACACATGCCTAGCAGACTTCCTAATGCTTCTATTCTGGTTTATTCCACTTAGTTCACCTGGGTGATATCACCCGGGTGAATAAAGTGTTTCTTCATTTCACTTCGGATGTATTTCACCTATATGGTGATATCATCCAGGTGAGTTTTATTATTTAAGCAGTGAATTTTTTTTATTCATCTTGTATACTTTTTTCACCCACATGAGATATGGTTTAATGGACACAGGGGGGTTTCAGGTGCGATAAACTGATCTAGCTAGTATTCACTTTTAGAAAAAAATGCCTAAAAAGACTGAGCAAAGCTTAATCATTTAGGCATTAAACTTTAACTGTACAAAATTGTTTGTGTTGTTAAGTGATTATGTTCTCATCTTTGCGATGGTGCCGCACAGTACCTGTTTGACGCTCTCGACCGGTTGCAGCGACGAGCAATTCGCATTGTAAACAGTCCCGAAGCCACAGAGTCCCTTGAGCACCTGCAGTTGCGTAGAGATGTCGCCTCTATGGCAGTACTCTATCGCCTGTATCACGGAGAGTGTTCTGAAGAGCTCTTCCAACTGGTCCCCCCCCTCACCCTTCCTTTACAGAACAACGCGTGCCAGCCTTGGAAGTCATC
This sequence comes from Spilosoma lubricipeda, assembly GCA_905220595.1. Lineage (NCBI taxonomy): Eukaryota > Metazoa > Arthropoda > Insecta > Lepidoptera > Erebidae > Spilosoma > Spilosoma lubricipeda. Next base: position 18,789,690 of record HG992282.1, on the reverse strand, counting down.
GCTTCAGAGTGGTAGACATTCGATCTCGCACTCATCGCTTCGGTTCCTCCTTTCTGTGCCGAGCGATCAAAACCTGGAACTCACTTCCAGAGCACGTGTTTCCCTCCCACTATGATCCCGGGTCCTTTAAGCGGGGCGTAAAAAAGCATCTCACTAGGCGGCCATAGTGTGGGTCTCCATGCTGCAATGTCCTTATTCGCATTGAGGATGGTGACAACCACTCTTGGAATCTGCTCATGCTTTCCATCAGGCTGAGCAGAGTCATTTTGGCGCAGCTAATATTAAAAAAAAAAAAAAAAAAAATTCTTACTCCTCCTTTCATAATATATTCGTTAAAAGGGTTACAAAGCTTTTGTTTAGCGTATGAATATATAGATAGAAGTAAGGTTGTAGCAAATATTTTCTTTAGAAATGTCATTGTTCAGGACCATAAAAAAAAACATTGTAAATATGATTTGAAATAGCAAACACCAATATATTTTAAATTTTCAACATCGTATTCTATTTAAGTTTTTGAATCTTCTGTACTGACATTGTAACTTTTCTGTTTATTTTTAGTGTTAAAGCATCTTTTAGAAGTATAACTCCTCGGAGACAATACTTTATTGCAAATGATAGTAAATAATTGAGACCTAGTTGAAACAGAATCTTGTAATTTTATTAGGCAATAAACTGCATCGGCGCAATAGCTACACAATATATAAGAGGTATTGCATTACGCTTTTGAACGAGAATTCTCATAAATAGGTTCTATCGCCTCCAACTTATTATCGGAAATGTTGAATGGTTGTTATAATACTGTAACACGAATATGGTCGGTAATGTACTCATAAGCTATTTAAATTACTTCGTCATTAGTTAAAATAATCTGAGACTACGAAAAATCCTTTTGAACATTTTCTTTCAAGGATCCAGGAATTCGTAAGTAGGTAACTACTTACATAAGATTTAAGAGATATAAGCATGGAGTCTTCGTTTGAAATACTTATTTTAGATACATAATTTCTTATATAAAGATCGCTAATCACGAGATAAATAATAGTGTTTAGGTATTGTATTAAGACACAAAGTTGTTATTTATTATAGACACGCAAACGATGATCTTCAATGACAAAAGTCTTATTTTCTTTTCTACCCAAACAAAACATCAATAAGAACCCAAGTGACACTTATTTCTTTTCATCTTCAATCTCTTCAACACCGCGGTTGGCGAAAAAAATATATTTTTCAAAAAACTTGAAGCTCTTCAAGAGCGGTATAACAGAAATGTAACAATTCGAATCATTCATTTGGAAACAATTCAATTAGGCGCCAATTGCGCCCTGGAGGAGTCACTGAGCGCTCCCAACGATCCTCAAGCTGACAAAATAGAACTGGTAATGAAGACGGATTACTCCACAAAAACAAGTGAAGGGGAAATAAAAATGGCGCCCGAACGAAAGATGTTTGGATAACCTTCGAGGCAAATGTGTGGGTAATAGTCCTGTAAGTGTTTTATGTAAACGTGAAATGCATTACCGACTGTGTCTGTTTGGTTTAAAAACATTTTTTGAGGGTAGTCGAGTTATTTTAGGAGTCTGAAACAAAAGCCCCATTTTCCCGAAGTTTGGTGTGCTTTTGTTGTTTGTGTGAAAATAAAGAACACAACCACTTGACAGTCAATTTTATAACGTGAATAATGTTACATTTTAGCTTGTTGTATAAATATTTTAATTAACTTGTAACACTGATTGTTTAATGATATGTATCCTTTCTGAATTTGGCGTTTAACCATTCACAAATAGCATTCTACAAACATAAGAATTAATGGAGAAATCTTACTAATATTGTAAATGCGAAAGTTTGTAAGAATGGATGGATGTTTGTTACTCTTTCACGCAAAAACTACTGAACGGATTTGGATGAAACTTTACAGTAATATAGCTTATACATCAGAATAACACATAGGCTACTATTTGCCGCGATAACCGAAATATACGCGGGCGGAGCCGCGGGCAACAACTTGTAATAAATATATGGGAATGATTCTATTTCAACGCTAAGTCACGTTGTCAAAACAAAACATTAGCAAATAATACAAGAGAATATAGGCGCTAGCGATTGTAAAAATAGTATTACGCGAAATACTTGCAAATGGTTAAGAGGTCAGGTGTCATGTCAAGCACCTGGATTATTCTCCTAGACCCTGAGGACTCAGCCTGGAGCCATCGGTCACATCATCGTCTATATCTATAACCTCTAATGTCCCACTACTGGGGTCCGGTCTGCACTAAGGAGAGGTTCACATCAGATATATATCAATAAATTACCTTAAAGAGTTCGGATTTCAAGCGTAACTAAAAATAACTCGTGAATACCATACGGTAGTTTGAAGAAACGAGTGCCAAGTTCGTCTTACACAAAGAAATCTTCATACGATCGGGCGAGATCATCACCATGGCGGACCGGAGTTGGCTCAACCATTGGGAAGTGATTGTGTATACCAATCAGAGCAAGAATTTTCATTGTTCGACGCAGGATAAGTATGTACTCTTTAGTGCGTCGCCACAATGTTATGTGATGAAAACATGTTAACCTCCACATTTTCCAACTGTTTTTACAAAAATACAGGTATCTATGATCAGCTACTTACTTTAGACAACCTCTAGTTATAACGTAATAAGATTGCTTTAATCTCAGTCAAGATCTGTAAAATTGGTGTCGCTTACCTATAAAATACAATGCGTCTATTTAAAAAAGCCCGTAGGTATCACATTATAAAGACACCGGCGGCACACCGTGAAATTGGTTGCTACAGTGGGCTCCCTAGAGGGGGCGCTTCACAGCCTGTCTTTTTCGACGCCAAGTACCGTCCAACTAGCCTTTATTCATTTCACTTCGCCTCTTGAGATTTTAAAGTTTCAAGTTTGTGATTATTTTCGTACAACTTATCTTTTGTTTTGAAAAATTGAAAGTTTAGTGAAACTGTGCATCAGATGGCTTGGTGAGGACGTGAGGCTTATCTGTTACATTTTTGTCATCTTGAGAGTGCTAATCCTACTTCCTACTAATATTATAAATGCGAAAGTTTGTAAGGATGGATGGATGTTTGGATGTTTGTTACTCTTTCACGCAAAAACTACTGAACGGATTTGGATGAAACTTTACAGTAATATAGCTTATACATCAGAATAAGACATAGGCTACTATTTGCCGCTATAACCGACACATACGCGGGCGGAGCCGCGGGCAACAACTAGTATGGTATATTTAAATAAAGGAATTAACAAATTTGTGGGAAAATAATTTGATTCAGTAGAGCAACAACGAGTCTACAATAGTACAGGATTCTTGGCTCATATTGAGTTTTGAACTCAATGTTGTGGAGAATGAAAATAAAGCATTTATTTTCGGACGCTATAAGCTAAGCTGTTTAAAATACAGATTTATGGAATTAAAATTGTATACCGTTTGTATTTTTTAAATAACACAAATCGGTACTCAAAAATACAGCTTGGCCGGTTTTTAGAACAATCTTGTACGGTTCGTGTCGTTCGTGAAATTATCATGGCGCTTAAACCAGTTATATCCTTGTAATTTTTCATTTATGCTTTTCACAACTTTCAATTTATCTGTGCTATAAGACGTTGCTTCGTACCAAATTTCAAAATTCTGAGTTCACAAGAAGTACCCTGTAGGTTTCATTCCCTTGCGACTGTCGAAAATTTGCAGCACAAACAGCTGTATCTATCAGCTATCACAGCTATCTTAGAAGTTTGAATCATTCACAGCTCCAAGAGACATTAGAGTATTTGATATGAATTTTAGCTAGATACCTCTAAGCGTTCCCGAGAAAAAGGGTCTTGACAGACAGAGAGATGGACAACAAATTGATCCTGTAAGGATTCTGTTTTTTCCTTTTGTACCCTTACCCTTTTGTAGGGTTTGTACCCTAAAAATATCCAAGAATTCCACTATCTACAAACAATCAAACAAAATACGTCTAGTGTTACAATTCTCAACACTACACAACGCAAATCTACATCTACTAATTTGATTTCACTTTTATCTGCGTTGTACATAGTAAGTCTTAACACTTAACAAGTAAAAACATGTGTGATGTTCACAAATTTATTAACTTCATTCTTCTTTTTCTTTTGAGGAAATAGCAACCAGCCGGATCTCTCGGATCAGCTATTTGTGCCAATGTCAAGTGTTAACAGTCTTCAAATCTTAATTCTTCAAGTCTTTAAGTCTTCGTCGTGATGAAATTGATGATAAAATATATAAAAAATTTGGATGAGATGAAATGGAGACCGTCTTCCGAAAAAACAAAAAGCGATCTCCATTAACTTCATTGCCAAATACAAGTAAAGTGTCTGTTACAAAACAGTGACATAAACAGCTGTGGTAGTCGATAGATATTTCCGTTCCATTTTAACCGACGTCAAAATCATTCCAAAATTCGATAATTCGTTCATCCCAGATAAAAAGTCCACGTAAAATGTATTTCAATCTTTCTTTTGTGTGGTTCATTCAGTGAAGCTCAATATTGATCATCGATGGGCTTTTTATTGCTCTTATCTGTTCCCAACTGCCGACACGAGCCTGTTTGTGAAGTTTAGATAGTACCCTCATATTACGAGCCTTTGAATTTTTTATTTGTAACTGTTCGCGCAGATTGAAAAGATACTTTTGTGTAGGTAAATTAGTAGGTGATTCTAGTATGTCGTTCACACGTAACATTAAATCTGTATAGATTATATCAAATAGAAGAGTTAGATATTTGTTTCAAGTCTTTGGAATTCAAAAAAATCTAAAAGGATTTCTTTGAATTCGAATATTACTCACCCTTAGAACCCGGCTTGAATGTACTACCGTTAGTTAATAAATCTATATAAATAAAAATGTATCACAAAAATGTATGTACGCTCAAAACTTTCGATCGACTGCACCAAATTGTTACTTTTATTGTTTGCTTTAAATAAATAAATCAGGACAAGGTTTTTATTAAAGAAAATTATAAGAAAACCGAAAGTGGGAAAAGCTATTTCTGTTGCTCGATCCAGTTCAAGTTTTTTAAATATAGTATGAAATATATAGCAAATGAGCAGAGGGATTGAACACATGGACTTGGTCGCATACCCGTAAATCAAACTGACTGATGCCGGGAGCTTTAAGCTTACTAATACGCAGTCACTCATTATCTCGAAATCCAAACACTTAATTTCAATTAAACTCTATATACGTATTTTAAACTGCCAGGAGAAGGTTTTAGACTACGGCTAATAAGTAGGATTGTCAGTATTATGGCTAGAGATAAATATGTTTTAATGGATAAGATTTAAATCAACGTAAAATAGCAACGATCGTGCTGTCGTGATTCGTTGGTGAGTGCGAGACTGGAGGCCCAATGATGCAGAAGCATCACTAACCCGCCATGGTGTGGCGGGTTAGTGATGCGCATAGTGTTGCATTGTCTGCATTCGCAGTATGGTGAATACCACTCTTGGATTCTGCTGATGCTTTCCATCAGGCAGAGTACTCATTTTGACAGGGCAAAATATAAAAAAAAGAACGTCGAAGTTGGCCACAAAGTTAAGAGAGTTGGCACATGATACTATTTTACTATACTTTATTATTTAAAATCATTGCTACTTGAAACTACCATGAAACCCTTGAAAATTATCTCGAATAGACTTAACTTCTTCTAACAACTGGCATTCTAGTTTATAATTACTAAAGCAATTTAGAGCCAATTTATAACCGTAACAAAAGCAAACCGAGTATTGTAACAACGAAATCTTTTGACAAGGGTTTCCACAACAAAGTAATAAAGAACTGTTTTAAAATGCATTGGTATTAAACAGCTCCATTCGTCCAATGAATATTTTAAAACATTCATTTACACAAATGAAAGAACGCATCGTGGCCGGTGGCTGATAATCATTTAAATGTCTGATTAATATTCATTAAGCCTCGTGTTAAGTATGGGGACAAGTGGTGTGAACTTAATTCATTATAATTGTCATCGATTTGTGTCATGTGTTTTACATATTATAAAATAATACTTTTTCATGAGCTATCTATAACAATCTTTTGGTGTGCTAATAAATAATTGCTTAAATTTATTGAGTGTGTGTATTTATGTAAAAGTAGCTGAGTGATCGCATTGTTCGGTATTTTCAAAACTCTCTAAAAATGAATTCTTGCTAGATCCCCTTGCATACTGATAATAATTTCACGAAAATCTTTTGAGCCGTTCATTGTTTACTGTGGGAGGTTCATATTTAATCGTTGTATATCCTTGGAGAACATCCATTACTGGACATAAGAGTCTTCGTAGAAAGGAGTTTTGGCCTGCTTCGACGCTGTCCACACGGGTTCGTACAGGGTTTGTATCAATTCTTTCTCTTTGCAGCGCTGCTATTCTGTATTGTTTGCTCCTTTAATCAGCTCTTACGTTGGAGATCATTATTCGTTAATGGATCTGCTCGACTGAACCAAGGCTCTATTAGGCTTCACTAGAAAAATTCGTGGTAAATCCGTTTATCCTTAGTTTTCATGTAGTGAGAGAGGCTATCGTAGATTAAACATCCAAATACTCCTCTGATTACGGAATAGTGCACTTAAAGGGTTGTGGCGCTCTATTAGGCTTCACTAGAAAAACTCGTGGTAAATCCATTTATCCTTAGTTTTCATCTAGTGAGAGAGGCTATCGTAGATTAAACATCCAAATACTCCTCTGATTGCGGAATAGTGCACTTAAAGGGTTGTGGCGCTCTATTAGGCTTCACTAGAAAAACTCGTGGTAAATCCATTTATCCTTGGTTTTTATGTAGTGAGAGAGGCTATCGTAGAATAAACATCCAAATACTCCTCTGATTACGGAATGGTGTACTTTAAGGGTTGTGGCACTCTATTAGGCTTCACTAGAAAAACTCGTGGTAAATCTATTTATCCTTAGTTTTCATCTAGTGAGAGAGGCTATCGGAAATTAAACATCAAACACTCCTCTGATTACGGAATAGTACACTTAAGGGTTGTGGCGCTCTATTAGGCTTCACTAGAAAAACTCGTGGTAAATCCATTTATTCTTGATTTTCATCTAGTGAGAGAGGCTATCGTAGATTAAACATCCAAATACTCCTCTGATTACGGAATAGTGCACTTAAGGGTTGTGGCGCTCTATTAGGCTTCACTAGAAAAACTCGTGGTAAACCTATTTATCCTTAGTTTTCATCTAGTGAGAGAGGCTATCGGAAATTAAACATCCAAACACTTCTCTGATTACGGAATAGTGTCCTTAAAGGGTTGTGGCGCTCTATTAGGCTTCACTAGAAAAACTCGTGGTAAACCTATTTATCCTTAGTTTTCATCTAGTGAGAGAGGCTATGGTAGATTAAACATCCAAACACTCCTCTGATTACGGAATAGTGCAGGGTTGTTGCTTTTAAGTTCTAGATGTCTGTCTGTGTGGTGACGGATTGAGAATACGAAGTGCCACCACCTTTATTCATTTCATGGGTGTCGTAACAGAACGGAATGACTGCAAAGAGTATGAAAATTTGAAACAAACCCTACATTACCAATCCCTCTGGATTCCGTGGTATAGTTGGCCAGAATCTCCATTCTAAGGAGAGGCGTATATCCAGCATTATACTGTTAAAGACTGTTGATGTATATAAGTGTTGCCCGCGGCTCCGCGCGCTTGTATGTCGGTTATCGCGGCAAATAGTAGCCTATGTGTTATTCTGATGTATAAGCCATATTACTGTAAATTTTCATCCAAATCCGTCCAGTAGTTTTTATGTGAAGAAGTAACAAACATACACACTCACAAACTTTCACATTTATATATTAAAAAACTAGTTGTTGCCCACGGCTCCACCCGCGTGTATGTCGGTTATCGCGGCAAATAGTAGCTTATATGTTATTCTGATGTATAAGTTATATAACTGTAAAGTTTCATCCAAATCCGTTCAGTAGTTTTTGCATGAAGAGGTAACAAACATACACACTCACAAACTTTCACCTTTTATATTAGTGTGAAGTGTGATGTGATTAATTGATTGTGACAAACTGTTCGTTTACTCGCTATGTTAAAAAAAGTTGTGGTTTTTAAAAATAAGCACAACTTTTCAATATTTATTCATTTAAAAATAAGTCGGAATAATAAACGGTTGCATTAACACAGTACTCGATTGCATTTGCTCCAATGATTTAGAAATAAAATCGAGAATGTTTGAAGTACAAATGATCCTTGTCCCACATTTTTCTGTGCATTAATGAATCCTCCCATATGTCGTTTGGAAATCGGTTCGTTAGTAGGTATGGATAGAAAATAAATGCCACAAGTAGGTAATTGGAAGTTAATTTATTATATACGCTATCCTATCACAAATAGGATCTACAATAGATATAAGCAGTATTTAGTTAAGATTTTGGACGATAGCTTTGTGTAGTATGTCTCTGAATAGTTATCGATCAAAATATGTAAATTTATTTATTTTTGTTTATTTATTATTTATTTATTTATTCCAGAATCTTAAACTTCATGTCAACAACCATCATGTTTTTTCTGTGTTTAGTTTCGTTTGTGGTTTAAAATCAATGAAATATATGCATAATGGTTTTCCACTACCACGTGGTAGGTAAGTCTGAATAATGGATTTAATTTGTCAGTTTCAGTTTTTACAGTACATTAGTTACTGGACACTTTGTTACAGAAATTGCTGTACTCCAGCAGTTTCAAACAAAAAGCTAAAAATAAATTCTCGTTTGTATACGAACAAAATAACAACTCCTTTGTAAGGCTTTATGGAGTTGTTGTAATCGTTTTTGAGGCTACGAACTAGACGGCGACGTTGTGAAGTCAAATGCAGCGAGTTGGTTTTTGATCGAGTCGAAAACATCCAAATAAACTGTTGTTTTAGTATTGCTTAATGGGAATTTTTGTTGAATTTGCCTTCAAATGATCTTTTTCTAATTCAAATTGAACTGTATTTTTAAGAACACATTTTTTCAATGTTTTCATAACGCAAAGTATAGATGGTATTCGAGACGATTATGTTTATTTCTGTTGCAGCGACTGTTAACATACTCTGGTAAATCAGTTTTCGTTTTAAAACTGCTGTACTCGTAGTAGATATACATGCAAGAATATTTGTCAATGTGATAAATGTTCTTGCATAGTACAGTAGTAGTAAACATATTTAATAGAAACTGAACTAAGTCTATTAACAGATTAACAACTCCTTATTCGAGACCGAGGTTTTCTGAACATTAAAATTAAAAATATTTAATATTCAGATTGACGTTCCTGAAAGTTATGAATTCTTCTAAATGACTTATTTCCATTCCAGAAATTTGATTTTTTTTATATTTGCATCATACGAATGAATGAGTGAAGCAATTAAATTGAATATTTATTGAATTCGATTACTTCACAAATAAATGGGGCTTTGGAAATTATATAAAGTTGTTCTAGTATTTTTATGTATTTTCTGCTAACAGTAACGTAACCTACACATAAAAATAAAGTACACACATGTTAGCTTTGTTTAGACAATTTTTTTAAGGTTTTTTATCAACATCTCATGTTTAATATGCTAACGCTACAATCCGATGGTCAACATTCGCAATCAGTGAAAACTGGTGTTTACCGTGAGTGAATAAATTGGGCCGGGCACGCTTCGAGCCGACTCCTGGCGCGACGGTGACGAGGGATGCGCCAGGTTAATTATGATGTTTCCATAAATTGATAAAATAAAAGTCTTTTAATTTACGTCTTTCATTTTACGTTAGATGGGGCAGTTCAGGATTGGTTTTTAGGGAGAGTTTTCGGGGACGCCTTTGTCCAGCATTGGACGTCTTTTGGTTCTGCTTTCAATCTGCTTTTAGATTAGATAGTTGTCTAGTCAAATAAGTTCATTTGTTATGATTTAAAGTTCTTCCTTCATTCGTTTATTCTAATGAACTACAAGGTCATTAGAATAAACGACAAAGCAAAATCTTATAACTTTTATTATTTAATAGTTGTAAAATTGTGTCGATTACGGTTTATGAGTGCTATGTTTATTAAAACATAAAATTTACAAAACACTTAAAGTTATTATTTAAAATATAGGTATCCCCGTATAGGGCCACCCGTTCTTATTAAAACATTTTAAAGACTGTGTTTTAATGTAGTTAACTCATAAAAAAGAAGCTTGTATTTACTAAACAATTTTTTAATATCTATAGTAAAAACAGCCGTCAATACTGTACGAATCTATCAGAGGGCCGCAGTTTTTGCAAGTTAACTTTTTAAGTAAAAAGAAGTATTAGAACTCAGAAACGATTTTACGTGAAAAGAGGATTATACCAGTGGGAAAGCTAAAATCGTGTGCATTTCGGCACTTCTGAAAAGAGGCCGAAACTGAAAATGCCACAGATAGTTGCCAACTCAATTTTTAATACATTGCTGAATAAATGTTTCATCTGTACGTGTTTCATATTTTTTTAAATGTTTGTATTCATAAATAAATTGGAATATGGTTTAATTTTTATTAGAATGAATTAGGGGCTCTTATTTTATGTAATTCGTGAATTTAATATGTCTTGTACAAATATATTTCTTTTATGTGTATCATTTATTGGTAATATAAAAAATGTATATTCAAATGTATATCAAATTTTAACTACCATAATCTAAGCTAATTGTAAAGAGTAAATTATTTATACTCGTATAATTTTGTATTCACTGTACACACACGTGATATTAATGATATTTTTTCGAAAAGGACACCGTTTCCTACTTCCAAAGAAAGAATAACACAAACTAAGAAGCAGAATAAAACTAATACTAATCAATAGTTTCGCGACTAACTCAAAATATACAAAAATATTATTTCAGCTCTAACTTGATCAATAATATGAAAGACAACTCAAATTCCGTTTGCTTTTAACAACAACACGTTATAACAGGCAGTCGTGAGCATACATATCGATACGATGGACGAATAAACCCCCAGAGAGTCAAGTTATGGGGAACTGAGAGGCGGGATTCAATAAAGAATTGAAATGTATTTTCCGTTAGAATTGTTTGTTGCGTGCTGGGAATAACGCGCGTGTGATTACTGCGCGGAATGAGCGATTGTTTTCTTAATACCGTATTGATATTACACACAGCATCGAAGGGTTATTGGAAATGAATAATATAATGTGTTCATGTATTAATTTGAGTGCGGCCTGGGAAAAAGGGTGCACTTGAATAAGAGTAAATTGTGAGGGTCTCAGGAGGATTGATTTTGGCAATAGGTAACAATCATGCTATTTAATTTTACTGTTGAAGGGTTAGTAGCAATATATTGATTTGTTTTATTGAATGATAGTTGAAAACGTCTAGAAATCTGATCAAATGTAAGGTTTACTATAGTAATATAGGAGTCATGAGGTAGAGCAGGAAAAAGAAGAAGTGAAATTTGAGTTATAATTAATCGATAATTTTTTCTAGAGCGCTGACCGCGTCTCTGCACCGCCTGAAGGCTAGATGAAGTAGAATGACGACTTGCGCAAGGTGACTGCCAGCATCTGGATGCGAGAAGTCCAAAATTGATTAGAGTGGCGTTCAATGGGAGAGACATGTCGAGCAGTTGACTGTAATAGGCTGATGATTATGATGAGAATTTATCAGCATTGACGGTAAATCAATCGCAATTATGTCATTGCATTTTCGAGTGCGTAAGGATATTGTAAGATGTATAAAACGTAAAGGGAAATGAATTGTGTGAAATGTGTTTTTATTGTTCTTCAGCTTAAAACTACCTGAATAAAAATGAATAAAACTTAAGTTTTAATCTTCGCATCGCAATCGTATTAAATTAAAGCATTCACAATAAAAATATGAACTAAATAAAAACATTTCTTCTGCAAAACAAGTTTCAAGAACACTTAAAAGAAAACTTTTTTAAAACAGGTGACCCGCCTTTCCTGATTGGTCTAGTCCTGAGAAAAAGATAAGACTTAAAAAGATATGGATATCATCCTTAAGTCCAGGTAAACTGCGTTTTTTCCCCCAAATTATAACAATTGAGTCGGAATTGTATAGTAATTGGTTAAAAAGGCATGTTATTTTAAGATAATTTAAATTTTAAGCAAGTTTTAAGCGACATATTTCAACAGTACGTAGATAGTGGCTAATGGCGTGGGCACATTGTTCTCAAGGCCGCAGATTATGTAGGACAGAAATGTCTTAATCTACCCAGGGTTTGCGGTCACCCCAAGAAGCCCTGATTGATGTCCTCGGCCCGAAGAGATGTTTCATAGTCACATTGTACTTAATGTACGTATATTTATCATTCAGTACTGCAATTGTGGTTATAGTACTTTTAAAAAGATTATTTTTGGAAGTGGAATCACTTAAAACTGTGTAAGTTTCGATTTTCTCTTTAACACATTTTAAAGCGAGATGTGTCATAAATACATTTCATGTTAGGTATTGTTTCTTATATAATTTATACATTTATATACAGGACTTCATAAAGCTGACATGCGACGTACATTCAGTTAGAGAATTAAATAACTATAACTAACTACTGGTTATCTATATTAAATAAAGATGTTCGCTTTACTGTATTAGGTAGAACCATCTCAGCAATAATTAAAGTATCAATGATTTACTAAACTTGTATCGTATCATAATATTAATATTTTCCAAATAAAATACATTCATAAATGAAAAAAAAAACTGATTCTAAATACATTGTTGTTGTGTACGAATAGACAATTCTTTTAAAATTAGAACAGGTTTTAAATGAGTCTCTATGGAAATTCATTGTCTATGTTAATAATTGTATCTAGTAAATGGTGTTTCATTATTAATGTAAATAGTGGCATGCCGTTAAAGCAAACGCAATATGCTACGTTTAATTACATTAACCACTTCATTACTGTATACGCGAAGCTTGCTAATGATAATATATAATTTATGAGATGCCAGTCTCGAGACAAGAACTAATCCACTTCTTCGGGGTTGCCCGCCTTCCCGTACTTTAATTATGATGTTTTTTATTTCCTTACGTACAGTTTACAGCTGCCTGTAATATTTCTTGCAAAAAAAACAGTTTTATTTGTGAAGGTATCTTCCCGCTTTACATTTTAAAGGAATTACAAATATGCGGGTTTGCATTTTAAATTCTTAATGCTTTAATCTTGGTATAATTTTTTTTGGACAATATTTCTTTTTTAATCTTATATTGTTATGAAGTGACGAAAATTATTGAGTCAGAAAAGTGCAGATCACAGTAAATAACTAATTTATTAAATTAAGGATTTACAGGTCAAAGTAAATCATTCCAACCTAATTAATGCTTAATAGTATTATTCATTTTTTTCAGTTCGATCCAGTACTTACTGACATTAGGGCGTTAAATCAAAAAACCTCATTAACTTTATGTATCAGTATACTTGATACAGTATATGAACAGTACTATTCATATTCAATGTATTACTTAGCTCTATCATACCTCCTCTAGCTGTCAGCGTTTCCCATCGTAAAGAGTGGTGACTGATGACACGAACTCCTGGGGTTAATAACTTGTTCTGGACATTTCACTCTTGTATTTACGTTCTATTGTCACGCTAGCCTATCCGACATGGAGGACATTACTGCATTGCTAAATATTTTTATATTTTTACCCCACGGAGAAAGAAGGAAGGTTATGTTTTTCGAGTATGTATGTATGTATTTTTTTGGCACGCTTTCGAGCTTGTCGTATTTTTATTTGAGTGGTGTCAATAGATTCCTCTTAGTGGTGAGAGTGTCACTGGCTATAACAAAATTAAAAAATGTAATTAGGGATTTTTGGAGCCAAAAAGTATTAAAAAAAAAAGATTTTAAAATACATCGAGTGAATTTTTAACGGTAATTACGAATACATACTCGTGTATAACTTATATGTTTTATTTAAAAACCACTGAATTTAATAAAGATGACAGTGTCCAACTTCAAAATTATTGACTTCAAAAAAAGGAGGAGGTTCTCAATTCGACCGAATATATATTTTTTTATGTGTGTTCGCAGATAGTTTATGAACCGATTTTGATGATTCTTTTTTTAATGGAAAGGAGATATCCCTACAATGGTACCATGATAAGGACACTAAGATCTGATTATGGAATCCAAGAGAAATCGAGTCGAACTTTGAAGTCGATTTTTATTTGTTAAAATTTTACTTGTTTTTAAATAATTTTATATTCAGTTAACCTGTTAATAAACCGCCATTGCAAGTTTGTAATCAACTATTTTTTTTATGAATGGACCTGCCCAAGTGACTTTACTGCCTGATGAATCCAAGAGTAGTTGCCGCCATACTTGTTGCGAATGCAGACAATGCAATAATGCAACATGTTGACCCACATTAGGTCACACGCACTTTTTAGAAAAGAACTAACTTAAATTGATTAAGGTTCTAGAATTTCAAACTACGTATCCTTTTTTTAGTTTGTGTTTAAGATTTGAGACTCGCGCTCTGAAAGTTTAGTAAACTATAACTCGACTAGATAAAATTTTTGATAAAATTTGTATAGCCTGTATCACCTGGACTATTATTGCGATTCTATTGACACCTCATTCGTTAAAATTGGGTCACGAGTTTAGGCGTTGTGGTGATTACCAAAACTATTACCATTGTATCGCAGTAGTCGATAAAAAAATATTTAAAGGAATCGTAAGTCATTTAGAGCAGAGGCGCTCATGGCCCAGTTGCACTGGGTGATTAGAAACAATCACCGAGGGTAAGCAGCGACGCCGCGGTCAGTACCTGGATGGGTGACCGCTAGTGGCATGTTACCATGAGTGTTTCCATTAGGCACGTTAAGCAGTCGGTCCCAGTTGTTATCATAGGATAACAGTCGTGAAGCTTAGTTGAAGGCCTTTTGGCGGCTTAAAACATCCAAAGGTATGATTACGTAGCCACAACGTTGTCTTGCCAGTCCCCAACCCGCACTTGGCCAGCGTGTGGACGTAACCCTCTCCTGAGAGGAGACCCAAGGCCAGCAGTGGGACCGACGGATGCGACGGTATGGGTTGTTGATGAAGTCATTTAAAAAATGTCTATATAAATTTACATATAAAACTAACAAAAATAAAACCTACTTCAAGAACTGAACCAATTAAAATGGGACCACACGGGAAGTACCAGCTTTGAAATAATAATGAATCGTCAAAAGTTCTGAGGTAACAAACATACAAAAAATACAGTCGAATTAAGAACCTACTCCTTTTTTGAAGTAGGTTAAAGAATACCTGAAATAAATACTTTTATCTCTCTTCTTAATAATAAAGCATTTGTTGTAACCACCTCCACGTTCCCGTACTTGCAGTTTCTGAGGTTGCCTTATAAATTAATTAAGACGCATGCCCACTTTGTTTATGAGGCTATTGAAGTAAAACAATTGGCCCACTTTGCCCACACCGCACATGAACTATTTATGTATGACTTCCTAAAAATTCCTTTGTTCTTTGTACATTTCTACGGGTGCAGTGTTTGTTTGTATTTGCTGGCAGTTACCGTTTCTTCTCTCAAATTATGTTCAAGCATATTGTGAGTGTTCAGTGTATCTTTTTATATGAGTTTGCATATATTAGTTTGAATTATATCATGTTGTATGTCGTAAATCCCCATCTCATCCTAAATCGTTTTCTCTATCTCACAGTTTCAGAGATAGCAAATTGCGATAAGATCACCAATTGCATAACTTTTTAACACGCTTTTAGTATGTTTCTCTGTTTGTAACGGACTCTTGTAAGCGTGTTTATAGTTTTTTTATGCTATAAATATAAAAATCTTGTAAAATATTTAGTTTGACTTTCTTTGTGTCACAGTCCTTAGATGGTAAGACTCATACAAATAATATTAATATTTCAGACATCTGACACACAACGTTACCTATTCCCAAACCTAATGAGTTTGTGCTATAGGCACTAGGAAACTGATGAAAATACATATATACTTTTTTTTGTAAATGTATATTGTACAAAGAAGACACTCTGACTCCGAAATAAATATTTGCAAATCAAACAAACATTTTATACGACCCAGGAATGGAACCCTAGACTTCAAGCACAGCTGTCGTAATCATACGCTACCGCTGCGCCAGCAAAAAAAAACAGGAATTAGGGTTACATCGGTTTTTTATTTGCGTGAAAATTACGGTTCCTGGATAATACTTAATAGTATATTATTTAATATAAGCTACCAATGCTCGTAAACATTCTCAACACTAGTGATGTTGTTCGTTAGCAACCCTTGCCAAACCTCTAATGAACCCCCGATTAACCCACGCGAAACCTCGGATTGGTTAATCGTAGGATAATTTGATTAACCAAATTTAAAGCAGATAAAACACGACCTATTTTAAAGGGAACATGCTGAACGTTTCGGGGGGCGGCGAGTTTGAATATTTTATCACATGAAACTGCACACCTTTTATTATTGATAATATTTTTTACATTCACTTCATTTGCTAAAATATTTTATTCGATGTATGAAAATTAGTTTACTATTACATTATTATGTTTATTTATTTCATTTTAATTTGACAGCCTACCAAAGTAGCTCTACTCAAACTGATGGAAAGCTGGAGTAGAATCCAACAACTATGTACCTACTAATTAAGTTAGTTTGTTTAAAGAATTTTAATCATACTCTCAGTACAATAA
Organism: Spilosoma lubricipeda; assembly: GCA_905220595.1. Taxonomy (NCBI): domain Eukaryota; kingdom Metazoa; phylum Arthropoda; class Insecta; order Lepidoptera; family Erebidae; genus Spilosoma; species Spilosoma lubricipeda. Next base: position 18,773,006 of record HG992282.1, on the reverse strand, counting down.
ATATTGCCTCCGAATTTACCTCAGGACGATCATCGTATCCTTTGTAACTTTACCATAAAAACACACAAAGAAATTGACAGAAACTTTTTTCTAAATTATTTTCTTACACATAACCATTAATATCGTGATAGGTCCACATAAACGTACATTCGGTCGTTAAATAAAATTCAATTATGCAATAAAACATGTTTTATTACTGTTCGATCATTTACGAGAATTACAAACGTTCCAGTAGATTTAACACGTAGAGGGTATTGCTGCCACGTTTCCATGGTTAATTTGGTGTAAAAATGTCACGGTGTATGGAGAAGAGCAAATATGTCATTCACGTTGACAAGGAACGGGAACATAATAGGCATTGTCACAAGTTATTGAGGCACTCGACAGGGTTCGGAGAATTTCAGTTTTAAAAACTCTCGCTACAGTTAACGAGGTCAAAAGAAAATTTTCGTTCGACTTTTGCGAGTTAAGTTTTCAGTATGAAAAAAATTTCTCAGTATTTTTCTGGTTATTAAGACAATAAAATAAGAGATAATACATCTTGATCTATTGATCTTTATGGTAAGACTATATTCGGCTTTCACTGTTGCTTTATTACTGAGATCAATTTTACTTACTAAATTGAAGTACAATTTATCAGTTTTAGCAAATTTTTTTCAGCTTATTGTAAGGTTTTCGCCTTTGTTGCAGCTTAGAACACTACACTAACAAAAATAATATATAACATTATATAAAATATGACCTATTGCATCTCAAATTACAGGACTGGCGTCAGGGTTAGTTGATTGTTATTTTATATTGATGGTAGTAGGATTAAAAATAGTTTAAGTCGTATTCTTTTTATCAACAATTGTAGTTTTACTTTACCTTTATTATCTAATCACATACAAACTCAAAATGATAGTGAAAGAAAATTATAGTATACTAGCTGAACCCCGCGGTGTTTCCCGCGGTTATTATCGTAACGCGGGTCACAACTAGCCTAAAAAAGTAGCCTAAGTCACTCTTTAGATCATAAGCTATCTGCCAGTGAAAGTCGGCCGTTATTGAGAATACCCGGAACAGACAGACAGACAGTCTGTCTGTGAATGTACGATACATTTACCAAAATATCATTTTTTACAATTTTTGTAACATATTATATATGCATTTATTAAAAAACGGTTATTTTAATATTACAAACAGACACTCCAATTTTATTTATTTGTATAGATAAAGATATCAAAAAAAGTATCTGAATACAAAACGTCCTGGTTACGATGCAAAAGTTCAACCAAAAACTTTATTTCATTCCAACAACGCAACGTCGAACAAGATTTTATTTTTCAGTGTCTGCTAAAAGGCAGTTTTCTGCAAACTGGCGCTACAACTGGTTGGATTGTTAATATTCTGGCCTCGGACAGACACGAGCTACCAACGTGCCTAGACTTTGAACCAGGCCACTTGCCGATGCAATGTCTTTAATAGGAGCCATAAATTGAATATGTACATTAGCATGCGAACAGTACATGAAAATAGACTATTCGTTCGTATTTTTTATAATGTATGCAATGGGTTTGTGTGAAAGTATCAATACACATGCGTTTACTTGTTTTGGAAATCCATATGTTTTAAATAACCGTTTAAATAAATAAATAATGAATGATTGTGCTTGTCTTATATTATTTTAAAACTTCAGTTAATTAACTACTTAAATAAATTGTGGAAATTATTTTAACTTAATTCTATTATAGTCGTATCGTTTAACGTATTCATACAGAACTTACTTTGAAATTTTGCTAAAGTAATAAGGTAAGTTATTGTTTTGTTTGTATTTAATAAGTGCAAATAGAACAGTAAGCTACCTTTTAATAAATTGTATATTATCACTTCAAGATGAACAAATACACACACACACTCATATATATACACACATCACATTAACTTCCATGCATCTCTGTAATTTTTTTTACTTTAGTGGTGTGCAATAAAGCTGTATAAAAAGACAAATTAACTGTCCTTAACAGTCCATTGCTGGACCGATTTCCAGCTAGATGCTGCTAAATAAGCACATGAAAGGCTATAGGTATACTCTGTGACAAAACATTTAGTTTTGTGTAAGTTTTTATGTATATTGTAAGAGTAACAAAATCTGTTAAATCCGCTGAATAGTAAAAGTTTTAGAATACAATATGGCAGCTAGGCTACAAAAAAACCTGTTTACGAACTAAACGTTGCAGCGTTGTGTAAAAAGAGTATCATTAGATAGTTCTAGCTCTAAAACTGCTGCTAGAAATTCGTTATAAGTTACAAAGAATCACTGATAATAGCAGAATATACAAATACACGTTTTCATTCATAATTGAACCTACGTTTTTATATGGGTATTACATCTTCTTCGTCTTAACTTTTATTATTCACTAGCTGTTGCCCGCGTATGTCGGTTATCTCGGATGTGTTATTCTGATGTGTAACCTATATTACTCTAAAGTTCATCCTAATCCGTTTAGTAGTTTTTGCGTGAAAGAGTAACAAACATACACACTCACAAACTTTCGGCTTTATAATATTAGTATGATGTGATGGCGTGTTATCTCGATACGCCAGAAAATAAAAATAAAAAATTTATGCTTAAATGCTTTTTCTGAAGTTCAACGAAAATGTAAATAGTTTTGTAAATTTTATTTTTATTTTTATTTACTTATTAAACGTGTTTCACTCCGTGAAGTAGACTTATTTGCGCGATACTGAGTCGTTCTCGTATGCATGGATACCAAACGGGAGTCACGATTGTGGAGAAGATTCAGAAGAGTTAGATTAAGATAGCCGTGACGTTCGTTTTCCAGTCTAGCATCGCGTTCGTCTTCGGTTTCTTGAGAAACTCTCAGTCTATTTCTTATAGCATTCTCGTGGGTCGAGAAAGATTAGGTCTCTTACTAGAGGGCATATTAATAAAAAGTATCAAATAAAAATACGGAAAACAATAGTAAATTTATCACTACAGCTAAATTAAAAATTAAAACTAACGAATATAGCTTATTTTTAAAACGTAAATAAAACTAAATTATGTACTTACAACTAATTTAACGAAAACAATGGAAGGTATCTACAAATTACTAGAGGAAAAATAACACTTGTTAGTGTAATATTTATAAGGGTAATTAATTATTTGCAACGAAAAACGCGGACACCTGCTTACGCCTATACTTATAATCTAACAAAATCCTATAAAAAATTAAATTATAGGTACCTATGCTATAGCCGAACAAAATCCTAAAATACAGAGAAAACCAATTAGTATCTACAAAAGACTATTTGCTAATTATTTACAACAAAAAACGCCTGCTTATACCTATCCTATAACTTAACAAAATCCTAACAGTACAGAAGAAACCAAGTACTATTTATAGAAATAAAAAGAACTATTGAGTTTTTAAGTCAATTTGAATGCGTGTTTCGCGTAAGGAGCCAACCGCACGTCTGAGCCGCGCGGGTACTGCCTCAGATGTAATTTTTTTAAACAATTTGTCATTTTTTATCATTTTCTGGTAAATTATGATAAAAATCAAACTCCTTCCTCATTCAAGTATTTTATACTTAAAATAAATATCTTAAATATAAATAACCATTTAATGTTATGCCACTTTATAGTTAGTATTACATGAGTGAAAAAAAATACGAAATTACGTTACAGTTTTATTATAAGTATAGATAGATAAATAGGTCATGGAAAAATATTTAAAGTAAGTTCTTTCTAAATGAAAAATGAATTAATGTAATCGGTCTACGTGTTACTGAATAACACCTAAGTAAACATTTTGACTTTCATCCCCTCCCTCCAGGAAACCGTGCTGAATTTCGGTATAAAAAGTATCCAATATCGGACCTCGTAGTATGAACTCAAATCATAATAAGTTCCATTTGAATCCATCCAGATGTTCCGACGTGATGCGTGGCCAAGATACAGAAGACACACAGACAAAAAGAAAAAAAAAATTGTTTTTGCTTCAGTATAGATTAAAGATTGCCCTTACAAAAAAATCAAAATTACTTTAATGTACAGAATAGATCTGTTATATTTGTATTATAGGTACATTAAAAATAAGTAACCATATGGAAAGACACAATTTTCAACTCCATCATGCCAAGTGTCAGTTGCCAAAAGACAGACAGACAAAAATAAAACAAAAAAATTGTTCTACTTTAGTATCGATTAGAGTGCCCTCCCAAAAAAAATCTTAATTTCTTTAATGTACAGAATTGATCTGTTACATATTTTTTACCGTTATTAAAGTAATCATATAACGCACCTATTGTAAAATTAGTATTACTTGATTCTAACAGATGTCGCTGTTTTAAGAAAGAAACAATATAAAGATTTTTTTTTGTATGGAAAGAGAACCTAAAAATATATATTAATGTTACTTGATTCCAAAAGATATCGCTGTTTTAAGGAAAGAAACAATTTTCAACTCAATCATGCCAAGTTTAATTTGAATTCATTCAGTAGTTTCGACGTGATGCGCGGCCAAGATACAGACGAACAGTCAGACAAAAATGAAAAAAAAAAACACAAAATTTGAGTTTTGGCTTCACTATTGATTAAAGTGCCTCCAAAAAAAAATTTCTAAATATCTTTAATGTACAGAATTGGGCCTGTTATATTTTATTATTAGTATAGATTGATAATATCCTTTGGGGTCAGCTTCTAGTTCAACTGGATTTATCTGAATATTTATGTATGCGAAAAATATACAAAGAATTCTACAATTGCTTTTGTTTTTAACCGACTCCAAAAAGTAGGTTAGTTATCAATTCCACTGTTTTTTTTATATTTGATACCTCATAACCTTTGACTGGGTAAACCCATTTTGATGATTATTTTCTTATTTGAAAGTCGGTGTTTCCCGTGTGGTCCCATTTCAATTTGGTCCAAATTGAAGTACGTTGTTTTGTTAAAATTTGTGATTATACATATTTTAATGTTTTTCCATTGACATGGTACTTACAAATAGTTTCTAATAAAAAAGAGAAATATAAGACTTTCTCTTTTTTACACAACAATAATAAAACAAAAATAAGTTCTGAACTCTTTGAAGAAAAGCAAAATATATAAATATACAAAAGTTGACTGAAATTATGTTTATAATATATTTCATTACAAAAGCAGATTCGCTCGTCTATATGTAAACTCATAGGTCATCTTTATCAGTCAACATTAAAGCAAAAAAATATAAAAGCATATAAATATCTTATTAAAACTTCGTAAAGCTAAACATCGGGTCTTACTCGCATAACAATTTACTGCAGCAAACATCTTAACTTACCCATAAACGATTAAAACAAACAAAATATAGTCATTATTTAATAAACGTTAATTACTTATTTAATTTAGTTCTGTCTTTATCTCCTGACATCGCCATCTTTGTTTAACACAATGATTTAGACAGAGATAGTGTGTATTCCACCCTTATGTTAGACCCCTTAGTGTAACAAAGATATTATAAGTATGTCCGTGGGGCTCAGTAATTAAAGTTAACGAACTTCGTATGCAAATGAGACCTCTTTATCGTTTTTGGGTTAAAACATCTATTACACGACTTTATAAGGAGTCCCCCGCGGTGGCAGGGCGCAGCTTATGTGCGGCGCAACTTCATTTTGTGGATTAACCATGACATTATGGTACCATCAATAACGGGAAGTGTGCAGTGCTTAATACACATATACACATACATGGTTTTAATACACATAGACACATACTTATAAACAACTTTCTTTAACTTTATTCAGACTTTTGACCCCTTTGACCTCGCAAAGGTCTAAATAAAGTTTGAAATTTAAATATAACATAATATGTTATGTATAAAGCAAAGCTAACAAGCTACACAGTTTATATGTACTAGCACATATATACATAGCAGGGTTGCAATTATAAAATGTGAAGAAATACGAATTTCGTTTAAAAATAAACTGTCCTCAAAATAATAAGATGTCGCTTACTAGAACTCGGTATTGTAACAGTAGGCTGTCTAACAGTTGAGAGCACCATTGATCTAGATAACAGCGTAAAGAGACGACGTGGGAGGTCGTCCAACAATAACCACAAATCACAAAAGCGATTATGCTCAGAAATGACCGACGTCATGATATCAGCGTGAAAAAAAAAGTTCTGTGAGCTGAAGTTCTGTCGACGCGTGACAGTCATCTCCAGCGTTAGATAAATGACCTGCTATTTCAGGGTACGCTCGCGTCACTTTTTTGACTTTCGGCCCCTTAGAGATTTCTGTGGAAAAACTGTTCTGTTTCGTATATTAGCAGCGATGACAGTAAAATGTTTTTGTTTATGGCTCGGTCATTTTTTGACGGGAGGTAATTCGAGGCTGCTAGATGGATCCCAAGTATGCCTCGCTAGGGAGTCAACAGATATATTGGATGTCTGCGTTTATTTTGCGAGCGTCTGTTGTTGTAATGGAATTATGATTGCCTTGTTGTTTGTTTCGTTTTGTTATTTGAGCTGGGATTATTTTTAATACGCAACACAAAAGATGGTGTTATATATTTTTTTTGTTTATTTCTTTCTGTATTTTTCTTAAGGTTGGCAATCGTAGCGTTACTAATGTTTATATTACTGAACTATATTTTTAAACATTTGAACGTAAAACACTCTTACAAATAAAAATCGTAATCTTACATAAGTTTTACTTACTTACGTGAATTATTTTAACGTTTATGTTTACTTTTTAATTGAAGGCATATATTTTGCATAAGATTACGTAGCTAAAATAAGTTACCAAACAGTTTATTCTTATTCATATTTTATGTATGGCCCTGTCAAAATGACAACTCTAACCGATGGAAAACATAAGCAGAATCCAAGTGTGGGGGTTACCATACTCATTGCGAATGCAGACAATACAACAATGCAGCATGGTGATCTACACTCCGTTCTCGCACACACCAACGAAATCTTCTGTGCGAAGGTAGTACCGCCCGGTCGAGCCGACCCGTTCGTGCTGAAATCAGCGCGGCTCTACTACCTTGACTTTGTGACTTTGAGTGTCCATTATCATTGTTACTGTCACAATCAGGTATCCCATTCGCTCATCTGTCCCTATGCTATTTCAAAAATATGTAAACACAAATAAGCGCAATATTTTGAAGCGATAAATAATTTCATTTATAAAAGGTGCCTTTATTATTCAATTCCCTCTTAACAGGACACATTTATACCAATACAAAACTAAATAACTTCACAATACATTTTCGTATCAGAAAATTTGTTTCCAATGTCATTATTGCCTTCTAAACACCTCGAGATTGAAAGAGCTTTATGAAAGACTTCAAAATTGAAACACAATATTGAAAACAAAATTAAGGCGTCGAGGAGGCTTGTAATATCCGGTCCGAACCGACTGACATAACGCCTCGGGCCTCACTGTGAACATAAACACTTGCAAATTCCGCTCTTACTTCAAGTGTATTTCCATCTTGCTCTAGTTTTACAAATGGGAGGAAGTGGAAATGTGATAAAAGATGTTCGAAATTTAAACGATTTGACTACATTATGATTGAATTGTGATGACGTAGCGGGGGCTTAACCGTGGAAGAGCAATACTTCGCTACTTTTTTGCCAGGTGTGGGAGTGATTCCACAGCTTTACAGAAAATTGGTGTTAAACAGTTATTGACACTTAAGTCTGACGTTCATTCAATCTCTTCCCTTAGAATCACTGTAAAAAAGACTGAAAGAGCAGCAGCACCTCACTTGTGCCTCTTGAGTTGAGGTGTCCAGTTCGTGGTTGATGAGCTGTTCCTGTTCTGTATAATCAGCCTTAGCTATGTTTCCTTGAGCACAAGCAAGGTCAAAGTACCCAAATCTGGTGTAAGGTTTCATGTCAAATATTTCTTTAGTTTTACAAATAAAAGTGTATAAGTATTATATCAATTAATAGCAGAAGCTCCGCTTTGAATCTAGATGACGTTGTGTGTTAGATACCCGAATTATTAAAAAGTGATTAATTTAAAAGTAAACCATTTATTACTTGTTAATTAAAAAAAATTACTTTAGACCCTTTCATTTGATACCCAAATTGGGTGGGATATTCAGAAATATGTACGGTGCTGTTTTGCCATTTTGGATAGTAGTAATAATACCGATTATATTCGTATATATAATTGCATTGTCATCAGATAAAGGAACTTTTCAAATTTCAGCTCAATCAGAAATCGGGAAGTGCATCAAATTTTACTTGCAAGATTTGATTACAGACAAACATCGGGACAAATGAAACTTAATAAAACCTCATAAAAATATCTTGAAAAATAGCAATTTAACAGCACATTAAATCAAAGTTCAGTTGGATATATTATAGTAAGTAAGTATTGTAAGTATAATGAAGATCCTTCTCTAAAGGTAAAATTTTACACTCATATTAAAAGAAAAATGTGAAAGATAACTGCGTGGAAAACGAGATGTATGTGAACTACGTTTACTTTATTCTTCCATTTATTACTAGAAACTTGAATTTATGGTAAGTATAATATATTTAGGTTCACATTCATAGCAATGTCTAACCAGTTAATAACATTATTTTTTTGGAGAGACACCTGGTGTTATTAGTATGTTATACCGTCGCTCGTGGATAGTCGGATAAAAAACAATGACGTCTTTTGCAGATTGAATATCATGATGCGTTTTGTAACTGACTAGTGTTTTTGTGTTTATACTCATAAGTTTAGCAGTTCAAATGCTTAACATTGTAAGTAATCTATCTTCTTAATCTAAATCTATTGAAAATTGAGATTCTGACTGACTGAGTATACAGTACACTTTTACAATAGAGAGTTTCAGAAATTTTATTGTTTCATCGATTACGCAACTTACTCAACATAAATCTACTAAGTATTTTTTGCAGCACTCAAAAAGTTATTTAATTTTAATTTATGCAAACATTCATTTAAAAAGATAAATTTTATCAGCTAGTTTTTGATGTGAGATTTAAGGGAGTATTACTTTATCGTGAAAACATTTCCGTAGTTATAGGTCATGGACCGATATGGTTATTAAAAAACCAGACAAAAAACCTGCTGTTCTATTAAATAAAACGTTGCCAAAAAAGAATGGACATAAAGAGTATTACTTTTACATGAAAATTTTTAACCTAAGTAAGGAATGTCTAGCATTTCTTTATTATTTACAATTTTATTTCCCTAACAAAAGCGGGAGACAATCATCGGTCGTCATTTTCAATTAAGTGCCACACCGGAAAATGGGAATAAAATGCTGGCTCCTTAATTATCTGAAATATATTAGCAAATTGGTGACCCCAGGAGTTTTACAATGTCGAAGGATTAACTTGCCCTCGAGGAAAATGTCTGTCTTAATTTTTTATGTTATCATCCCTGATTGATGCTTTTATTTTTATTGTATACTAGCTGAACCCCGCGGTGTTACCCGCGGTTATTGTTGTACCGCGAGTAACGCCGCGGGACAAAGTTAGTCTAAAAAAAAGTAGCCTAAGTTACTCCCCGGATCATCAGCTACCTGCCAGTGAAAGTACCGTCAAAATCCGTCCAGCCGTTCCAGAGATTACCCGCAACAAACAGACAGACAGACAGACAGACAGATAGACAGACAGACAAAAAAATTTTTAACTACATTTTTGGTATATGTATCGTGTATACATACACATGCATTGATGAAAAAGCCGTTATTTTAATATTACAAACAGACACTCCAATTTTATTTATTTGTATATATGTTAAATGTTACTAATGACTCATCTAGATTCATAGCAAGATTAATAAAAAGACGAGAGAAAAAAGATTAATCAGACCGGAGGCCCAAAGTTGCAGAAGCATCTCATTTTACAGCCATAATGTGGGTCATCATGTTGCATTGTCTGCATTATATTTGATAACTAGCTGAACCCCGCGGTGTTACCCGCGGTTCCTATTGCCTGTAGCTCGATAATTTTCCCCCGTTTTTATAACATTATTTATTGGTGCTCCGCTCCTATTGATCTTAGCGTGATGATATATAACCTATAGCCTTCCTCGATAAATTTACTATCCAATACTAAAATATTTTTTCAAAACGGACTATTCAAACTCTTCGGCTTTGTAATATTGTTAATAGTATAAATATTTAAATATATATAGTATAGATTATAAACACTTAAAAAAAACAACAAGAATCTATTATAGACTCCTTATAGGTTGCTATCGAAAGTTGGTCTCTCGTTAGGACCGTGTCTATTGCAATAGATTCCTTTGTGACGGCAGTGTTTGGTTCATGTCATACATACCACTACACAATCAACTCTGGTGAAGTAATACCCCTTGAAAATTTTATTTTAAATTTATCCTATTTATATATGCGACTTACGGATAGCTTGGTGGTTAAAGAAGTGATTTCGCTTACTACTTTGCTGAGAATTGTGATCTCAAACTTCGCAACACTGTGTGGTGTGTGAACCAAAAAATATTGATTCTGCATGTTCTTTCATGTATTCCTATTGCAGTAGTTGTTATTTTACTATACCTACTAAGTCTATGAGAAAGAGTATCGCCTCCAGTTATTAATGTTCAACCCTAGCGCACAATCACGTATTAAATGTCCACCAGCTATTTAATATTCAAGCATCGTTTGAACCGCAGTCGTATTCCAGCCCAACTTCTTAGCTTGGCTATTTCATAATTTCACTTGTTAATTTGGTCAGTTTTGAGCTAAATGATTATGGGTTACTGTACTGTGTTCTTCATAATGTCTATTTTTTATGTGATAGGGGGCAAACGAGCAGACGTATCGCCTGATGGTAAGCGAATATCGGCGCCCACGGTACGCTTTTTTCTTGAAAGTTTGAAGGTGGTATTAGTTCGGGAATACCGCAGGTAACATTTCATTCCACAGTTTTGTTGTGCGAAGCAGAAAGTTTCTCGAAAAGCGCACAGGTCTATATACTAATACGTGAAGTGAATACTTTGATCTCCTTTTTACGAAAATTATGCCAACGGAAATATTAAATTTAGAATAGTTAAGTTTATATGGAGTACAGAGAGCTAAAAGTTAAAAGAATTATGGTCGAATTTCGAACTCTGGACGACCACTAGTTGATATTAATTAGGGTATATTCTTAGAGTTAATATCGATTTCATGTAAGTTACGAAAAGTTGAATCCTGCGAAAACCTATACGGGAGTCACTACCCGTGGCTTGTTTAACGTGGTATATATCTACAAATATACTACTTTTGTAGACATTAACAATTCATGTGAAATATCTTAAACGTTTTTAAGTTACAATTCTCTGTGTAACGATGGATATTAAGAATAGGGTGTGTCGTAATAGGCGATTAAAGTAGCAATAGCAAGTAGAATAACTTTAAACAAGCCCTATACAAGCTTGTCTAGCGTAACATAATAGGCCAACCTCCTAGCTAAGGAGAAGCTTATATCCAACAGTAGACTGTCAAAGGTTGTTGATCACATGTGAGGCACATAATCACATGTGAAGAAACCAAGTTGGTCTTGTAAACCAAAGCGGTTATTCAAGTTTACACTGTGGCTTTTTAGGGTTCCGCGCCAAGGGCAGAAAACGGAACCCTTATAGATTCGTCATGTCTGTCTGTCTGTCTGTCAGTCCATCTGTCCGTTGATCTGTCCGTACGTATGTCTCAGCCACTTTTTTTCCGAAACTATAAGAACTATACTGTTGAAACTTGGAAAGTAGATATATTCTGTAAACCACATTAAGATTTACACACAAAAATAACTATAATACTAAATAACAAAAAATAACAATAAATGTTTAGAACTGAATTGAGGTTCCTAATATGTTTTTTTGTAAACTTAATAGTTTGCACGAGAGACACTTTCAAAGTGGTAAAATGTCCCCCCCCTGTAACTTCTAAAATAAGAGAATGATAAAACTATAAAAAATATATGATGTGCATTACCATGCAAACTTCCACCGAAAATTGATTTGAACGAGATCTAGTAAGTAGTATTTTTAATACGTCATAAATCGTAAACCGCAATTTATCTATCAAAGTCACAACGAACTACAAGAACTTATGTTACTTGCTGCTACGGAACCCTTCATGTGCGAGACCGACTCGCCCTTAGAATAAAAACAAAATATGTTGGCGATATAATAGTAATCTTTTTTGAAATGTAACCTCGATTTAGCATACGTAAATAGTTATCTCCTAAATCAAATAGAGCGTTTAATTATTGTCAGTGTGTACGTAATTAACATATTATTCTGTTTGACACAAACATAGATTACGCCGTAGGTACATATTTGCAGTATACTAAGATCTATGATTAACATAATCTATTTAAATGAATCCTTATGTTCCCTGATCACAGTATCATACGTGAATGGATAGACTCATTTCGTTAATTCTTTTTTAGTTGGATAGCCCATTTATCTAAGAAGGCTTTAGATTATATCGTTATAAGCCTGAGTAATCCACCGCTGGACTTAGGCCTCTCCAATTGCACGCCACTATTTGCCATCACGCTAATACTATTACTAACAGGAGCCGAGCAGTAATAGAAAGTATTGCAATAACGAGACATATTTATTCCTTTTATAGATTCAGATGAACTTGCGCGGGTCATACATAAAACCGAATTTGTGTATGTATGTATGTATAGTGTAGCCACTCCGTCGGCCAAATTCACTCGTATAATCTGACTTCTATGATGCAACGTTCAACACTTTGGTATTCAAAAATAAACATCTAAAGAAAGTATGACTGACTTGTATTTGGCGGATATTCATATTCAAATTTCAGCGCCCAGAAGGTTGTCGAATGAATGAAAGGAACTTTGCACATTGAGTCATTTGGTTTGTTGTTTGCATGTATGCATAAATAAAAATGAATGAATGAAAATACCAAATGTGTTGAGTAACGCTCGAACAATTCGGTATTTTATTGAAATGAAACCTTCTTTAGCGTTGGTCACTTATTTTAAAATGTTAAACTCGCGTCAGGACCCGTGACCTGATCGAATATTCGGAATACGGAGGCGTGGCGTAGGAGAGGTAGTAACTTCTTTAGCGGTGTTGTGCACTTTTTGAGATGGGTAAAAAGTGTTAAATTCACGTCAGGACACGTGACCTAACCTAAGACAGCGGCGCAGGGTGCTTGCGCGAATAAGGTGGCGCGGGCGCCTTGACGAAGAGTCAACAAGGCCGTCACTTTCGTAAAAAAAACATTATTGTTTCTTAGCGAAGGCGTAAATTAGATAATAATTATCCGTTTTGTATGTTCAATATATTTGTAAAATGAATAAGCCAAATTTATAATATACACTCTTTCTTAAAGCACTGAATCCTACTACAACTGTTATAGTTTTGAGTACTCACTTCTGTTGGCAGTCCTCATGGCTTTGTGTTTTTTTAAGTCCACTATTGTTTAAGCGTTTATTTTTGTATTAATAAATGTCATACTTATGTTTAAACAGTAACTTTTCTTGTTCTTCTTCTTTGTTCATTCAAAAAGGGAAAAACTTTTGGGTCAGCTATTTATATCTGTCTCTCAGGGGTAAGTATAAGCGTAAAGTTATTTTAAGTAATATGTAAAGAACGCAAAAAAATGACTTGTTCAGTTTTTTCAATGCAAGATAATATTTGTTTTTTTTATTTATTTTATATCTTTATAATCTATCTTCTATATAAATAAAAATGAATTGTCGCAATACATGTACGCGCATAACTTCCGATCGACTACACCAAATTGCATTTTGATAATAAGTTGAAAAAAAAAAAATTTGAAACGAGTATTTCTTTAATGCATTGTGCATTTTAGCAAAATGAATTTTGGGATGGGTCAATAATGTTAAACTCGCGTCAGAATACGTCGCGACAGGACACATGACCTGATCATAAGACGGCGGCGCAGAGCTTTTATGCAATTGTGTGTGGTGACAGCTGATCTCGACTGTCTAATAGACATGACTGGTAATATGTGTATACTGTTTAACATTAACCTATATTTTTATAACATCACAATAAACATTTTTTTATTTCTTTAATCGCGCATTTTATTTAAAGAGCAAAGAGGTTCATTTCAGGTGAACTTAAACAACTGTTTGTTTATAGTTTCGAGTTTTCACTTCTGTCGGCAGTCCTCATAACTGCTGTGTTTTTTTAATCCACGACTGCACAAAAATAAGTTTTTCTGAAATATTGAAAATAATTATGAAAGAAAAGTATATCATGAAGAAGTTCGCCGGGTCAGCTAGTTGATATATATAAAGACTAGCTGACCCACGCAACCTCGTTGGCGTCTTGTATTGCCCGTAGCGTGAAAATTTCCCCCTATTTTGAAACATTCTTCATTGTTGTTCCGCGCCTATTAGTAGTAGCGTGATGATATATACCCTATAGCCTTCCTTGATAAATGGGCTATCTAAAACTGAAAGAATTTTTCAAATCGGACCAGCGGTTCCTGAGATTAGCGTGTTCAAACAAACAAACAAACTCTTCAGCTGTATATCTTTACTAATATATAAAGCTGAAGAGTTTGTTTGTTTGTTTGTTTGTTTGTTTGTTTGTTTGAACACGCTAATCTCAGGAACCGCTGGTCCGATTTGAAAAATTATTTCAGTGTTAGATAGCCCATTTATCGAGGAAGGCTATAGGCTATATATTATCACGCTCAGACCTACAGGAGCGGAGCATCAATGAAAAATGTTACAAAAACGGGGGAAAATATCAAGCTACGGGCAATAAGAGACGCAAACGAGGTTGCGTGGGTCGGCTAGTATTAGTATAGATATCGTAGTTGTTTTAAACGATTACCTTACCCATTTCCATGTTGCTTTGGATGATGGGTTCGATCGCTACATCAACAAATTCATCCACAAATGTTTGTTCTTGGTGTCCATTTCATGAATGTTTTTATCAGTTTTCAGTTGCTCACCATACCATACCATAGATCCTAATAAATCATTTTTATCATCATCATCTTTTTGTAGTTCATCAATATGATTTCCATGTAATCCACTAAAACTTTCTAATAAAGTAAACGGCTGTTGGAAAATGCCTTATTTTGTAAATTTAACCTTTTGGGTAAGTGAGCCAATGATTGGCATATTTCTTAACACAAAGAACCGCATCGATTTTATAAATTTAGAGGCACTAAAGGCAAAATCGAAGAGACTTTACATCCCACGCAAACTAAGCACGTACTCTGAATGCCCCGGTGTGACGGAAAATGTCTTTAGAATATTGTGGTAACAGATCTAGCACACGTTTTAGTTTACAAAATGTTATGGACTTTCACATTAAAAAAACATTTGAAGTTGCAAAATATTTTCGAAAAGATTATGTTTGGATACACACATAAGATCAGAGATTGAATGGAGATCTATATAAATAATCGGATGCTATAGCATTAGTATATATACTATATATAGCTTTATCAATATTTCTTTTTTATGATAAAAATTAATTGACTTTTCTATTTGTGGTGTCAAATGGTTGTTACTAAATATACTTAGATCCATATATAAATACAAGCTACTTATTCAAAATACGCAGTTTTCTTTGACAATTGTATCAAGTTGTTTTAGCTAAGTTACGAAACTTCTTTTATTTTTAGATTGCTAATGTTAAATATGAACATCTCTTTCAGCAAAATTATGTGCACAGATGTTTTGATAATATGGCTTACCAGCTCAGCATAATGATCACAGCTACCAATAAGATTAACGTTCTTCTATGAATAGATTAAAATTTTTAAACATTTAAATTTGTTGAAATTTTGTTAAGGTATTAAATTCTTAAATCAGTTACGTGTTCCTTACGTGGATTGACGTGCTCTCTTAGGTCTAGACACAACGAAGCTATTTATTTTAGGATGGGTTATTGGCAACGTAGCGTAAGCTGAATATGAATTTTTACTTAAGTGTAGCGAGCATACGCAATGAGGTTGAGCATGGTCGGCCTCACGCTAAATTGTCTGTCACTTTGACAGGACAAATGGAATTTGCTCTGTGGAAAAGATGTTAGTGGATAACGTGATAGAGATTGCCGTCGCAAACTGCTGATGTAAAATACAGGTAGTGCGAGTTCTTTTAAAGTCAGAATGACTTAGTAGAGCTATGCTTCTAGATTTGGAGGTAATTAGACCGGATTTCTGTCACGGTGGTATAGACAACCTCATTTTTTATTGATTTTCACCAAGCGAATGAGATTAGTTATCAAAAAATACCTCTAGTTCTGTGGCGGTTCATTCAGAAGATGCCAACGCAACTGTAATTTTAGATGATTTGCAACATCTCAAATAATAGGTTTAATAACGTGTATAAAAATACAATAGGCGGGAATTCAATTTAAACTACTGGATTAATTAAGCGCATTGATTAGATTTTCAAATCAAAGTAACCAAAGACAACCATCTTCTTTAGCTAAACACGCGTGTGTTGTTTGATCAATAATGCCCGATTACTAACAATTTGTTACTAGCCCGCTTTTCACTTGCCGCAGCGTTCACATAAATCATTGTTTGCGCAGTTTGCGCCTATTATAACAACATTATTTCGTGTTAGAACGAAATCTACGTGTTTATCGCTCATCCAGTGAGGCGGGGGCTTTATTTTTCTATTTACTCGTTTAATTTATAGCGTGAAGACGAGCTCTTTCATATTATACAGACATTTTGCTGCAGACTTTGTTTTGATTGTTTATTGTTTAGAGGTGACAGATGTACTGATGAAGTTTGAAGATTTTGGAAATACGGATAGACATCAGTTAAACACTAAGACAAGTACTAAATTTAAAAAGTTCAAAAAGGATTTTTACTTTATTTTTTGAATGAAATTGAATACGAGTCTTTGCATGAAAAATGTTTTGATAAGGGTTGTATAATAAGCTGTCTAGGGCCTGAAATAGCATTGTGTTCCATAGGGAACATGATGGCGATGATGATTAGTATAGACTAATAATAGTTATTTGTGTTCTTCATGAATCCTCACAGGATAAAAAACATAATTTAAAAATAAAACGTTAAATCGTTACTTTTTTTACCTTTTTGATGCTCACAGAAGTTCTTTTGGAAATACTGTTTTAAAACGAAATTTTTTAATTGAGTGTTAAGACTTCATGTGAAGCTCCTTTAAGATTTTCAAGTGCATTTATTGTTATGTAATTTGGATAGAGAGCATACAAAGCCGGTTATGATGACTTATGATGATGGCTTCGCTTAAGTCGGAGCAGCTTCGTTGACGTACCGCGACGTCTAAACACTCTGACGTATTGACTGGATTGAGATGTTTGAAGACCTATTCTAAGTGGAATTATTCTGCAGTTTGCTCAAGAATATGACTATTTGGATTACTGTGTGATGAACATGGTCATTATTCTGTGTTTTGTTGTAATTTATCAATACCATATAAGTATTTAGAAATAAACAAGAATCTGATTTATTTAGCACTAGCAGTACCCACGAATTTGCCCGAGTGAAATAATGACTTTGGGTAACACTTATACAACCTTTCATCCCCCCTTTCAACTCTTTTGCATTAAAATTATATGCCTATGTCCTTTCTCAGACTATCTGGATATTAAATTTAATCAGTAACTAAGTAAATCAGTAGTTTTGGCGTGAAAGCGCGACAGACAGACAGATAGACGACCGACAGAGTTTCTTTCGCATTTAAAATAAATAAGGATTATAATATATCGTTCTTGAACATATCCTTACGTAAGCGAGAGGCGAGACTATTAAGAGTAGAAAGGCCTAGGCTCTGACAAAGAGGAGACCGTCCAAGCGATAGAACAATTAATTAGGAATTATATAGAACATCTTATTGTTCCTTAAGTAAATTTTAAAGAGGATCTGAATCCCCGTGAGAATTGGCCAGACCTGATTTAACCGGGTTCGATTTATGTTTGGAGGGCACGCGAAAGACGCCTCTAGAGCACTACTCAAGACATAAGCGAGACATTAATATTATAACTAGCCAATCGATTTTAATAAAATTGTAATTAAACGTTATCAAAACTGGACTAAGAAAGAACATAAGAAAACTTTTATAATAAAAAAATTGTGCTCAAATAAAAAAGAAACAAAGCACATAATTAACTACTAAAGATACTAAGAAGTTGCGGGTATCCATGGGCGACGGTAATCGCTTACCTTCAAGTGATCCATCTGCTCGTTTGCCCCCTGTTCCATAAAAAAACAGTGAATTAAAGTCTATGATAACTAAATTTGTATCAACATACACTTTGAGAATAATGGCAAAAATCTGTAGCTTAATAGGAAAGCAAAAGGGGAGAAGAAGGAATGGTTGAAAAAGGATATTGTCTATGCTATTACGCATTATAGGCGAGTAGCCGCCGATGCGTTACTGGAGCCCCTCCTGACTGCCAATTTAGGCCACTGCCGGGCTTAATGGGTCGACCTGTCCTCCAGGAGCCCACACTCGCCCTTCGTCTTTCCACAGAGGGTATGGACTATGGTGCGAAAAGCATTCCCGGCTTAAAAAAAAGATAAAGTAAGGAAAATCAAAATGGTTGTTGACAGGTTGTACAGTTAAGAAATTGTGAACCCTACTTTATAAAATATATAATAAAATTAAATTTTCAATACTCTGATAAAATACTGACATATGTTTGCATGTAGGTGTTCGAATGAAAACAATCCATCATTAATAACTACCGATGAACATCAAAAGCTACATTAACAGTTGTTACAAATAAAATAGGCTTTTGAGTGATCGATGTTTCGTTTTAATGTAAAACATGTAAGGCCTAAAATATTTGTTCAGGGTTGATCTTTGCATGCCGTGAATTAAAAATGTTTAAATATATCATTAAAATATTTTCGGTTAAATGATTTCGGAGTTCAACCTGAGCAACAACTCTGCTTAGTGTAAGATAAGTAGTGTTGTCTGAATCTGTTATATTATTGCTAGTTATTATTTAGTTTAGTCTTTGATTCATAGTCTTTAGTGATACAAATATACATACGAGTATATTAAGTGATGGACAAATTGTTACTGCACGCTAATGGCTTATAACATGGATCGAACTTACCGACTTAATTGAATTTAGCGATATACGCTCCGTTCCGGATTTAGGAAACGCTTGGAAACAAAAGGACGTGTATTTTAATATAATTTATGTGCCTTATAGAAATCTCCTGCCCTTACAGTTCGAAGTTATCGGATAACAAGAAGGGAAAATGCCGTTTTGTTACTTAACAAAGTGGTTTTCATTGTTTGTAGAAATTTATTGAAATTTTCATTTTGAATAGGAAAAAAAATTGTAAATACATAGGACAAAAATCATGAATTTTAAATATGTGTATGTATTGCAAAGTTAATCTAGTAAAAAAGAATATCTAGTAAGAGATGCAAGCATATTATTTTGGTGGATTGATAACTTAATGATTATCTGGTCTGAAGAAACAATACCATTATAATTTAAAATGTCTTGTATATAGACCCCGTAAACACAAAAAAAACCCATTCCAACCCAACCCAGAACTCTTTTCAGTCTTTCCAACTAGCGAAATATGCATATGCAATGTCGCTATTTTGCTGTTTTGGTGCCCTGATCTCATAAGTTGTAAGCAAGGAAATTTAAAGAGTGCATTTGAGTCTGTTTGGCAAGCTTTATAATATAAAAATGTAATATAGGTTATAAGGTAAGGTAATAAAAGAATTTGTATATTGCTTCCATTATTATCTACAGCCCTTACTTGTCAGCTACCTTCTTCAAGCCATCGGTTTATAGTGCCGCAGAGCATCCTTAACTATATTTCTCCAACCACGGTCCCCATACTAATACATGTCGGCTCCAGCTACTTGGTAGTGGCTATAGAGTACTATAGACTGGTGTCTATCGAGACTCATAACAGGCCCACTGCCCATTAGGCAAACTTGTTTTTCTAAGATATTACTTAACCAGATAAATTTTGGCAATAGGTTTAGCAGGAGAGAATAGAAGTTACTGATGATAACCACATGAACCATGTGCTTATTCTCAGAGGCTTGAAATCTTAAATATTAAAGTTATGCAATATATTAGGTAGGTATTGTTAATACAATATTGGCAAGTTAGAAGCATTACAGCAAACTTAGTATTGAGAACATTACTGCATTATCGAATGGGTTAGACAAGTTTTCAAAGTGAAACTTAAAGAGGCAGGCGAAGTTTGGTAGGAGATGCGAAATCAATCTAATGTTTAGAGTACAACTTCATTTATAGAGTCTGTTACTGCAACTGCAATATTGGTAGTTCACCAATAAAGAAAAACATTAATAACATTCACATTCTCCTTATTTTAATTTAGCAGCGTAGTTGATAATTTGCAACCCATAAGCGCAACAGTGCAATCTATAAAGACTTTTCAAGAAAAAAGTTGACTCGCTCTATCAATCTGTAAAATAAATTCATAAACCCAAGTCCCACTGCTGGGCTCGGTCTCCTCTCAGGAGAGGGTTAAGGCCATACGTCCACACGCTGGCTGAGTGCGGGTTGGGGACTGGCAAGACAACGTTGTGGCCACCACCGCGACCGACTGCTCAACGTAACCTCCGAATCACGGAGACGTTCATGGTATCGTGCCACCAGCGGTCACCTATCCAGGTACTGACCCCGCTGATGTTACTTACCCTTGGTGATTGTTTCTAATCACTGAGTGCAACTAGGCTATGCGCGCTACTGCAACTTGGCTATGAGCGCTACTGCAACTGGGCTATGAGCGCTACTGCAACTGGGCTATGAGCGCTACGTAAAATAAATTTTGATCTTAAATATTATCGGACTGATGTGACCTTTTTTCCGGGAAAAACGTTATAAGCTTTTCCTAGACCTTATTTTAGAGTAGTGGACGTACGATCTCGAACGGTTCGGCTTTTCTTCCTGTGCCAATTGGTCAAAGTCTGGAATTGGAATCAGCGCAACTATGTGACCACCAATCTTGCATTGTACTGGGGCATTCATTCAGGCAGAGTGGACCTGTTTTGGTAGCTATCTCATAAAAAATAATACTCGAATTTTGCAACGCATTTAGTCATTCATTTTAATTTATTTGTATGTTGTAAATATTTCAGACTTATATGATAATAACTCTTGCGTAGTCTTAAAATACTCAATATATTAATTTGTCTACAGTGTATAAGGGCATGCGTTTATAAAGACACCTGAGAAAAAACTAAAAGTTTATTCAGGTGTTATTAAGTACCAAGTAAGCCTAACTCAGTTTATGAAAAAACTAATTTCGATAAAAGGTTTAGTAACTGGCAATATCTCATCCTAACAATTTCGAGATAGAGAGCCCATAATATTAAACCCTCTCAATAATCCCGTTCAAAGCCCTTTAACTAGTTTAAAGTTATAAGCATCGTTTATTTTATATAATACTAGCTGTTGCCCGCGGCTTTGCCCGCGTGGAAGTTTGTTATATGTATTTAATTAAAACTGTGTAAAAGTATGTATTAGTAATTTATTCATGTTTTAAACCTATTTATTTATTTTTGATCAATAGCCCATTTAAAAGAACTTTCATACAAACATTTGACCCTTTGATATTTCATCCCCTTTAGGAACAGAATTTGCGTAAATGCTGATATAAGTATTCGTCTATTTGTAATCATCAGAAACATAAAGCCGAAAGTTTTCAGGCTGCTAAATTAAAAAATTATGGACTTCCAAACTAACTAATATATGAAATGCCAATGCCTATACATTTCTCCCCTTAGGGGTAGAATACCCAGAAACGTTTAAATATGTATCTACTCGTTTTTAATAAGTAACCCAAAGATAATATTTTATGTTTCTAACTCA
Organism: Spilosoma lubricipeda; assembly: GCA_905220595.1. Taxonomy (NCBI): domain Eukaryota; kingdom Metazoa; phylum Arthropoda; class Insecta; order Lepidoptera; family Erebidae; genus Spilosoma; species Spilosoma lubricipeda. The sequence continues at coordinate 18,751,215 of HG992282.1, read as the reverse complement.
ACAAATGACAGACTTCCATGCAATCTTGCAACCACTAATTCAACACCTTAGGGGTATAATATCCAGAAACGGTTAAATACATATCTACTCATTTTCAATCAGTAGCCCAAAAACAAAGTTTCATGTTTCGAACTTCACAAATGACGGATTTCCAGACTAACCATTTCACCCCTTAGGAGTAGAATATCCAGAAACGCTTTAACGGGTGTCAAGTCATTTTTAATCAGTAGCTCAAAAATATAGTTCAATGTTGCTAACCTTAAAAATGACGAACATCCATGCAAACTTTCAATCCCTATTTCACCCCCTTAGAGGTAGAATATCCAGAAACGCTTAAGCACGAATCTACTCTTTTTTAATCAGTAGCACATGAATAAAGATTCATGTTTCTAACTTAAAAAATGAAGAACTTCCATACAAACTTTCAACCCCTATTTCACCCCTTAGGGGTAGAATATCTAGAAACGCTTGAATAGTTATCTAGTCATGTTTAGTCAGTAGCCCAAAAACAAAGTTTCATGTTTTGAACTTCGAAAATTACGGACTTCCAGACCAACCTACACGTTAAATGTCAACCCCTATTTCACCCCTTAGGGGTAGAATATCCAGAAACGCTTAAATACGTATCTACTCATTTTTAGTCAGTAGCCTAAAAACAAAGTTTTATGTTTCGAACTTAAAAAATGACGAACTTCCATGCAAACTTTCAACCCCTATTTCACATATTTAAAATATCTAGAAACGCTTAAGTACGTATCTACTCTTTTTTAATCAGTAGCACATGAATAAAATTTCAAGTTTCTAACTTAAAAAATGATGAACTTCCATACAAACTTTCAACCCCTATTTCAACTCTTAGGGGTAGAATATCCAGAAACGCTTATATACGTATCTACTTATTTTTAATCAGTAGCCCAAACACAAAGTTTCATTTGTCGAACTTCAAAAATGACAGACTTCCAGACTAACCTAAATGCGAAATGTCAACCCCTAATTCACCCCTTAGGGGTAGAATATTCAGAAACGCTTAAATACGTATCTACTCAATTTTAGTCAGTAGCCCAAAAACAAAGTTTCATGTTTCGAACTTAAAAACTGACGAACTTCCATGCAAACTTTCAACCCCTATTTTACCCCTTTAAGGGTAGAATATCTAGAAACGTTGAAATACGTGTTTATTCATTTTTAATCAGCAGCCCAAAAGTAAAGTTTCAG